>CM024519.1:15067030-15702517 GCA_014182375.1 Eucalyptus virginea
TCTCTTCAGAAGAGGAAATTGGCTATGGTTTGCTTTGTTTTCTTTCTATCTGAGCATGTTTTCTCTATGTATCTTTAATCCTTCTATTCAAACTATGAAACGATAGCCTCATTTGCTTTTCTGCTAGGGATCAACGACCATTGCACCTGTATATAATACAGCCTTGAGAATGATATATTTCTTGTTCTTTTTTCCCTTTGTATTTAGTATCACATGTTCCAAGGTCCTTAATCTGAGTAGTTTCTGTGGAGTGTTTACAGATCTGTTCTCATGTCCTCTTGATTCTCAATTGGTGTGCCATCCCATCTGTTGGTTTCTGTGTTCACCAGGAAGCTACCAATATTTTTCTGCATGTATGTCTACCTGATTACTTGAACAGTTGTGGGTGAACATATGTTGCTCTCTCTTCACTGCAGGCTTTAAAATCCCAGGAGAGTCGGCCAGCATATCTGCTGGCACTGTAGTCGGGATTGTGGCTGCTATAGTTTTGTAGTTTCTCTTTTCCTGGTTATCCTTTGGTGGAGAGGATGTCTTGGACATGAAGATGAAATGGCACAAGGTAATTGCATACCTGGAATCTCTGTTATATTGTTCACATATATCTGTCTAGAAATAGAATGTTATGCATTCTGAATACATTTCTCCTTCCCCCTTTTTTTCTTTTTGAAGTAATGGAGGGGTAGTCACATCTCATCATTTATATTTCACACAGTTGTCCCATCAAACTGTTGGTGCGTGACTCCTTCTTCTTACCTTTTCTGGTGGGGAAGGGGTAATCACAATCTTCATCAATACTGCAACTAGGTACACTATTCTCCTGTATAGCTGGTGAGTGCACGACATTTGTGCATTGTTGGAAATTCATTGACACAAAAGGCGCATAATTTATTTGTTAACCCATAATACAGCTAAAGTGTCATTGATCACATTTGTTACACTAGCAGTAAATTTTATTTAGAATCTTAAAATGTAGAAATAGATAGCTATTGGAAGAGGACAGTAGATTGATTCTTAGATGTGTGTGTGTGTGTGGTGTCTCTCCTTGGGGGCACAATTGACCGTACTATATACTAAGTCTGTGTTTCAAGGTGTTGAAATAAAATGCTGGAACTTTGGTCATGCGAGACCTTCAGAAACACCTTAAACAACGCTGCCTTACGTTTCCAAAGTGAGTTTTTCTCTGATTTTCTCCCCACTACTATATACCCTGAGGGATACTCAGTTTCATTTTCAAAGCTACCACCTGCCTTGACAGAGTTTCCTAGAAATGAATTTCAAGTGTTAGAATATACTGTCACTGAACTTGCTCGTTTAAAATAGTTATAATAAGGTTTTCATTACATTAGAGGAAGAATTGCTATCTTTGTTAGATAGTAGATTACACACTTTAGCTGTTGAGTCCTCCAATTCTTAAAGTTTCCAAAATGTTGTGCAGATTTGAAGGTTCTAGCATTGCAAATTGGTTCATTTACCTTGCAACAGATTAAAGCTGCCACAAACAATTTTGATGCTGCCAATAAGATTGGAGAAGGTGGTTTTGGTTCTGTATACAAGGTATGCTGGAAAATGATGAAAAACTTAACTTCCCACAATTCCCAACAGAAAAAGAATTGTAGAAAGCAGCATTCAATGTATCTAAATCTTCACAGCATAAATCTTAAGCCAAAGTTCAATTGCAGTGCAGGGTCTTCAATCAGACGGCACCATTATAGCAGTGAAGCAGCTTTAGATCCCAAATCAAAGCAAGGAAATCGTGAGTTCGTGACTGAGCTTGGGATGATTTCTGCTCTTCAACATCCACATCTTGTGAAACTCTATGGATGCTGCATTGAAGGAAATCAACTTTGCTGGTTTTACGAGTACATGGAAAATAACAGTCTTGCTCGTGCTTTATTTGTAATTTGATAGCACATTGTGCCTCACTGACTTCAGTTAATGACATGGCACTAAAGCACTTTTGATGTCTTCTGATACAATTGAAGGTCCTGAAGAATTTCATTTAAAGTTGGATTGGAGGACAAGCACAAGAATATGTGTGGGTGTTGCCAGGGGTTGGCATATCTTCATGAAGAGTCGAGGCTAAAGATTGTGCATAGAGACATTAAAAGCTACTAATATTTTACTGGATAAGGATCTGAACTCTAAAATATCAGATTTTGGTATAGCAAAGCTTGATGAGGAGGACAAATTTACGGCTATTAGCACCAAGATTGCTGGAACCTAGTAAGTTTCTTTTTATGTTCCTGTTAACCTAATTAGGAGTCAGTGACAAACTAAGATGAGTGGAAGTCTATCTGATTCCAGAAAACTGAGTTGAATGGAGCTGTGTGGTTGACTCACATCATCTAAGCATCACTGCTCAACAAATCGGAGCTTAACTGCAAGCTCCAGCCTTTCTCCACCACCATCTTTCATGTTAACTAGGAAAAAATGTTAACTATCATGTTGTATCTCTACCCCATTAATATTAACATAGTAAAGTTATTAATTTGGCTCATAAGTTAGATATTATAGGCATTCCACAGTTATTTCTATGTTTCTGTTGCTTATTGTATAAGGAAATTGTTTTTGCATGCTGGGGAAGTCGTATACGCTCAGAAAAATATGTAATAAGCATGTTCAAATGCTTCAAACATTTGCGTTGACATGTGTAGAAAGTCAACTTGTTCATGAAAGAATGTGATTCATTAGGAAAAAAGATAGAACCGTAAGTTCCTTCTACTAACTCTAACAGTATTACTTAACGAAAAATAACTATTACATTAAACAATTCCATTATCTTAACAAACTTGAGATGATCTATTTTCAGTTTCTGGAAAATTTTTATCTGCCTACCTGATATATTAATCAAAAGATTGATCTTATTCTAAAACGCTTCATTTAATACATTAAGAATAGTCAAAGAAAAACATTTTGGAAGGTAATTTAGTATGGCCTACCTAATATATTCTCATGCAAAAGCATATGAAAATATTCGATACAATTATGATGCAATACTTTTTTTAACAACCTATGTTGACATGTAATTTAATTGTTTTTATTATGTTTTTTTCCAATGACAATCTACTTAATGTAAAACAATCTAATGAACAAGAACAAATACTATACATTAAGGATTTCAATGTAACTTATCTATATCTATTCCTCTGCATGAAAAGTGCAATTTCTCGTGAATATATTTCACATGACATAAACATAGATTGTGCACTGTCAAGTGAATTACAAAAAATAAAACCAAAATTACAAAGCAAGCACATAAATCGCAAGGTTAGAAAGCTAGTGAAAATGTAACGCTGTTTTCTATCGCTACAGTAACATCGACAACAACAATATTAAGAAGTTTTCTTGCCCCTGGGCTTGGCTTTAGGAATCCTCCTACTGCTGCTGCCTATGTATTCAGACCTTGTCTCAGCCTGTTTCCAACTCTTTTTTCAGTTGATGAGCCTCTTTTCCAAGTTATAAGGATGCGCTTGTTTCCCAACTACAAAGCTATATGTACACTGAAAGTTATATAAAAACCACAAATGTCGTGTTTTTTTTTTTTTTTTTGTTGAAATATTCTCAGCGGAATCCTATTAAAAAATTTCTAGAATGCACTTGTTTTTCCTTGACTCTTGAGACCATGGTGTCATGATTAGGAATATCTCCTTATTTTGTATTTTAGGAAGATAAGAGGGACAATCGTTGGAAGAAAATATTAGGTGAAGAAAATATTAGGCAATTGCTATTTAAGACATTTGCCATGTTGCTAACACCAGCTGTTTTCTTGTTATGCAGTGGATATATGGCACCAGAGTATGCAATGTATGGTTACCTCACTGAAAAAGCCGATGTCTATAGTTTTGGCATTGTTGCCTTAGAAGTTGTTAGTGGCCGGAGCAACACCAGTTACCAAAAAGAAGGAGAAATGCTTTTATCTACTCGATTGGGTAATTAACTCTAGTGTTCAAAAGTTTCTTATTATGATTTTTAAATCTCTGCTTGTACTGGTTGAGAGATGGATTAAGTGTAAACATAGTATAGAACTCCTCATATGCACTTTTAATGGTTGCAAAGAAAGTTACAGTTACTAGCTATTGAAACCTGTTTCAATTGTCATGCCGTTAAGTGCAATTTGTCATTTAAAATTAATTCAATTATTCTCGTTATGTTAGTCTATACTGACTTTGAAAGGAGCAGGTAATCCTTGCAGTAGCCGGCCTATGTGTTCATGGTCAAGATGAGCGACTTGAGGTGGGGGTGGTCACGGATAGTCTGGTTCTAAGAAACTGAAACTGGAATTTATCTAGTGATATGTTGAGGACTCGAAACGATGGGCTGCCTCCTGAAAGAAGGAATCATCTAGATTCTTTTTTTTTGCATTGAAGACAATTCTATTGATTGAAATTTGAGGCCTTAAAATTTGGGTTGGTTTTGTTTTAGTCTTTATAGTTTTATCCGTGACATTCATACTCCCCGTAGTTTCTTTAGCGCCAAACAAGTTGGTCGAGTACTTTGCAGTTTGACAATTAGTATTGGATTTAAAAAGTTTTCGAGACCATGCTTGACGCAAATATTGATATACTTTCAATTTAGATTTGACTTTTTCACATCCATGTAATTGAGTCCAAAAATTAGATTTTATTGTGCTTTGAGTAAGCCAATCATTAGGTAAAACAATCATTATTAGTCCCTGTTAAATCTGATTTTCACCTAAGCTGCATAATAAGGTAATTCTTGTTAAACTAGAATTGAGTAAAAGGCAATGAATGGTGTAAACCATTGATGGATGATTCTCCTGTTTCATGTAATGACAAACTGACAAATAATTCCTGCCAGTAAAACTCAATAAGAGCTGGTGATTTTAAAGCAGTGGTGGTAGTTTTTTGGCGACCGGTGAATGTTAGTAAGTGATTAACAAGTGTTTAAGTTTACTAACTTCTACGTAAAATTGGTAAAGAAATCATGTTTTATCTGTATTGACTTGTTCGATTTTTTCCTTCCTAGTATAACTTATAACAAAGATGAAAAACTAGCAGGTGTTTATCAACTGCATTTGTCATGAAATTATTGAGGCAGAATATATCTCCTTCCTGTTTTAGTATTCTGAGCATATTATACAACTGATCAGTACCTGTAGCTTGAGGGAAATATCTTCCTTTCCATTTCTGTTTCTAGGCACGAGTTTTGAAGGGGAGAGGAAATTTGATGGATCTAGTTGATCAGAGGCTGGGTTCTCATTTTGACAAAAAGGAGGTGCTGGCGATGATAAAAGTAGCTCTGCTGTGTACTAATGCGACTCCAGCACTCAGGCCACCGATGTCATCTGTGGTTAGCATGCTTGAAGGCAAGGCTGCTGTTCCAGTGCTGGACTCTGAGGGCGCTATCATAACAGAGGAGACAATTGAGGCCATGAGGAAGCATTTCAAAGGTGACGAAGATCAGGCAGTTGATGAGAATATCACCAAAAAGCACGCTCACTGATGGGACGTGGACAGGAACTGCTTCGTCTACATCTGCTAATGATCTCTATCCGATAAATCTGGATACTGATTTCTGGCAGAACAAAAAATAAGAAATGGTTTGCTATGTTTTGAGTTAATTTGGTTTTGAAAGAACTAAGGCTTTATTTGGAAATCCATCGAAAGGAACTCTTAAATTTCACTTCTTAGTTTCTCTTTTGTTCACATTTGAAACTGAAGGTATAGATACTATGAAGAATATGACGACTATTATGCGGTGCAGTCATTGTGTAATGTAAACAACTTATTGGGGAAAGCCAAAAGACGATGGCTTGTTGTTTGATGGTTGTATTCGTGCCGTTTCTTTCGATATTGTTAGTCATACGACGACGATGTTGCGACTTCTTCACGTAATTATGATGTGGATGGTTGCCATTGCCAGGGTGGGAATCTATTATGGAAGCTTTTCATTGTTTGAATGGCAAGATGTGCGGAGTGGCGGATTCTTGCTCTGGATGTGTTTCACTCCCCGAGCTAGGTTTGTTATACGTTGCTCCTCAAGAATTATTCTAAGCAAGTGCGGGATTTTCTCTCTTTAGTGTTGATGATGCTCCGCCAACTTCATCTATCCATCTATGAGAAATGATAATACAAAATACCACATCCACAAAAAAATTTATCTGGAAAAAGCTTGCACGTCTAGTCACTGTTTCTTATAGATGGTAGATTACTGCCTCTTCAACACACTACATTTCTATTAATTGTCTCCGTGTTCTGAGTCCTTGCCTTGGATTCTTGGTGACGGTTAAGCGTGTTCACTTCCTATGCATTTGATTTGTAGAGAGGTCGGACTCTATGGATACGTTTCTTATTTTTGTGTGTCAATGCCCGCATATCCCATATCCCCAATTGGTCAGTATCTTTATCGAACTCTATATCCGGCTTTACCTTCTTGGTATTCTTATATTTAGGAGATCTCGATGTGTGGGCTAAATCCTAATTGAAATCTTTCAAGGACATATTTTTAGGTCACCAAAAGGGTCTTATGTTAATGTCAAGAGAATTAAACAAGTTAGAAATCTCAATGGCCTCATTTGCTCTCCTTGAGATCTGAGGGGACTAGCTTGCCGTCCCGCGGTGAGGTGGTTGACCCCACCAATTCAAAGTGTCAATATCAAAGGTGGTGATTGGCTGCTACTCATAACTACAGCTCAACCAAGCAAAGCCAAGTCATAAAAAATAAAAATAAAAAACAGATCTGCTGCAACTTCCTAAATCCTATATAAATTTCTAGCCCCGCCATTCACCGAAAATGGAAACCAAATCCTGTTTTTTAAGTAGTTAACCAGAAAAAGAATAACAAAGAAGGTACATTAAGTAGAATCCAACAATGCCCTTTATCTCAGTGGACCCATGACCTCTGGTTTTTCTCACCCCCTCACCCACCTACGTTAAATGTAGCCCAGAATCCAAAAACTCTCTCTCTCTGCGCAAAAAGAGCCTTTTGGGCTGCTATGTTGCAGTGAAAGAAAAATGGGTTGCGGTTGAGGCAAGGCAGATGGGCTCCTCATCCTCCTCCCCCTCCCCCTTCACATTCTTTTCGCTGGAAACTGGCTCTTCTGACGTTGATGGTATGGGAGGGTGCGGAAGCAGCCTGGGGAAGCAGCAACAGAGACCCCTCGAGGTGTGATGTGTTCCAGGGGAGCTGGGTGGCGGACCCGTCCTCCCTCTCTACGACTCCTCTGTCTGCCCCTTCATCGAGCGTGAGTTCGCCTGCCTCCAGAACAGCCGCCCTGACGTTGCCTTCGCCGAGTACCGTTGCCAGCCCCTTGGTGGCTGCTGCAGGTATTGTAAGATGTAAAACGTGACTCATGATCTCCATAACTAGAACAAGAACACGGATAATCGAATAGAAATATTAACCCACCTATTTTGGAATCCATCAATCTTGATGCGGAAGCGGAAAAAAAAAATGATGAACCACGTACAAGTCATTCTCCTCTCTTACCCTTTTATCACTGTGTGATATCTGGATTTCGCTGGATCTCGAGTACGTAACGATCCGTGACGGGTTGACGGGTTCTCGTCGAACTACGTCATTGGCACCACTTGCGGCCACCATTTCATCACCACCCTCACTGTACCGAGACGTCACGTATCATCATATTCTCGCGATAGCACTTCATCTAGAAATTTCCTCACGCAACGCCACTCGCGAGACCAACATCCCCCGCATTTGTACCTTACTAAGCGAGCTTTTCATGTAAGCATCCGACGTCTCCATTCACACGCCCATTCAGTGGTCAACAAGATGGAGATCTTGACCATGCATGAAGGACCATGCAGTCACGCCAACCACTCCTCCTCCATGCTGATTATCAGCTCATGCATACGTCCACTAGGTAGTCAATGAAAGGGGAATGGTTGACCACCATGCAGCCATGTCAAGCTGCCCTTTTTCCCTCATACACGTGAAGACTTATGACTTCAAAACTTCAGCCGTGCGTTATTCCTTTCTGTTGACCATGCAGCAGCCATGGACCCTAAAGAATTGATTGACTAAAAGGTGTCAACCCTAAGGAATTTTCTGCTCGGCCATGCAAAGAGGTGGCCGCTCCTTCACCCTAGGCTGGACACGCACGCCAGCCGGCTTCCCTCCTCTGCCAGCACTCCACGAGCAGCCACCAAGACTTCTTATTTTGTTGACCCACATAGTCAACAAGCGGAGCTTACAAGGCAGAGCAGAGTGCCGTCTCTTCTTCTTCTTCACATACACTCGGCCTTGCATCACTTTGAGAAACGATTCCAGTAAATTTCCAAGCCAAAAACCCCATCTTGGCCGTACTTCACCGCCAGCCACCGACCGCCGTGCGCCAGCCCCATCGCCACCAGCCGCGCCTCTGTTCAGCTGCACCGCTCGCTGTCCGTCGCTTCACTGACGCCTTGCCTCACCACAGCCGCGCCCACCGCTCACGCTCCAAGAACCCGAGGCAAGTAGCGGTTCTGTCGAGCTATATTGCATATCAACACCCTACTCGCATGTCCGATATAGGATCGGCTAGAGTCCGTGTCCGAATATGGTAGATTACTCAAAATTACATTTGTCTGATTGTTGATTAGGGTTGAGTCGGGAGACAGGTGTGCACGGGTTGTCGGGTGTGAGGTGGCCCTTACTGTTTGCATGTTGGTGAAGTTAGGTGCTGACCGTCGGCTAGATGAGGCGGAATTAGCATCGATCGATTCTCGTAGGCCATCCGATCTGAGTATGTTGCTGTTCAAGCTTGGAATAATGTGACGTCTAGGCGATACGGGAGTAAACGGTCCTGTGCTAGGCAAATTAAGTCGAAGGCATGATTGAATTGTCTTGTGATGCGTGTAACAATCGTCGGCACGGTCAGCACTAGTTAGGACATGGATCCGTGAGTCTAAATTGTAGTAGGATAGATTGTACCGGTTTTCTTAAAGCCGAGTCATTGATGGTTAGCCCGGCTTTGTCGTTGTTGTGTTCAGGATTAAAGTTAATTGAGCGAGTGTCGAAATGTTATGACTGTTTGATGTCTTTTGGCTTAGGGTTTGGGTTAGACGTGCATGATGGCTTTAATAAAACCTGTTAGGTGCTGCGTCATGGTTGGATTGATATTGATGCCGGCAGGGCCCTTGTGATGACGATGCCCCGGGTGTCGGGTTGCCTGGAGGGTGATGAAAATGACGCCTCTGGATGCCTAGGGACAAAGTGATGAGCCTCGAAGGTGCCCGGGTGTCGGGATGCCTGGAGGGTCGTGAAGACGATGCCTTTGGATGCTTGGGGACAGTGATGAGCCCCGGAGGTGCCTCGGGTGTCGGGATGCCTGGAAGTGTGACGTAACATGTTCCGGATGATTGGGGTCATGATGAGCCCTGGAGGTCTTCGTGATGCCAGGTAGGGTGCGAGATGCCTAGAGGTGTGATGTAACATGCTCTGGATGCCCAGGGATTGAAATATGAAACCGGAGGTCCTTGTGATGCCAGGTGGGATGCGAGATGCCTGGAGGGATGCAAACATGGGTTTCTCTGGAAGATGGCGGCAGTTATAATTAAAGTCTAATCGATTACTGAATTGTTTTGACAGTTTATTTTTCCTTCTTAATGTCTCATTTATGTTGTTCTTTTAGAGTTTTGGTATCCTAGTCATTTCGTTTTACATATTGCACGTTTAGAATGTATAGATTGAGTAGCGGTAGACTTGTGTAATATGGTTTGACAGGCTATTACTGCTGAGTAGTTGTACTCACTCCTTGTGGGGCTATCATATTTCAGAGACATAGCCATGCCATTGCAGCCCGCGTCTTCCAGCATGTTCTATGGCATTCCCATTGACCTGACATTGGACTAGGTGGAGTATGCCGACTTTGATTTTCCGAGCATCACATTTATCTGGATCACGGTGATCCTCATCGTGGACGCAGGTCTCACCATGGGCCCTGTACTTATGGGGTTCATTGTCTTGTATGCCCGAGTCAACAGGCATATAGTGGGGCCATTACCGCTTCCGGAAAATGATGATGGCGGCTCAAGTGGGGTCGAGTAGGTGGAGGACTCGGGAGGATGGCAGCATTTTTTTGGACGCCAGGATGTGATGTCAAGACGACAGTGTAGATAGACCGCAGGATAGTTGAACAATTTTGGTTTAGCCAAAAATAGGAACTTTTTGGCCTATATGTACTGACCGGTGTCGTCTGAAAATTATAAATAAATAAAAGTGCCTGGTTTATATATCATGTGCATCATTTTTAAATTAAGATGGAGTTAGATGCTCGCTTCCACAATGAAACAAGCGCAAGGACCACGAAAAAAGGGAGTGGCGGACCCTAAGGGTCGAGGATCGTTGGCCGGCCCCTTACAAGAGTGGTATCGGAGCTTTGGTCTATCTTGGAGTGATAAGGTGTACTAGTTGAAAAAGGAGGTTATAATGATCACACACGATAAGGCACTAGGTATATACAATTGATTTGAATTGAATAACGAGTGATTGATTTCACTCGTAAAGTATCGGTAACGATTGTGAGTTACCTTTGCATGCCAGTAACATTTGTATGTTGCTTATATAACCTCAGTAACATGTGAACGCTACTTTTCTTTTTAGTGACATTGGGTCACTAATTGTTCCTGAGGTAAATACTTGATGACCTGCCGGAAATCATGGTACGAACAGGAAGTTCTCACCCATCAAGGATTGAAGCTCTTTTGCTTCAAGGGCAAAACCCCAAATGGAAGATATTTTGCATTTGATGGAAAGACAAGCTCAACAACAACTAAGAGCGGAACGTCGTACTCGGGGATTGGTGAAACAATTCTTGAAGTTGAAGCCACCCACGTTTACCGAATGGGAAGTCCCGAGGAGGCGAACAATGGATCGATGGGATAGAAAGGATCTTCCTGGTTGTTGAATTGCAATGGCACCGAGAAGATAACCTTGGTAGAGTACTAATTAGAGGGAAACGCCAAGTATTGGTGGAGAGCCTCTAGAGACACGATCTTTCCACCTGATATTGTCGTAAATTGGGATGAGTTTGTCGGGGCTTTCAATAGAAAGCATTTTCTGACTGTGCTAGGGACAAGAAAATAACCAAATTTGTTCAACTGGAACAAAAGGAGCTGACGATAGACTAATATAAAGTGAAATTTTCTGAACTGTCTAGGTATGCCCTTAGATTGGTAGAAGACCGAGAGGAGAAAGCTAAGAGATTTTTGAAGGGCATGAGGATGAACATCGGGAGACAAGCGGTGCCTCAATATGAGAGATTATAATGAAATTTATAAACGGCCCTACCTTGTAGAATAAGAAGTAATAAGGAACGAATGGAGTCGGGACGACAAATGGCACTAAGTGATAACCGACGGGGTAAGAGACCCTATTCAAACCAAGAGCTACCTAGGGATTTTAAGAAAAAAATGAAATTTTGGAAATTTCGGGAGGGCCATGAGTGGTCATACTCCAGGTAAAGTGCCATATCAAAATAATTCCTATCAAATGTGTGGTAGACAACATGGGCCATGACCCTGTTTAGAAAACCAGAGTTGTTAAGAGTGTGGGCAGAGAGGTCACTTTAGAAGAGACTGTCCACAAGGAGGATCGCCATCGAACGTTAACTCGATGCGACAAGTGCAACAACGCGTAGGCAGACCACCTCCGCAAAGAAACCCATAGAGACCGCTCGTACAAGGAAGGGTGTTTGTAATCACTCAAGAGGAAGCGGAAGCTTCCAAAACGGTATCTCAGTACAATTTCTATAAATGACAAGAAGGCATATGCATTATTTGACATTGGTGCTACACATTCTTTTGTGTTTGAGAGTTATAGACAAGCGGGTGAAATAGAATCCACATCTCTTGATATGCCTCTTCATATTTCTACGCCATTGAAAGATGTAGTGCTATCCTCATTAATATGTGAGAAATGTAAGATTTCTATAAGTGGACCGGATCGGAAATAGACCTAGTGGTGATGGTCATGTATGACTTTGACGTCATCATATGAATGGATTGGCTCAGAACAATGGGCTAAGGTGGACTATTATAGAAAGATGATTCCGTTTAACCCACTCGAATCAGCCTTAGTTTTGAATTTTACGGACATCAAATAAACCCCTCAATAGCTCTTATTTCGATAGTAGAGGCACGTGCACTTCTTGATGAAGGATGTCAAGGATACCGCAGTAGTAAAGGACCATGCGAAGGAGGAAGCCAAACTCGATGAAATTTGAGTGGTTCAAGAGTTTCCAAATGTATTTCTTGAATAACTGCCCGAATTACCACTGGAACGGGAAATTGAGTTCATAATCAAACTAATGCCTAGAACTGAACCAATATCCAAAGCCCCATATAGGATGGCTTTGGCAGAACTAGAAGAGTTGAAAGTAAAACTTGCAAGAATTACTTGATAGGGGATTCATTAGACCTAGTGCGTCCCCATAGGGTGCTCCTGTCCTATTTGTAAAGAAGAAGGACGGGTTGATGCACTTGTGCATTGACTATAGGCAATTGAATCGGTGACCATCGGGAATAAGTATCCATTGCCTAGAATTGACGATTTGTTCGACCCGGTTGCAAAGAAGTTCGGTGTTTTCCAAAGTAGACCTAAGGTCGGGATATCATCAACTAAGAATCAAGAAAGAAGACATTCCTAAGATCGCCTTTAGGACTCGCTATGGACACTACGAGTTCCTAGTGATGCCATTTGGATTGACGAATGCCTTAGCTACATTCATGGATTTGATGAATATGATATTTAAACCCTATTTGAATAGGATATTTAAACCCTATTTACTCCAAGGGACTGGAAGAACACGAGCAACACTTGAGAATAGTGCTGCAAACCCTTAGAGACCACGAATTGTATGCCAAATTCAGTAAGTGTGAATTTTGGTTGGACTGGATAATATTTCTAGGGCATGTGGTGTCAAGAGAAGGAATCTCGATGGACCTAGCAAAAGTCGAGATTGTAGTAAATTGGCCGAGACCAACAACGCCAACTGAAATACGGAGTTTCTTGGAACTTGTAGGTTACTATAGGAGGTTTAGAGAAGGATTCTCACGACTTGTGGGCCCATTGACACAATTGACTTGGAAAAATGTGAAATTTGAATGGAGTGATGAATGTGAAATGAGTTTTTAGGAACTCAAGAAAAGATTGACCACAGCTCCAATTCTAACTGTTTCATCTGGATCTAGTGGATTCACGGTATATAGTGATGCTTCCCATAAAGGATTGGGATGTGTTCTAATGTAGCACGGTAATGTCATAGCCTATGCATCGAGACAACTAAAACCCTACGAATTGAACTATCTGACTCATGCTCTAGAGTTGGCAGCTATAATTTTCGCATTGAAGATATGGAGACATTATGGAAGCTTTTCATTGTTTGAATGGTAATATGTGCTAAGTGGGACATTCTTGCTTTTGGATTTGTTTTGTTCATGAACCCGATCCGTTATATGTTGCTACTCAAGAACTGTTCTTAGAAAATTTTGAGTTTTTATCTCTTTTAGTATGGATGATGATCGGCCGACTTCCCATCTTTAAGAAATGATAAAAGACAATACAATACCCACATGAAAAATTTCTGTAGAAACTTGTCAATATTTTTTTCGGATGGATTACTACCTCATCAGCACAGTGCTCACTCCATCAATGGTTCTGTATTCTTAAGTCAATGCCAAAAGCGGTCATAGGTTAATGTAAAAAAATAAAATAAAGCAAGTTAAAGCTTCAGGGGGGTCATTTGCCCACCCTGAGATTTGAGAGGTGGGGGCGGGAATGGATAATGACTAACTTGTCATCCCACAACAGAGGAGCAAGAAAGAGATTCACGATCAGAACTCACAGAGCAATTATCCCAAACACAGAAGGTCAAAAAGAAAAACTTAAGACGGCCATTAAAGGAAAGGGCTGAGTTATTCTCGCTTACTTTCATCTGGTGGCAACAGTTGAGCATCACACGCTTAAGACCGCAGAGCAAATCACGACAAGAACAATGCAGTCAACATCGCTGGAAACTGAACCCAGAGGCACTACCGTCGTTAACTTTCGGTTATACCTGCGCGTGACGCCGACGCAACTCCGGCCTCGATTCCCTCGCCAGTGGCCAGTGGGAGCGAGCTTCACCATTGGCGAGTAGCGACTGGCCAAAGGAAAAAGGAAGAAGGGAAAAAAAAAAAAAGAAGAAAGAAAAGAAAAGAAATAAATAAATTAAAAATAAAATATCATTTAAAAATTATTCACATTAGGATTGGTCAGACAGCCGATGCCGACCAACCAAAACGGGCTAGATTAATTGAATTAGAACAAATGTGAAAGGTTTAGGACTAAATTGGGCAAAAAAAAAGTTTAGGACTTTTTTTTGTAATTTTCCCTCAAAAAAGTGGTGGACCTCATCTAGTCGCATTGTCAATTAATGTGTGTCATTAAATGATGACATGTGCACTTAAGATGAAAATAAATTAGAAAAGATCAAGACTAGGAACATGTAAATTGAACTGAGTATAACAAAGGAATAGAGAATTTAAATACATGTCGGCCATCTCAAAATTTAAGATGGTTCACATTAGACGCTTCGACTCATATCATTTATATGCTGAAAATCATATTTCGCCTAGCTAATATGATAATTTTCCTGCATTTGACACATTCGCTAGTTGATGAAGATCTTCGACCCAACCAGCACTTACTCTCATTGGCATCCGAATCAACTCTTAGCTACATTGTACTGATACGTTCACAGTGTATTGTGTGAAGACATTAATGAAACCATCATGCAAATGTGAAAGACTGACATTTCTTGTGAACACAATGAAACATCTGCATGGAAAGTTTTCTATCACAAGAAAAAAGAAGGACATGGAAAATTCAAAGAAGCTCAATAGCGTAAATTCCACCTTATAGAGTATGAACACAAAAGTAAATTGCCAAATCATGGAGGTCGGGTTCTCGCATTGCTAGGAACGAATAATTGTCTCCGGAGATTCCAGTCGTTAATGCATGCATGCATGTTTCTCGTCGTAGAACATTACCATCGGTCAATGATGGTCCCCTCGTTGCTCGGTTGACTGGGCAATTCTTGTTGAGATCAAAAATCACCATGCCAACAGTAATTAAAAGGTGTAATTAAAAGGTTTTCGACCAAAAAATAGTAATTAAAAGGTCAAACATGGAATTACCTTCAAGGAAGTGACGTCATAGTGTGGTCTACTCATAGCACTTCAATTGGTTAGACAAGTAAATTGACTAGGTTCTACTGTGGAGGAGTTTGATTTTTTTCATCCAAGTTGAGAATCATAGTGACTGAAAAATGTAATATTCTGTACAACATCAAATAAAGAGTGTATGAGCCTATTCAATAGGCTTAATATAATAACAATCTAAAGTAACAAATTAAGACCAATCAAAGAAAATATACATAAACACATAATAATAAACGGAATCACATCATAATATGCTGAAATTCATATTCTGCCTGCCTAATATGATAATTTTCCTGCATTTGACACATTCGCCGCTTGAATGAACATCTTCGACACAACCAGCACTTACTCTCATTGGCATTTAAATCAACTCTCAACTGCATTAATGCATGCACTGATACGTTCATAGTGTAATGTGTGAAGACATTAATGGAACCATCGTCCAAATGTGAAAGACCGACATTTCTTGTGAATATGATGAAATGTTCGTGTGGAAAGTTTCCTATCACAAGAAAAATAGAGGGACATGAAAAATTCAAAGAAGCTCAATAGCATAAATTCGGCCTTAAAGAGTACGAACACAAAAACAAATTGCCAAATCATGGAGGTCGGGTTCTCAATGTCGGCAGGAACGAATAATTGTCTCCGGAGACTCCGGTCGTCATGCATGCATGCATGTTTCTCGTCAGAAACATTACCATTGATCAAAGATGGTCCCCTCGTTGCATGGTTGATTGGGCGGTCCTCGTCGAGTTCAAAAATCACCATGCCAACGGTAATAAAAAGGTGTAATTAAAAGGTTTTTGACCAAAAAATCAGTAATTAAAATGTCGAACATCGAATCACCTCTAAGGAAGCGACGTCATAGTGTAGCCTAGTAATAACGTTTCAAGTGGCTAGGCAAGTAAACTAACTAGGTTCTACTTTCGAGGAGTTTTATTTTTTTTAGTCCAAGTTGAGAAGTGACTGAAAAATGTAATATTATGTACAACATCAAATAAAGAGTACATGAGCCTATTTAATAGGCTTAATATAATTACTATCTATAGTAACATATTAAGACCAATCAAAGAAAATATACATAACCACATAATAATATACAATCACATAATAATGTAAATATATCTCTAACAATCTAGTTGACTAATTAGGGCTTGAGAAATCTTTTATCTTTAATTAGAAGATAAAAAAAAGAGCTAATTGAGATTTGACTATTTTCTTAGTTGTCTAATTGAGAGATTTGCTCCAACCACTTTAGAAAACATTATAAAACCGTTATAAATTAATGGCGAGCAAAAATACTTATAAATCGATAATGTAGTCCCTAAATTTTACCATAATGTTTAATATAGTTTATGAATGTAAAATTTGTTCAATGTAATCTCTAAATTTTTTATACTTATTCAATTTATTCCCTAAACTATATTAAAATGTTCAATGTTGTTCCTGCACTTGAATTGATGAAAGGACAATATTAAACATTTCCATAGAGTTCATTAGCTAAATTGAAAGACATTACATACTAGACTAAATTTTAGGGATTATATTGAACAAATCAAAAGTAAATAGACTACATTACACATTAAACTAAGATTTAGGAATCATTTATGACATTTCTCCCTAGATAAATATCTATAAGGGGAAGACTTGGGGTCATCTCTCTCGCTTTCACACATCACTCTTGCTCTCCCATGCAAATGTACGAGAGCAAAGAGTCTTTGTCCGCCCTCCCTCTTTTCCTACGTAAATGCATGAAGTTGGACCACTCACTTAACAATCATCTCTCTGTCTTGGTTGAGCTTGGGACCAAAATGATATGTAATATAACCCTTGAACTTTTAATTTATTCAATATGATCCATGAACTTTACCATAATGTTTAATATATCAATGAACTTATGATTTGTTCAATGTAATCCCTAAAATTATAAGGTTAGCTGGCTGATGTGGTGAACACTGAGCCAATATTTTGGGCACCATTTTAGCATTTCACTGAAAAGATCGGCCTATATATGTAGGTCAAAATGTATTGAATACAAAAAAGAAGGTAGAAATTCATCGGATTGGGGAATCGAAATGAAATTTAGCCCGCAAAAGCCACTAAATTCAAGGATTGCCGTTGAAACTTACCCATGAAAGTAATCCACACTTGTGAATAGTTATTCTATTATAATTTATCTGGCTGGAGTACGAAGGGATGCACTGCATATCCTTCTTGTTCTAGTTTGACCAACTCAAAATGGTTAAGTCATGGAAGAAAGTTTTCCTATATGACATACAGGCGATGAGAAGCAACCTTGATTCTTAGTCATATGTTAAAAAAAAAAAAAAAATCCTCCCATATTCTTCACCATTTTGGTTCACTTAATCATTCACTTAGTAAACGAAGCAAGCTTGGTCTCAATGCAATTTATAAACATGAATCCTATTAAAAGGTAATCCTTCTCTCAATTTAGTAGTCTTTTCATACCTCTTATACATAGATACTAATTGAAGCTATATGTTATAGGTTGTTAATAGGGTTAAAATCCGATGTTCGCGACAAATATCATGCAAAGGGATGAGGATTACGTTGTGATAGTGTTTGACCTTTTTCTCAAGACATATTGATCACAAAGATATATTGGGCAATCAACCATAGAATGGCACGATAAATTCACATGTCTTATAACGTCACATGGACGTTTGTTGAGGAGCATCCCAAAGGAATACTGGGACAATGTAAACCCCGACACGCTCGGCACATTTAACAAATTGCCCCTAGTTACTCTGGGACGATTGTTACTTGTTAGACCTCCCAAATAGGCTCGAAAATTGTCCCATTCTACATGGTTCTCTCGTAGTCAAGAAAATACTTCAAGGTAAACGACGAGATAACATGCTGAGAATTCATCGTCATAAGTCAACTTGAAATTTTCAAAGCTCTCCTAAATTCGCGCGTTGAATATAATTGCATTCTGGAAAAGATTAAGATACCCTCGATGACTTGACATTAATTTGATTAGACGTGCCTACAACCATTATTATTTGGTCTGAGTCTGAACTTTATTTCACGTGCCGTGGTTTTTCTGCGGTTGGTTTTTGCGTTCATAACATGGAACGGAGACAAACGAGGCCTGTTAGGCCAAGGCAAAGAGTAGTATCTGCAGTCAAAGTACAAAACCGACCTCGCGTTGGCTCCAAATTCGACCAAATCTAGAACATGCTCCATCGACGACTCCATGACTCGTACTGTGATTGGAAAATTTCAGCCTTTTTCGACAATAACCATGTAAACAGTTAAAAGTTTCTTCACATCTCTAGCTAATACACATAACTCGGCTTTTTTTTTATATATAAATAAAAAATTATAAGCACTTGAAACTTTCATCTGCCACAACTTTTAATAATTTTTCGAATATTTGGGTTTAAAAATCATTAGACTTCTTAGAAGCCAAAGCCAAGAAAGTCGAGCATTTGGGTTTAAAAGTCATTAGACTTCTTAGAAGCCAAAGCCAAGAAAGTCGAGCATGGACACATGCGTCTCCACACGTGTCTAATCTAAATATATTAATTATTCTGGTATTAATTGTTATTATCTTTGGACCAAGTTAAAGAGCTTTTATACGCAACTCAAGAATGCGCGTTGCATAGTTGACTTAGATAAATCTATTTCGAATAATTCCATGTTGAATGGGTGAAACACTTGTCAACATCGATAGAGTTAGATATGCTAATGTACAAGCACCCATTAATGTATGGAATAGACTATGGTGCCAAATATTTCAATTTCCATGACCGTACAATTCAGTTATTGTCCTAAAAATTCCTAAGATATTATTATTCCGTCCATAGACATTTGATTCCAAACTCGACATTTATGTTTTTTTTTTTGGTAACCACTTTGATAAGACAACATTCTCTATTATTTATATTCAACATGAGTCAGGGTCAAAGAATTGGACTTAATCGATTTGTAGGGCTTGTAAAGTGTTTCATTGGTCTCAATAATCGGGTCTACACAGCAATATCCCCGAAAAAGAATAACTTGTTACAATTGAAGTAAAAAGAAAGAGGAGATACAAGATTTGTCTGAAAAAAAAGAAGTGAATCTACTTAATTTCTGAACAGCTTAATGAGCCAATGAAGTTTCTAAGAATGGCGGAATTTGGACTCCACCATCGATAAACTGTATAATAACCTAAATCTGAGACGTGGTCATGGCAAACTTAGAGCAATGGAAAAGGCAATTGTCAGTGGAAGAACAAAATTACGCAAGAAGAGTTGGATAAAGCTTTTCTACTCCATTCTAGATGGAATATTCCTACAGTCGAGGAAGACTTGGAGTTGTTTCTCTCTTGCTTTCACACATCATTCTCGCACTCTCCCATGCAAAAGTACAAGAGCGAAAAGTCTTTGTCCGCTATCCCTATTTTCGCACATAAATACATGAAGCTAAGAGCACTCGCTTAACAATCATCTCTCTCTTGGCCAAGTTTTCTTTACCAAACTCCTGTTAAAGAGCGTTGAGAACTCTCTCTCTCTCTCTGGGTTGAGCTCGAGATTGAAATTATGACGATTCTCTTCTCGGCTGGATCTCTCTTCTCTGTGCTCGTCCTTCTCAGCGCTACTTACTTAGCTGCTGCCACCGCCACTCTTCTGCCTGACGACGAAAGTGAGGGGGAAAAAAGAAAAGAAAAGAAAGCCACCGATCTTGTATTGCTTTCATCGTAATGTTCTTTTTCCTTCTTCTGTTTTTGGCTGGCACGTACACCAAGTTGTATTTGTTTGTGCTTCCTTTCACAGGTAAAGAAAGATGCTATACATATATTCAACCTCAAGTACATGCGAATTTGACCTCGCTTGTGCCTATGCTACATGAGACATGGCTGTTCCTTTGACTCGTCGGCTTTCTCTTTCAGTAAATGCGTTGAGAGAAATAGCTGCGGCCCTAGGGAAAACGGACTGGAATTTCAGTGTGGATCCATGCAGTAAAGAGGGTCGATGGAGTGACAACTTACCGCTCGAAGACACTCTTAGCCACGTCGACTGCGGCTACAATTTCACCGACGCCAATAACAAGACGGCTAGCCATGTCACCTGGACGTAACTCTCTCTCTCTCTCTCAAATAAATAAGCAGGAAAAACCTCAAGTTCTTTTTTTTTTTTTTCGTCGAACAAGTTCATGTATCAACTAACTGACGTGGTGAACTGTTTTATTATTATACAAAAAAAAAAAAAAAAAAAAGGCCGAAATCTGAAGGAAAAATTATCAAAAAAGTTGTAAACCTATTGCAATTTTTTCAAATTAGTCCTAAGCCCATTTTTCTGCCAATTCAGTCCTAAACTTTTTATAATTGCGTCAATTCAGTCCATTCAACTAATTTTGGTTGGTCAATGCTGACGTAGACGCTGCAGACCGACACTAACGTGGCTATTTATTAATGATATTTTATTCTTTCGAATTTTTTATTATTTATTATTTATTTCTTTTCTTTTATTTTCTTCCTACTTTTCTTATTCTCTTCCCTCATAGTAGCCAATAGGCTCCAGTGAGGCTCACCGACAACTAGTAGCCCTCGCCTGGACTCACCCAAATCTAGAAGAGGCCAAGGCGGGCAAGGTGGCTTTGCCCAAATTTGAAAGAGGCCAGGGAGCCGCGGGCAAGGCCCCCTTTGCCCACGGCGAGGCCAAGTGAAGGCCACTGATCATCGGCAAGGGCTTCACGACCCTCACCTAATGGCTGGTGAGGACTAGTAAGCCACTATGGGAGGAGAGAAGAAGAAAAGGAAAAAGAAAAGAAAAATAATTAAAAATTTTGAAAAAAATTAATAATAAATTACTATATTAGCGGGCCAAACCAGTCGGCCCTAAGATGTTAGTGCGACTTACCAAAATTGGCCGGATGAACTGAATTGGTACAATTGCAAAAGGTTTAAAACCGAATTAACCAAAAAAAAAAAAGATTTATGATTGATTTGAAAAAAAAAAATTGTAATAGGTTTAAGTTTTTTTGATAATTTTCTCGATTTTTGGGTCATAGCATATTGAGCACAAAAAAAAATGAAAATTCATTGGATGAGGGCATTGAAATCAAAGTTTGGCTTTTCGATTACAAAAACTATTGAAATTCAAGGATCATGAGTGTAATTAATCCATATAAGCTAGCCACGCAAGCAAATACCATTTTCCGTTTCGCATGCAGAAACATAACAAAGGAAGGGGAAGAAAAAGAGTAAAAGAGATGTCGTTTTATGTGATCGACTTCTTGTCAAACTTTCGATTCAACAATGATTTACCTGTGAAGAAAACGGTGGTAGGTTTGTTAGGCTAATTCCCTGCTTGAGTTTCGTCAAACTTGAACATGGTCACCGAGTTTTCACTCTCTTTGTTTTACCGTGATTAAGGCCTTCTTCACCGCTTATGCTGCATATTATCATCCTCAAGAAGTCATCAATCTATGCAACTCCGTTTCAATCATATACTAAAAGAAACCTTATTAAACAAATGAAATTCGTGACACGTCCGGTTTCTTTCTTCGAGCCGATCGAGAGGCCATGACCAAGCTCGATGAAGAAGATGGACAATAAACATAATCCCATTCAAGTGATGTAAGCTTGATGAAGAAGATGAACAATAAAATTTTATTATCTCTTTTATTTTTTTTTTTTAAAAAAAATTATACCCACTTTTTCTTTTTTAATATAAAAACTCAATTTTTTTCATAGTGTAGTGCTTGATTGGCACCACATTGGTGCCATGTGTCTCAAGAAAGTAATAAAAAAAGCACGTAAGCTTTTTCTTTAGCTAAATTGGACTATAAAGTAGGAACTTGATTTCCCCATTTTGATATATCTTAACACTTGTGATACACTTATTCCAATTTCACATTCGTCATTTTTCACTAAAATTGAATTTGTTATGGGCTATCATTTGTCGATAATTTGACACGATTGTTTGGTTATTTTCTTTTAAGCAAACATAATCACTTATGTAATGTTAACTCTAATATTGTATTTTGCCTCATGTTGTGTTAAATGAGATTGAATTAATTTTACTCTTTGCATTAAGTATCTATTCATGTTAATAATCTATAGATTAATTCTAAATCACTTAACATATTGTGCAAGTATGGTCGATTCTATTTTTAAACAATTTCGATATATTGTTTCACATCAATCTATTTTGCATGTTATTGAAAGGGAAAAAGTCAATTTTTCTCTTTACAATATACGTATATGTGTTTATGATTTTCTCTCTCCCTACTTAATATATGTCGTACGTGATAGAGTCAATTTTTTTTTTTAATTTACTACTTATTACTTGAGATATTATTTGATAGTGTAGTATTTATAGCCTTGTTAATTTTTTTCTCTTAAATTTTCATTGAAAAAATAAGAGACTTCTCTATTAATTACCATTTACATTGAACTCATTATGTAAATATTAATTTTACCAATGGTTGTACAGATAGAAGTATAAAACCATCGCAGACAGATATTTCTAATAGATATTCAGTCTACAACATGGTTATTTGCATCAAATTCACTACATGTATAAATAATTTATAATCCATTAGGTATATGCATTTAAATTGACATTCAAGAGATCTTCGTCAAAAATTTACTTTCTTGAAAAGAAAGCATAGACTTTTGTTTGGAAAAGAATCCTCTCATTGAAAATTTAACGCAGCTAGCTTTTATTATAAAACAAATAGATTCTTCATCGTTGCCCAAAATTGTTGAGGGCTACAAGTATCATATAAGACTCAACTATCTATCTAAAAAGAAAATATAAACGAAAAAAATAAATAATCATTAGTTACTTTCTTTTCTCAAAAATTGGATGATGTTGAAAAATGTGATTTGAGAAACTTAAATGTAAGAGAAAGTAATACAATTCTTTCCTATTGCTTTTTTAATCAAACTACCAATCATTTCTTTTTCATTTTTAGATATTAAATAAATCATGAAAAAATGTTTAAGATCAGCATACGACCTAAGGACCTCTAGACTTAGAATCTCAATGCCCAAACCTTGGCCCATGGGAGGGGAGCACAATACCCTAAGGGCCAAGCACTTGGGCTGCAAATCCTACTCTTTTGGTCCTTGGCTTGAGAACTTGGGTCTCAACTGTAGGCATTGAGGTCCCGAGTTCAACCTCCAAACATAGGTTCGGGCTTCTAGGCCTAGATCTAGCATGCTTTTTCTTTTTTTTTTTTTAAAAAAAAAAAAAAAAAAGAAGAAGTCCTATTTATGATAGAGTGAGAGCATGCGATTGTGATAATGGCATATTGATTTAATTCACTTTTTAGTTAGAATTTCGTCCATCTTTATATTATACGAATCTAATGGACGAAACACCGATGTAGATGTTGACTAATCCTAGGACTTCGTCAGGTTATAATCTACACTACGGAGAAGAGAAACTCTAATGTGGGATAAGAATCTCACATTTGAAGAAGTTAACTTAGTAGTCAGGTACTTAATTAGAATGTAAAAGATATTCTATTTAAATCACAGTTAATCCTTTGAAGAGTAACTTTGGAGGCCTGTCGGTCACTCTATGGTTTATATAATACTTAGTTGAGCAAAATATTTGAAACATTCCATATGAAAAGAAAAGATAATAATTTAATGCCAAAGCCCCCAATGGCGAAGGCCAACCTATTTCATGAGTTAAGCTTCAATAAACGTGGTACTTTTGAGAGAAAAAAAAATGGTTTAGTATATTGCTTTATGGTCGTAGATTGAGCTTATGGCAACGAACTCAATTCCGTTGCCTTGGCTTTAATTTTGCTAAAAAGTATTGTGCCGTCTCTATAATTTCATCCCCAGAAAGCTATTTTTGTAGTACCATTGTAATAGCTCTCTCAATTTTATTTATGAAATACTTGTATATATTGCCTCGATTTAGATTAAAAGTTTGAAATCAAGGAAAACTGATAATGTTGAAAACGGATACTATATCGAACGATAAAAACGAAAACTATTCAAGGAGTACCTATCGCATTTTTTAAAGAATAACTTTTTTTGGGGGGGGTGGGGCTGAATGGATGTTTAAAAGGAAAACATCATTAGAGAAATCTCAAGCAATAAGATTACCCAATTATGTGTGTATTCAATTAATAAAATCTCATCGTCTTTCTTATACATGTATTCAAATAATACATTTAGGTTACGCAATAAGGAAGAATATAAATAAATTTTAAGAATGAGGAAAAAAATGTAGTTGGCTAATAAATCCTCAAGTAATCACGTTGTTTATTCCGTTCACAATCCACTTTCTCTATTATTATTACTTCAATCATACTGTTTATCGTGTAATAGATTATATTTGGTTTGATAATAAATCACATTAATGCTTAAATCTAAATCATACTTTTTGACCAAAAAAATCTAAATCATACTCATAAGTTAAATTTTGAATAATAAATAAAAATGTATATATTAATTGTAATATCTAAATCATACATTTAGGTTATGCAATAAGAAGGAAAAAATACCAAAAAATCCTAAACTTATTACATTGGTACCAATTTAGTTCTAAACCTTTTATTATTGGTACCAATTCAGTCCATCCGGCCAATTTTGGCCGGCCGACGCTGACTTGGACGTCGGCCGATGGTTGGATGCTGACGTGGAATTTTTTATGATTTTTTAAATTATTTTTTCGAATTTTTTAATATTTATTTAAAATATTTTTTAAATAAATTTTTTTTTTTTTGGCCTTCTTCCTAGCGTGGTCGGTGAGCCTCCGGTGAGGCTTGCTGGCCACTGGGCGAGGGCCGCAAGCCCTCACCGGCCACGCTAGGAAGAAGGCAAAAAAAAAAAGAAAAGAAAAAAAAAAAAAAATTATTTAAAAATTATTTAAAAATATTTAAAAATTCGAAAAAAAAATAGTTAAAAAATCATAAAAAATTCCACGTCAACATCCGGCCACCGGTCAACATCCACGTTAGCATCGGCCAGCCAAAATTGGCCGGATGGACTGAATTGGTACCAATAGTAAAATGTTTATGACTGAATTGGTTTAATTGAAAAGTTTAGGACTGAATTTGTACCAATGCAATAGGTTTATTACTTTTGGTACTTTTCCCCAATAAGGAAGAATATAAACAAATTTTAAGAATGAGGAAAAAAAATGTAGTTGGCTAATAAATCCTCAAGTAATCACGTTGTTTATTCTGTTCACAATCCACTTTCTCTATTATTATTATTATTATTACTTCAACCATACTGTTTATCGTGTAATAGATTATATTTGTTTTGATAATAAATCACATTAATGCTTAAATCTAAATCATACTCATAAGTTAAATTTTGAATAATAGATAAAAATGTATATATTAATTGTAATATCTTGAATATATATGGGGTATTACATTTTATGATTGGATGCTAAAGTTATAATTACTAAATTTAGTGATTGGTATGAGTGTTAAACTCATGGACTATGATTGAGTATTAAAGTAATAATTAATATATTTTCTTTAATTCTGGTTTTAGGGGTATTTTAAAAATTCCGTTTCCCCTATTACAAATGTCTTTCATGAAAGTAAATAGTGTAATGGTATTATAATTATTTAAACAAAAAATTTCAATTTCAATTACATTATAATCTTATTTCATCATTACAACCAAATGAGCGATTATATAATTGCCATGCACGAAATGACACTGCTCTAAGTCATGCTTTTTTTTTTTTTTTTTTTCGTTAGCTATATTTCCTTTTTTGTGGGGCAATTCTAAGATTTTTTTTTTTTTTTTGAATCAATTGGTATGTAGATGTATAATGTATGTAGCCATTCTCCAAAATCATTTTTGTCATGTGAAAACAGAGTACTCAAATCTCAGTCGCTTCCCGGCACTCTCCCACCGCGACTATTCAGATTGCCTTACCTCGAAATGTTGTAAGCCTCTTTATTCTTCTTTCTCCGTTATCCATTATTCTTCTTCTTCTTCACAAGCATCTGTCTGTGTAAACAGTGATGTCACCCGCAACTACCTGAGCGGCACAATTCCGATAGGGCTCTACGAACCTGGTCTACATTTATGTGCTCTCTCTCTCTCTCTCTCTCTCTCTCTCTCTCTCTCTCTGACACGCGCATTGCGGCATAGAGATGCGAGTGTCTCTTCTATTGATTGGGGGAAACGGGATGATGTGGGTGCGTATGTAGCACCGATACTGACATACGACACGCGACATATTGACACGTCATTTTTTAAAAATAGAGAATTTCGACACGTTCCGACACGTTATATATTAAATATATTTTTATATATAAATACATAAATAAATAATAATAAAAATAGCCTACAATTAATTTACACGAAAAATATTAAATAATATCATTAATTATTTTGATGTGTTACAATAATACATAAAACTTAGAGGAAAAAAATATTTTTTAAAGAAAAATGCTGAAATGATATTTTTAAATTTATTTATTTATCATATATAGCATTTTTTTATTACTTCTTTCATAGCAAAAGACTTTTTAAAAACTAAAACAATTCTAAAAAACAAAACTGAAAAAAAAAAAAAAAAAAAAATTAACTCCATGTATGTATATTTATAGCATTTTTATTACTTCTTTTATTACTTTTTTTGTGTATATTTATATTTTGACCCCATAAGTAATAGAAATTTTTAAAATTGACCCCGTGCGTGTCGGAATCGCATGTCGGAATTCTGAACTCGCGTGCCGAAGCGTGTCGGAGAGAGTTGACCACGTGTCGGATTTTTCGACACTCGTTGACCGCATGTCGGAGTGTGTCGGGACGTGTCGGAGTGTCGGACACGACACGAAGGCTTCCGGAGAGTGTCTGTGCTACATAGGTGGGTGCAGTTCTCTACTCGGAAACTGATTGACTGGTCCAATCCCGAAGCAACTAGGAAACATATCCACACTTCAGGAATTGTAAGTGATCACTCATCCTGCCTCTCGCATTTGGCTTCTTCGCTGTGTTAAAGTTGACTGATGCTGAAGATATCAACTCTCTTCTGCTCAGAAACGTCGAGATCAATTGGCTTTTGGACCTCTACCTCCAGAGCTGGGTAACCTGTCCCTGTTAAATAAATTCTGAGTCTCTTGATTCAAATTCCTTGTTAGGCATCGAATTTTTATTCGCTGATGATTTTGTATCTGGCGTGGGAATTATATCCATTGGTCTGTTGAGAGATTAGCATTTAAGTTCAATTAACCAATGGGATAATTTCACCGGGGAGCTGCCCAAAACATTTGTTAAATTGTTGCAGGACCTGTTAGTTTCAGTTTCCACAAATTTACTGATATTTACACATTTCTATCCTTTCTTCTCCATATCAATCTTGTAGTTTAATGCACTGTAGGCGACTCGGTGATAATCAGTTCATGGGAAAGATACCTGACTTTACTCAGAACTTGACAAATCTCGAAAAACTGTAAGGCTTAACGCTTCTTCACCTCTTAAGTCGGTCAATTTAGATATACTACTAAGATAATATAATCTGTGAATTGTATCATTAGGGTCATTCAAGGAAGTGGATTGCAAGGGCCAATTCCCTCAGGGATTGAACTTTTGAAGAAATTGTCTGACTTGTCAGTATGGAGTTTTGGCAGTTCGAATTGATCTCTCTTTCTTTAAGATGGTATCGATCAAATAAAGTTCCCTATTTGATTTTGATATGCAGGAGAATAAGTGACCTCGATGGACCCAAGTCCCGAGTTCCACAACTTAACAGTGCAAATATCAAGACATTGTGAGACCGATGTTCCTTCACAGATAGTTTACTTTATGCAAAAGAGCCAAACTGTCTTAGAAATGTGACAATATCAGTGCCATTTTCTTATAGGATTCTGAGGAACTGCAATCTCACAGGAGAGCTACCTGGTTATCTAGCAACAATGACAAATCTACAAGTATTGTGAGTGGAAAACGGCTTTCTCCTGTTCCTATTCCTAGGAGAATAGATAATTTTACCCTTAATGAGTGATTTTCTACTAGTTTATAATTGACTATAGGTTGCAGTTATATTTAAGATGGCTTGAAGGTCCCTTACCAACTTCAATGGAGTTTTGATCTTTTCTATTGATATTGCTAAATTTGTGAATTGCTAATTGTGATGTGGCATTTAACTCTCTGGTGATTGTGGCCTCTGCTGTAGAAAATAAAGTTTCACTCAGAAGTATATGGACCTTTTCTTTCTTTGTTTCACTTTTCCAGGAAGAGAAACCACAAGAATTCTTACCTCAGCTATGGTGCCCATCTCGTCTAATTCACTTTTCCTTTGATTTGTTATCTTATCTTCTTAAGATCATTAATGCAAAATGGAGACTTCTAGTGGTTGATTGTCTGGACTCTTTCCTTCTAGTGGTTTACATTCTCGAATCTCAGCCTTAACTGGAGTTTCATGCTCGACTGCCGTATATTTGTCAGCCATGACGTTCTTATTTCAAACAAGAGTATGGCTTCATGTGCATCTCTATATAAGCCAATTCTTCTCTTTCATCTGGTCATCTCTGTAAGATTTTATACATGCTACATTAAACAACACTTTTTTGCCATTCTGTCATCATCAGCAAGCAGCGGTTATTCTTTGCTTTTTTGCCATTTTGGATAACCGGATTTCTGTGGTTCTGCAGTGGTTTATCATATACTCCATTTCCTTTTCTTTAGGTTCGACTGGGTTTTAATTTCTCCATTGATATTTATATCGGATTGCAGAATCATGCTTTCCTGTATTTTGAAATCCTCACTTTATTTTTATTTTTTATTCACTCAAGCTGATATTGTACTTTCTAAGCACCCTAATATTTAGTCGTCATCCCTTTATTCATGAATAAATTGTTATGAAGGAGATCTGCTCAGTAGATTATGTTTTGCTTTAGTTTTGGTCCTATTAGATAAATCTCCCGATTTAAACTATAATATGTTACATTCCTCGGGATGCATTCAATTTAGCGCTCAAGTAGCATTTCTAGTTATATGAATTGACATTTCCAATTTGTAAATTTGATTTACGTCAGAAAATTTACAGCAGAAGTTTTGTATGGCTACAGAATGTGACAACTTGAAACTTGGATTTTAGTGATGAATGCCTCTGGAAATGAATTTCCAGTAGAAAAAGTAGGCACTAGGCAGTTGACCTGTATGTCTAATCATCTGAACTGGACATGTATGTTCATTGATGGTGTCTGTGTTTGTACAATCCTCTGAAGTATGCACAAAGAGTGTCCAGTAGGAGTCGGTTAAAACTATCTTCTCATTATAATTGTCTCCTTCACATTAAATTGCTTTGCAGAGACCTCAGCTTCAATAAACTGAGTGGCATAATCCCTAGCTCCTTCAGCAGTCTGGAAGTGGTGGATTATATGTAAGTACTTTGATGCAGAACTGAGGCTTCTTTTCCGTATTTTGTAGAAGAATCTAAAATCCCAAATTGTTCTAGTGGCCAAGCTATAGGCAGCTTTTTACCGTAAAGTAGTCGAGCTATCAGTAGAACTCAGACCATGATAATAAATCCAGTTTATGTCTCTCAAAGTCCTCGTGTTGCGAATACTTATCATTGCACCATCTTAATTTTACAATAAATTGGGTTATGAAGTTATGATTATTGTCAAGTAATTATTTTGGTGGGACTCTAGTCTTGGAGCAGGCATAGATACCTGATTTTATTCAGAACTTGACAAATCTCTATATGCTGTAAGGCTTAATGCTTCTTCTCCTTTTAAGTCGGTCTATATAGATATACCCCAAAGATAATTCAATCTATGAATTATATCATCAGGTTTATTCAAGGAAGTGGACTGCAAGGGCCAATTCCCTCTGGGATCGCACTTTTGGAGAAATTGTCCGACTTGTCAGTGTGGAAGTTTGGCATTTTAATCTGATCTCTCCTTCCTTTAATATGGTTTCAATCTAACAGAGTTCCCTATTTGATTTTAATATGCAGGAGAATAAGTGACCTCAATGGATCCGAGTCCCAAGTTCCACGACTTAGGTGTACAAATATTACGACATTGTGAGAGCACAGCTCCTTCTCAAATGGTTTACTTAATGCAAGAGAGCCAAATCATCTTGGCAATGTGACGATATCGGTGCTTTTTCCTTATAGGATTCTGAGGAGCTGCAATCTCATAGGAGAGCTACCTGTTATCTAGCAGGAATGATAACCTTAAAAATATTGTGAGTGGAAAATGACTTTTTCCCTTTCCTATTCCAGGCAGAATAGATAATTTTACCCTTAATGAGTGAAATATATACTAGTTTATGGTTGACCATGGATTGCAGTTAAAGAACCCATTTAAGATGGCTTGACGCTCCCTTACTAAATTCAATGGTGTTTTGATCTTTTCTGTTGATAATGCTGAAATGTGAATCGTGATGTGGCATTTAAGTTTCTAGTGATTGTGGCCTCTGCCGTAGAATATACAGTTTCGCACAGAAGTGTATGGACCTTTTCTCTCTTTGTTTTCATTTCGCCGGGAATAGAAACCACAAGAATGGAGTCTTATTTACTTTGGTTTGGGTGCCCATTTCATCTAATTTACTTTTGCTTTGATTTGTTTTCTTAACTTCTTCAGAGCATTGATGCAGAATGGAGGCTTTTAGTGGTTGATTGTCTGGAAACTTTCCTTCTAGTGGTTTACATTCTCAAATCTCAGCCCCACAATATCTAAGTAGAGTATCATGCTTGGCCGTCATATAGTTGTCAGCCATAACGTTCTTAGTTCAAAAGAGAGCATGGCTTCAATTGCATCTCTATACAAGTCAAGTCTTCTTATTCACCTCTGTAAGATTTTGTAAATGCTACATTTAAAAACATTTTTTTGCCGTTCTGTCGTCGTCAGCCAGCAACGCTTATTTTTTGTTTTCTTACATTTTAAATAACCGAATTTCTGTGGTTCTTCTTTGGCTTATCATAGAGTCCATTTCCTTTTCTCTAGGTTCAACTAGGTTGTACTTTCTCCATCGATTATATTGGACTGCAGAGTCATTCTTTCCTTTTTTTTTTTCAAATCCTCACTTAATTTTTTATTCAGTCATGATCATATTCTACTTTCCAATCACCCCAGTATTTAGTTGTCATCCATTTATTCATGAATAAAATGTTATGAAGGAAATCTGTTCAGTACATTATGATTTGCTTTAGTTTTGGTCCTATTAGATAAACAGAATCCCCCGATTGAACTATACTATGTTGCATTCCAAGGGATGCATTCAATTTAGTGCATAAGTAGCATTTCTAGTTACACATTGAAACTTCCATGTAGCAAATTTGATTTATAGCAGAATTTTTGTATATTAACAGTGTGCAACCAACTCGATGAACATGGATTTTTTGCAATGAATGCCTCTGGAAATGAAAGTCTAGTAGAAAGCATAGGCACGGGGCAGTTGACCTATATATCTAAACTTCTGAATTGGACCTGTAGGTTCATTGATATAGCTTGTGTTTGTACAATCCTCCAAAGTATACTCAAAGAGTGTCCAGTGTGAGTCAGTTAAAGCTATCTTCTCATTATATCTCTTCTTTTTCATTCAATTGTTTTGCAGAGACCTCAGCTTCAACAAACTGAGGGGCGAAATCCCTCCTTCCTTTAGCAGCCTCTGGGGAGTTGATTATGTAAGTATTTTGATGCTGGACCTAAGCTTTTTTTTCGTATTTTGTATAATAATCTAAAATCTCTATTCGTTTCTGTGGCCAAGCTGTAGACATCTCTTGCTGTAAAGTAGTTGAGCTATCAATAGAACTTAGACTACAATAACGTGTCCAGTTTATAAGCCTTAAAATCCCCATCTTTGAAGGCTTATTATTTCACCATCCAAATTTTACAATGATTTGGGTTATGAATTTATGATTATTATCAACTAATTATTTTTTGGACTCTACTCTTCGAGCAGACATAAATCGATGATATTCTGTTGCTTATTGAGCATGATTGACAAGTATCAATTGAGTTACTTGTTTCTGCTGGAAGAGGTTAAATGGATCAATGTTACTTAAGTATTTGGCAGTTAAATGTGTATGTACTTATTGCATGTCCTGTGCGCCTGTTTTATGATGTATGGGAGATTTAACATAGCAAAGTCCTTAGGCTCTCTATTTGGTTCAATCAACAACGATGGCCCTAGATTGTTTGGTGAGTGCAGTTCTTACGTGGTATTTAGAAGGTCTGCAGATAGGACCTTGATGTCTTATCCCTAGTCTTGAAAATGATGAGATATTGTAGTCCTAAGCTTCTTGGACTATTTAACAACGGCACAATCTTTTCATCTTTCTGCCCAACAATTGACTGTTTGACATTGGCACGTCTTCCCTCATTATGTCTTGTAAGGAAAAGAACACTATAGTGAGGAAATAGTTAATAACGAGGTTGATAGTATTCTTCATTATGTTCAACTTTGTGTACTAGTATTTTGGTAACCCATGCACTCCAACTTTTGCAAGGATCAAGTTTTTCCTCTGTCACTGATTTCTTTATCTTTCTTCTCTGGCCAAAAGCTCTATATTGATATCATGACTTAACTGATTTTTTTCTACACTTCTAATAATTAAATGCTTTTAATCTGCTAACTAATGCATTTTTGAGTCTCTATAGTTTTTCAGTTCGAGTGCGTAAAGTACACGAGGAACTGACTCAGTCAAATAATCCTGTTTAGCTATCTGACTGGAAACCAATTGACTGGAGAAGTCCCTGGTTGGATCCTGGATCAAGCAGAACATGTGTGAGCTTCGCTACCTGAGGAAAAATGTCTTGTTTAATTTCGAATTTGCTTCTAGCTCTATCTGGCTAATCTAGCACTGTAGTAACCAATTAGGCATTCCCATCGTGAATCTTTATGGTTTGTAGCCGATGGACTTAAAAGGAAACATCACAAGTACCTTTTTTCCTTGTTGGGATCTGTTAATTGGAATGTTATATGTAAGACAAGAGGCTGAATTGTATGGTATGCATGAAAGAACAGAAAGCAGATTTTCTTGAAAGTGCCAAGTTAGCCCCACTTTCCCCTGTACAAAAGGCCCTTCCCAGTTTAGATCTTTTTCAAGCCTCTGGAATGATAAAAATAACACTCGGAAAATCTTTACTTCTGCTAAATCCTCTTTGAAAGTTTGTCTAACACATCACCCTCACGGTATGATTAATTGCTCAGGCTATTTCTTGCTGATAATAATGTTTATGGGTTTGTGTCTGAGAAACCCTCCAAGCAAAATGAGCATGCCCTAGAGAAAGTTGTTATTACCTTATGGGCGTAAGAATGAAGCTCTTATGAGGTAGTTTAAACATTTGAATGGTGGTCTGGATATTTTCTAATAAGAAGATCCAACTTTGCGGTCGTTTGAATCACAATTCTATTTTTGTGTCTTTGCGTTATATATCACGTCTGATATACTGTTACTAGGTGAAAATGTATTTATGCACTCCAACTAGTTATAAAGTCTCCATTGACTCCAATTAGTCTTTCTCCATTTAATTAGTTGAGAAAAGATATCTTTAATAAAGATAAAATATTACTTTCATCACCTTGTGATGTTTTCACCTTTCAACTTGCCTTACCTGTCCATATTTTGCAACTGGTCTGCATTTTTGTACACAATAATCATTTGATGGAATGACTTTCTGTGTATTCTTCAAATTGATTATATTTTCGAAACGGTTGACTATTTCTCTGTGTAGTGACCTATCATACAACAACTTCACTGTGGGAGTCTCAGAGTGTCAAGAATGAGATGTGTATGTACTACTTCGTTCAGTCTAAATCAGGGATCCCCTCAAATGTGCGATTATGATTAGCCTATAATACTGCTTGCATACGAGATTTCTATTTATCTACTGAATATTGATTTTGTCTTTTCTCTGCAGCAACTTGTTCGCAAGCTCGGCAGTTGACAATGCGTATGTTTATGATTAAATGTTTCACCAAGATATTTGAATTTCCAAGGACCTGCATTTTAATTGTTTATGTACGTAGCATGGAACTCCATTCAGAATGATGATGATTGTAACATTAAAGTCTTTGTTGACTTGCTCAGAACCTCATATCCTGCCACAAGTGAGCTTGCCTCATGTTTGAAAAGTCAGCAATGTCCAGGAAGTAAGTTGATCTGTTGTGTATCCTATCATTATCATCAGATCCTAATATTGTGTTGTACTCTGTATTTTCTCATCAAAACTCTCCTCTGGGCTATTGGTATCATTATTTGATGACTAATGCATAACTACTCTAGATATTTTAAAAGCCGCCTCCATGAAATAATGTCTTTTCGTAAACTTGGGAGTTTCTATGTGATCTTTTAATAAGGGAATGCTAGATAACAGAAAGAAGACTTGATTTTTCTGTTTGTGGCTGTTTCATTACTCCATCCAGATCGGTATAACCTCTTCATAAATTGTGGGGGGAGTGAACTAACAGTAAGGGACATCACATACACCGAGGATAAAGAGCTGCCTTCAGCTTCAAAATCCTTCCTGACTGGACATTACTGGGCCTACAGTAGCACTGGCCCCTTCCTTGATGACCAAACTGATTCAGATACATATATAGTCAGCAATAAATCTGAACTATCCATGGATAATGCGCAACTTTACATGAATGCACGGCTTTCTCCTATCTCTCTAACTTATTATGGTTTTTGTCTGATGAATGGGACCTACAATGTAAGCCTTCATTTTGCGGAGATAATGTTCACAGGCAACAAAAATTATACAAGACTTGGAAGGCGAGCTTTTAATGTTTATATACAGGTAAATTTTGGGCATCATGTAGTGCTGGTTCTTAGATGTAAAGCATATAAAGCGTTTAACATGTTATGATTGGATTTTTTTATCTAGATATCTCGTATTTGCAAATCATGATTTTTGCACAATTGGTCCAGTCTGTTGAGGCTGAATGTTTCACCTTGTTCTGTGTAAAGACACTCAAGTTGAATCAGATTAAATATTATCTCAGGGGAAATTTGTGGGAAGATTTCAATATTGAGATTGAAGCAGGTGGAGTTGGAAAGGCGGTCATAAGAAATTTTACTACCATGGTGACTGAGGGCACTCTGGAGATACGCTTCTATTGGCCTGGGAAAGGAACCTATGCTATACCTGACCGAGGAGCCTATGGTCCTCTTGTATCTGCCTTCTCCGTCTATCCTGGTATGCAGATAGACACTTCCATGTTTCACTTGGTGCTTCTCTATTGCGAAAGTTACTTGTATTCATATTAGGAAAACTACCCATATTTTGTCTAGATTCAGTTACTTGATTTGGTTGCAAATGTCCACTCTTAGATTCAGGCCATCTGTTACAGTTCAGATAAATTTCCAATGTAGCTGGCTAGGATTTATCATTCTTCTCTTGAGAGGCAAAAATTGGCTATGGTTTGCTTTGTTTTCTTTCTATCTGAGCATGTTTTCTGTGTGTATCTTTAATCCTTCTATTCAGACTATGAAACAACAGCCTCGTTCACTTTTCTACTATGGATCAATGACCATTGCGCCTGTATTATATAGTACAGCCTTGAGAATGAAGAACATATTTCTATTTCTTTTTCTTGTTCCGTTAGTATTTAGTATTAAATGTTCCAAAGATGATATCTTCCAGTGCTCATTAATCTGATAGTTTTCGTGGAGTGTTCTGAGCAGTTCTCATGTCCTCCTGATTCTCAATTAGTGCTGTCCCATCTGTTGGTTTCTGTGTTCACCAAGAAGCTACCGATATATTTCCGCACGTGTGCTTACCCCATTTACCTGAACATTTTTGGGTAAACATATGTTGTTCTTTCTTCACTGCAGATTTTGAAATCCCACGAGAGTCGGCCATAATATCTGCTGGTACAGTGGTTGGGATTGTGGCTGCTATAGTTTTTGTAGTTTTTCTTATCCTGGGCATCCTTTGGTGGAGAGGATGTCTTGGGCGTGAAGATGAAATGGCAGAAGGTAGTTGCTTACCTAGATTCTCTGTCATTTAGTTCACATAAATATGTCAAGAAATATGAGAATGTTATGCACTCTGAATACATTGTCCCCCTTCCCTATTCTGGTGGGGGAGGGGGGTAATCACATTGCATCTTTTATATATTAGCTAGATCACATGGTTGTCCTGTCAAACTGTTGGTGCATGACTCTTCTTCTTACCTTTTCTGGTGGGGGAACAGGTAATCTCAATGCATCATTAATACTGCAACTAGGTTACACAATTCCCTGTAAAACTGTTGATGCATGACATTTGTGCATTCCATTGGAGATTTGATTTGACGTATAAAGAAAATCAGTTATTATTAAGCCATGATACAGCTGAAGGGTCATAGATCCATTTGGCTCACTAAACTTTTAAATGGAAATCCGAGAAATGAAGGGATAGATAGTTTATAGGAAGAGGACAGTAGATTTCCTAGGGAGTGTGTGAGTGTGAGTGTGTGTGTGTGTGTGTGTGTGTGTGTGTGTGTGTGTGTGTGGGGTCTTCCTGGGGGCACGATTGACCATATATATACTGAATCTGTGTTTCAAGACATTGAAAACAAATGCCCGCTTCGCATATATGAGACATTGAAACATACAACCCTGTGTTATGTTTCCAAAGTGGGCTTTCTCTATGATTTTTCTTTTCCCCTACTACTAAGTACCCTGAAAACACTTTTTTTTTCTTTTTTTTTAGTACATACTGAACCAATACCAGAGTTTCCTAGAAAATAAATTTCAAGATACTAAGATATTCTGTGATAATAATGTTTTTTGGTACATCGGGAAGGAATTGCTCCGTTTTTGTTAGATGGTAGGTTACATACTATAGCTGTTGACTCCTCCAAATTCTGAGAAGTTCCAAACCATGGTGCAGATTTGAAGGGTCTAGCATTGTAAATTGGTTTATTTACCTTGCGACAGATTAAAGCTGCCACAAACAATTTTGATGCTGCCAACAAGATTGGAGAAGGTGGTTTTGGTTCTGTGTAGAAGGTATACAGGAAAATCGGTGAACCCATTTCCCTCAATTCCCAATAGAAAAGCTGTGTAGAAAGCAGCATTCAATGTAACTGAATCTTCACAGCATAAATCTGATGCGAAAGTGCACATGCAGGGTCTTCTGTCAGATGGCACCACTATAGCAGTGAAGCAGCTTTCATCAAAATCAAAGCAAGGAAATCGTGAGTTTGTGACTGAGCTTGGGATGATTTCTGCTCTTCAACATCCACATCTTGTGAAACTATATGGATGCTGCATTGAAGGAAACCAACTTTTGCTGGTTTACGAGTACATGGAAAATAACAGTCTTGCTCGCGCTTTATTTGGTAATTTGATATCACACCGTGCTTCTCTGGCTTTAGTTAATGACATGGGACTAATGTAGCTTTGATGTCTTCTGATACAATTGAAGGTCCTGAAGAATTTCAGTTAAAGTTGGATTGGTGGACAAGACACAAGATATGTGTGGGTATTGCCAGGGGCTTGGCATATCTTCATGAAGAATCCAGGCTGAAGATTGTGCATAGAGACATCAAAGCTACTAATGTTTTACTAGATAAGGATCTCAACCCTAAAATATCAGATTTTGGTTTAGCAAAGCTTGATGAAGAGGACAACACACATATTAGCACCAAGATTGCTGGAACTTAGTAAGTTTATTGCTTTATGTTCCTGTTAGCCTAATTAGGAGTTGGTCAGCGACAACATAAAAGAATGGAGTAGAGATATCCCGTCTAATTTAAGAAAAGTAAGTTGAATGGAGCTTTGTGGTTGACTCACATCATCCCAAAGTATGGTGCTCAACAAATGGGGCTTAACCGCAAAGCTTTATGCCTGTCCCACCAATCTTCATGGTAATTACGGAAAAAATGTTAATTATGTCTCGTACTCTACCATTAAATAATGATACTCTGATATTATGTAAATCTTAATTTGAATACAACTTAGTATTATACGCAATAGAGCTAATTCGCCCATGTTTCCGTTGTATACACGCGAAAAAACGTAAATAAGCATGTTCACGTATTTGAGACGTTTGCATTAACATGTGTGAAAAGTCAACTTGTTTATGAAAAGAATGTGATTAGTTAGGGAAAAGATAAAACTGTAAGTTCATTCTACTATCTCTAACAATAATTCAACAAAAAAACTATAACATTAACTAATTTCCATTATCTCAACAAACTTAGATAATCTGATACAATTTCTGGAAAGTTCAAATCCTCCTACGTGAGATTTTACTCAAAAAGATTGATAATACCCTATGTGCTCCATTTACTACTTTAAGAACAATTCATGATAAACATTTCATACCGTAATTCAGTGTGCCCTACCTAATGCGTTCACTCAGACAAAAAGCTTGTGAAATTATCATGATACAATTATAATGCAATACATTTTAATAGTCTATATTGATGCGTAATTTAATTGTTTTTATTACGTTTCCCCATTGCCGAGCAACTTAATGCAAAAAAATATAATCAACAAAAACAAGTACTATATGTTAAAAATTTCGCTATAAATTATCTATATATGCTCGTTTGTATGAAAAACACAGTTTTAGTAAATATGTCTCACATGACATTGACATAGTTGTTGCACTTGCAAGTGAATTTAAAATCATTTTTTTGGTCAGATTGCCTCTTTTCCATGTCATAAAGTCACATATGTAGCCTGACAATTAAATAGAACATCAATGGTCTTTTTTTCTCTGAGATATCCTCGGTAAATTCTATCAGAAAATTTTAGGATGCACTCTACTCTCGAGACCATAGGGTCACATTTAGGAACATCTCTTTCTTTTGAATTTTAGAAATATTAAGTATGTTCTATATGAGACAGTTACCTTGTTGCAAACACAAGCGCTTTTCTTATTGTGCAGCGGATATATGGCACCGGAGTACGCAATGCATGGTTACCTCATTGACAAAGCTGACATCTATAGTTTTGGCGTCATTGCTTTAGAAGTTGTTAGTGGCTGGAGCAACACTAGCTCCCAGAAAACTGAGGAATGTTTTAATCTACTTGATTGGGTAATCAACTCTATCATTTCAATTATGATCATATCCATATTTAAATATCTGCTTGTGCTGGTGGAAAATGGATTACGAAAGTGTAAGCGTTGTGTGTAACTCCTCACATGCACTTTTAATGGTTGCAAAGGAGTGTTACGGTTACCAGCTATTGAAACCTGCTCAACGAATTATCATGCTGTTAATTACAATTTGTCATTTCAAATTAATCCAGTTCTTCTTATTATGTTGGTCTGCACTGAATTTTCTTGTAAAATCTTTTTTGGATTGGAGAAAATTCTATTCCTTGAAATTGGCGTAGTTCAGTTTTAGTCTTTATGTTTTTATGCTCGACATTCATACTCCCTGAAGTTTCATTAGCACCAAACAAGTCCTTCGACCACTATGGAATTTGGCAATTACTGTCAAATTATAAAGTTTTCAGGACCATGTCTTGACTAGAATATTTATATACTTTTAATTGAGGCATAACTTTTTCACATTCATCTAATTGAGTCCTTCGATTAGATTTTGTTTTGCTTTGATTAAGCAATCATTAGAAAAAATAATCATTGTAAAATAACCTTGAGGAAAACATTTTTTGAAATTTTCCGGTGGTCATTTCACGAAAAATGAACTAGTCAGAAAAAATATTTTCCATCAATGGAAAAAAAGTCTTCTAAAATAGGCGAATTTGTTTTCCTATTGAGAAAGAGGAAAATATTTTTCATTTCTTCTTTCATCTCGCTATTTTTCACCGGATACCTTTTCCTTTTATTTTGCTTTGCGTAAGCAATCATTTTTAGTCCTCGTGAAATCTGATTGTTGCCCGGGTTGCATAATCAGGTATTTCTTGCTAAACTAGAATCGAGGGTAGAAGGCAATGGATGGTGTAAAACATTGAAGAACAAGTCTACCATTTCATGTGATGACCCCGACAAATAATTCGTGCTGATAAAAATCGACAAGAGCTGGGGATTTTCTTTCATTTATACCGTATAACAAAGATGAAAAACTAGCAGGTGCTTATCAATTGCATTTGTCACATAATAATCAAGGGACATAATATACTTCTTCCTGTTTTAGTATTTAGAGCATATTTTGCAACTGATCAGTACCTGAAGCTTGAGAGGGAAATATCTTCACTTTTTATTTCTGTTTCTAGGCACGCTTTCTTAAGGAGAGAGGAAATTTGATTGAACTAGTTGATTGGAGGCTTGGTTCTCACTTTGACAAAGAGGAGGCGCTGGCATTGATAAAGGTAGCTCTGATGTGTACTAATACAACTCCAGCACTCAGGCCACTGATGTTGTCTGTGGTTAGCATGCTTGAAGGCAAGGTGGCTGTTCCGGTGCTGGACTCCGAGGGCACTATCATGACTGAGGAGAAAATTGAGGCCATGAGGAAGCATTTTAAAGGTGACCAAGATCATTCAGTTGGTGAGAATATCACCAAGAGTATGTCCACTGATGGGCCATGGACTGGAACCGCTTCATCTGCATCTGCTAATGATCTCTATCCAATATTTCTGGATACTGATTACTGGCAGAAGAGAGAGTAAGTTTGCTGTGTTCTAATTAAATTAGTTCTTGAAAGAACTACGGGTTTATTTGGTAATCCTTGTAACGGAACTCCTAAATTTCGCTTTGAAGTTTCTCTTCGCTCACGTTTGGAACTGAAGGTACAGATAATATAAAGAAAACAGCGATTGTTATGCAGTGCAGTAATTGTGTATGTGAATTAATTATTGGGGAAAGGCAGAAGACAATTGCTTGGGGTTTGGTGGTTGTTTTCGTACTGTTTCTTTCGATGTCGTTATTCGAACAGACGATGTTGCTACTTTTCCTCTTCAATCAATAGGGATCTGGACGGTTGCCGCTGCAAGGGTGGGAATCTATTATGGAAGCCTATCTTTGTTTGAATGGCGAGATGTGCAAAGCGGCGCATTCTTGCTGTGTGTGTGTTTTGCTCCCGAGCTCGACCTGTTACATTGGCAAAGGACGAGGCCCTGCGCGCCCTCTTGAGGAGTTAAAGGGGGCTGGTTTGGGGATTTTTAAGGGGGCTCGAGACAGAGTAGGAGAGGGAGAGCAACCGAGAGAGCGAGGACCAGAGAGCGAAGAGTGAGGGTCGTGAGTGAAGGGCCCTTCTCCGGTAGCCACCGCGCCTGGACCTCGGCCGCCGACCCTCGCCGTAGGTCTCGGTGCGTTTCTTTTCTTATTTGTCTCGGTTTTGTCAATTTCCCGAGGATCCCGGTTCGGAGGCGTGCGAAGCGATCGGACTACGTCCGATCTATCGAGCTCACCCGACGTTCGCTGCCCCTGAGCTGGGAAGGGACCCTCAGCCGACCCCCTGCTCCTGCCCCGTTTTGCCCCATTTCGGGATCGCCGGACCAGGCTTCGTCATCATCCAGTTCGTGCGAGTCCCGGCCCCTCGGTTCTGTGCTCGGCCGTTCTTGGTCTTTGCATTGTTCTGTGGCTCCCCTCTCGGTTGACTCACCCAATGTGTTCTACGTAATGCCTGAACTAGATTTGCATTGGTTTTCTTGGCTTTTGGTCTGCGTTTGTTGTTGGTCGGAGGAGGTGACTTACGGCAGGTGTTGATGTGGTCGCCTGAGGAACGACGGCGTGGACGAGAGTGTCAAGGGTGTTGCCGGAGCCGCGGTCAGTGGCCGCCCGTCGTGGCTGTCCACGGAGGCCTCGGTTTGGTGGTTTGGGCATTGGCGTTCGGGGGTCGTGGCTAGAGTCGCCGTGACCTGGCAATGATGATCGAACGTGGTGGCCAATGGTGGAGGGAGCGAGCTTATATCGATTCACTGCAAAACATAATGTCACGGCTGGAGTTGTAATGTTATTGAATCAGTAAGCAAATCTTCGGGCGTCCTGGGCGTGCTCGAAGAAGACGACGTTGGGGAGCAGAAGTTGGAATCTTGGGAATGAGAAATCGTGTGGGTAGTCTCCTCTTAGAAAGTAGGAGCCTTTTGATATAAGATTGTGCTCGAAGTTGACTAAGTCTTTAGGGCTCTACCTTAGGTTTCAATTGTCTTTGGAAACAAATGCTTTTAATTGCGCACTTTTGATACGATGGTTTTAGCTTCCCTTTAGCCTAGTTAAGATTGACATGTATTTATCTCTTAGTGTTAGATGCTTGTTTTGCAATTTATTTAATGCTTCCTTTAGTAACTAATTGTTACACACCCACATGATTATCTTACATGCTAGTAGATAGTTTCAAAATAAATCTAGATTGCCTAACAACAATCTTTTTGAAATGAACAAGATCAAGTACCGAAAGGATATTAGTTGATCAATTAGTGTAAGCAAGTTCCTAGTCCTATTCTTTGATTGCATAAAAAATGAAGTATACTCCCACGCCTTACTTGGTTTCTAACCGACCTCAATAAATTAGTGGCAACTCCTCATTAAAAAATTCTTATAACGTTAATGTGCATATCCCAATGTGGCATGAGATATTAGCTTGTGAAAGCACGTGTCTATAACGAAGGTTGTAGGCTTTCTTTTTAGGCAATACCCCTAAACCTATGTCTTTTCCCCTCCAAACGAAAAAGTTAGGTCACGACATCTAGGTTAGCAAATTTAATGATTAAATTTGATAGAAGTAATGGAGTATAATTTTGTAACGGAGTATAATTTTATCACAAATATACTAGTTTGGGATTTTTTTATAGTAAAAGAATTAGTTTTTGACAAATTAGTTTTTTTTTTTTTTGGTCAGTTGTGACAAATTTGCTATAGGTATACTAATTGATGGTTCTTCGTGGTCAAAAAATTAGTTAGAGATAAACTTGTCACAAATGTACTAGTTTATGATTTTTTTGTGATAAAAAAATCAATTTGAAATAAATTTGTTACACATGTATAAATTTGGGGTTTCTCATAATATTAACCCTCATAGTGAGATTCTGCACATGAACTCAACAAGTGTTGCAAAACTGATTATACTTGGTTTGCCCGCAAGGAATATATCATTTTGATGACAACAAATTCCTTGAACTGGTCTTTGAAACGTAGACCATTTGGAAGTATTCGAAGAGCAGGGAGTTGATTAAACGGTTCAAGTAAGAGCGATGTTTTGACCCCAAAAAAAAAAAAAAAAAAAAAAAAAGTAAGAGCAATGTGAGTTTTGACTTGGAGTAATGTATTTCGCATATATTCCAATTTGAACGAGTGATACACTTGTCTACATAGGGACTTAGATATTTTAATATACATGCAACCAATCATGAATGGGATGTGCTAAGGCGCAAAATGTTCCACCACCGCACAACTCTATCATTATCAGGACAAATCTTGTGGGGCTATCATATCATCACTGACAATGAATTTCATATTCGAACATGTATGAATTTTCTTTTTGCGTAACCTCTTTGACAAGACAACTTTCCTGAGGGATAGTTATCGAAAAATTCGTAAATCAATCATACACCGTATCAATTCAATTTTAAAGTTTCCTATTTGATTAATCTAGTTCTAAACATTTTAATAAATATTTAATATAATTCTTTCGGCTAATTTTGGCATGAGATTGTCGACTTTTTTTGCATTTTTTAAATTTTATGAATTTTTCCTTTTTCTTTCCTTTTCCTTCCTTTCTTTTCTTCTTTTTTTTTCCCCTTTCGCTCATGGTCGATCACTTGCCAAGGCCGTGCTTGCCTAGATCTGGGTGAAGCCATTGCTGCCCTTATAGGCCAAGGGCTTGCTTGTGGCTAGCAAGCATGGCCTCCCCGTGGCTAATGTCGATTGCCAACCATTCCCAACACCTATCACAAGCAAAAATGAATATAAAAGGAAAAAAAAATCATAAAATTGAAAAAAAAATGCAAAAATGGTCATTTGCGATGAGAAAATGAGATAGGATAACGACACTGATATGTATCTTCAACCATTAAGAGAGGACAATGAAGTTATAGTGGGAGGAGATTGATGCATTTGATGCCTCCATGAAACAAACTTTCAAATTGCAAGCAACTCTTCACCGGATGGTCAATGATTTTCTTGCTTATGCTAATTTATCTGATTGGAGTACAAAGGGGTGCACTACGTATCCTTCTTGTGCTGATTTGATAGACTCAAAATGGTTCAGTCATCCTTTTCCGATTTGAGAAGCAAGCTTGGTTTTTAGTCATATAAGAAAAAGATTTTCCTCTAGGATTCTTCACTAACATTACTGTTCACTTGACAAATGAAGCAAGGTTAGTGCACCAGGGGAATTAGATACATGTATTCTATTGAAGGCAATCATTCCTTCAAATTAGTGGGCTCCTTATATCCTTTATATATGAATATCATATGTGTAATGGGTTGTTCATGAGGTTCAAGTCTGATGTTCGCAATTATTAGAATATTTAAATAATAAATCATTCACTCATCAAATAGTTTAAGCTTCTAAAATAATCAACAATAGTCATCAAATTTCACATGATATCAAATTTAGAGGTTTGTGTCTTCGTTGATGGACTCTTACATTTTTCCTTACATCCCATGCCCATGTCCCATCTTTGGGACGTTTGTGGAGCGTCCAAGTATTCCATTGGGATGCTATATATTCCTTACCGCGCTCGGGACATTTCCTAAATCGTCCCAAATAGGCTCGAAAATTGTCTCAATCTTCTTGGAACAATTATTATTTGATCTAATTCTAAACTTTATTTGACGACCGTGGTTTTTCTGGGCTTGGTGTCTATATGTCTAACATGGAACGGAGATAAAAGAGCCATGTTAGGTCAAAGCAAATGTTAGTATCAATCGTCAAAGTAACAATGCCCCTCGCTCGGGTTTATATTCGACCTGTTGGAATTCGAGTCGGCGGAAGACGACTTACCTGATTCTGATGCGCAAACAGCAAATAGCCCCAGAACGAACGTTGAATTGCAAATAAATCATGAACAACACTACCTCACGTTAGTCTGGATGCAATCACAAGGAAAACACCCGATTTCCACGGCGTAAATGCCGATTGTTCTTGCAAAAATGAAATGGAACGCCTTGATCTTCTTTGATGGAAATGGAGAGGAAATTTGGTGCAAATGAATGGCCAACCATTCCAACGGTTGTGTTCCGGAGGTTTATATACGTCTCCATGACACCCCTACAAATGGTGTCCTTCCATCATACCGTATCAAGTCCAAATGGTGCGATCCAATCGCATCCCATCATGGACGTACTAGCTAGCTAGCTAAAGTACAACATCTCCCACTCGGACATGATGGGCTTAATAGCATTCTATCAAGAATATAAGGCATTCAACATTCATCAATTTTACAAAACAATTCATACTGGCAAATAAGCCGTGTGACCAGTGAGTACACCTGCACTTGGGAGCTCTAATTATGCACCTGTTAGGGATGACATAATGGCTACAACCCCGAAAAGATATAAACAATCGATGTCTCACAGTGCCCCAGACATATTTTGTTACATCAGTCCAAGTATACTTATCCCTTAAAGGCTATACTTGACTATTCTCAAAACACCATGTATTTACAATTACATCCGCAACCACATAGGGCGATATAATTGGTCGACCAGTAAATACACGCGATAGATGTAAAACAATAATAGTCTTCCTTCGCACTCATGTCTCTCTCAATTTCAGAACAACTGCTTTTCTAGACACGTCCCATAGGCCATATCTATTCATGACCGCCCGTAACATGCTAAAGTAGCAACATTGATCTTTCACTTCGAGAACATAGTCAGAAGTAACATAGGGCACAAAAATTGAGGTAAATTATAAATTACCTCAAGGGCTCACACGATGAGTAAATAGGGATAATTTTACTCACCTTCCCTTGTTGGTCGTATAATACACATGTAGTATGAATTACATGCTATAGTGGATTTTTCTTTCTATAAGAGCGTATGTCATTTATTAACCATATCCATTATACGGATCTTAGCCTAAACATAGTCACGTGCCTCTCACGTACTCATGTTTAGCCCGAGTGCTATATCAGCTCGCTTTCTATAGCGCCAAATTAAGTACTCGCATTCGGCATCTTTCAGGCATACATGATTGTGAGAATATCATGTTCGGTCTTGTTATAAACTAATCACACACCTCATCTTGACTCCAATCAAGGCGACATATTTTATGTACCAAACTTACTCTTCAACATTTATTTGCACATAACGTCTCATCTCAACATGCTAACTACAGCACTTGAGGCGATTGCTCGTGTGAGTGAGCCAATCATTGCCTGCTGACATACTTTTCAATAATATATGTGTATTTGTACTAGTCTCATAGTGGATTTGTACTTATTGATAAAACATCAAATCACTAATAAACAAACAAGTACAATACATCTGTCCACAAATACATAAACCAATGATCATCTACAATAATAGATATCACATTCTACATAATCCTAGTGACATCCTATGGGTCAAGAGCATGTCTCTAGGAATAGCCTTCGTAAATGGATCAGCAACCATTCTATTGGTTGAAATGTATTGCAGGATCACTTCTTTCTACGCTATAATATCTCTGATAAAGTTATTGTTTATGTCAATGTGCTTTGTCCTTCCATGATACTTGGGATTTTTCACATAGGCAATGGCAGCTTGACTATCGCAATTAACTATCACCGGTCTTGGAACTTCAGTGATATTGGCTAAATTTTCCAAGAAACGTTTTAGCCATACTGCTTCTTACACTGCGGCAGAACATGCAATAAATTCTGCCTCCATCGTAGACAAGGCCGTGCATGTCTGTTTCTTGCTATTCCAAGAAATCGCACCTCCATTGAGCAAGAACGCATATCCAGAAATCGATTTACGCTCATCCAGGTCTCCACCCCAATCGGGATCTGAATAACCCAATAGGCGTAAATCATTCCCTTGGTAACAAAGTCGATAGTCCATAGTGCCCTTCAAGTATCTCAGGATCCTCTTCACTGCTTTCCAGTGTGCTTGACCAGGATTTGATCGATATCGGCTCACCAATCCCACGACATAACATATGTTAGGTCGAGTACACATCATAGCATACATCAAACTTCCGACCTCACTAGCGTAAGGAACAGTTTCCATCACTTTGATTTCTTCTGGAGTCTTAGGACACATCTCAGTACTTAGGCCTTCACCTTGCATGACAGGGGTATCAATGGGATTACAATGCTGCATATTGAAACGCTCAAGAATCTTCATAATATAAGACTCTTGTGATAAAGTAAGGAGTTTCTTCGATCAATCTCTTTCGATCTTAACTCATAATATATAAGCAGCTTCTCCCATGTCCTTCATCTCAAAATTGGAGGACAACCATTCTTTTATGGTGATAACCAAAACCTTATCATTTCCAGCCAACAGAATATCGTCCACATAAAGTGATAAAATTACAAATTTATCTTTGGACCGCTTGACATATATACAGTGATCTTCTTCGATCATTGTGAAACCAAAAGTTATTATTGCTCGATGAAAACGGAGATACCACTGTCTAGATGATTGCTTAAGGCCATATATTGAGCGATGAAGCTTGCAAACTTTATGCTCTTGACATTTAGCTATGAAACCTATTGGTTGTTTCATATAGATTTCCTCATCTAATTCTCCATTGAGAAATGCCGTCTTTATATCCATTTGATGTAATTCAAGGTCCAAATGTGCAACGATGGCTAGAATAAGGCGTATTGAGGCAAACCTTACAACTGGTAAAAAAGTTTCCTCATAGTCTATCCCTCTTGTTGAGTATAACCTTTTGCCACAAGGCGAGCCTTATACTTTTCAATGGATCCATCCGCCTTTCGCTTAATCTTGAAGACCCATTTGTTTCCAATGGCTTTACGATTGGGTGGTGGATCAACCAAGTCCCAGACATGGTTTGCCTTCATTGACTCCATCTCATCTTCCAAAGCTTTTCTCCATTCTTCCTTGTCAGAGGATGAGAGAGCCTCTTGAACAGTCTTAGGCTCGGCATCGTCATTTTGAGCAATCATAAATGCTTCCCCTTCAATCTCAAAACGACGACGGCGAATACTTTTATGATTACTTTTACGCAATTGAATTTCTCTTGAATTCAATTCATCAAGCGATGCAACACTCCCACTAGGTCTTGTGTGTTGAGGTAAATCTTCATTTCCCTCTACAACATCAGTGGGTGTGTTATCAGGATCTTCCATCTCATATAATTGGAAGTCCTTATCAATCTCACTTCTACTAGGAAAATCGTTCTCCAAGAACGTGACATCTTGTGACTCTATTTCGGTCACACTTCCATTAACTTGTTCACCTATGAACACGTACCCTTTGGAGTGTTCGGAATATCTTATAAAGATACATTTCTTCCCTCTATGACCTAATTTGCCATGTTTATGGGAAGAATCATGAACATAAGCTGCACATCCTCATGGACGTAGACTACTCAAGTCTGGTTTCTTACCAGTCCATAATTCATAAGGAGTGGATGTGACCGATTTTGAGAGCACACGGTTAAATATATAGGCAACAGTCAATAACGCATCTCCCCAATAGGAGATAGGTAAATTTGCTTGCGCCATCATAGACCTAACCATTTCCAATAGGGTTCTATTCCTTCTCTCAGCTATCCCATTTTGTTGTGGAGTACTAGGAATAGTCAATTGTCTTACAATTCCCTTTTCATCACAAAGAACCTTGAATTGCTCCGATAGATACTCACGTCCACGATCGGTTCTCAATGCCTTTATTGTTTTGTTCAATTGATTCTCTACCATCGCTATATATCGTCTAAAGCAGTCTAATGCTTCTGACTTATGGGAGATCAGAAAGCCATAACCGAAACGTGTGAAGTCATCTATGAAGGTGATGAAATATGATGCTCCATGCCTCGCCTTCACATTCAAAGGACCACAAATGTCAAAATGTATGAGATGCAATGGAAATTCAACTCTAGTCCCTTTACCAAATGGTTTTCTAGTTGCTTTTCCCGCTAGACAATGTTCCCATACGAATAGACTAACATTAGTGAGTGACCCTAAAAGGCCTTCTCTAGCTAACCTTTGCATTCTTTGCAATCTAATGTGACCTAATCTAGCATGCCAAGTGCTTGCATCAATCTCAACGTTGTTAGAAGACGCAATTAAAGAAAAACAACCATCAACATTAACATTGTACTGATCATAGTCAATGTCTAACACCATAAAACCATTCGATACATGACCTGAACCATAATAAACTGTTCCATACAAAATGTTAACACAATCACAATGTAAATTCAATACATAACCCAAGCTAAGAAGAACAACTACAGAGACCAAGTTTCGTCGAATATCTGGAGCATAAAGGACATCATGCCGGAATAGGTTTCGATCACCACGTAAGATTAATTTATATGTGCCGATACCCTTCATTTCAACTCTTGAGTTATTCCCAACATATATCCATTTTCTTCCAGGCGGTATTCGACGATACTCCACAAATGCTTCTCTGTCTCTAGCTACATGGTCTGTTGCTCCTGAGTCTACAGTCCACATTGGGTGAGATTCAGCAAGCATTACAATACTAGAAACAAAAGCATTACTCAAAGTAATGGAGTAATATGGTACCTTTTTCGGCTCAGTGCATTCACGAGCAAAGTGACCCAACTTGCCACAATTGTGGCACTCCATCTTGGCCTTGTCCTTCTTCCCACCACGCTTCTTGCATCGGAAGGTCTTAGCCCTCTTGGGTCCTTGATCAGTCATCTTTCCTTTGTTGTTGAACTGAATATTCCTCTTGCGCTTGAAGCTCGAAACTTTGCGCGAACTCGATTCAACAACATAAGCATGGGTAGAGGATTTTGTAGCCTCTAAGCGCTCATCCTCTAATTCCAAATGACGCGCAATATCATCAAAAGTGACGATGTTCTCATTATGCGTCATATTGATCTTCATATGCTTCCAATTATTAGGAAGATACCTTATAACAGCTTGAACTTGCTGTTCATCAGTAAGGGAGTGACCTGCCGACTTCAGCTCATGGATCATGTTTGACATCTCCCGAAGATGCTGCCTCATCGTTACATTTGGGCGCTTTCCGAATATGTCAAAATTGATGGTGAGTCTCCTCAGCTTAGTGGCAGATGTACCCCCAAACTTATCTTTCAAGGCAACCCACATAGCTTGAGCTTTGTCATAACTCTCAAACTCACACATGAGATCATCTTGCATACAGCTCAGCAACGTGATGCAAGCAATGCTATTTCTTTTTCCAAGCTTGATAAGCTTCAAGATCTCTCCTGTGTTGAGCTGAAGTTCCATGCTTAGGTTCATCCATGGTATGGTTAAGAGTTTCCAAAACCTCTTGCTCCTCAAGGATGTACTGAACTTTTCGGTGCCAAATATCATAATTGTCACCGTTCAATTTCTCACCCTTATTGAGGTCAGCCACAATGGTATTGGATGCCGAAGCCATAATCAATTGCTATAACACATTGGCATAATTAACGCAGAATCAACACTAGCACATTTTACAGAGTAACACACATATTTAATTTGCAGCAAAGACAAACTAAATTAATGATAATTCAACAAAAGACATAAAAGCAAAAGTTCACAATGTTCCCAATCAACTTCTATGTACAATTGTTCTATTATCATTAATTAATTTAATTTGCGCAAATTTTAAGTTCTAGGTGAGAACTCCTTTCAATTCTACCAACTTACGAACTCCCACTAGGAAAAATAATTACATGACCTTATGTAATTTCTACATTTTTCCTTAACACTAGAACATAGCATGATAATAATCAAGGTATAAACAACAATTATGCTTTAATTATAATTAAAATTGCAATTCAACATGTAATGGATTTCCTACCATTGTTCTTATTTTCTAGCAACTAGAAAATTGCAAGTATATTAAAATATATACATCATATCATTGAACCAAGCTCTACACAGCATATATAACATCATTTGCACACAAGCTAGCTAACATTTCCCTAATCACAAGAAAATACAAGCTACAAATGAATAAGCTGCATTAAACCCCAAAAAATACGCGTACATAGGGTTTCCTACGCATTTTCATGCATTTATAAAATTCAAAAATATAAAATAATTATATCATTGTGTAGAGGACACTCATACGAACCAAACGCAAGTGACCACGCTCCAATCGGAGCTCACACGCGCCCCCACGCGTCCCCGATTGCGCGGCGCGTGTGGCGCACGCGCCAGCGAGCCGAACGGCTCCTGGCCGGTCCGATTGGTCCGACAGTCCAACCGGTGACCGGTCCGACCGATTTGACCGTCGGACCGGTTGACCGGTCCAACCGTTGACCGGTCAACAGTCGAAGTCGGGTCGGGTCGCCGGCCGGTGACCGCCGGCCAACGTCGCCGGCATCGACGTCATCGATAACGTCATCCGGGCGGTTATCGACTGTTGGATGACGTCACGGTGACGTCACCACGGGCCGGTTCGCCGATCGGCGCGTGCCGGTTCGCTGGCTGGCGCACGTCGTGCACGCGCCGGTTCGCCGACCAGCGTGTGTGGCGCACCCGTTGGCTTCGCCGGCGCGCAGCAAGTGGCGCCCACGCGCAAAGGGCTTCGGCCGCGCGTGTGGGTGCGTCCGGCGTCTCCGGCGGCGCTCGACCCATCGCCGGACTCGTCTCGATGAGCTCTTTCATCTTGTATATTCAAAAATTAATTTTGACCAAAAAGTGTTTCGAAAAATGGCCGAAACCTCACGGATCACGCGACCCCGAACCCGTTCTTCGCTCCGGTTCAATTTCGAGTTTTTCATGGGGCAATTCTGACTATCAGAGATCCAAATAGTGTAGAATACAATCTCTCGATCTCAATATCAAATGGTAATCAAGAAAACTCGATGAAAAACAAGGCAGGAATCGCGATCGGGCTCTGATACCAATGTTGGAATTCGAGTCGATGGAAGACGACTTACCTAATTCCGATGCGCAAACAGCAAATAGCCCCAGAACGAACGTTGAATTGCAAATAAATCATGAAAAACACTACCTCACGTTAGTCTGGATGCAATCACAAGGAAAGCACCCGATTTCCACGGCGTAAATGCCGATTGTTCTTGCAAAAATGAAATGGAACGCCTCGATCTTCTTTGATGGAAATGGAGAGGAAATTTGGTGCAAATGAATGGCCAACCATTCCAATGGTTGTGTTCGGAAGGTTTATATACGTCTCCATGACAATCCTACAAATGGTGTCCTTTCATCGTACCGTATCAAGTCCAAATGGTGCGTTCCAATCGCACCCCATCATGGACGTACTAGCTAGCTAGCTAAAGTACAACACAACCAAATCTAGAACATGCTCTTGACTATATCACAGTTGGAAAATTTCAGCCTTTTTCGACGATGACTATGTACAAAATAATCACTTATCCGCATGCTTAATGCTCCCTTCAGACGTACCATTTAGTTGGGAAATCCAGGAAACAAGGACTTGGGTTCATTCTTATTTGCTTAATAAATTAAACTGCTAAATTTTGGAAGACTGTTAAAATTATGTCTCAAGTTTAAGCCCACTAGACAAAACCAATCCGACGTTGATTGTTAATTGTAGAGGTTTGAATATTCCCAATTGGATATATCTCATTTTGCTTTGATATCAAATTGGTGAGCAAAGAAAATAGAAAAAGGAAAGTCCGAAATTTGGACTTCCCGTGCAAGTTCGGAATAGTGCAATGCAAAATACGGGAACTTTCTTTTACGAGTCGTGGTCGAATTTATTTCCGTTTTTTAGAGTTAAGTGGGACGTTGGACTTTGACCATGAAAGAAGTAAGTTGTGGACTTGTGGCCAATTGCATTAGTGAAAGAAAAAGAAAATTAAATCCTACCGGAAGTCGGCAGAGAAGAAGGGCCTCACATTAATATGCACATAATTATTTGGACGGAGGAGTCCTGATGTGCCGTGGTTGATGAAGAGTGCAGCAGGTCTTCGTGCCGTCAGTGTCGAGAGAGAATTCTTGAAGCGTCATTTCGATGCGAGCGCTTGGCGTGGATTATTTCTATGAGTTTTTTTTTTTTTGAATTATATCCAAAAAGTATTAATGTTCAAGCCAATTAAATATTATGAGTTTAAAATTTATTTATTTCTTTGTAAGATTGGGAAGTTATTTCACGGTGATTTGTGCGGCTAAATATTGCATGAATTATATGGTGTAAGTAAGGCTTAAGAAATACTGAAAGTGTTTGAATGACTTTGATATTGATGTAATTTCTATTATATTACTTAATTTATAGTAGAATTCGTTGTTGCTCTCCCCATGGATATAAGCCACTATAACGAAATTATGTAAATTTAGTGTCAGATTTATTTTCTTATTTTCTCTATTATATTATTCGATCACTTGTTTTCGCAATAAAATTTTATTTATGAAAGGGAATGACACACTAAAGCGATGTGTGAAAAAAAAAAAAAAAAAATATATATATATATATATATATACATATATATATTTTTATTTATTTATAATTGATTCTATGGATCACATCATCCAGAGAAAAAGAGTTTATCGGAATAGTTTCGGAATGGTTTTTATTTTAACTTTTCCCAAGTGCCTGACTGCACACAGTCTGGGACGGTAAACGAATTATTTAGACATTTTGGAAGCTGAAAAAAAAAAAAAAAACTACGAAGTCGTGCATGGATACGTGCATCTCCACATGGGTCTGATCTACATGTATAATTTTTCTGCTATTACTTTTGAGTAATATCTGGACATGTTAAAGAGCTTTGATGAGCGGCTCAATTAAGAGCATTGTCTAGTTCACCTGGATTAACCTGTTTATTCCTTGCCAACATCGATACAGGCTTAGATATTGCAATGTTCAAACGCCCATTAATGAATAGGACAGACTATGGTGGAAGTTGTTTCGGATTCCCGACCGTACAACTCAATTATTGCCCGAGAAAGTAGTTAGGATTATTATTTCATCCATCAGCTGGGACTTTTTTTGTGTATCCAGTTTGCCAAGTCAATTTTTTAAATATTTATAGTCAATATCAATGATACTATCAACTGCGCACAAACTATGATCTAAGATTAAACTTGTTAAAATATGTCACAAATCTATTTTTTGGCCCACATAGTAGGTGGAGTTATTATATTCAGTAAATGGGTCATAAATGAGTTTAAACATAATATGAGTATAAAATAAGTCATAAATGAATCCCAACTCACTTAAATTGAATCCATCTTTATGACGCTCTTTTCATTCTCTTTTGCCCTCACTTGGTTTCATGCTTACTTATTGTATGAGTTTCCTAAATTGGCCTAAATATAAAAGTATTTTAATAATACGAGTTAGGTCGAGTATGGGTTATTAGATATACATTACATAGATATAGGTTAAAAAGAATTAAATGGGTATATTTGGATTAGACTATTTTTGGGTATATTTGGATTAGACTATTTTTGACTCGATCTATCTGTGTAACGAGTCTATCTTGGACTACCTGCACAGGCTAAATGATCGAACTTAACTAATTCATAGAGTTTACAAGGTGTTTAATTGGCCTCCACATAATCGGATTTCCGCATTTGTACCCCTGAACTATTAAAAGAATAATTGGTTACAACTGAAGTAAATAGAAAGAGGGAAAGAAAAGATCCTTTCGAGGAAGTGAATCTAATTGTTGTCAGAACAAGTTAATCGCCAGTGAAGTTCAATAAGGACTCCACCATGGATAAACTGTATAATAACCTAAAGCTGTTGGGCCGTGATCCTAGCGAAATCAGAGCCATTGAAAAACTATTGTCATGGAAGAACCAATGCAAGAGGAAAAGAATGATAAGAATAGAAAGATTTTTTGCTAGGTACATGATAAACATCAATCCTAAGGAAGACTTGACTTATTCTCTCAATTTCAGCCGTTGGAATTCACAATTAAATGCGTCTTTGTTCCAACCACTCGGTCTTGATCTAGCTCTCACTCTCACTTATAGATGAACGATGTGAGTCTTTGTCCACTCTCCCTCTTTTTATACATGCATGCCGTGAAGTTAAACCACACATTCTTAACAATCATCTCTCTTGCTTAGCCAAGTTTTGCAATCCCAGACTCTGGTTAAAGAGAGTGAGATCTCTCCCTCCCTCCTCCCTCTCTCTCTGTCTCTCTCTCTGTCTCTCTGTGGGTTGAACTTGAGACTGAGATGGTGACGAATCTCTTCACGGTTCAATCCCTCTTCTATGGGTTCGTCCTTCTGTGCGCCATTAACTTAGCTAGTGCCGCCACTTTTCTGCCTGACGACGAAGGTGAACAAAATAAACACCAATCTTGTATTGCTTTCATCGTATTGTTCCTTTTCGTCCTCTTGTTTTTGGCTCGCATGGATACCGAGTTTTATTTGTCTGTGCTTTCTTTCACAAGTAAAGAAAGATGCTATACATATATATTATATTTAACCTCAAGTACACGCGAAGTTGGCCTCGTTTGTGCTTACTCTGCATTAGATACTGTTCCTTTGACTTGTCGGCTCTTTTCTCTTTCAGTGGATGCGTTGAGAGAAATAGCAAATACCTTAGGAAAAACGAATTGGGATTTCAATGCAAATCCATGCGATACAATTGGTGGATGGGGTGATGTCAAATTGCCTGATAAAACTACAGACGCTGTTATCTGTAACTGCAGTGTCATCGATGCTGACAACACCACTGTTTGCCATATCATTAGCATGTAACTCTCTCTCTCTCTTCCCAGATAAATAAGCAGGAATAACCTCAAGTTAATGTATTTTTCTTAGGTTGAACAAGTTGATGTACTTTACGAGCATAGCTTCCTAGCTAGACTTTGATATCAATCACGCGATTGCACACCGATTCTTTTATCTCTTTATTGAGCCAACTAGTTGACGTCGTGAACAATTTTAGCATTTCACTGAAAAAACAAATTGGTCAATTTCTGGGTCGAAAGTGTATTGAGTACAAGAAAATGGATATTCACTGGATAAGGGCATTGAAATCAAAGTTTGGCTTTTCAATTGCAAAAGCGATTGAAATTTAAGGGAAAAGTGTAAAGTTTTAAACCTATTGTATTGGTGCTAATTTAATCCTAAACATTTTAATGGTGCCAATTTAATCCTAAATTTTTTGACTGATGCTAATTTAGTCTTAAATCTTTTAAATGTACCAATTTAGTCTTTAATTTTTTTTAATGAGTATGAATTTAGTTCTAAATGTTTTGCCAATTTAGTTCTTCAAGTTAATTTTGACTGAATAGTGTTGATGTTGATGTTGGCCAACTTATATGGCATCGTTGATACTGGTGTGGATTTTAATAATATTTTAATAATTATTATATTTTTTAAATATTTTTTTTTTTTATATTTTTTCTCTCCTTTCTTCTTCTTTCTTTTGCTGGTGATCAACCACTGGCCATCCACCAGCCATGGCGAGGGCGAGCCCTAGTGAGCTCCCCTTGCCAAATCTAGCAAGAACGGTCCTCACCAGACCAAGGCGGCCTCGTTGGGCGTCGCCTTTGCCCTCGCCTAAGCCAAGGTGACCTCGCTAAGCATTACCTTTCCCTGGGCGACACTTGACAAGAGGAGCCCTTGCTCGGGCTAGATTCGACGAGGCCAACCCTTGTTGGGGCTAGCCCTCACCATGGCCCGCCCAACCATGGCCGGTGGCTGGTCATCGGTAAAAGGAAGAAGAAGAAAGGAAAAGAAAAGAAAAGAAAATCAAAATATTATTAAAACATACTAGTAATCTTACGGTGGATTAAGGATAGTTGCATAAGTATTTATCTTTTTCGTTTTGCATGGAAAAACATAAAAATGAGATGGGAAGAAAAAGAGTAAAAGGGACGTCGTCACTCGTAATTTCCACCATGTCGAGACTTCTTGTCAAGCTTTCAATTCAACAATGATTTACCTGTAAAGAAAACAGTAATAGTTTTTTTTTTTTTTTTGAACAGAAACAGTAATAGTTTTATTAAGCTAAGCGGCTGCTTGACTTTCGTCCAACTTGACCATGGTCACCAGGCTTTCGCTCTCTCCGTTTCTGACGTCATGAAGGCCTTATTCACTGTTTACGCGTATTATCATCCTTAGGAAGTAATCAACCTCAGCAACTCGGTTTCAAATACATAACAAAAGAAATCTTACTAGACAAATCAAATTTATGACATGTCTGGTTTCATTTCTTGATACCGATCAAGCAACCATGGCCAAGCTTGTCTTTCATTTTTGTTTAATTTGATTTTTTTCCTTTTCTCTTAATAATTTATTTATTTTTTTATAGTGCAGCACTTAATGGGCACCACATCAGTATTGCGTGTTTTAAGATTTTCTTTAGCCACATTATACGGAATTAACGGAAGTATTTGATTACATCAATTTGAAAAAATTTAGCACTTTTATTAAACTTATCCCAATTCCATCTATGTCATATTTTGATAAAAATGAATTTGTCATTTTAACTCTAATCTTGTATTTTGCTTCATATAGTTTTAAATGAGATCAAAGTAATTTTACTCTCTACGTTATAGTGTTGATTCATGTTAACAATTGTGGATATGTTCTATATTACATTACATATTGTGCATAGTATAGTCTATTCTATATTTATATGATTTTAAAATATTGTTTCGCATAGCATCAATCTGTTTTGCATTGTATTGAAAGGGATAGTCAATTTTTCTCTTCATAATATCGATTTATGTGTTTGTGATTTTTTTTCTCTCCAATAAATAATACATGTCATGCATGATAGAGTCAATTTTTAGTTTTACTACAATGTAATAGCTCTCTCAATTTTATTTATAAAAACACTTGTATCTATCGCCTCGGCTTAGATTAAAGCTTGCAATCAAGGAAACTAATTATGTTGAAATTGAAAACGGGTAGGATATCGAACCACAAAAACGAAAACTATCCGAGGTGTGCCGATCACATTTTTTAGAGATTTTTTTGTCTGAATGGATGTTTAAAGTTAAGTAAGAACGAATATTTGAAAGGAAAACCTCATTAGACAAATCTCAAGAGACAATATTACCCAACTATGTTTATATTCAATAAATAAAATGTTATCGTCTTTCTTACACATTTATTCAAATAATAGTTTTAGATTATGCAAGAGGAAGACTATAAATAAAGTGTAAGATTGGGGAAATAATGTAGTTGGCTAAAGAAAAATCCTCAAGCAATCATATCATTTATTTCTGTTCCCAACCCACTTTATCTGGGTTGGTCCTAACCCCATTATGTTCGAAGCTTAGAATTTCAATTCGGGATACGAATAGGTTTATACTGTCATTTTTCTTAAAAGGATGCCTAAAAATTCATGTCGTTATGATATGATCGAAAAATGAGTGTTATCCCGATTGTATTATAAACGAAAAAAGGTTAAATAGTCTAATGGAACTATTTTATTCCTATATTTTTAAGAAATATTGTATGTCATTATTGAGTTTTGTTACTATTAAAAAATTACTGGAATATCAAAGTAATTTACATGAATATGAAATAAAAATTAAACATACTTTGGGCATCAAATAACAGGTAAATAAATGATCTTATCATATTTAAATTATTTATTATGTAATAAATAACATAATATCAGTTGTTCACTATGTATGATTATCTAAATTTTCAAAATCTAATATTATATTATTCATAATATAATGATGTTAATCACTAAGTAAATTAATTGATGCTCAATTTTTTTGTAATTATTAATCATGTAATAAATTATATCTATTTTTAATAGAATCACATATTACTTTATTAAATCTAAATCATACTCATAAAATAACTTTTTAATAATAGATAAAAATATATATGTTAAAATTGTAATATCTTGAATATATATGGGGTATTACATTTGATGATTGGATACTATAGTGATAATTATAATAAAATTATTTTTTTTATATATAATCATATGTTATGTGCTTAACATTTAATTCTAATCATAAAAAATTATTAAGATTTAGACAATTCTCTGATATAATAGATAATATATCTAGTGATTTGTATGAACGTTAAGCTAATGAAGTATGATTGACAATTAAAGTGATAATTAGCATATTTTCTCTGTCTCCGAGTTTGGGGGTATTTTTGAAATTCCGATGCTATTTCCATTTTGAATCAATTGGTATGTAGATATACATAGCCGTTCTCCAAAATTATTTTGTCATTGGGAAAACAGAGTTCTCAAGAAGCAGTCTCTTCCCGGCACTCTTCCACCTCGACTGTTTAGATTGCCTTACCTCCAAAACTTGTAAGACTCTCTATTCTCCCTTTCTCCATTATCATCAATCCTCTTCTTGTTCTTCGTGGCCGTCATCGTCGTCTTCATCTGTCTCTGTAAACAGTGATGTCGCACGCAACTACCTGAACGGCACAATTCCTAAAGAATGGGGCTCTACGAAGTTGGTCAACATGTATATGCTCTCTCTCTCTCTCTCTCTCTCTCTCTCTCTGTGACGCACCCACATGCGCACACTAAGGCACACAAACATAGAGATGCGAGTGTGTCTTTATTGATTGGGGAAACGCGATGATGTGGGTGCAGTTCTCTGCTTGGAAACCGGTTGACAGGTCCAATCCCGAAGGAGCTGGGGAACATATCCACACTTTGGAAATTGTAAGTGATCACTCATCCAGCCGCTCGCGTTTGGCCTCTTCGCTGTGTTAAATTTGATTGATGTTGGAAATTTTAACTCTCTCCTGCTCAGAGTTGTCGAGATCAACCAACTTTCTGGAGCTGTCCCTCCAGAGCTCGGGAACTTGTCCCAGCTACATCAACTGTGAGTCTCTTGATGCAAATTTCTGCATCATTAATTGAGTCATTATTCGCTAATGATTTTGTATCTGGGAAGGGAATTCTTTTTCACTGGAGTGATCTATTGAGAGATTAGCATTCATGTTCAATTTAACAATGTGATACCATTGGTATTTTCTTGTTCCAGGCACCTCACGTCAAATAATTTCACTGGGGAGCTACCAAAAACATTTGCTAAATTGACGACATTACAGGAGCTGTTAGTTTCCAGTTCCACAAACTCTGCTAATATTTAGATACTTCTATTCTTTCTTCTTCATATGAATCTTGTTGTTTAACGCGCTGTAGGCGACTTAGTGATAATCAGTTCACTGGAAAGATACCTGATTTTATTCAGAACTTGACAAATCTCTATATGCTGTAAGGCTTAATGCTTCTTCTCCTTTTAAGTCGGTCTATATAGATATACCCCAAAGATAATTCAATCTATGAATTGTATCATCAGGGTTATTCAAGGAAGTGGATTGCAAGGGCCAATTCCCTCTGGGATCGCACTTTTGGAGAAATTGTCCGACTTGTCAGTATGGAAGTTTGTCATTTTGATCTGATCTCTCCTTTCTTTAATATGGTTTCAATCTAACAGAGTTCCCTATTTGATTTTAATATGCAGGAGAATAAGTGACCTCAATGGATTGGAGTCCCAAGTTCCACGACTTAGGTGTACAAATATTACGACATTGTGAGAGCATTGCTCCTTCTCAAATAGTTTACTTAATGCAAGAGAGCCAAATCATCTTGGCAATGTGACGATATCAGTGCTTTTTCCTTATAGGATTCTGAGGAGCTGCAATCTCATAGGAGAGCTACCTGGTTATCTAGCAGAAATGATAACCTTAAAAATGTTGTGAGTGGAAAATGACTTTTTCCCTTTCCTATTCCAGGCAGAATAGATAATTTTACCAGTGAAATATATACTAGTTTATGGTTGACCATTGATTGCGGTTAAAGAACCCATTTAAGATGGCTTGACGCTCCCTTACTAAATTCAATGGTGTTTTGATCTTTTCTGTTGATAATGCTGAAATGTGAATCGTGATGTGGCATTTAAGTTTCTAGTGATTGTGGCCTCTGCCGTAGAATATACAGTTTCGCACAGAAGTGTATGGACCTTTTCTCTCTTTGTTTTCATTTCGCCAGGAATAGAAACCACAAGAATGGTAATCCTGTTTAGCTATCTGACTGGAAACTAATTGACTGGAGAAGTCCCTGGTTGGATCCTGGATCAAGCAGAACATGTGTGAGCTTCGCTACCTAAAGAAAAATGTCTTGTTTAATTTCGAATTTGCTTCTAGCTCTATCTGGCTAATCTAGCACTGTAGTAACCAATTAGGCATTCCCATCGTGAATCTTTATGGTTTGTAGCCGATGGACTTAAAAGGAAACATCACAAGTACCTTTTTTCCTTGTTGGGATCTGTTAATTGGAATGTTATATGTAAGACAAGAGGCTGAATTGTATGGTATGCATGAAAGAACAGAAAGCAGATTTTCTTGAAAGTGCCAAGTTAGCCCCACTTTCCCCTGTACAAAAGGCCCTTCCCAGTTTAGATCTTTTTCAAGCCTCTGGAATGATAAAAATAACACTCGGAAAATCTTTACTTCCCCTAAATCCTCTTTGAAAGTTTGTCTAACACATCACCCTCACGGTATGATTAATTGCTCAGGCTATTTCTTGCTGATAATAATGTTTATGGGTTTGCGTGTCTGAGAAACTCTCCAAGCAAAATGAGCATGCCATGGAGAAAGTTGTTATTACCTTATGGGCGTAAGAATGAAGCTCTTATGAGGTAGTTTAAACATTTGAATGGTGGTCTGGATATTTTCTAATAAGAAGATCCAACTTTGCGGTCGTTTGAATCACAGTTCTATTTTTGTGTCTTTGCCTTATATATCACGTCTGATATACTGTTACTAGTGAAAATGTATTTATGCACTCCAACTAATTATAAAGTCTCCATTGACTCCAATTAGTCTTTCTCCTTTTAATTAGTTGAGAAAGATATCTTTAATAAAGATAAAATATTACTTTCATCACCTTGTGATGTTTTCACCTTTCAACTTGCCTTACCTGTCCATATTTTGCAACTGGTCTGCATTTTTGTACACAATAATCATTTGATGGAAGGACTTTCTGTGTATTCTTCAAATTGATTATATTTTGGAAACGGTTGACTATTTCTCTGTGTAGTGACCTATCATACAACAACTTCACTGTGGGAGTCTCAGAGTGTCAAGAACGAGATGTGTATGTACTACTTCCTTCAGTCTAAATCAGGGATCCCTCAAATGTGCGATTATGATTATCCTATAATACTGCTTGCATACGAGATTTCTATTTATCTACTGAATATTGATTTTGTCTTTTCTCTGCAGCAACTTGTTCGCAAGCTCGGCGGTTGACAATGCGTATGTTTATGATTAAATGTTTCACCGAGAGATTTGAATTTCAAGGACCTGCATTTTAATTGTTTATGTTTGTAGCATGGAACTTCATTTAGTATGATGATGATTGTAACATTAAAATCTTTGTTGACTTGCTCAGAACCTCATATCCCGCCACAAGTGAGCTTGCCTCATGTTTGAAAAGTCAGCAATGTCCAGGAAGTAAGTTGATCTGTTGTGCATCCTATCATTATCATCAGATCCTAATATTGCGTTGTACTCTGTGTATTTTCTCATCAAAACTCTCCTCTGGGCTATTGGTATCATTATTTGATGACTAATGCATAATTACTCTAGATATTTTAAAAGCCGCCTCCATGAAATAATGTCTTTTTTGTAAACTTGGAGTTTCTATGTGATCTTTTAATAAGGGAATGCTAGATAACAGAAAGAAGACTTGATTTTTCTGTTTGTGGCTGTTTCATTACTCCATCCAGATCGGTATAACCTCTTCATAAATTGCGGTGGGAGTGAAGTAACAGTGGGGGACATCACATACACCGAGGATAAAGAGCCACCTTCAGCTTCAAAATCCTTCCTGACTGGACATTACTGGGCCTACAGTAGCACTGGCCACTTCCTTGATGACAAAACTGATTCAGATACATATATAGTCAGCAATAAATCTGAACTATCCATGGATAATGCGCAACTTTACATGAATGCACGGCTTTCTCCTATCTCTCTAACTTATTATGGTTTTTGTCTGATGAATGGGACGTATAATGTAAGCCTTCATTTTGCGGAGATAATGTTCACAGGCAACAAAAATTATACAAGCCTTGGAAGGCGAGCTTTTAATGTTTATATACAGGTAAATTTTGGGCATCATGTAGTGCTGGTTCTTAGATGTAAAGCATATAAAGCGTTTAACATGTTATGATTGGATTTTTTTATCTAGATATTTCGTATTTGCAAATCATGATCTTTGCACAATTGGTCCAGTCTGTTGAGGCTGAATGTTTCACCTTGTTCTGTGTAAAGACACTCAAGTTGAATCAGATTAAATATTATCTCAGGGGAAATTGGTGTGGAAGATTTCAATATTGAGATTGAAGCAGGTGGAGTTGGAAAGGCGGTCATAAGAAATTTTACTACCATGGTGACTGAGGGCACTCTGAAGATACGCTTCTATTGGGCTGGGAAAGGAACCTATGCTATACCTGACCGAGGAGTCTATGGTCCTCTTGTATCTGCCATCTCCGTCTATCCTGGTATGCAGATAGACACTTCCATGTTTCACTGTTGCTTCTCTATTGCGAAAGTTACTCGTATTCATATTAGGAAAACTACCCATATTTTGTCTAGATTCAGTTACTTGATTTGGTTGCAAATGTCCACTCTTAGATTCAGGCCATCTGTTACAGTTGTTCAGATAAATTTCCAATGTAGCTGGCTAGGATTTATCATTCTTCTCTTAAGAGGCAAAAATTGGCTATGGTTTGCTTTATTTTCTTTCTATCTGAGAATGTTTTCTGTGTGTATCTTTAATCCTTCTATTCAGACTATGAAACAACAGCCTCGTTCACTTTTCTACTATGGATCAACGACCATTGCGCCTGTATTATATAGTTCAGCCTTGAGAATGAAGAATATATTTCTATTTCTTTTTCTTGTTCCCTTTGTATTTAGTATTAAATGTTCCAAAGATGATATCTTCCTGTGCTCATTAATCTGATAGTTTTCGTGGGGTGTTCTGAGCAGTTCTCATGTCCTCCTGATTCTCAATTAGTGCTGTGTCCCATCTGTTGGTTTCTGTGTTCACCAAGAAGCTACCGATATATTTCCGCACGTGTGCTTACCCCATTTACTTGAACATTTTTGGGTAAACATATGTTGTTCTTTCTTCACTGCAGATTTTGATGTCCCACGAGAGTCGGCCATAATATCTACTGGTACAGTGGTCGGGATTGTGGCTGCCATAGTTTTTTTAGTTTTTCTTATCCTGGGCATCCTTTGGTGGAGAGGATGTCTTGGGCGTGAAGATGAAATGGCAGAAGGTAGTTGCTTCCCTATTCTGGTGGGGAAGGGGGGTTATATCAGCTAGATCACACGGTTGTCCTGTCAAACTGTTGGTGCATGACTCTTCTTCTTACCTTTTCTGGTGGGGGAACAGGTAATCTCAATGCATCATTAATACTGCAACTACGTTACACAGTTCCCTTGTAAAACTGTTGATGCCTGACATTTGTGCATTCCATTGGAAATTTGATTTGACGCATAAAGAAAATCAGTTATTATTAATCCATGATACAGCTGAAGGTCATAGATCCATTTGGCTCACTAAACTTTTATATGGAATTCCGAGAAATGAAGGGATAGATAGTTATAGGAAGAGGATGGTAGATTTCCTAGTGAGTGTGTGAGTGTGTGTGTGTGTGTATGTGGTGTCTTCTTGGGGGCACGATTGACCATATATATACTGAATCTATGTTTGAAGACATTGAAAACAAATGCCCGCTTCGCATATATGAGACATTGAAACATACAACCCTCTGTTATGTTTCCAAAGTGGGCTTTCTCTATGATTTTTCTTTTCCCCTACTACTAAATACCCTGAAAACACTCTTTTTTTCTTTTTAAGTACATACTGAACCAATACCAGAGTTTCCTAGAAAATAAATTTCAAGATGCTAAGATATTCTGTGATAATAATGTTTTTTGGTACATCGAGAAGGAATTGCTCCGTTTTTGTTAGATGGTAGGTTACATACTATGGCTGTTGACTCCAAATTCTGAGAAGTTGCAAACCATGGTGCAGATTTGAAGGGTCTAGCATTGCAAATTGGTTCATTTACCTTGCGACAGATTAAAGCTGCCACAAACAATTTTGATGCTGCCAATAAGATTGGAGAAGGTGGTTTTGGTTCTGTGTAGAAGGTATACAGGAAAATCGGTGAACCCATTCCCCTCAATTCCCAATAGAAAAGCTGTGTAGAAAGCAGCATTCAATGTAACTGAATCTTCACAGCATAAATCTGATGCGAAAGTGCATATGCAGGGTCTTCTGTCAGATGGCACCACTATAGCAGTGAAGCAGCTTTCATCAAAATCAAAGCAAGGAAATCGTGAGTTTGTGACTGAGCTTGGGATGATTTCTGCTCTTCAACATCCACATCTTGTGAAACTATATGGATGCTGCATTGAAGGAAACCAACTTTTGCTGGTTTACGAGTACATGGAAAATAACAGTCTTGCTCGCGCTTATTTGGTAATTTGATATCACACCGTGCTTCTCTGGCTTTAGTTAATGACATGGGACTAATGTAGCTTTGATGTCTTCTGATACAATTGAAGGTCCTGAAGAATTTCAGTTAAAGTTGGATTGGTGGACAAGACACAAGATATGTGGGTATTGCCAGGGGCTTGGCATATCTTCATGAAGAATCCAGGCTGAAGATTGTGCATAGAGACATCAAAGCTACTAATGTTTTACTAGATAAGGATCTCAACCCTAAAATATCAGATTTTGGTTTAGCAAAGCTTGATGAAGAGGACAACACACATATTAGCACCAAGATTGCTGGAACTTAGTAAGTTTATTGCTTTATGTTCCTGTTAGCCTAATTAGGAGTTGGTTAGCGACAACATAAAAGAATGGAGTAGAGATATCCCGTCTAATTTAAGAAAAGTGAGTTGAAAGGAGCTTTGTGGTTGACTCACATCATCCCAAAGTATGGTGCTCAACAAATGGGGCTTAACCGCAAAGCTTTATGCCTGTCCCACCAATCTTCACGTTAATTACGGAAAAATTGTTAATTATGTCTCGTACTCTACCATTAAGTAATACTCTGATATTATGTAAATGTTAATTTGAATACAACTTACTATTATACGCAATAGAGCTAATTCGCCCATGTTTCTGTTGTATACACACGGAAAAACGTAAATAAGCATGTTCACGTATTTGAGACGTTTGCATTAACATGTGTGAAAAGTCAACTTGTTTATGAAAAGAATGTGACTAATTAGGGAAAAGATAAACCTGTATGTTCATTCTACTAACTCTAACAATAATTCAACAAAAAAGAACTATAACATTAACTAATTTTCCATTATCTCAACAAACTTAGATAATCTGATACAATTTCTGGAAAGTTCATATCGTCCTACGTGAGATTTTTCTCAAAAAGATTGATAATACCCTATGTGCTCCATTTACTACTTTAAGAACAATTCAAGATAAACATTTCATACGGTAATTCAGTGTGCCCTACCTAATAGGGGTGTGCAAAATACCCGGGAACCGCCCGGACCGCCCAGAACTAGACCGGAACCGCTCGGAACCGGGGTTTCTTGAGGGAACCGGTCCGGTTCCCGGTTCCATGGGCGGATCCGCCCGCCCGCCACCCGGACCGGACCGGTTCCCTTTTAATATTTAAAAAAAAATTACTAAAACTGAATACAAAGCAATTGTTTTGTGGCAATTGTTTCTGCTGCAGGATGAATACAAAGCTGAATATTGGGGAATTCTTATGCTTTTTGGTTGTTTAGTTTATTTATTAATATAATGAAGGTGATGTATTCGATAAAGTCTTGTTTAGTTGCACTTCCTTTGTTTTCCTGTGTTTGGATGGTGCCCCATTCACCTCCTTTGATTTGTCTGTGCGACTTGTGATATTTTGCCGAACCTGATGAGGGATATGTCCAGTTCATAGCGTTAAGAGAGACCCATTTTTCCTAAACACTTACTACTCTCTCCGCTTCTATATCAACTTACGTACATCCGTACATCCATTCCTTCATTGGTTGCATTTATAGTTGTAACAAATGAATCTTTGTTCCACGTACTTAAATTTGGTTTTTCTTTTCTTTGGCTTGCTTTGATGTCACGTAGATTGTTTCACGTCAAGATCGGTTCCATGGATCCACCCCGAACCGGACCGGACCGGCGGTTCGGTTCCCGGGTGGATCCATGCAACAAACGGATGGATCCCGGTTCCAATTTTTCGGAACCGGTCCTTAGCGGGTGGTTCCCGGTTCTAGGTCGGGAACCGCTCGCCCGGACCATGCACACCCCTACTACCTAATGCGTTCACTCAGACAAAAAGCTTGTGAAATTATCATGATACAATATTAATGCAATACATTTTAATAGTCTATATTGATGCGTAATTTAATTGTTTTTATTATGTTTCCCCATTGACGAGCAACTTAATGCAAAAAAATATAATGAACAACAACAGCTACTATATGTTAAAAATTTCGCTATAAATTATCTATATATGCTCCTTTGTATGAAAAACACAGTTTTAGTAAATATATCTCACATGACATTGACATAGATGTTGCACTTGCAAGTGAATTTAAAAATCATTTTTTGGTCAGGTTGCCTCTTTTCCATGTCATAAAGTCACATATGTAGCCTGATAATTAAATAGAACATCAATGGTCTTTTTTTCTCTGAGATATTCTCGGTAAATTCTATCAGAAAATTTTAGGATGCACTTGTTTTTTTATCTACTCTTGAGACCATAGTGTCACATTTAGGAACGTCTCTTTCTTTTGAATTTTAGAAATATTAAGTATGTTCTTTATGAGACAGTTACCTTGTTGCAAACATAAGCACTTTTCTTATTGTGCAGCGGATATATGGCACCGGAGTACGCAATGCATGGTTACCTCACTGACAAAGCTGACATCTATAGTTTTGGCGTCGTTGCTTTAGAAGTTGTTAGTGGCCGGAGCAACACTAGCTCCCAGAAAACTGAGGAATGTTTTAATCTACTTGATTGGGTAATCAACTCTATATTTCAATTATGATCATATCCGTATTTAAATCTCTGCTTGTGCCGGTGGAAAATGGATTACGAAAGTGTAAGCGTAGTGTGTAACTCCTCACATGCACTTTTAATGGTTGCAAAGGAGTGTTACGGTTATCAGCTATTGAAACCTGCTCAACGAATTATCATGCTGTTAATTACAATTTGTCATTTCAAATTAATCCAGTTGTTCTATTATGTTGGTCTACACTGAATTTTCATGTAAAATCTTTTTTGGATTGAAGAAAATTCTATTCCTTGAAATTTGGCGTAGTTCAGTTTTAGTCTTTATGTTTTTATGCTTGACATTCATACTCCCTGAAGTTTCATTAGCACCAAACAAGTCCTTCGACCACTATGGAATTTGGCAATTACTGTCAAATTATAAAGTTTTCAGGACCATGTCTTGACTAGAATATTCATATACTTTTAATTGAGGCATAACTTTTTTCACATTCATCTAATTGAGTCCTTCAGTTAGATTTTGTTTTGCTTTGATTAAGCAATCATTAGAAAAAATAATCATTGTAAAATAACCTTGAGGAAAACATTTTCTGAAATTTTCCGGTGTTCATTTCATGGAAAATGAACCATTCAGAAAAAACATTTTCCATCAACGGAAAAAGAGTCTTCTAAATAAGCGAAATTGTTTTTCTATTGAGAAAGAGGAAAATATTTTCCATTTCTTCTTTCACCTCGCTATTTTTCACCAAATACCTTTTCCTTTTATTTTGCTTTGTGTAAGCAATCATTTTTAGTCCTCGTGAAATCTGATTGTCGCCCGGGTTGCATAATCAGGTATTTCTTGCTAAACTAGAATCGAGAGTAGAAGGCAATGGATGGTGTAAAACATTGAAGAACGAGTCTACCATTTCATGTGATGACCCCGACAAATAATTCGTGCTGATAAAACTCGACAAGAGCTGGGGATTTTCTTTCATTTATACCCTATAACAAAGATGAAAAACTAGCAGGTGCTTATCAATTGCATTTGTCACGTAATAATCAAGGGACATAATATACTTCTTCCCGTTTTAGTATTTAGAGCATATTTTGCAACTGATCAGTACCTGAAGCTTGAGAGGGAAATATCTTCACTTTTATTTCTGTTTCTAGGCACGCTTTCTGAAGGAGAGAGGAAATTTGATTGAACTAGTTGATTGAGGCTTGGTTCTCACTTTGACAAAGAGGAGGCGCTGGCATTAATAAAGGTAGCTCTGATGTGTACTAATGCGACTCCAGCACTCAGGCCTCCAATGTCGTCTGTGGTTAGCATGCTTGAAGGCAAGGTTGCTGTTCCGGTGCTGGACTCTGAGGGCACTATCATGACAGAGGAGAAAATTGAGGCCATGAGGAAGCATTTTAGAGGAGGCGAACATCAGGCAGTTATTGAGAATATCACCAAGAGCATGTCCACTGATAGGCCATGGACTGGAACCGCTTCGTCTGCATCTGGTAACGATCTCTATCCAATACTTCTGGATACTGATTACTGGCAGAAGAGAGAGTAAGAAATGGTTTGTTGTGTTCTAAGTAAATTAGTTCCTGAAAGAACTGGGCCTTTATTTGGTAATCCTCGCACCGGAACTCTTAAATTTTGCTTCAAAGTTTCTCTTTCGCTCACGTTTGGAACAGAAGGTATAGATAATATAAAGAAAACAGCGACTGTTATGCAATGCAGTAATTGTGTATTGTGAATTAATTATTGGGGAAAGGCATAAGACAATTGCTTGTGGTTGGTGGTTTTATTCGTACTGTCTCTTTTGATGTCGTTATTCGAACGGACGATGTTGCTACTTTTCCTCTTCAATCAATAGCCGTGTGGACGGTTGTCGCTGTAAGGGTGGGAATCTATTATGGAAGCTTATCTTTGTTTGAATGGCGAGATGTGCAAAGTGGCGCATTCTTGCTCTGTGTGTGTTTTGTTCCCGAGCTCGACCTGTTATATTGGTACCTGAGAACGATTCTAAGAAAATGCGAGTTTTTTTTCTCTCTTCGGTGTGGATGACGCATCGCCCAGTTCATCTGTCCTATCTTTAAGAAATGATGAAAGGGGCAGGTTCTCTAATGAATACCAACGACCAATTTTGCAATGGAAAAGCATTAAATGGTTTAAGACTTTTTTTTTTATTAGGACATAGGATGGAAAGGAGCTAATATCAAGAAATTGGCAAACCATAGAAATGGTTTTTCTTGTCCTCATCTCTTCACATCGTCTTTCATCTGCGTTCCTTTCATTGGATGATGACATGTGCATTTAATATCAAAATAAAGCTAGATAATATCGGGATTAGAAACATGTAAATTGAATTAGGATATTATAAAGGAATAGAGAATTCACATAAGCATGGTTATTGTTAGGCCAAAGAAAATACAGGTTTCAAAATTTAAGATAGGTTATTAGATTCTTCGTCTCTGTTGACATCCAAAATTATTGTTACTGATGCATGCTGGCCACGAGGGGCGTTGACGTTAAAAATCACTCTCCCTATCGCATGTGGGTACCTAGCCCGTGTCAGTCATAAAAGCAAGGATGTCCAAGGTTTTCAAGAGCCCTTGGGCTGAATTTCGATGGGCCTACAAGTGGAGATGCATGATTTGATGATAAAGTAGTTGATTGCCACGTGTCTAGGTCAAGAGATATTACTGAAGACATAAAATTCAGATAAAATTGGCATCAAGATTTAAGTAGGAATAGTTGGTGCTCAAGAAGGCATGCAAAATCAAAGGAGTGGTTATTACTTGCTAGACAAGTCATGTGAGCGTTGTCAACAAGTTAGGAAACAACAAGATATGGATAAAGTAGTTAAGCAAAGAATGTGGGATAAGTTAGGAGCGACTTTCAAGGAAAGATCAACCGATTGACGATTACTAGATTGTCCTATAAAAACCATAGACAATCCAACGAAGAGCCCCCCGAACAATACATCAAAATCATTTATCTTATCCTTTAGTTATCTTAGCCTAGCCTAGTTTAGTTGTCATCTCGGATTCTCGTCGTTGATTCAATTCCCACAAGTGTCTATATTCTAGGTAGTGTTGTTAATTAGATTTCAATGCTATCCTACCATTCAGCGTCATCGACTAAATTCCAATGTTGTGTCCTCATATCCATCTAGAAACAATACCTACCTTGTGTTATTTCCACTGTCTAGCATTGTCGATTAAATTCTAATGTCTCCATCTAGGAGTAGTACCTATCCGGTGTTGTTTCCACCATCCAATGTCATTGATTAGATTTTGATATTGTGTTCTCATATCCATCTAGGAGCAGTACCTACCCAGTGTTGTTTCTACTATTTAGCATCATCGATTAGATTCCGACGTTATGTCCTCATATCTATTTAGGAGCAATACCTACCCGGTGTTGTTTTTATGTCTAGCGTCATCGATTAAATTTCAACTTTGAGTCCTCATATCCATCTAGGAGTAGTACCTACCTGATGTTGTTTTTACTATCCAGCATCGTCGATTAGATTCCACCGTTATGTCATCATATCCATCTAGGAGTAGTACTTACCTGTGTTGTTCCCAACGTCTAGCATCATCGATTAGGTTCCGACATTGTGTCTTCAAACCCATCTAGGAGTAGTGCATTTCCGGTGTTGTTTTCATTGTTGAGTGCTGTCAAACAAGTCTTGATGTTGTATAAACCACTTGATCTTAATGGGCTTTCATTAGCGTATTGAATTGTGTTTGAATTAAGCTGTTGATTAGATTTTGACACTTGTTATAATTGATTCCGAGCTTGTACTGAACGATTCAATTAGATTTTAGACTATGTAATATATTTTTCTATTAATATTTGACCTTCTCTGGTCAATAGTAGCACACAACCTAAGTCCCTTTAAATAAAAATCAAAACATAACACTTGATGAAAAATATTTCACTGCGGGATCCAAAACTGGCGAAACTGGCTCATATTCATATGCTAAAAATCATATCTTTCTTGCCTAATTTGTTAATTTTTCCCACATCTTACTCATTCAATAATTGGATGTAGATGCTTTGGTCAGTCCACACATATTCTCATTAGTTTGAATAAATTATAAATCATGTTAACGCATGTACTAATATATTTGCGGTCGGAACGAGAAGGACATTCATGAAAGTATAAGCACGAAAGACTAACATCATTTCTCAACACGATGAAACATTTCATTCATGAAGTTTCCTATCAAACAAAAAATAATTTAAAGAAAAAAAGGCGTTTGACCGTGGTACTATAGTATGCTAAAAAGTCATATAGCCTTTTTCTTTGTCAGGTGGCTAGACCAGGTTTGGCTTTTAACAAGTTGATTTTTCTTCGTTTAACATTGCTTCTCATTAATTCGAACCTCCAAAACATTAAAAAAAGAGGTAATTGAGATTGGCTTGAATCTTGTTCGAGGGGCTCTGCCTTTTAGCCAAATTTAGACTTGAAATCTTGGTTTTTTTGGCTAAAATTTAGTAATTTAAAGTTTGAAAGGAGATAAATGAAAGTTAACAAACACACCCTCCATTTAACCTAATTCAAAATAAATTCACTTTTCGATTTTGTTGTAAAATGAGATTAACCTGTTAAAGACATTTTTTTTTGACCGGATTGTCGATAAACTATTAATTTCGTTATGAAGCAGGGTAACTATCATTTTCTTTTACAAAATTAGTTCATTTTTAATGGATTCATAAGAAGTTCCTGCTATTTAAGTATATATATTTTTAATTTAACCATATTATAATGATTTATCTTTCATTTTGTATTTTTATTTAACAAATGTGTACTTAAATCAATTTACTTTATTATTGCTTGATACAATATGAAACTAAATATCTACTGCTACTATCAAATGTATTGGATGGTTTTCTATTTTCATTTTCGATTTTTTTTTCTTTTCTTGAATACATGTTTAATTTGAAAAACCAAAAACATTCAATAAGAATGGGAATTTTGATAACATGTTTGGCATGTCTTTGAAATCCATCCTTTTATATTCCTTTTTCAATCAGTATACTCCATCTTTTTAACATCTGTAAAGACACTAATGCTGGTAAAACGACATTAGTTGGGTAAATAAAATATTTTATCTAAATCAAAATTGTTGATAAACTATTAATTCCTTGCTAAGCAGAGAAACTACAAAATTGTTGACAGCAGTGGGGATTGTGATGAACCTCTTCATCCAAATTGTGCTCTTGTATCTACTAGAAGTTTCGAGTGGTTGGTCTGCAAACCCTTTTGCTGAAAATGTCGATTGAAGCCTTTCCAACAGGAACATCTTTGCCTTCCTCTCAGTAGGGGGCAAAGAAGGTGGTGAAAGAGTTGGGGCTTGGATATGAGAAAATCGACACTTGTCCGAGTGGTTGCACTTGATACATAAATGAAAAGAGATATTGGGAGTTTTGTCCACTCTGTGGTTCTTCGTGAGGGAGATCAAACAGGATAATGTCAACGACGCATTTGATGAGGAAAGCGTCCGACCAAAGCAGAGAAAACCCGTGAAAGTGATGAGATATTTTCCTTTGGTGAAGGCCGCACAAAGGATGGAATGTTGAGGCATCCTGCTGATATCAATGGCTTGGAAAGCTTTCGATCAATGAATATGCAGCAGAACTGCCAAACAATATCAGATTAGGTTTAAGCAAGCGACAGCGTCAATGCATTCAGAACCATGAGTTCTACTTGTGGTGCCCAGCCAGTTGCCGAGAATCGCGATTAACTACAACATTTAACCGTGGCCTTGCATGAAACAATCTTCAATCATTCCATCGATGGTCCATCCTGGTGAAGAGGAACCAGGAAACAATATTGACGCTTATCTTTGACCATCAATAGAGGAGAATGAAGTTACGGTGAGAGGGGACTGATGTGTTTGATGACTCCACGAAACGAATTGTCAGACTTCGAGTAACTCTTCTCTGGAAGATCAATGATTTTCCCACATATGCAAATTTATCTGGCTGGAGTACGAAGGAATTCACTGCACGTCCTTCTTGACCAACTCAAAATGGTTAAGTCATGGAAGAAAGTTTTCCCCAAAAAAATAAATAATAAAATTCTTCCCGGATTCTTCACCATTTTGGTTCACTTGATCATTCACTTAATAGATGAAGCAAGCTTGGTGGGTCAATGCAATTTATATACATGTATCCTATTGAAAGGTAATCCTTCTCTCAATTTAGTAGTCCATATCTTTTATACATGGATTCTAATTGAAGCTATAGGTTATCGGTTGTTGATTGGGTTAAATTCCAATGTTCACGACAAATATCTTGCAAAGGGATGAGGGTTATATTGTGATAGTGTTTGACCTTTTTCTCAAGACATATAGATCATGAGGATATATTGGGCGATTGACTATAGGAATGACACAATAAATTCACATGTCTTATAATGTTGCTACACACATCCCATTTGGGAGGTTTGTTGAGTGTTGGGGAGAACTTAGGATAACAACTCATCATGAGCCAAACACAATTTAGGATCAATTTCTCTCTTGAAAGTAAACTGACCAAAATCAGCTTAGCCCCAACAACCGGCCTATATAACTTGGGAATAAGCAATATAACGCCAAATCGATAAGGAAATAAATCCAACAATAACACCAAGGATTTAACGTGGAAACTCAATATAGGAAAAATGCGAACCGCCCTAAAACTTCAACTAATCACTAAGAATAATAGAATACACAAAGTAGTCTTCTTTAGTCACACACTAAAGATAAGCATCAATACTACAAGCTCATTTCCTCACCACAAAAGTGGATAAATATAACGGGGCTAGAAAACCCTAGCCACAAGCAGAGAATTTGGAGGTGGTGCTCGACGAACAAAAATCATCAACTCGTAGTTCTCAGTCTCATGAACAACATACTCAAATTTGAGCCGATTCTATCAATATTTAGCCTTCAAATAGGGACAACAAAAGTTGCAACTATCTTCTTCTTCTTCTTTCTCCCTGTTTCTTTGGTGCTCTCGGGTGAGGGGGCTCACTTTTGCTCTTCTCTCCGGTGGTCTCTTGCACGAAGTAGCCAATGACTTTTTTTTTTTTTCTTCTTTTCTTTTTTTGATGTTTCTTCCTTTTTCTCTTTTGTTTCTTTTTGTTTTGTTTTATGTGAGCTAGGTCCCAAGAGATGGACCCAACCAACAAATCTCTGTCCACCTAATGTGGGAAGATCCATCATGCCCGTTTTTCTTCTACAAGAGTCAAGCTTTATCCTAAGTAACACCGACATCCATACATGACACACGGCACAACACAAAACAACATGCCGACATGTCATTTCTAAAAAAATGCAGAATTTCTATACGTTGGGACACGTAGTATAGTAAATGTATATTTTTATATATACATAGTGTAAATTAATTTGATTCAAATTCACACATAAATAAATAATAAAAAAAGCCTAGAATGAATTTATGCTAAAAATATTAGTCCATCATTTATTAATATCCTTCATTGTTTCAATTTGACAAATTCAATTCCATTCTAATAATCTATAAAACTTGGAGAAAAAAGAGCAGTTTACATTTTGAACTTGCGTGTCAAATGTGCCGGAAGAGAAAAGGAAAAGAAAACTTGGGGGTTGAATTGTGTATCATAGGAAGGAAAGTTAGAATAGAAGAAAAAATTAGATTTTTCTTTTTTCCCAATTTATTATTTTTATTTTTATTTTTATTTTTATTTTTATTTTTTCATATATATACATGTTAACCCTTCATTTATTGAAAATTTTTAAAATTGACCTCGTATGTTGAAATACGTATTGGAAATTCGCATGTCAAAATTTCGACTCGAGTGTCGAAGAGTATCGAGAAAGTTTGACCAAGTGTTGGATTTTCCGACATTTGTTGATTAAATGTCCGAGAGTATTCAAGAGTATCGGAGAGTGTCGAACTCCGACATGACACGAAAGTTTCTGGAGAGTGTCGGTGCTGCCTAGGCTTTATCATAGACAACACCTTGGTCATCATATCGAATCTATTGTTGTTGATGTCGATTTTCTCAAATAGGAAAAGCTTCTCTTCTAACTTCTCTCGGATCCAATGATACTTCATGTTAATATGCTTTGATCTTGAATGCAACACCAGATTTTTGCTAAGATAGATAGCGCGCTCATGCTATTGCAATATAGAATAAACTTATTTTGCTTCAAGTCCAACTCTTGTAAGAATTTTTGCGTCCACAAGAATATTTTACCTTATTTGGTAATAGTAATATACTCTGCTTCAAGTGTAAATAAACCAATACATTTTTGTAATCTTAATTGCTATGAAACAACTCCCCCTGCAAAGATCATCATATAACCCAATGTAAATTTTTGAGAACCATCATCACCTGCATAAATCCACATCCGAGTAGCCACTTAACTCAGGTTTCCACTTCCACAACACAAACAAAATCTAGAAATGCCTGTAAGATACCTCAAAATTCATTTAATAGCGATCCAATATTGCTTACCTAGATTTGAGAGAAACATACTCATGAGCAATATTAGGTCTTGTACTGATCATTGGAATACATTAAACTATCTACAGCTGATGTTTAAGGAATTTTCTTCATTTCTTCCTTCTCTTTTTCACTTGAAAGACACTTATTACTACTCAACTTGAAATGGCTTGCAAGTGGAGTATTCACCAGTTTATATATGCTCATGTTGAATCTTTCAAATACCTTTTCAATGTATCTCTCTTGAGATAGCCAAAATTTCTTCTTCTCCCTATCACGAGTAATTCTCATCCCTAAGATTTGCTTAACCGGGCCTAGGTCCTTCATTGCAAAAGCTTCACTCAATTCATTTTTCAAGCTTTTGATTTTCTTAGCATCATGTCCAATAGTCAATAAATCATCCACATAGAGTAGGAGAATAAGAAAATCATTATCCGATAATCTTTTTTTAAAGACACAAGAATCGAAATTAGTTTTTCCATATCTATGTTCTTTCATAAATAATTCAAACTTCATGTGTTATTGCCTTGGCGCTTGCTTGAGACCATATAAGCTTCTCGTTAATCTACATGCAAGGCGCTCATCGCCTTCAACTTCAAAATCCTCCAATTGATCCATATACATTTCTTCTTTTAAGTCTCCATGAAGAAAAGTTGTCTTTATATCAAGTTGTTCGGTTTTTAAATTCAAACTAGCGGCTAACCCAATAACAACTCGAATAAAAGGCATCTTTATAATCAATGAAAAATCTCTTCAAAGTCAATGCCCTTATTTTGACGAAAGCCCTTCATAACAAGTCTAGTCTTGTATCATGGTTGCAAACTATTTTCTTCCGCCTTCAACTTGTACACCCACTTATTTGTGAGTGGTCATTTACCCTTAGGTAATTTCATTAATTTAAATGCGTGGTTCTCATGCAAGGATTTAAGCTCGTCTTGCATAATTTCATGCCACTCATTCTTTGTCCACATGAATTAAATTTTTTCATAAATTTTTGGTACTCTTGCATTAGTGAGTAACACATACTCATGCAGCAAATATTTTTGGGAATATTTACACTGTCTTTTAGATCTTCCAACTTGAGCTAGGATAGGTTATTCTTGCTCAACTGGTTCAACTGGCTCAATAAGCTACTCTTGTTCAGTTATTTCACCTGTCTCAATTGAAGAATCAACCTTATATGAAGATTCACCATCTTCATGATTTTCGTGCACTTCTCTCTCATGATTTCCACCCACGCTAAGAAGATTTTGATTTAAACTAACCAAACACTTAGCTATGCTTTTTTGGTCTCTTTAGCTTCTCGATGTCTTCAATAATTTGATGCTCAAAGAACATCACATCTTGACTTCTAATGACTTTCTTTACAACTGAATCTCATAACCTGTGGCCAGACTCTTTATGTCCATAACCCAAAAAGATATACTGCTTAGACTTGTCATCAAATTTGGACCTTTCATCTCTTGGAACATGCACGAATGCTCCGCAATCGAACACTTTTAGATGATTATAGGAAACATCTTTCCCATTCGAAAACTCTTTAAGGAACATCCCCTTAAGAGGAATCGATTGAAAAAGACTTATCATTTCCACTACTATTCTTATTGTTTCACCCTAAAATAGTTTAGGCAACTTCGCATGAGAGAGCATACACCGAATCTGATTATTTATTGTTCGGATCATTGTCTCCACTACTCTATTTTTGTTATGGTGTCTTTGAAACAATCTTCTCAAGCTTAATAACATATTCCTTGCAATAATGTTCAAATGGGCTTCTATATTCACCACCATTGTCAACTCGATAACATTCAAGGTTCTTACTAGTTTCTCTTTTTATGTTTGAGATGAAATTGCTTGAAAGCCGCAAACACCTGATCTTTAGATTTCAAAACAACAGCCCACACTTTTCAAGAGCAGTCATATGTGAATGTCACTAAGTATAATGCACCACTAAGGGTTTTAACATCCATACAATAACTATCAGTATGAACTAAATCAAGTATATTTGATTTCATGTGTGGAGAGGAACTATGGAATGAGAATCCATGTCGCTTATCCGTAAGGCGCTTATCCGTAAGGCAATTATTACATTCCTTCAAATTTCTCTCATTCAATGGTAGTAGATTCTTCCTAGTAAGAGTGTCAAACTCTTTCTCACTAAGATGACCAAGCCTCATATGCCATAAATCAACTAAGGAATCCTCTACTGCATTTACCCATTCTTTAATCAAATTAGCTCGCATGGTATGGAGAGAGTTTGTCTTCTTATCATTTTCCACTACCATGAAACCTTTAGTCAACTTTTATTTGCCATCGAATAAAGAATTGTGATAACCATCATCAATTAAGGCACCCTTGGAGATCAAGTGAAATCGAATATCCGGAACATGTCTCACATTTTTCAAAACCAAATTACATTTGACATTGGTTTCCAAATAAACAATGCCAATAAATTTGGAAATACCACTATTTCCCATCCTAACACAATCAAAATCACCACTGTGATGAGAAACAAACTAGTTACTCTATGGAGTGACATGAAAAGAAGCTGTGAAATTAACAATCAAAGAAGAGTCTTAGCATGTAAAGTTCACACATCTGTCGTCACATACTAACACAATATCGCCATCGAATGCAATCGCTATTGTAGCATGTTTTTCTTCTTTCTTTTGATCTCCATTTTTATCATGGGATTTATCTCTCTTTGACAACCAACATTCTTTTTGCATAATGTTCCATCTTACCATAATTGTAACACTTCACATTCCTCTTGAGTTAGACCTTTCTCTTGACTTGCCCTAATTATCATTATTATGAAACTTTCTTGATTGAATTCTTACCTTGTTTTCTATGACAAGAACCTCTGATTTAGAAACATAATTCAAGCATTTTCTTTTTGTTTATTCATTGAAAAAGCTTTCTTTAACCATACTCATAGAAAGCACATGAAAAGAAGCCGAGTTGTTTAACGCCACAACCAAGGTGTCCCAACTATCGGGAAGAGTACTAAGTAATAAACATGATTACAATTCATCACCAAGGTCAATCTCAAGATTTATCAATTGATTTATAACATCTTGAAATTCACTCAAGTTTTCCAATATGCACTCCCTTCCTTATATCTCAAATCCACCAATCGTTTAATTAGAAGAAATTTATTTTGTGGAGTTCTCATCTCGTAGAGATCTTGTAATTTCTTCCACAAAGTGTCTGCCTTTGTTTCATTACGTTGCTTAAGAATAATTCATTTCCTCATCAATCCATTGTCAGATAAATCCAACCATTTTCTAATTCATTTGCTCACACTCTGTCTTCTTTATCTCCTTTAGCTTCATCACCCTCAATTAAATTAAACAAATTTTTGCAATATAACTTATCATCCATCCAAGGCTTCCAAATAGAGTTATTCAAGGCATTTACTTTAACATTATGCCGCTAATTTCCTCCATGAATAACTAGAATCTCAACTCTAGCTTTGATACCACTTTGTTAGGGAAAACTCAAGACAACAATTCACCATGAATCAAATACAATCTAGGATCAATTTCTCTCCTAAAGCTAAACTGACCAAAATCAACTTAACCCCAACAACAACCAGCTAATATAACCTCTAAATAAGCAATATAGTGCCAAATCGACAAGGAAATAAAGTCAACAATAACACCAAAGATTTAAAATGGAAACCCAATGTGGGAAAAATTACGAACCGTCCAAAAATTTCTACTAATCAATAAGAATAATAGAATACACAAAGTACTATTCTCTAGTCACATACTAGAGGATAAACATCAATAATACAAGTTCATTTCCTCATCACAAAGTAGATAAACATAAACGAGATTAGAAAACCCTAATCACAATAGGAGAATTTAAATGTGGTTCTCGACAAACAAAAACCATCAACTCACAGTTCTCGGTCTCACGAATAATATACTCAAATTTGAGTCTATTCCATCCATGTTTAACCTTCGAATGGGGACAATAAAGTTGCAGCCATCTTCTTCTTCTTTCTCCCCTCTTCCTATGGTGCTCTTGGGTGAGTGAGGCTCACTTTTGCTCCTCTCTCCTCTGGTCTCTTGCACGAAGCAGCCACTCACTATTTCTTTTTCTTCTTTTTTGTATTTGACTTTTCTCTTTTGTTTTGCTTTTATTTTGTTTTATGTTAGCAGGGCCTCACAAGAGGTGGACCCAGCCAAAGGAATACCGGGACGATGTAAACCCCGACACACACGGCACATTTAACAAATTGCCCCTAGTTACTCTGGGACGATTATTAGACGTCGCAAATGGGCTTGAAAATTGTCCCAATCTACATGGTTTTCTCGTAGTCTAGAAAAGACTCCAAGTAAGCGGCAAGATAACATCCTGAGAATTCATCGTTTAAAGTTAATTTGGAATTTTCAAAGGTCTCTTAAATTGTGTTCTTGAAAAGATTAAAACACCGCTGATAACTTGACATTAATCTGATTAGACATGCCTGGAAAACGACGTTTGGCTTAAGTCTTGTGCATCACGTTGTCCGTGCAACCATTATTATTTGGTCAAAGTCAGAACTTTATTTCACGTGCCGTGGTTTTTTCTGCGGTGGTTTTGCATTTATAACATGGAATGGAGACAAAAGACGCCACGTTAGGCCAAGGCAAAGAGTAGTATCTGCGGTGAAAGTACAGAACCCACCTCGCGCTGGTTCCAAATTCGACCAAATCTAGAACATGCTCCATCGACGACTCCATGACTCGTAATGTGATTGGAAAATTTCAGCCTTTTTCGACAATGGCTATGTAAACAGTTGAAAGTTTCTTTACGTCTCTAGTTACGCGCATAATTTGGCTTTTTTTATTTTATTTTTATAAATAAAAATTATAAGCACTTGACATTTGCCCCTACTTTCTATAATTTTTGAGTTTAAAAAGTATTAGACTTTTTATAAGCCAAAGCAAGAAAGTCGCGCATGGACACATGCATCTCCACACGTGTCTGATCTAAATATATTAATTGTTCTGATATTAATTAAGTGTTGTTATCTCTGGACCAAGTTAAAGAGCTTGTAGAAGCAACTCAAGAATGAACGTTGCATGGTTGACTTGGACAAATCTATTTTGAATAATTTCATGTTGAATGGGTGAAACACTTGTCAACATCGATAGAGACTTAGATATGCTAATGTACAAGCACCCGTTAATGAATGGAATAGACTATGATGCTAAATATTTCAATTTCCACGATTGTAGTTATTGTCCTAAAAAATCCTAAGATATTATTATTCCGTTGTTGACATATAAATTTTGGCAACCCGGTCATTCCTTTATTTCATACAAAATTAGGGATTAATTTTTAATTCCTAAACAAAAATAATAGAATTAAATTGCATAGCATATAATTTTAGGAGCATATATTTAATTAGTTTATTGCCTTCGCATTGAATCGGCAACTGAAAAAATTGAGTGAATGGCTCTAAATTAATTGCATGCTATGCATGTGGATTGTTCTGAAATTGGAAAGATCATGAATAGTAGGGTCATTATTCCATTAAAATCTCATATATATGGAGAATTGGTGCCGTGGCCTCGATGTAGGAAAGGATCTTCTCTAAAAGATGAGAAAGACTAGTCATCTACGCGGACAATATTTGCAAGAGATTTTTTTTGTTAGATTGGAAAAATCAATAGAGAGAGAAAGAATCACGGCCTGGCCATGGACGAAATCAAGCCAAATATACTGGGACGTCCTCAAGATGAAATAAAATCTCGCCCCTTTCCTTCGGTGCTAAAATTGTTACGTCTATATAAGCAGACAAAAAACAGACAAAAAATGGGGGTTGGCTAATTTTTTCTCGAAGCTCATAATATAGAGACACACAGAGATTAAGGGCGCGTTTGGTAACGTTTACTTGAAAATTTGTTGCGAACGTAAAATAGAAAAAATTGTTTCTTCGAGAACAATTTTTGACCACTGAAAGATGCGTTTGATAAATTTGTTTCTAATAAAAAATGAATAAAACACGTTTGGTAAATTTTATTCTTTTTTTTTGTTTCTTTTAATTTTTTAATATTTTTATTTTATTTTTCATTTTTTCCTTTCTTTTTTTATTTTTTCTTCTTTCTACCGATCGCCGACCTCCCATGCGACGGGCCGACGAGGTCGACGACCTCGCCCGCCCATGGCGAGGCTCGGCCTCGTCGGATCTAGGCGAGCCCGAGCTCGCCCGGCCAAGGCAAGGCTTGGCCTCGCCCGGGGGCGGCGACGCTCCAGCGAGGTTGCCAACCCTCGATGGCTGGTCGCCGGTCGTGGCCGAGGCCGAACCGGCCAAAGAAAAAAAGAAGAAGAAAAGAAGAAGAAAAGAGGAGAGAGAGAAGAAGTTTTTTTTTTTTTTTTTTTTTATTTCGTTCTAGATGTTTTTCCTAACAAAAATAATTTTTAACAAAAACGTAAATAAACGCGTTTCTTATTCTTTTTTCGCTTTCGGGGAAAAAAAAAAAAACAAAAAAAAAAGTGTTCAGAAACAGAAAAAAAGAACAAAAACATGCGGTCCCTAATATTCTGCCAGAATAGAGAAAAGGGAGACGATGGGTTTGTCTTCTTAGGTGGTCCCATTGTGAGTTAGAGGGAAAATCGTGGAGTTCCTCTGGCAATTGCACGTGGTCTTCACATCATGGCATTGTGCACCTTTTGCCATCAAGCTCACTTATTCCGAAGACCCAGCCCTGACGACCAACGAAGTACTAGCACCCAGCAATTTCCCAACATGTCAGAGATTGTCCTTGCCATGTCATTACTTTAGCCCCACCTGAAGCCAATCTCGACGCTGCATTCAAAGTTTGTTCAGCAACTTCAAATGTGAACAGCCCACCTTCCGACAATAACTCGTTCCTGCACCTCAACTGTGAACCGCCCACCTTCCGACAATAACTGCTGTTCTTGTTCGTATTCGAACCGAGTCAATTCTACGAAGTTCTTATTTTTGCAGGTTTGTTGACCGTGAGCCCATCCTTTACCAAGGAGCACCACCATGCCAAGCTTCACCCATGGGCTATTACCAGTCATCCATTGAGCTGATTTCATTAAGTTCAAATTTGGGAATATTATTTACGAAATTATGTAATTATCTTATCTAAATTTGATTTAGATATTTTATTATCTAATATATGTCTATTAATATCTCACATGCATATTTATGAGTGATAGACATATCTCTCAATCAAGATTTATTTCCTCATTCGCAACTGCATATAATCTTTGACAAAAAGAAAAAAAAATGATTCTAATATTTATATTGATATTTTGATCTTTAAGGTTTACGATCAACTGATCGATTTTATTCACGAAATTTCAAGTTGGTTGGATATTATTTCCTTATTCGCATTGATTGGGTGATATATGATCTTGAGTGATTTGGTGCTTATCTTACTTTAATTGTTTTATTTATCCCAAAAATACAAAAAATATTACATTTGCATATCATGTAAATTAGAATCGATTTCCTAGATAGAATTGCATGATAGAATAGTTAGATACATTTCCTATTATATTAGAATTAGGGGTGAGCATGGTCCGGATTGGGTCGGTCCACCCCCTAACCCTAGGACCAACTCACACAGTGCTGGTCCTCAATTTTTGGGACCGAGGACCGACCCTATTGAGCTTGGGACCGATGACCAGACTGATCCAATGGGTTTGGTCCAGTTCCAAGGTCAACTTGGGACCAACCGATAATTTTTCATTTCATTTTTTGTACTTTTAAAAAAGCAATTGAGGATTGGACTGATCCAATGGATTCGGTCCAATTTCAAGGTCAACTCAATACTAACCAATAATTTTTTATTTCATTTTTTGTACTGCTTGAAAGAGCAACCGAGAACCGTACCGACCCAATGGGTTCGATGATAAGTAAGGTCAGCTAAGAAAGGCAAGCGGTGAGGGTCAACTGGGGGTGAGCGTTGAACAGAATGAGCATCGAATGTCGGGCGGGGAGCAATAAGCCAAGTAAGCATTGAGCGGCGAAAGGCACGAGTGACCCAAAGCGAGCAAGGCGAGTGTCGAGTAGCGATTGGAGAAATTGTTTTTTTCAATTTTAGCAAATTGAAGACTAAGAAGACAAATAAAATAGAAAATAACCAATACTAGAGGAGGATGTCATAAGGTGCCTTTTTGGACGCCGTGAGGATTCCTCACAAAAATATTTTCCTCATTTGTAAATTATGACTATTGACGTTATAAAAGACATTAAAAACCTAAGTTATTAAAGAATAATATAAAATTACTTGAATTACTCACTAAAGAGCTGTTTAATGTTGTTAACGCTTTAAGGTTTTTTCTATATAAAAAAATTATATATATATATTTAGTCAGGGTTGGTCCGGGTTGGACTGACCCGGAACTCTCAGGATTGAGGACCGACTTGCAAGGTGCTGGTTCAGGAATTCTAAGACCAAGGATCGACCCACTCTCCCTAGGAATCGGATTAGGATCGACGGGGTTGGGCCAATCCGGGGTCGGTCCAGGGTTGACCCTGGACCGATGCTCACCCCTAATTAGAATGCATGTTTATATGATATCTAGGTTAAATAATATCTTGGAATTAAACTGCATGTTGAGATAAATTTCTAAGTTAAGATATGATTCAGATTAGTTTATTTCCTATATTAAAATAGATAATATCTCACTTTAGTTAGATTTTTATTGTTAATAATTTTTATTGCGAATTTTTATTTAAAAAAAAAAAAAAACACAAAAATAGCATGTGCATGTAATATATAATTAGGTTAATGAAATACATGTCATTTAGTAATTGTTGCTAGGTCAATTTAATTAGAAATTACTAGTCATTAGAATTAGGCCATTTAGTTAAATTGCATGACATATAGCTTATATTTCATTAAATAAGAGAAAATCCTAAAAAAATTGAGTGATTGCGTGTTAATTAGAAATCATATATAGAGTTGTTGATGTGAATTCTAACATAACATTGCAGATGCTTTCTTACAAGGTAAGTCCCGTAACTTATTTCTTTCTTTCTTGAGTGTTAAATTGGTGGTTTGTGCATCCGCATAATCACCTCACATGTTAAGAAGGCAAATTAAAATCAATTCAAGCTGCCTACAAAATATTTTTTCGAGATAAAAAAGAAAAGGTACATTTCAGAAAAATTTAGCGTAATCAAGTCCCTAAACTCACAATCTCTAGTTCGTAGGAGTAAAGTAAATCTCCTGTTACTTTACTTGGGTTTTTAATCGGCCTACCATAGAATAAATCCGTGGCAACTATTAGATAATAATCTTTTGCATGCTAAATACTTGAAGCTAAGTCGCGAATTGGTATGAGCTTGGGAGAGCCCGACCTAAGTTTAGACTTAGTAATCCATTAGCCAAACTCTAGGTGGTTTATCGGAGGTTAGGTCACGACATCCATTCATAGACGTTTGATTCCAAACTCGACATCTATGATATATATTGTAACACTTTGATAAGACAACATTTTCTATTATTTATATTCAATATGAATCAGGGTCAAAGAATTGGACTTAATCGATTTGTATGATTTGCAAAGTATTTCATCGGCCTCAATAATCAGGTCTGCACGGTGATACCTCTGAAAAACAATAATTTGTTACAATTGAAGTAAAAAGAAAGAGGAGATAAAAGATTTATCCGACGGAAGTGAATCTACTTAATTTCCAAACTAATTTCCAAACTACTTAAAGAGCTAATGAAGTTTCTAAGAATGGTGGAATTTGAACTCCACCATCGATAAACTGTATAATAACCTAAATCTGAGACGTGGTCATAGCAAACTAAGAGCAATGGAAAAGACAATTGTAAGTGGAAGAACAAAATTATGCAAGAAGAGTTGGACAGAGCTTTACTACTCCATTCTAGATGGAATATCCCTACATTTATCTCTTGCTTTCACACATCACTCTCCCGCTCTCCCATGTAGAAGTACAAGAGCGAAAAGTCTTTGTCCGCTCTCCCGACTTTCGCACATAAATACATGAAGCTAAGAGCACTCGCTTAACAATCATCTCTCTCTCTCTCTCTCTCTCTCTCTCTCTCTCTCTCTCTCTCGGCCAAGTTTTCTTTACCAAACTCTTGTTAAAGAGCGTTGAGAACTCTCTCTCTCTCTCTCTCTCTCTCTCTCTCTGGGTTGAGCTCGAGATTGAAATGATGACGATTCTCTTCTCGGCTCGATCTCTCTTCTCTGTGCTCGTCCTTCTTAGCGCTACTTACTTAGTTGCTGCCACCGCCACTCTTCTGCATAACGACGAAGGTGAAGGGAAAAAAAAGAAAAGAAAAGAAACCCACTGATCTTGTATTGCTTTCATCGTAATGTTCTTTTTCCTTCTTCTGTTTTTGGCTGGCACGTACACCAAGTTGTATTTGTTTGTGCTTCCTTTCACAGGTAAAGAAAGATGCTATACATATATTCAACCTCAAGTACATGCGTATTTGACATCGCTTGTGCTTTTTCTACATGAGATATGGTTGTTCCTTTAACTCATCGGCTTTCTCTTTCAGTGGATGCGTTGAAAGAAATAGCAGCGGCCCTAGGGAAAACAGACTGGAATTTCAGTGTGGATCCATGCAGTAAAGAGGGTCAATGGAGTGACAACTTACCGCTCGAAGACACTCTTAGCCACGTCGATTGCGGCTACAATTTCACCGACGCCAATAATAAGACGGTTAGCCATGTCACTTGGATGTAACTCTCTCTCTCTCTCTCTCTCTCTCTCTCAAATAAATAAGCAACTTAAAGTGTTTTTTTTTTTTTTTTTTGGTCGAACAAGTTCATGTATCAACTAACTAACGTGGTGAATTGTTTTATTATTATACAAAAAAAAAGGTTGATACCCTGAAAAGCCCAAAACTTGTACACTTGTGACAAATTTACCCTATGTTAATTTTCGTTAAATTTTACTATCAAATTATTAAGTTAAATGACACGTGATAGTTAACTGGTATATCAATTTAGGATTTTGCGCTCTGTTTGTCATAGTTTACAATTTTTACGATTTTTTTGTGGTATTAATTCAATTTAGCGGATGTCATATTTGTCACAAAAATACCAGGTTTGGGGTTTTTTGCAGTTGAATAAATTAGTTTGGGGGTAAATTTGTCATAAATGTACAAGTTTATGATATTTTATGGTCGATCGGATAAATTTGTCACAAATGTACCAGGTTTGGGGTTTTTTCATGGTCAAAAAAATAGTTTATGGTAAATTTGTTACAAGTATATCAATTTGGGATTTTTCAATGTATTAACCAAAAAAAAAAAAATATGGCCGATTTTTTAAGAGAAAATTATCAAAAAGTTCTAAACTTATTGCAATTTTTTTGAATTAGTCCTAAACCCATTTTTTTTTATCAATTCAGTCTTAAACCTTTCGTAATTGCGCCAATTCAGTACATTCGATTAATTTTGGTTGGTCGATACTGACATGGACACCGGCCGACTGACACTGACGTGGCTATGAATAATATTTTATTCTTTCGAATTTTTTATTTCTTTTTTCTATTTTCTTTTCTTTTATTTTCTTCCTACTTTTCTTACGCCCCGTTTGGTTCAACATTTGGAAGGCCCTTTTGGGCTCTAAGGGGGTTTGGCCAAATACAAACATGCTTGGTTCAATTTTTTGATGGCTTTGGCAAGAAGCAATTGCATCTCCAAATGGCTCTAAGAGCCTTTAGCTCAAAGTAACTCCGGAGGTATTTTGGGAAGTTGCATCTTTGGAATGCAAATCCCACGATACTGTTCATCTTCTTTGGAGAAACGAACAGAGGCCGGCGATTGCCGGCCAAGAAGTTGTCTGCACCAGTGATTGTCACCTAAGGTGTCGCCCGACCGCGGAGACCGTTGCCTAGGGGTTGCGGCCACCTAACAACCGCCATCTGAGGTCATGCGACCTCAGGCGTTGCCTGGGTTGCACGACCCAATCATTGCCTGAGGTCCGGCCACCTTAGGCGGTGGTCGCCTAGGTTCGCACGACCCAGGCGACAGTGGCTTGAGGTTGCCAAACCTCAGGCAACACCTGGGTTTGTGCGACCCAAGCGATGGTTGCACGACCCAAGCAACAATGCCTGGGGTTTGCGACCAGGCGATCGTCGCCTGGGTCACGCGTCGCCACCTGAGGTTCGCGACCTAGGCGTTGCTTGAGGTTTGGCGGCAATAGGCGACTATCACCTAGGTCGCGCAAACCCAGGTGACCACCGCTTGAGGTTGCCAACCCAAACGGCCACTTGGGTCGCAAGCCTAGGTGTCGCTTGAAGTCCAAAGTGACCTCGAGCAAGGCTATCTCGGTTGCTGGATTAAAAGAAAATAATAAAAATTTTAAATTACAATTTACCAAACGCTATTTGCATTTTCACAAAACCCTTTAGCTCAAAGGTTTTTGCATTTTCCCAATAACATTTGCCCAAAGCCGAACGAAATGGGGCCTTATTCTCTTCCCTCATAGTAGCCAGTGAGGCTCTGGCGAGGCTCACCGATGACTAGCAACCCTTGCCTGGCCTCGCCAAATTTGGAAGAGGCATGGGAGCCGCGAGCAAGGTGGCTTCACCCAAATTTGGGCAAGGTCGCGTTTGCCCACAGCGAGGTTAGGCGAAGGCCACTAATTGTCGGTGAGGGCTTCATGGCCCTCGCCTAGTGGCTGGTGAGGACTAGTAAGCCACTATGGGGGAGAGAAGAAGAAAACGAAAAGAGAAAAAAAGAAAAAAAAAGAATTAAAAAATTGAAAAAAAAATTAATAATAAATTGCCACATCGGCGTTGGCCAACTAGCTAGCGCCGAGATGTTAGTGCGACTTGCCAAAAAATTGGTCGGATGAACTAAATTTATACAATTGCAAAAGGTTTAAAATCGAATTGGCAAAAAAAAAAAAAAAAAAAAAGATTTATGATTTATTTGAAAAAAAAATTGCAATAGGTCTTAGATTTTTTTGATAATTTTCTTGATTTTTGGGTCAAAGTGTATTGAGCACAAAAAAAAATGGAAATTCATTGGATGAGGGCATGGAAATCAAAATTTGGCTTTTCGATTGCAAAAACTATTGAAATTCAAGGATCATGAGTGTAATTAATCCATATGAGCAAGCCACGCAAGCAAATACCATTTTCCGTTTCGCATGCAGAAACATAACAAAGGAAGGGGAAGAAAAGGAGTAAAAGAGATGTCGTTTTATGTGATCGACTTCTTGTCAAACTTTCGATTCAACAATGATTTACCTGTAAAGAAAACGGTGGTAGTTTTGTTAGGCTAATTCCCTGCTTGAGTTTCGTCAAACTTGAAAATGGTCACCGAGTTTTCACTCTCTTTGTTTTACCGTGATTAAGGCCTTCTTCACCGCTTATGCAGCATATTATCATCCTTAAGAAGTTATCAACCTATGCAACTCCGTTTCAACCATATACTAAAAGAAATCTTATTAAACAAATGAAATTCGTGACACATCCGGTTTCATTTCTTCGAACCGATCGAGAGGCCATGGCCAAGCTTGATGAAGAAGATGGACAATAAACATAATCCCATTCAAGTGATGTAAGCTTGATGAAGAAGATGAACAATAAAAATTTTCTTACCTCTCTCTCTCTTTTTTTCTTTTTTCTTTTTAAAATTATACCCACTTTTGCTTTTTTAATATAAAAACTCAATTTATTTTCATAGTGTAGTGCTTGATGGGCACCACATTGGTGCCATGTGTCTCAAGAAAGTAATAAAAAAAGCACGTAAGCTTTTTCTTTAGCCAAATTGGACTATAAAGTAGGAACTTGATTTCCCCATTTTGATTAATTTTAATACTTGTGATACACTTATTCCAATTTCACATTCGTCATTTTTCAATAAAATTGAATTTGTTATGGGCTATCATTTGTCCATAAATTGACACGATTGTTCGGTTATTTTCTTTTAAGCAAACATAATCACTTATGTAATGTTAACTCTAATCTTGTATTTTGCCTCATGTTGTGTTAAATGAGATCGAAGTAATTTTACTCTTTGCATTATAGTATCGGTTCGTGTTAATAATTTATAGATTAATTCTAAATCACTTAACATATTGTGCATAGTATGGTCAACTCTATTTTTAAACAATTTTGATATATTGTTTCGCATCAATCTATTTTGCATGTTATTGAAAGGGAAAAAGTCAATTTTTCTCTTTACAATATACATATATGTGTTTATGATTTTCTCTCTCCACTACATAATATATGTCGTGCATGATAGAGTCGATATATATATATATATATATATATATATATATATATATATATATATATATTAATTTACTACTTATTACTTGAGATATTATTTGATAGTGTAGTATTTATAGCCTTGTTAATTTTTTTCTCTTAAATTTTCGTTGAAAAAATAAGAGACTTCTCTATTAATTACCATTTACATTGAACTCATTATGTAAATATTAACTTTACCAATGGTTGTACGGATAAAAGTATAAAATCATCACAGACAAATATTTCTAATAGAGATTCAGTCTACAACATGGTTATTTGCATCGAATTCACTACATGTATAAAGAATTTATAATGCATTTTATGCATTTAAATTAACATTCAAGAGATCTTCGTCAAAATTTACTTTCTTGAAAAAAAAAAAGGCAGATACTTTTGTTTGGAAAAGAATCCTCTCATGTAAATTTAACGCAGCTAGCTTTTATTATAAAACGAATAAATTCTTCGTCTATGCCCAAATTTGTTGAGGGCTACAAGTATCATATACACTCAATTATCTATCTAGAAAAGAAAATATAAACGAAAATAATATAATCATTAGTTACTTTCTTTTCTCGAAAATTGGATGATGTTGAAAAATGTGATTTGAGAAACTTAAATGTAAGAGAAAGTAATACAATTCTTTCCTATTGCTTTTTAATCAAACTACCAATCATTTCTTTTTCATTTTTAGATATTAAACAAATCATGAAAAAATGTTTAAGATCAGCATACGACCTAAGGACCTCTAGACTTAGAATCTCAATGCCCAAACCTTGGCCCATGGGAGGGGAGCACAATACCCTAAGGGCCAAGCACTTGGGCTGCAAATCCTACTCTTCTGGTCCTTGGCTTGAGAACTTGGGTCTCGACCGCAGGCATTGAGGTCCTGAGTTCAACCTCCAAACATAAGTTCGGGCTTCTAAGCCTAGATCTGGCATGCTTTTTCTTTTTACTTTAAAAGAAGAAGAAGAAGAAGTCCTATTTATGATAGAGAGAAAGCACTTGATCGTGATAATGGTATAATGATTTAATTCACTTTTTTAGTTAGAATTTTGTCCATCTTTATATTATATAAATCTAATGGACGAAACACCTGATGTAGATGTTGACTAATCCTAGGACTTCGTTGGGTTATAATCTACACTAAGGAGAAGAGAAACTCTAATGTGGGACAAAAATCTCACATTTGAAGAAGTTAACTAAGTAGTCAGGTATTTAATTAGGATGTAAAAGATATTTTATTTAAATCACAATTAATCCTTTGCAGAGTAACTTTGGAGGCCAAATGGTCACTCTATGGTTTATATGGCACTTAGTTGAGCAAAATATTTGAAACATTCCATATGAAAAAATAAAAAGATAAGAATTTAAGCTTCAATGACGAAGGCCAACCTATTTCATGAGTTAAGCTTCAATAAACGTGGTCCTTTTGAGAGACAAAATGGTTTAGTATATTGCTTTATGGTCGTAGATTGAGCTTATGGCAACGAACTCAATTCCGTTGCCTTGGCTTTAATTTTGCTACAAAGTATTGTGCCATCTCTATAATTTCATCCCCATAAAGCTATTTTGTCGTACCATTGTAATAGCTCTCTCAATTTTATTTATGAAATACTTGTATCTATTACCTCGATTTAGATTAAAAGTTTGAAATCAAGGAAAACTGATAATGTTGAAAACGGATACTATATCGAACCACAAAAACGAAAACTATTCAAGGAGTACCTATCGCATTTTTTTAAAGAATAACTTTTTTTTGGGGGGCTGAATGGATGTTTAAAAGGAAAGCATCATTAGACAAATCTCAAGCAATAAGATTACCCAATTATGTGTGTATTCAATTAATAAAATCTCATGGTCTTTCTTATACATGTATTCAAATAATACATTTAGGTTATGCAATAAGGAAGAATATAAATAAATTTTAAGAATGAGGAAAAAAATGTAGTTGGCTAATAAATCCTCAAGTAATCACGTTGTTTATTCTGTTCACAATCCACTTTCTCTATTATTATTATTACTTCAATCATACTGTTTATCGTGTAATAGATTATATTTTTTTTTATAATCACATTAATGCTTAAATCTAAATCATACTTTTCACCAAAAAAATCTAAATCATGCTCATAAGTTAAATTTTGAATAATAGATAAAAATGTATATATTAATTGTAATATCTTGAATATATATGGGGTATTACATTTTATGATTGGATGCTAAAGTTATAATTACTATAAAATTATATTTATCTTAATAAATTATATATCTAGTGATTGGTATGAGTATTAAACTCATGGACTAAAGTATTAAAGTAATAATTAATTATTTTCTTGATATCGAACCACAAAAACGAAAACTATCCGAGGTGTACCGACCACATTTTTTTAGAGATTTTTTTTTGGCTGAATGGATGTTTAAAGTTAAGTAAGAACGAATATTTGAAAGGAAAACCTCATTAGACAAATCTCAAGAGACAATATTACCCAACTATGTTTATATTCAATAAATAAAATCTTATCGTCTTTCTTACACATTTATTCAAATAATAGTTTTAGATTATGCAAGAGGAAGACTATAAATAAAGTGTAAGATTGGGGAAATAATGTAGTTGGCTAAAGAAAATCCTCAAGCAATCATATCGTTTATTTCTGTTCCCAACCCATTTTATCTGGGTTGGTCCTAACCCCATTATGTTCGAAGCTTAGAATTTCAATTCGGGATACGAATAGGTTTATACTGTCATTTTCTTAAAAGGATGCCTACAAAATTCATGTCGTTATGATATGATCGAAAAATGAGTGTTATCCCGATTGTATTATAAACGAAAAAGGTTAAATAGTCTAATGGAACTATTTTATTTACTATATTTTAAGAAATATTGTATGTCATTATTGAGTTTTGTTACTATTAAAAAAATTACTGGAATATCAAAGTAATTTACATGAATATGAAATAAAAATTAAACATACTTTGGGCATCAAATAACAGGTAAATAAATGATCTTATCATATTTAAATTATTTATTATGTAATAAATAACATAATATCAGTTGTTCACTATGTATGATTATCTAAATTTTCAAAATCTAATATTATATTATTCATAATATAATGATGTTAATCACTAAGTAAATTAATTGATGCTCAATTTTTTGTAATTATTATTTTTTATCATATTATTAATCATGTAATCAATTATATCTATTTTTAATAGAATCACATATTACTTTATTAAATCTAAATCATACTCATAAATTAACTTTTTAATAATAGATAAAAATGTATATGTTAAAATTTTAATATCTTGAATATATATGGGGTATTACATTTGATGATTGGATACTATAGTGATAATTATAATAAAATTATTTTTTATATATATAATCATATGTTATTTGCTTAACATTTAATTCTAATCATATAAAAACTATTAAGATTTAGACAATTCTCTGATATAATAGATAATATATCTAGTGATTTGTATGAACGTTAAGCTAATGAAGTATGACTGACAATTAAAGTGATAATTAGCATATTTTCTCTAACTCCGAGTTTGGGGGTACTTTTCAAATTCCGATGCTATTTCCATTTTGAATCAATTGGTATGTAGATGTACATAGCCGTTTTCCAAAATCATTTCGTCATTGTGAAAACAGAGTTCTCAAGAGGCAGTCTCTTCCCGGTACTCTTCCACCTCGACTGTTCAGATTGCCTTACCTCCAAAACTTGTAAGCCTCTCTATTCTCCCTTTCTCCATTATCATCAATCCTCTTCTTGTTCTTTGTGGTCATCGTCGTCATCATCTCTCTCTGTAAACAGTGATGTCACACGCAACTACCTAAGCGGCACAATTCCTAAAGAATGGGGCTCTACGAAGTTGATCAACATGTATGTGCTCTCTCTCTCTCTCTCTCTCTCTCTCTCTCTCTGACGCACACACATGCACACACTACGGCACACAAACATAGAGATGCGAGTGTGTCTTCTCTTGATTGGGGGAACGCGATGATATGGGTGCAGTTCTCTGCTTGGAAACCGGTTGACTGGTCCAATCCCAAAGGAGGTGGGGAATATATCCACACTTTGGAAATTGTAAGTGATCACTCATCCGGCCGCTCGCGTTTGGCCTCTTCGCTGTGTTAAATTTGATTGATGTTGGAGATATTAACTCTCTCCTGCTCAGAGTTGTCGAGATCAACCAGCTTTCTGGAGCTGTCCCTCCAGAGCTCGGGAACTTGTCCCAGCTACATCAACTGTGAGTCTCTTGATGCAAATTTCTGCATCATTAATTGAGTCATTATTCGCTGATGATTTTGTATCTGGGAAGGGAATTCTTTTTCACTGGAGTGATCTATTGAGAGATTAGCATTCATGTTCAATTTAACAATGTGATACCATTGGTATTTTCTTGTTCCAGGCACCTCACGTCAAATAATTTCACCGGGAGCTACCAAAAACATTTGCTAAATTGACGACATTACAGGAGCTGTTAGTTTCCAGTTTCCACAAACTCTGCTAATATTTAGATACTTCTATTCTTTCTTCTTCATATGAATCTTGTTGTTTAACGCGCTGTAGGCGACTTAGTGATAATCAGTTCACTGGAAAGATACCTGATTTTATTCAGAACTTGACAAATCTCTATATGCTGTAAGGCTTAACGCTTCTTCTCCTTTTAAGTCGGTCTATATAGATATACCCCAAAGATAATTCAATCTAGGAATTGTATCATTAGGGTTATTCAAGGAAGTGGATTGCAAGGGCCAATTCCCTCCGGGATTGCACTTTTGGAGAAATTGTCCGACTTGTCAGTATGGAAGTTTGGCATTTTGATCTGATCTCTCCTTTCTTTAATATGGTTTCAATCTAACAGAGTTCCCTATTTGATTTTGATATGCAGGAGAATAAGTGACCTCAATGGATCCGAGTCCCAAGTTCCACGACTTAGGTGTACAAATATTACGACATTGTGAGAGCACTGCTCCTTCTCAAATAGTTTACTTAATGCAAGAGAGCCACATCGTCTTGGCAATGTGACGATATCAGTGCTTTTTCCTTATAGGATTCTGAGGAGCTGCAATCTCATAGGAGAGCTACCTGGTTATCTAGCAGAAATGATAACCTTAAAAATATTGTGAGTGGAAAACGGCTTTCCCCTTTTCCCATTCCAAGCAGAATAAATAATTTGACCCTTAATGAATGAGATTTAAACTAGGTGATGGTTAACTATTAATTGCAGTTAAAGAACCCATTTAAGATGGCTTGACGCTCCCTTACTAACTTCAATGGTGTTTTGGTCTTTTCTGTTGACAATGTTGAAATGAATGAGATTCTGGTGATTGTGGCCTCTGCTGTAGAATATACAGTTTCACACAGAAGTGTATGGACCTTTTCTCTCTTTGTTTTCATTTCGCTGGGAATAGAAACCGCAAGAATGGAGGCTTATTTACTTTGGTTGGGGTGCCCATTTTATCTAATTTACTTTTGCTTTGATTTGTTTTCTTAACTTCTTCAGAGCATTGATGCAGAATGGAGGCTTTTAGTGGTTGATTGTCTGGAAACTTTCCTTCTAGTGGTTTACATTCTCAAATCTCAGCCCCATAATATCTAAGTAGATTATCATGCTTGACTGTCCTATAGTTGTCAGCCATAACGTTCTTGGTTCAAAAGGGGGAATGGCTTCAAGTGCATCTCTATACAAGTCAAGTCTCTTATTCACCTCTGTAAGATTTTGTAAATGCTACATTTAAAAACATTTTTTTGCCGTTCTGTCATTGTCAGCCAGCAACGCTTATTTTTGGTTTTCTGACATTTTAAATAACTGAATTTCCGTGGTTCCGCTTTGGCTTATCATATAGTCCATTTCCTTTTCTCTAGGTTCAACCAGGTTGTACTTTCTCCATCGATAATTATACTGGACTGCAGAGTCCTGCTTTCCTTTTTTTTCACTTTTTTTTTTTTTTCAAATCCTCACTTTATATTTTATTTTTTATTCACTCATGATCATATTCTACTTTCCAATCACCCTAGTATTTAGTTGTCATCCCTTTATTCATGACTAATATGTTATGAAGGAAATCTGTTCAGTACATTATGATTTGCTTTAGTTTTGGTCTTATTAGATAAGCGGAATCCCCCAATTGAACTATAATATATTGCATTCCAAGGGATGCATATTGAACATGTTGTAAATTTGATTTACAGCAGAATTTTTGTATATTAACAGCGTGCGACCAACTCGATGAACTTGGATTTTTTGCGATGAATGCCTCTGGAAACGAATGTCTAGTAGAAAGCATAGGCACCAGGCAGTTGACCTATATGTCTAAACTTCTGAGTTGGACCTGTAGGTTCATTGATGTAGCCTGTGTTTGTACACTCCTCCAAAGTATACTCAAAGAGTGTCCAGTGTGAGTCAGTTAAAACTATCTTCTCATTATATCTCTCCTTTCCATTCAATTGTTTTGCAGAGACCTCAGCTTCAACAAACTGAGGGGCGAAATCCCTCCTTCGTTTAGCAGCCTCTTGGGAGTTGATTATATGTAAGTACTTTGATGCTGAACCTAAGCTTCTTTTTCGTATTTTGTATAATAATCTAAAATCTCTATTCGTTTCTGTGGCCAAGCTGTAGACATCTCTTGCTGTAAAGTAGTTGAGCTATCAATAGAACTTAGACTGCAATAACGTGTCCAGTTTATAAGCCTTAAAATCCCCGTCTCTGAAAGCTTATTATTTCACCATCCAAATTTTACAATGATTTGGGTTATAATTTATGATTATTTTCAACTAATTATTTTTTGTTGGACTCTAGTCTTGTAGCAGACATAAATCGATGATATTCTGTTGCTTATTGAGCATGATTGACAAGTATCAATTGAGTTGCTTGTTTATTTTATGCTGGTAGAGGTTAAATGGATCAATGTTACTCAAGTATTTGGCAGTTAAATGTGTATGTACTTAATGCATGTCCTGTGCGCCTGTTTTATGATGTATGGGAGATTTAACATAGCAAAGTCCTTAGTCTCTCTATTTGGTTCTTTCCACAACAATGACCCTAGATTGTTTGGTGAGTGCAGTTCTTACGTGGTATTTAGAAGGTCTGCAGATAGGACCTTGATGTCTTATCCCTAGTCTTGAAAATGATGAGAAATTGTAGTCCTAAGCTTCTTGGACTGTTTAACAACGGCACAATCTTTTCATCTTTCTGCCCAACAATTGACTGTTTGACATTGGCACATCTTCCCTCATTATGTCTTATAAGTAAAAGAACATTATAGCGAGGAAATAGTTAATAAGCGAGGTTGATAGTATTCTTCATTATGTTCAACTTTGTGTACTAGTATTTTGGTAACCCATGCACTCCAAGTTTTGCAAGGATCAAGTTTTTCCTCTGTCACTGATTTCCTTTGTCTTTCTTCTCCCGCCAAAAGCTCTATATTGATATCATGAGTTAACTGATTTTTTTCTACACTTCTAAAGATTAAATGCTTTTAATCTGCTAACTAATGCATTTTTGAGGCTCTATAGTTTTTCAGTTTGAGTGCGTAAAGTACACGAGGAACTGACTCAGTCAAATAATCCTGTTTAGCTATCTGACTGGAAACCAATTGACTGGAGCAGTCCCTGGTTGGATCCTGCAGAAAGCAGAATTTGTGTAAGCTTCGCTACCTGAAGAAAAATGTCTTGTTTAATTCCGAATTTGCTTCTAGCTCTATCTGGCTAATCTTATACTGTGGTAACCAATTAGGCATTCCCATCTTGAATCTTTATGGTTTGTAGCTGATGGACTTAAAAGGAAACATCACAAGTACCTTTTTTCCTTGTTGGGATCTGTTAATTGGAATGTAATATGTAAGACAAGAGGCTGAATTGTATGGTATGCATGAAAGAACAGAAAGCAGATTTTCTTGGAAGTGCCAAGTTAGCCCCACTTTCCCCTGTACAAATAGGCCCTTCCCAGTTCAGATCTTTTTCAAGCCTCTGGAATGATAAAAATAACACTCGGAAAATCTTTAGTTCCCCTAAATCCTCTTTGAAAGTTTGTCTAACACATCACCCTCACGGTATGATTAGTTGCTTGGGCTATTTCTTACTGATGATAATGTTTATGGGTTTGTGTATCTGAGAAACTCCCCAGGCAAAATGAGCATGCCTTGGAGAAAGTTTTTTTTTTTGGTAGAATGCCTTGGAGAAAGTTGATATTACCTTATGGGCATAAGAATGAAGCTCTTATGAGGCAGTTTAAACATTTGAATGGTGGTCTGGATATTTTCTAATAAGAAGATCCAACTTTGTGGTCGTTTGAATCACAGTTCTATTTTTGTGCCTTTGCCTTCTATATCACATCTGATATACCGTTACTGGGTAAAAATGTATTTATGCACTCCAACTAGTTCTAAAGTCTCCATTGACTCCAACTAGTCTTTCTCCTTTTAATTAGTTAAGAAAAGACATCTTCAATAAAGGTAAAATATTACTTTCAGCACCTTGTGATGTTTTTGCCTTTCGACTTGCCTTACCTGTCCATATTTTGCAACTGGTCTGCATTTTTGGACACAATAATCATGTGATGGAATGACTTTCTGTGTATTCTTCAAATTGATTATATTTTGGAAAGGGTTGACTATTTCTCTGTGTAGTGACCTATCATACAACAACTTCACTGTTGGAGGCTCAGAGTGTCAAGATCGAGATGTGTATGTATTACTTCCTTCACTCTAAATCAGGGATCCCCTTAAATGTACGATTATGATTAACCTATAATACTGCATGCATACGAGATTTCTATTTATCTACTGAATATTGATTTTGTCTTTTTCTGCAGCAACTTGTTTGCAAGCTTGGCGGTTGACAATGCGTATGTTTATGATTAAATGTTTCACCAAGAATTTCCAAGGACCTGCATTTTAATTGTTTATGTATGTAGCATGGAACTTCATTCAGAATGATGATGATTGTAACATTAAAATCTTTGTTGACTTGCTCAGAACCTCATATCCTGCCACAAGTGGGCTTGCCTCATGTTTGAAAAGTCAGCAATGTCCAGGAAGTAAGTTGATCTGTTGTATATCCTATCATTATCATCAGATCCTAATATTGCGTTATACTCTGTCTATTTTCTCATCAAAACTCTCCTCTGGGCTATTGGTATCATTATTTGATGCCTAATGCATAATTACTCTAGATATTTTAAAAGCCGCCTCCATGAAATAATGTCTTTTTCATAAACTTGGGAGTTTCTATGTGATCTTTTAATAAGGGAATGCTAGATTGCTTAGTGTGTCTGGAAAGTCTACTCCCTATTAACAGAAAGAAGACTTGATTTTTCTGTTTGTGGCTGTTTCATTACTCCATCCAGATCGGTATAACCTCTTCATAAATTGCGGTGGGAGTGAAGTAACAGTAGGGGACATCACATACACTGAGGATAAAGAGCCGCCTTCAGCTTCAAAATCCTTCCTGACTGGACATTACTGGGCCTACAGTAGCACTGGCCACTTCCTTGATGATGGAACCGATTCAGATACATATATAGTCAGCAATAAATCTGAACTATCCATGGATAATGCGCAACTTTACATGAATGCACGGCTTTCTCCTATCTCTCTAACTTATTATGGTTTTTGTCTGATGAATGGGACCTACAATGTAAGCCTTCATTTTGCGGAGATAATGTTCACAGGCAACAAAATTATACAAGCCTTGGAAGGCGAGCTTTTAATGTTTATATACAGGTAAATTTTGGGCATCATGTAGTGCTGGTTCCTAGATGTAAAGCATATAAAGCGTTTAACATGTTATGATTGGATTGTTTTATCTAAATATCTCGTATTTGCAAATCATGATCTTTGCACAATTGGTCCAGTCTGTTGAGGCTGAATGTTTCACCTTGTTCTGTGTAAAGACACTCAAGTTGAATCAGATTAAATATTATCTCAGGGAAAATTGGTGTGGGAAGATTTCAATATTGAGATTGAAGCAGGTGGAGTTGGAAAGGTGGTCATAAGAAATTTTACTACCATGGTGACCGAGGGCACTCTGGAGATACGCTTCTATTGGGCTGGGAAAGGAACCTATGCTATACCTGACCGAGGAGTCTATGGTCCTCTTGTATCTGCTATCTCCGTCTATCCTGGTATGCAGATAGACACTTCCATGTTTCACTTGGTGCTTCTCTATTGCGAAAGTTACTCATATTCATATTAGGAAAAATACCCATATTTTTTCTTGCACCAGAAGTCATCGATAGGCTATTCAGTTAGTTGGTTTGGTTGCAAATGTCCACTCTTAGATTCAGGCATCTGTTACAGTTGTTCAGATAAATCTCCAATGTAGCTGGCTAGGATTTATCATTCTTCTCTTAAGAGGCAAAAATTGGCTATGGTTTGCTTTGTTTTCTTTCTATCTGAGCATGTTTTCTGTGTTTATCTTTAATCCTTCTATTCAGACTACGAAACAACAGCCTCGTTCACTTTTCTGCTATGGCTCAATGACCATTGCGCCTTTATTATATAGTACAGCCTTGAGAATGAAGAATATATTTCTATTTCTTTTTCTTCTTCCCTTTGTATTTAGTATTAAATGTTCCAAAGATGATATCTTCCTGTGCTCATTAATCGGATAGTTTTCGTGGAGTGTTCTGAGCAGTTCTCATGTCCTCCTGATTCTCAATTAGTGCTGTCCCATCTGTTGGTTTCTGTGTTCACCAAGAAGCTACGGATATATTTCCGCACGTGTGCTTACCCCATTTACTTGAGTTTTGGGTAAACATATCTTGTTCTTTCTTCACTGCAGATTTTGAAATCCCACGAGAGTCGGCCATAATATCTGCTGGTACAGTGGTCGGGATTGTGGCTGCTATAGTTTTTGTAGTTTTTCTTATCCTGGGCATCCTTTGGTGGAGAGGATGTCTAGGACGTGAAGATGAAATGGCAGAAGGTAGTTGCTTACCTGGAGTCTCTGTCATTTAGTTCATATAAATATGTCAAGAAATATGAGAATGTTATGCACTCTGAATACGTTGTCTACCTTCCCTATTCTGGTGGGGGAGGGGGGTAATCACATTGCATCTTTTATATATCAGCTAGATCACACGGTTGTCCTGTCAAACTGTTGGTGCATGACTCTTCTTCTTACCTTTTCTGGTGGGGGAACAGGTAATCTCAATGCATCATTAATACTGCAACTAGGTTACACAGTTCCCCTGTAAAACTGTTGATGCATGACATTTGTGCATTCCATTAGAGATTTGATTTGACGCATAAAGAAAATCAGTTATTATTAAGCCATGATACAGCTGAAGGGTCATAGATCCATTTGGCTCACAAAAATTTTAAAAGGAACTCCGAGAAATGAAGGGATAGATAGTTTGTAGGAAGAGGACAGTAGATTTCCTAGTGAGTGAGTGCGCGCGCGCATGCGTGGGGTCTTCTTAGGGGCACGATTGACCATATATATACTGAATCTATGTTTCAAGACATTGAAAACAAATGCTTGCTTCACATATATGAGACATCGAAACATTCAACCGTGTTATGTTTCCAAAGTGGGCTTTCTCTATGAGTTTTCTTTTCCGCCACTACTAAGTACCCTGAAAACACTCTTTTTTTTTTTCTTTTTTAAGTACATACTGAACCAATACCGGAGTTTCCTAGAAAATAAATTTCAAGATGCTAAGATATTCTGTGATAATAATGTTTTTTGGTACATCGAGAAGGAATTGCTCCATTTTTGTTAGATAGTAGGTTACATACTATAGCTGTTGACTCCTCCAAATTCTGAGAAGTTCCAAACCATGGTGCAGATTTGAAGGGTCTAGCATTGCAAATTGGTTCATTTACCTTGCGACAGATTAAAGCTGCCACAAACAATTTTGATGCTGCCAATAAGATCGGAGAAGGTGGTTTTGGTTCTGTGTACAAGGTATACAGGAAAATCGGTGAATCCATTTCCCTCAATTCCCAACAGAAAAGCTATGTAGAAAGCAGCATTCAATGTAACTGAATCTTCACAGCATAAATCTGATGCGAAAGTGCATATGCAGGGTCTTCTGTCAGATGGCACCACTATAGCAGTGAAGCAGCTTTCATCAAAATCAAGGCAAGGAAATCGTGAGTTTGTGACTGAGCTTGGGATGATTTCTGCTCTTCAACATCCACATCTTGTGAAACTATATGGATGCTGCATTGAAGGAAATCAACTTTTGCTGGTTTACGAGTACATGGAAAATAACAGTCTTGCTCGTGCTTTATTTGGTAATTTGATGTCACACCTTGCTTCTCTGGCTTTAGTTAATGACATGGGACTAAAGTAGCTTTGATGTCTTCTGATACAGTTGAAGGTCCTGAAGAATTTCAGTTAAAGTTGGATTGGTGGACAAGACACAAGATATGTGTGGGTATTGCCAGGGGCTTGGCATATCTTCATGAAGAATCCAGGCTGAAGATTGTGCATAGAGACATCAAAGCTACTAATGTTTTACTAGATAAGGATCTCAACCCTAAAATATCAGATTTTGGTTTAGCAAAGCTTGATGAAGAGGACAACACACATATTAGCACCAAGATTGCTGGAACTTAGTAAGTTTATTGCTTTATGTTCCTGTTAGCCTAATTAGGAGTTGGTCAGCGACAACATAAAAGAATGGAGTAGAGATATCCCGTCTAATTTAAGAAAAGTAAGTTGAATGGAGCTTTGTGGTTGACTCACATCATCCCAAAGTATGGTGCTCAACAAATGGGGCTTAACCGCAAAGCTTTATGCCTGTCCCACCAATCTTCACGTTAATTACGGAAAAATTGTTAATTATGTCTCGTACTCTACCATTAAGTAATGATACTCTGATATTATGTAAATGTTAATTTGAATACAACTTAGTATTATTTGCAATAGAGCTAATTCGCCCATGTTTCTGTTGTATACACACGGAAAAACGTAAATAAGCATGTTCACGGATTTGAGACATTTGCATTAACATGTGTGAAAAGTCAACTTGTTTATGAAAAGAATGTGACTAGTTAGGGAAAAGTTAAAACTGTAAGTTCATTCTACTAACTCTAACAATAATTCAACAAAAAAGAACTATAACATTAACTAATTTCCATTATCTCAACAAACTTAGATAATCTGATACAATTTCTGGAAAGTTCATATCCTCCTACGTGAGATTTTACTCAAAAAGATTGATAATACCCTATGTGCTCCATTTACTACTTTAAGAACAATTCAAGATAAACATTTCATGCGGTAATTCAGTGTGCCCTACCTAATGCGTTCACTCAGAGAAAAAGCTTGTGAAATTATCATGATACAATTATAATGCAATACATTTTAATAGTCTATATTGATGCGTAATTTAATTGTTTTTATTATGTTTCCCCATTGACGAGCAACTTAATGCAAAAAAATATAATGAACAACAACAACTACTATATGTTAAAAATTTCACTATAAATTATCTATATGCTCCTTTGTATGAAAAATACAGTTTTAGTAAATAAGTCTCACATGACATTGACATAGATGTTGCACTTGCAAGTGAATTTAAAAATCATTTTTTGGTCAGATTGCCTCTTTTCCATGTCATAAAGTCACATATGGAGCCTGACAATTAAATAGAACATCAATGGTCTTTTTTTCTCTGAGATATCCTCGGTAAATTCTATCAGAAAATTTTAGGATGCACTTGTTTTTTTATCTACTCTTGAGACCATAGTGTCACATTTAGGAACATCTCTTTCTTTTGAATTTTAGAAATATTAAGTATGTTCTATACAAGACAGTTACCTTGTTGCAATCACAAGCGCTTTTCTTATTGTGCAGCGGATATATGGCACCGGAGTACGCAATGCATGGTTATCTCACTGACAAAGCTGACATCTATAGTTTTGGTGTCGTTGCTTTAGAAGTTGCTAGTGGCCAGAGCAACACTAGCTCTCAGAAAACTGAGGAATGCTTTAATCTACTTGATTGGGTAATCAACTCTATCATTTCAATTATGATCATATCCGTATTTAAATCTTTGCTTGTGCTGGTGGAAAATGGATTATGAAGGTGTAAGCGTAGTGTGTAACTCCTTGCAAAGGAGTGTTACGGTTACCAGCTATTGAAATCTGCTCAACGAATTATCATGCTGTTATTTACAATTTGTCATTTCAAATTAATCCAGTTCTTCTTATTATGTTGGTCTACACTGAATTTTCATGTAAAATCTGTTTTTGGATTGAAGAAAATTCTACTCCTTGAAATTTGGCGTAGTTCAGTTTTAGTCTTTATGTTTTTACGCTTGACATTCATACTCCCTGAAGTTTTATTAGCACCAAACAAGTCCTTCGACCACTATGGAATTTGGCAATTACTGTCAAATTATAAAGTTTTCAGGACCATATCTTGACTAGAATATTCATATACTTTTAATTGAGGCATAACTTTTTTCACATTCATCTAATTGAGTCCTTCAGTTAGATTTTGTTTTGTTTTGATTAAGCAATCATTAGAAAAAATAATCATTGTAAAATAACCTTGAGGAAAACGTTTTCTGAAATTTTCCAGTGATCATTTCACGGAAAATGAACTAGTCAGAAAAAATATTTTCCATCAACGGAAAAAAGTCTTCTAAAATAGGTGAAATTTGTTTTTTTTTTTTGTGAATTTAAGATATTAGGTGAAATTGTTTTCCTATTGAGAAAGAGGAAAATATTTTCCATTTTTTCTTTCACCTCGCTATTTTTCACCAAATACATTTTCCTTTTATTTTGCTTTGTGTAAGCAATCATTTTTAGTCCTCGTGAAATCTGATTGTCGCCCGGGTTGCATAATCAGGTATTTCTTGCTAAACTAGAATCGAGAGTAGAAGGCAATGGATGGTGTAAAACATTGAAGAACGAGTCTACCATTTCATGTAATGACCCCGACAAATAATTCGTGCTGATAAAACTCGACAAGAGCTGGGGATTTCTTTCTTTTATACCCTATAACAAAGATGCAAAAACTAGCAGGTGCTTATCAATTGCATTTGTCACGTAATAATCAAGGGACATAATATACTTCTTCCCGTTTTAGTATTTAGAGCATATTTTGCAACTGATCAGTACCTGAAGCTTGAGAGGGAAATATCTTCACATTTCTGTTTCTAAGCACACTTTCTGAAGGAGAGAGGAAATTTGATTGAACTAGTTGATTGGAGGCTTGGTTCTCACTTTGACAAAGAGGAGGCGCTGGCATTAATAAAGGTAGCTCTGATGTGTACTAATGCGACTCCAGCACTCAGGCCTCCAATGTCGTCTGTGGTTAGCATGCTTGAAGGCAAGGTTGCTGTTCCAGTGCTGGACTCTGAGGGCACTATCATGACAGAGGAGAAAATTGAGGCCATGAGGAAGCATTTTAGAGGTGGCGAACATCAGGCAGTTATTGAGAATATCACCAAGAGCATGTCCACTGATGGGCCATGGACTGGAACCGCTTCGTCTGCATCTGGTAACGATCTCTATCCAATACTTCTGGATACTGACTACTGGCAGAAGAGAGAGTAAGAAATGGTTTGTTGCGTTCTAAGTAAATTAGTTCTTGAAAGAACTGGGGCTTTATTTGGTAATCCTCGCACCGGAACTCTTAAATTTTGCTTCGAAGTTTCTCTTTCGCTCACGTTTGGAACAGAAGGTACAGATAATATAAAGAAAACAGCGACTGTTATGCAATGCACTAATTGTGTATTGTGAATTAATTATTGGGGAAAGGCGTAAGACAATTGCTTGTGGTTTGGTGGTTGTATTTGTACTATTTCTTTCGATGTTTTTATTCGAACAGACGATGTTGCTACTTTTCCTCTTCAATCAATAGCGATGTGGATGGTTGTTGCTGCACGGGTGGCAATCTATTATGGAAGCTTATCTTTGTTTGAATGGCGAGACGTGCAAAGTAGCGCATTCTTGCTCTGGGTGTGTTTCGTTCCCGAGCTCGACCTGTTATATTGGTACCCAAGAATTATTCTAAGAAAATGCGAGTTTTTTTTCTCCCTTCGGTGTGGATGATGCGTCGCCCACATAGACTAGGTCCGACTTTTAACGAGTTGATTTTTCTTTGTTTGACATTGCTAATCATTAATTTGAACCTCCAAAAAATAATAAGAGGTATTTGCGATTGGCTTGAATCTTGGTCGAGGGGCTGTGCCTTTTAGCCAATTTTAGATTTGAAATCTTGATTTTTTTTTAGCTAAAATTTAGTAATGTAAAGTTTGAAACAAAATAAATGAAAGTTAACAAACACACCCTTCATTTAGGTCTAATTAAAAAAATTCAGTTTTCAATTTTGTTGTAAAATGAGATCAACCTGTTAAAGACATTATTTTTTCTTGATCGGATTGTTGATAAACTATTAATTTCGTTATGAAGTAGGAAAACTATCATTTTCTTTTTGCAAAATTAGTTCATTTTTTAATGGATCCTTAAGAAATCCCTTCTATTTCATTATATATTTTTAATTTAACTGTATATATAACGATTCATCTTTCATTTTGTATTTTATCTAACCAATTTGTACTTAAATCAATTGACTTTATTATTTTTTAATATAGTATGAAACTAAATATCTACTGCTACTATCAAATTTATTGGATGGTTTTCAATTTTCATTTTCGATTTTTTTCTTTTCTTGAAAACATTTTTAATTCGAAAAACCAAAAACATTCAATAAAGAATGGAAATTTTGAAAACACGTTTGGCATGTCTTTGAAATCCATCCTTTTGGAATATTAAGACATCCGGTTGATATCAATGGCTTGGAAAGCTTTCGATCAATGATGTCCAGAATATGCAGCAGAACCTGCCAAACAACATCAGATTAGGTTTAAGCAAGCGACAACTTCAATGCATTCAGAACCACGAGTTCTACGTGTGGCGCCCGGCCAGTTGTCGTGAATTGTGATTAACTACAACATTGAACCGTGGCCTTGCATGAAACAATCTTCAATCATTCTATCAATGGTCCATCCTCGTGAAGAGGAACTAGGAAACAACATTGACGCTTGTCTTCGACTATTGATAGAGGAGAATGAAGTTACCGTGGGAGGGGGTTGATGTGTCTGATGACTTCACGAAACGAAGTGCCAGACTTCGAGAAACTCTTCTTTGTAAGATTAATGATTTTCCCACTTATGCTAATTTATCTGGCTGGAGTACGAAGGGATGCACTGCATATCCTTCTTGTTCTAGTTTGACCAACTCAAAATGGTTAAGTCATGGAAGAAAGTTTTCCTATATGACATACAGGCGATGAGAAGCAACCTTGATTCTTAGTCATATGTTTTAAAAAAAAATCCTCCCATATTCTTCACCATTTTGGTTCACTTGATCATTCACTTAGAAGATGAAGCGAGCTTGGTCTCAATGCAATTTATATACAAGAATCCTATTGAAAGGTAATCATTCTCTCAATTTAGTAGTCTTTTCATACCTCTTATACATGGATACTAATTGAAGCTATATGTTATAGGTTGTTAATAGGGTTAAAATCCGATGTTCACGACAAATATCATGCAAAGGGATGAGGGTTACGTTGTGATAGTGTTTGACCTTTTTCTCAAGACATATTGATCACAAAGATATATTAGACGATCAACTGACACGATAAACTCATATGTCTTATAACGTCACATGAATGTTTGTTGAGGAGCATCCTAAAGGAATATTGGGACAATGTAAACCCCAACACGCTTGGCACATTTAACAAATTGCCCCTTGTTACTCTGGGACGATTGTTAGACGTCCCAAATAGGCTCGAAAATTGTCCCAATCCACATGGTTCTCTCGTAGTCAAGAAAATACTTCAAGGTAAGCCACGAGATAACACGCTGAGAATTCATCGTCCTAAGTCAACTTGAAATTTTCAAAGCTCTCTAAATTCGCGCGTTAAATATAATTGCATTCTGGAAAAGATTAAAATACCCGATGACTTGACATTAATTTGATTAGACGTGCCTGCAACCATTATTATTTGGTCTGAGTCTGAACTTTATTTCACGTGCCGTGGTTTTTCTGCGGTTGGCTTTTGCGTTCATAACATGGGACGGAGACAAAAGAGGCCTGTTAGGCCAAGGCAAAGAGTAGTATCTGCAGTCAAAGTACAAAACCGACCTCGCGTTGGCTCCAAATTCGACCAAATCTAGAACATGCTCCGTCGACGACTCCATGACTCGTACTGTGATTGGAAAATTTCAGCCTTTTTCGACAATAACCATGTAAACAGTTAAAAGTTTCTTCACATCTCTAGCTAATACACATAACTCGGCTTTTTTTATAAATAAAAAAATTATAAGCACTTGAAGCTTTCATTTGTCACAACTTTTAATAATTTTTCGAATATTTGGGTTTAAAAATCATTAGACTTCTTAGAAGCCAAAGCCAAGAAAGTCGAGCATTTGGGTTTAAAAGTCATTAGACTTCTTAGAAGCCAAAGCCAAGGAAGTCGAGCATGGACACATGCGTCTCCACACGTGTCTAATCTAAATATAAGCAACTCAAGAATGAGCGTTGCATAGTTGACTTGGATAAATCTATTTCAAATAATTCCATGTTGAATGGGTGAAACACTTGTCAACATCGATAGAAGTTAGATATGCTAATGTACAAGCACCCATTAATATCTGGAATAGACTATGGTGCCAAATATTTCAATTTCCACGACTGTACAATTTAGTTATTGTCCTAAAAATTCCTAAGATATTATTATTCCGTCCATAGACATTCGATTCCAAACTCGACATTTATGTTTTTTTTTTTTTTTGGTAACCACTTTGATAAGACAACGTTCTCTATTATTTATATTCAACATGAGTCAGGGTCGAAGAATTGGACTTAATCGATTTGTAGGGCTTGCAAAGTGTTTCATTGGTCTCAATAATCGGGTCTACATAGTGATATCTCCGAAAATCAATAACTTGTTACAATTGAAGTAAAAAGAAAGAGGAGATATAAGATTTGTCCGAAAAAAAAGTGAATCTACTTAATTTCCAAACAGCTTAATGAGCTAATGAAGTTTCTAAGAATGACGGAATTTGGACTCCACCATTGATAAACTGTAGAATAACCTAAATCTGAGACGTGGTCATGGCAAACTCAGAGCAATGGAAAATGCAATTGTCATTGGAAGAAAAAATTACACAAGAAGAGTTGGACAAAGCTTTTCTATTCCATTCTAGATGGAATATCCCTAAAGTCGAGGAAGACTTGGAGTCGTTTTTCTCTTCTTTCACACATCACTCTCGCGCTCTCCCATGCAAAAGTACAAGAGCGAAAAGTCTTTGTCTGCTATCCCTATCTTCGCACATAAATACATGAAGCTAAGAGCACTCGCTTAACAATCATCTCTCTCTTGGCCAAGTTTTCTTTACCAAACTCCTGTTAAAGAGCGTTGAGAACTCTCTCTCTCTCTCTCTCTCTCTCTGGGTTGAGCTCGAGATTGAAATGATGACGGTTCTCTTCTCGGCTCGATCTCTCTTCTCTGTGCTCGTCCTTCTCAGCGCTACTTACTTAGCTGCTACCACCGCCACTCTTCTACCTGATGACGAAGGTGAGGGGAAAAAAAAGAAAAGAAAAGAAACCCACCGATCTTGTATTGCTTTCATCGTAATGTTCTTTTTCCTTCTTCTGTTTTTGGCTGGCACATACACCAAGTTGTATTTGTTTGTGCTTCCTTTCACAGGTAAAGAAAGATGCTATACATATATTCAACCTCAAGTACATGCGAATTTGACATCGCTTGTGCTTTTTCTACATGAGATATGGTTGTTCCTTTGACTCGTCGGCTTTCTCTTTCAGTGGATGCGTTGAAAGAAATAGCAGCGGCCCTAGGGAAAACGGACTGGAATTTCAGTATGGATCCATGCAGTAAAGAGGGTCGATGGAGCGACAACTTACCGCTTGAAGACACTCTTAGCCATGTCGACTGCGGCTACAATTTCACCAACGCCAATAACAAGACGGTTAGCCATGTCACCTGGATGTATCTCTCTCTCTCTCTCTCTCTCTCTCTCTCTCTCTTAAATAAGCAACCTCAAGTTTTTTTTTTTTTTGGTCGAACAAGTTCATGTATCAACTAACTGACGTGGTGAACTGTTTTATTATTATACAAAAAAAAAAAAAAAGGATAATACTATGAAAACCCCAAACTAAGTACACTTCGATAAATTTACCTTAAATTATTTTTTTCGACCACCAAAAACCCCAAACCTGGTATACCTTTTACAAATTTACCCCAAACCGATATACTTTTTGACAAATTTACCCCCTGTTAATTTTCATTAAATTTTACTATAAAATTATTAAGTTGAATGACACGTGACAGTTAACTGCTATATTAATTTGGGATTTTACGCTCTGTTTGTCACAGTTTACAATTCTTGTGATTTTTTTGTGGTATTAATCTAATTTAGTGGATGGTATATTTGTCACAAATTTACCAGTTTGGGGTTTTTTTGCAATCGAATAAATTAGCTTGGAGTAAATTTGTTATAAATGTACCGGTTTATGGTTTTTATGGTCAGTCGGGGTAAATTTGTCACAAATGTACAAGTTTGGGGTTTTTCATGGTCAAAAAAATAATTTGAGAGTAAATTTGTCACATGTGTACCATTTGGGGTTTTTTAGGGTATTAACCAAAAAAAAAAAATGGCCGATTTTTTAAGAGAAAATTATCAAAAAAATTCTAAACCTATTGCAACTTTTTTGAGTTAGTCCTAAACCCATTTTTTCTATCAATTCAGTCCTAAACCTTTTGCAATTGCACCAATTCAGTCCATTCGGTTAATTTTGGTTGGTCAATGCTGACATGGACGCCGGTCGACCGATACTGACGTGGCTATTTATTAATAATATTTTATTCTTTCGAATTTTTTATTTCTTATTTCTGTTTTCTTTTCTTTTATGTTCTTCCTACTTTTCTTAAGCCCCATTTGGTTTGGCATTTGGAAGGGCTTTTTGGGCTCTAAGTGGGTTTGGCCAAATATAAACACGTTTGGTTCAATTTTTTAGATGACTTTGGCAAGATGCAATTGCATCTCCAAATGACTCTAAGGGCCTTTAGCCCAAAGTAGCTCCGGAGGTATTTTGGAAAGTGGAGCTACTTTGGGAAGTTGCATCTTTGGAATGCAAGTCCCATGGTACTGTTAATCTTCTTCGGAGAAACAAACGGAGACCGACGATTGCCGGCCAAGGAGTTGCCTGCATCGGCGTCCGTTGCCTGAGGCGTTGCTCGACCTCCAATACCACTGCTTGGGGGTTGCAGCCACCTGACGACCGCCATCAGAAGTCGTGCGACCTCAGGCGTCGCCTGGGTCGTGCGACCTAAGCATTGCCTCAGGTCCGGCCACCTCAGGCGGTTGTCGCCTAGGTTCGCGCGACCCAGGCGACGGTGGCTTAAGGTCGCCGGACCTCAAGCAACACCTGGGTTTGCACGACCCAAGCGACAGCCGCACGACCCAGGCGACCGTCGCTTGGGTCACGCGTCGCTGCCTGGGTTCGTGACCCGGGCGTCGCCTGAGGTTCAGCGGCAATAAGCAATCGTTGCCTAGGTCGCGCAAACTCGGGCGACCACGCTGAGGTTGCCGACACAAACGGCCGGTTGGGTTGTGACCCTGTGTCGCCTGAGATCTAGTGACCTTAGGCAAGGCCATTCGGCGGCCAAATTTGGCCGCCGATGGCCGAAAAAAAAATAAAACTTTTTTTATATATAAAACTTAGCAAAAATCCTTTACAAAATGTAGTTTTTACCAAACGGCATTTACACTAAAGTTGTTTCGCAATGCACTTTAAAATTACAATTTACCAAACGCTATTTGCATTTTCACAAACCCCTCTAACTCAAAGGTATTTGCATTTTCCCAATAACATTTGCCCAAAGCCGAACCAAATGGAGCCTATTCTCTTCCCTCATAGTAGCCAGTGAGTCTCTGGCGAGGCTCACCGATGACTAGCAACCCTCGCCTGGCTTTGCCCAAATTTGGAAGAGGCCTGGGAGCCGCGAGCAAGGTGGCTTTGCCCAAATCTGGGCAAGGCCCCCTTTGCCCACGGCGAGGCTAGGCAAAGGCCACTGATCGTCGGCGAGAGCTTCATAGCCCTCACCTAGTGGCTGGTGAGGACCAGCAAGCCACTATGGGGGAGAGAAGAAGAAAACGAAAAAGAAAAGAAAAAAAAAAGAATAATTAAAAATTAAAAAATTGGAAAAATTTTAATAATGAATTGCTACATCAGCGATGGCCAACTGGCCAGCGCTGAGATGTTAGCACGACCTACCAAAATTGGCCGAATGAACTGAATTGGTACAATTGCAAAAAATTTAAAACCAAATTGGTAAAAAAAAAAGATTTATGATTGATTTGAAAAAAAAATTGCAATAGGTTTAAGACTTTTTTGATAATTTTCCTGATTTTTGGGTCAAAGTGTATTGAGCACAAAAAAAAAATGGAAATTCATTGGATGAGGGCATGGAAATCAAAATTTGGCTTTTCGATTGCAAAAACTATTGAAATTCAAGGATCATGAGTGTAATTAATCCATGTGAGCAAGCCACGCAAGCAAATACCATTTTCCGTTTCGCATGCAGAAACATAACAAAAGAAGGGTAAGAAAAGGAGTAAAAGAGATGTCGTTTTATGTGATCGACTTCTTGTCAAACTTTCGATTCAACAATGATTTACCTGTAAAGAAAACGGTGGTAGTTTTTTAGGCTAATTCCCTGCTTGAATTTCGTCAAACTTGAACATGGTCACCGAGTTTTCACTCTCTTTGTTTTACCGTGATTAAGGCCTTCTTCACCGCTTATGCTGCATATTATCATCCTTAAGAAGTTATCAACCTATGCAACTCCGTTTCAACCATATACTAAAAGAAATCTTATTAAACAAATGAAATTCGTGACACATCCGGTTTCATTTCTTCGAACCGATCGAGAGGCCATGGCCAAGCTCGATGAAGAAGATGGACAATAAACATAATCACATTCAAGTGATGTAAGCTTGATGAAGAAGATGAACATTAAAATTTTCTCATCTCTCTCTTTTTTTTTTTTTTTTAAAAAAAAAAAATTATACCCACTTTTGCTTTTTTATAAAAAAACTCAATTTTTTTCATAGTGTAGTGCATGATGGGCACCACATTGGTGCCATGTGTCTCAAAACAGTAATAAAAAAGCACGTAAGCTTTTTCTTTAGCCAAATTGGACTATAAAGTAGGAACTTGATTTACCCATTTTGATAAATTTTAACACTTGTGATACACTTATTCCAATTTCACATTCGTCATTTTTCACTAAAATTGAATTTGTTATGGGCTATCATTTGTCCATAAATTGACACGATTGTTCGGTTATTTTCTTTTAAGCAAACATAATCACTTATGTAATGTTAACTCTAATCTTGTATTTTGCCTCATGTTGTGTTAAATGAGATCGAAGTAATTTTACTCTTTGCATTATAGTATCGATTCATGTTAATAATTTATAGATTAATTCTAAATCACTTAACCTATTGTGCATAGTATGGTCGACTCTATTTTTAAACAATTTCGATATATTGTTTCGCATCAATCTATTTTGCATGTTATTGAAAGGGAAAAAGTCAAATTTTCTCTTTACAATATGCATATATGTGTTTATGATTTTCTCTCTCCACTACATAATATATGTCGTGCATCATAGAGTCGATATATATTTTAATTTACTACTTATTACTTGAGATATTATTTGATAGTGTAGTATTTATAGCCTTGTTAATTTTTTTTTCTTAAATTTTCGTTGAAAAAATAAGAGACTTCTCTATTAATTACCATTTACATTGAACTCATTTTGTAAATATTAACTTTACCAATGGTTGTACAGATAAAAGTATAAAATCATCACAGACAGATATTTCTAATAGAGATTCAGTCTACAACATGGTTATTTGCATCAAATTCACTACATGTATAAAGAATTTATAATGCATTAAGTATATGCATTTAAATTAACATTCAAGAGATCTTCATCAAAATTTACTTTCTTGAAAAAAAAAGCATAGACTTTTGTTTGGAAAAGAATCCTCTCATGTAAACTTAATGCGGCTAGCTTTTATTATAAAACAAATAGATTCTTCGTCGATGCCCAAATTTGTTGAGGGCTACAAGTATCATACACACTCAATTATCTATCTAGAAAAGAAAATATAAACGAAAAAAATATAATCATTAGTTACTTTCTTTTCTCGAAAATTGGACGATGTTCAAAAATGTGATTTGAAAAACTTAAATTTAAGAGAAAGTAATACAATTCTTTCCTATTGCTTTTTTAATCAAACTACCAATCATTTCTTTTTCATATTTAGATAAACAAATCTTAAAAAAATGTTTAAGATCAGCATACGACCTAAGGACCTCTAGACTTAGAATCTCAATGCCCAAACCTTGGCCCATGGGAGGGGAGCGCAAAACCCTGAGGGCCAAGCACTTGGGCTGCAAATCCTACTCTTCTGGTTCTTGGCTAGAGAACTTGGGTCTCGACTGCAGGCATTGAGGTCCCGAGTTCAACCACCAAACATAGGTTCGAGCTTCTAGGCCTAGATCTGGCATGCTTTTTCTTTTTTCTTTTGAAAAAAAAGAAGTCCTATTTATGATAGAGAGAGAGCACGCGATCGTGATAATGGCATAATGATTTAATTTACTTTTTGAGTTAGAATTTCGTCCATCTTTATACTATATGAATCTAATGGACAAAACACCTAATATAGATGTTGACTAATCCTAGGACTTCGTTGGGTTATAATCTACACTAAGGAGAAGAGAAACTCCAATGTGGGACACAAATCTCACATTTGAAGAAGTTAACTGAGTAGTCGGGTACTTAATTAAGATGTAAAAGATATTATATTTAAATCACAGTTAATCCTTTGAAGAGTAACTTTGGAGGCCTATTGGTCACTCTATGGTTTATATGATACTTAGTCGAGCAAAATATTTGAAACATTCCATATGAAAAGAAAAGATAATAATTTAATGCCAAAGCCCTCAATGGCGAAGGCCAACCTATTTCATGAGTTAAACTTCAATAAACGTGGTTCTTTTGAGAGAAAAAAATGGTTTAGTATATTGCTTTATGGTCGTAGATTGAGCTTATGGCAACGAACTCAATCCCGTTGCCTTGGCTTTAATTTTGCTACAAAGTATTGTGCCGTCTATATAATTTCAACCCCAGAAAGCTATTTTGTCGTACCATTGTAATAGCTCTCTCAATTTTATTTATGAAATACTTGTATCTATTACCTTGATTTAGATTAAAAGTTTGAAATCAAGGAAAACTGATAATGTTGAAAACGGATACTATATCGAACCACAAAAACGAAAACTATCGCATTTTTTTAAAGAATAACTTCTTTTTTGGGCTGAATGGATGTTTAAAAGGAAAACATCATTAGACAAATCTCAAGCAATAAGATTACCCAATTATGTGTGTATTCACTTAATAAAATCTCATCGTCTTTCTTATACATTTATTCAAATAATACATTTAGGTTATGCAAAAAGGAAGAATATAAATAAATTTTAAGAATGAGGAGAAAAATGTAGTTGGCTAATAAATCCTCAAGTAATCACGCTGTTTATTCTGTTCACAATCCACTTTCTCTATAATTATTATTTCAATCATATTGTTTATCGTGTAATAGATTATATTTGTTTTAATAATAAATCACATTAATGCTTAAATCTAAATCATACTCATAAGTTAAATTTTGAATAATAGATAAAAATGTATATATTAATTGTAATATCTTGAATACATATGGGGTATTACATTTTATGATTGGATCCTAAAGTTATAATTACTAAATTTAGTGATTGGTATGAGTGTTAAACTCATGGACTATGATTGAGTATTAAAGTAATAATTAATATATTTTCTTTAACTCTGGTTTCAGGGTATTTTAAAAATTCCGTTTCCCTTGATTACAAATGTCTTTCATGAAAGTAAATAGCGTGATGGTATTATAGTTATTTAAACAAAACATTTCAATTTCAATTACATTACAATCTTATTTCATCGTTACAACCAAATAAGTGAGATTATAATTGCCATGCACGAAATGACACTACTCTAAGTCATGCTTGTTTTTTTTCCCGTTAGCTATATTTCCTTTTTGGGGGGCAATTCTAAGATTTTTTATTTTTTATTTATTTTCATTTTGAATCAATTGGTATGTAGATGTATAATGTATATAGCCATTCTCCAAATAATTTTTGTCATGTGAAAACAGAGTACTCAAATCTCAGTCGCTTCCTGGCACTCTCCCGCGACGACTATTCAGATTGCCTTACCTCGAAAAGTTGTAAGCCTCTCTATTCTCCTTTCTCCATTATCCATTCTTCTTCTTCTTCACAAGCATCATCATCATCATCATCATCTGTCTTTGTAAACAGTGATGTCACCCGCAACTACCTGAGCGGCACCATTCCTATAGAATGGGGCTTTACGAACCTGGTCCACATGTATGTGTGCTCTCTCTCTCTCTCTCTCTCTCTCTCTCTCACGCGTGCGTGCACACATTACGGCATAGAGATGCAAGTGTATCTTCTATTGACTGGGGGAAATGCGACGATGTGGGTGTAGTTCTCTACTCGGAAACCGATTGACCGGTCCAATCCCGAAGGAGCTGGGAAACATATCCACACTTCAGGAATTGTAAGTGATCACTCATCCTGCCTCTCGCATTTGGCTTCTTCGCTGTGATAAAGTTGATCGATGCTGAGAATATAAACTCTCTTCTGCTCAGAAACGTTGAGATCAATTGGCTTTCTGGACCTCTACCTCCAGAGCTGGGGTCCCTGTCCCAGTTAAAAAAATTGTGAGTCTCTTGATGCAAATTTCCGTGTTAGGCATCGAGTTTTTATTCACTGATGATTTTGTATCTGGCATGGGAATTTCATCCATTGGAGCGATCTGTTGAGAGATTAGCATTCATGTTCAATCAACCAGTGTGATACCATTGGGTTTCTTGTTTCAGGCACCTCACGTCAAATAATTTCACTGGGGAACTGCCTCAGAGATTTGCTGAACTGACGGCATTGGAGGAGCTGTTAGTTTCCACATTCCATAAACTCAGGTTATATATTTAGATGCTTCCATTCTTTTTTCTTCATATGAATCTTGTGGTTTAATGCACTGTAGGCGACTCAGCGATAATCAGTTCATCGGAAAGATACCCGATTTTATTCACTACTTGACAAGTCTTTATCAACTGTAAGGCTTAAATCTTCTTCACCTCTTAAGTCGGTCTAAATAGGTATACCCCCAAGATAATACAATCTATGAATTGTATCGTCAGGGTTATTCTAGGAAGTGGATTGCAAGGGCCAATTCCCTCGGGGATCTCACTTTTGGAGAAACTGTCCGACTTGTCAGTATGGAGTTTTGGCAGTTCGATCTAATCTCTTTTTCTTTAAGATGGTATCAATCAAATAAAGTTCCCTATTTGATTTTAATATGCAGGAGAATAAGTGACCTCGATGGACTTGAGTCCCAAGTTCCACAAATTAGCAACACTAGTATTGAGAATCTGTGAGACCGATGCTCCTTCACAGATAGTCTACTTTATGCAAAAGAGCCAAATCATCTTAGCAATGTGACAATATCAGTGCTATTTTCTTATAGGATTCTGAGGAGCTGCAATCTCACAGGAGAGCTACCTGGTTATCTAGCAAACATGACCAACCTAAGAGTATTGTGAGTGGAAAACAGCTTTCCCCTGTTCCTATTCCAAGCAGAATAGATAATTTTACCCTTAATGAGTGAAATTTCTACTAGTTTATGATTGACTATTGGTTGCAGTTATATTTAAGATGGCTTGAAGGTCCCTTACTGACTTCGATGGAGTTTTGATCTTTCCTGTTGATAGTAATGAATTGTGAATCGTGATGTGGCATTTAAGTGTCTGGTGATTGTGGCCTCTGCCGTAGAATTTACAGTTTCACGCAGAAGTACATGGACCTTTTCTTTCTTTGTTTTCACTTTTCTAGGAATAGGAACCACAAGAATTCTTACCTTGGTTGTGGTGCCCATTTTGTCTAATTTAATAACTTCAACAGACGCTTCTAGTGGTTGATCATCTGAGAACTTTTCTTCTAGTGGTTTACATTCTCGAATCTCAGCCCCACAATATCTAACTGGAGTTTTATGCTTGACTGTAGTATATTTGTCAGCCATAACATTCTTTGTTTGAACGAGAGCATGGCTTCAAATGCATCTTTACACAAGTCAATTCTTCTTATTCATCTGGTCATCTCTGTAAGATTTTATAAATGCTACATTTAACAGCAGTTTTTTGCCATTCTATCATCATCAGCCATCAATGCTTATTCTTTGTTGACATTTTGAAGAACTGAATTTCTGTGGTTCTGTGTAGCTTATCATATATCCCGTTTCCTTTTCTTTAGGTTCGACTAGGTTGTAATTTCTCCATTGATAATTTTATTGGACTGCAGAATCATGCTTTCCTGTTTTTTGAAATCCTCATTTTATTTTTTGTTTCATTATTCACTTAAGCTGATATTCTACTCTTTTAGCATCCTAGTATTTAGTCGTCATCCCTTTATTCATGAATAAAATGTTATGAAGGAGATCGGTTCAATAAACTATGATTAGCTTTAGCATTGGTCCTATTAGATAAAGGAATCTCCCAATTTGAACTATAATATATTGCATTGCACGGGATGCATTCAAATTATTGCCAGAGTAGCATTTCTAGTTTTATAAATTGAAATTTGCAAGTTGCAAATTTGGTTTACAGCAGAATTTTGGTATATGGATAGTATTCGACCAACTTCTTGCACATGGATTTTATGCAATGAATGCCTCTGGAAAGGAATGTCTAGTAGAAAGCATAGGCACCAGGCAGTTGACCTGTATGCCTAAACATCTGAACTGGACCTCTAGGTTCATTGATGTTGTTTACGTTTGTTCAATCCTCCAAAGTACACTCAAAGAGTGTCCAGTGGGAGTCCGTTAAAACTATTTTCTCATTATATTTGTCTCCTTTCCATTCAATTGTTTTGCAGGGACCTCAGCTTCAACAAACTGAGTGGCAAAATCCCTAACAACTTTAGCAGCCTGGCATACATAAATCATATGTAAGTACTTTGATGCTGGACTTAGGTTTCCTTTTCATATATTAGATAAGAATCTAAGATTGCAAGTTGTTCCAGTGGCCAAGCTATAGGCAACTCTTACTGTAAATTAGTTGAACTATCAATAGAATTTAGACTATGACAGCATGTCTAGTTTATATTCCTTAAAGTCCTCGTGTCATGAATCCTTATTATTTCATCCATCAGAATTTTACAATGATTTGGGTTATGAATTTATGTTTATTCTTGACTAACTATTTTGGGGGGACTTTAGTATTGGAGCAGGCATAGATTGACGATATTCTGTTGCTTAAAGAGAATAATTCACAAGTTTCAATAGAGTTACTTGTTTGGGTTGGAAGAGGTTAAATGGGTCAGTGTCACTTAAATACTTGACAGTTGTATGTGTACGTACTTAATGCATGTCCTGTGCGCCAGTTTTATGATGTATAGGAGATTAAAGATAGCAAAAGTCCTTAGGCTTTCTATTTGGTTCTTTCCACAACAATGGCCATAGATTGTTTGGTGAGTGCAGTTCTTACATGGTGATTAGAAGGTCTGCAGATAGGAGCTTGATGTCTTGTCCCTGTTCTTAAAAATGACGAGAAAGCGCAGTCCTAAGCTTCTCGGACTTTTTAACAACGGCACAATATTTTCATCTTTCTGCCAAACAATTGACTGTTTGACATTGGCACATCGTCCATTGTTATTTATTTTATGTCTTAGAAGGACAAGAACATCATTGCGAGGAAATATTTAATAAGCTAGTACGACTGTATCCTTCATTATGTCCAGCTTTGGGTACTAGTGTTACGGTAATTCTTTCCCCTGCACTCCAAGTTTTGCAAGGATCAAGTTTTTCCTTTGTCATTGATTTCCTTTATCTTTCATCTCCAGCTGAAAGTTCTATATTGATATTACGAGTTTATATGATTTTTTTTTCTACCCACTAGTAATTAAATGCTCTTAATCTGCTAAATAATGCATTTTTGAGGTATAACCCTATAAGTTTTTAGTTTGACTGCATAAAGTTCACGAGGAACTGACTCAATCAAATAATCTTATTTAGCTATCTGACTGGAAATCAATTGACTGGAGTAGTTCCTGAGTGGATCCTGAAGACAACAAAAAATGTGTAAGCTTCACTGTTTTGACAAATGTACTTGTTTGATCTCGAATTTGCTTCTAGCTCTATTTCGCTAATCTTGCACTGTAGTAAGCAATTGTGCATTCCCACCTTGCATCTTTATAATTTGTAGCCTACGGAGTTTAATGGAAACATCATAAGTACCTTTTTCCTTGTTTGGATCTGTTTTTTGAAATGTTATAGGCAAGACAAGAGACTGAATTTTATAGTATGCATGAAAGAATATAAAGCGGATTTTCCTGGAAGTGCCAAGTTGGCCCCACTTTCCTCCGATACAAAAAGCCCTCCCCAGCTCTAGATCTTTTTCAAACCTCTTGGAATGATAAAACTAAAATTTGGAAAATCTTTGCTTCCCATAAATCCTCTTCAAAAATTTGCACAACACGTCACCCGCACAGTGTGATTAGTTGCTAGCTATTTCTTGATGATAACAATGAACTCTACTACCAAAATAAGTGTGCCTAAGAGATAGTTGATATTATCTTATGGGCGCCAGAATGAAGCTCTTATGAGGGAGGTTAAACTTTTAAAGCGTGGTCTGGATATTCTTTAATAAGAAGATTCGGCTTAGTAGTCGTTGGAATCATAGTTCAATTTTTGCCTCTTTTCCTTATACATCATGTTCATTATACTGTTACTGTGTAAAAATGCACTCCAACTAGATCTAAAGTCTCCGTTCACTCCAGTTAGTCTTTCTCTGTTACCATATAACAGTCTTTGGGTTACTGTTAGAATAACAGTATATTGTGAGCCCAAATTCTTAAAGAAGTGAACCTCACAACGACTTCTAATTACTTTTTTTTTACTCAAAATAGACTGTTACTCTCATAGCAAATTGAAGACAGTCACATAAGCATTTTTTTGAGATAAGATATCTTAAATAGAGATGGAATATTGCTTTCATCATCTTGTGATGTTTTCACCTTTCAACTTGTCTTACCTGTCCATATTTTGCAACTAGTCTGCATTTTTGTACATAATAATCATTTGATGAAATGACTTTCAGTGTTTTTTCAAATTGATGAGATTTTGGAAATGGTTGACTATTTCTCTGTGTAGTGATCTATCATATAACAACTTCGAAGCTACAGGCTCAAGATGTGAGGAAGGATCTGTGTATGTACTACTTCCTTCAGTTTAAGTCCAGGGCTCCCCTCAAATGTGTGGTTACGAGTGACTTATAATCCTGCAAGTGTACAAAATTTTCATTTCTCTACTGAATGTTGATTTTGTCTTTTCTCTACAGCAATTTGTTCACAAGCTCGGCCGTTGACAATGCGTATGTTTATGATTAAATTTTTCACCAAGAGATTTGGATTTCCAAGGATCTGCATTTAAATTGTTTATGTATGTAGCATGGAACTTCATTCAGAATGATGATGACTGTAACATTAAAATCTTTGTTGACTTGCTCAGAACCTCATATCCCGCCACAAGCGGGCTTGCCTCATGTCTGAAAAGTGAGCGTTGTCTAGAAAGTAAGTTGATCCGTTATAACATCCTATCATTATCATCAGATCTTGATATTGCATCGTACTCTGATTTTCTCATCAAAACTCTCCTCTGGGCTATTGTGTCTATATTTGATGATAATGCATAATTACTCTAGATATTTTAAAGTCCACCTCGATGAAATAATTTCTTGCTCGTAAACTTGGGAGTTTCTATGTGATATTTTAATAAGGAAATGCTAGTTTGCTTAGTGTGTCTGGAAAGTCCACTCCGTATTAAGAAAAAGGAAAAAACTTGATTTTTCTCTGTGTCTGTACTCCATCCAGATTTGCATGACCTCTTCATAAATTGCGGTGGGAGGGAAGCAGTAACAAGAGAGAACAACACGTACAGTGCTGATCTAGGGTCGCCTACAGCTGCTTTCAGTTCCTTCACGAATGGAGCTTACTGGGGCTACAGTAGCACCGGCCACTTCCTTGATGACGAAAGCAGCCCTGATAAATATATAGCTGACAATGTATCCGTACTGTCCACGGACAATGCCCAGCTTTACATGGATGCACGGCTTTCTGCTATATCTCTGACTTATTATGCTTTTTGTCTGATGGATGGGGCCTACAATGTAAGCCTTCATTTTGCGGAGATAATGTTCACAGGCAATAAAAGTTATAAAAGCCTTGGAAGGCGAGCTTTTGATGTTTATATACAGGTATAGTTTGGGCATTATGTACTGCTGGTTCTAATATGTAAAGCATATAAAGCGTTCAATGTGATATTGTTGGGTTGTTTTATCTAAATACCTCGTATTTCCAAATCATGATCTTTTAACAATTTGTACATTCTGTTGAGACTGTGTTCAGTGTAAAGACACTCAACTTGAATCAAATTAAATAATATTTCAGGGGAAATTGGTGTGGAAAGATTTCAACATTGCAATTGAAGCAGGTGGAGTTGGAAAGGAGGTCATAAGAAATTTTACTGCAGATGTCACCAAGGGCACTCTGGAGATACGCTTATATTGGGCTGGGAAAGGAACCAATGCTATACCTAAGAAAGAAGTCTATGGTCCTCTTATATCTGCTATCTCCATCTATTCTGGTATGCAGATAGACAGTTCCATGTTTCACTTGGTGCTTCTTTGCTAAGGAAGTTACTCATATTCATATTGGAACCAAATACGCATGTTTTGTCTTGCACCAGAAGTCATCAGTAGGCTATTCAGCTACTTGGTTTGGTTGCAAATGTCCACCGTTGGATTCAAGTCATTGGCATCTGTTACAGTTGATCAAATAAATTTCCATAGTAGCTGACTGGGATCTATTAATGTTCTCTTAAGAGCCGAAAATTGGCTATGGTTTGCTTTGTTTTCTTTCTCTCTGAGCATGTTTTCTCTGTGTATCTTTAATCCTTCTGTTCAGACTATGAAACAATAGCCTCATTCACTTTTCCGCTATGCATCAACGACCATTGCACTTGCATTATTATATAGTATAGCCTCGAGAATGAAGAGTAGATTTTTTTTTTTTTTTGCCTTTTCTTTTTGCCTTTGTATTTAGTATTATGTTCCATTGCTCATTAATATGATAGTTTCACTGCAGGCTTTGAACCCCCACAAGACTCGCCCAATCCACCAAATTCAGCCAGCATATCTGCTGGCACAGTGGTCGGGATTGTGGCTGCTATAATTTTTGTAGTTTTTCTTATCTTGCTTATCCTTTGGTGGAGAGGATGTCTTGGAAGTGAAAATGGAACGGCACAAGGTAGTTGCTTACTTGCAGTCTCTGTTATTTAGTTCACATATACCTGTCAAGATATACGAGAATATTATGCACTCTAAATACATTGTCCCCGTTCCCTATTCTGGTGGGGAGGGGGTTATCACATTTCACCTTTTATAAATCAGCTAGATCACACAGTCGTCCTGTCAAACTGTTGGTGCGTCACTCACTCTTCTTCTTTTCTTCTTCTTCAAACAATTGTCCTGTCAAACTGTTGGTGCGACACTCTTCTTCTTACCTTTTTTGGTGGGGGAAGGGAAATCACAATGCATCATTAATACTGCAACTAGGTTACATGGATCCCCAATAAAACTGTTGTCGCATGACATTTGTACATCGTCACTCCTCCTCGTCCTCCTTCTTACCTTTTCTGGTGGGGGAAAGGGTAATCACGATGCATCATTAATACACAACTAGGTTAGATGGATCCCCGGTAAATATTGCATGACATTTCTGCATTCAATTGGAAAATTTAATTTGACACTAAAGAAAAATCAAATTATTATTAAGCCATGATACAGCTAAAGTGTCCTAGATCCATTTAATTCACTAAATTTTTATTTGGAAATCCAAAAAATGGAGGGATAGATAGTCATACGAAGGAATACCTTTTCTGGTGTGGGTGTGTGCCGGGGGGGGTGTGGGGGTGGGGGTGTGGGTGTTGGTTATACTTGGAGGTGGCAATCAATCAACCATACATATAGTCCATGTTCCAATACATCAAAAATAAATGCCAGAACTTCACATATACAAGACATCAAAACATACAAACCTTCCCTTATCCAAATTCGGCTTTTCCTATGATTTTTCCTTTCCTCCACTACTAAATACCCTGAAGACATTCTCTCTCTCTCTCTCTCTCTCTCTCTCTTTTTTCAAAGTACATACTGCCAAACTATGCCAGAGTTTATACAAAATAAATTTCAAGATGCTAAGATACTATGTACTGAACTTGCTAAGACTAACTAGTCATTATAAGGTTTTCTAGTACATTGAGAAGGAATTGCTACGTCTTTGTCAGATAGTAGAGTGCATACTTTAGCTGTTGACTCCTACAAATTCTGAGAAGTTCCAAAACATGGTGCAGATCTGAAGGGTTTAGCATTACAAATTGGTTCATTTACCTTGCGACAGATTAAAGCTGCCACAAACAATTTTGATGCTGCCAATAAGATTGGAGAAGGTGGTTTTGGTCCTGTGTACAAGGTATATAGGAAGATTGCTGAACCAACTTCCCCCAATTCCCAACGGAAAAGATCTATAGAAAGTACCCTTCAATGTAACCGAATCTTCACATCATGGATCTGATGCCAAAGTTCAATTGCAGGGTCTTCTGTCAGATGGCACCACTATAGCAGTGAAGCAACTTTCATCCAAATCCAAGCAAGGAAATCGTGAGTTTGTGACTGAGATTGGGATGATTTCTGCTCTTCAACATCCGCATCTTGTGAAACTCTATGGATGCTGCATTGAAGGAAATCAACTTTTGTTGGTTTACGAGTACATGGAAAATAACAGTCTTGCTCGTGCTTTATTTGGTAATTTGATATCACATTGTTCTTCACTAACTTGAGTTGATGACACAGCAATAAAGTAGTTTTGGAAGAGTTCGTTCTGTGGCAAAGATCCTCTTCTGTGAAAAAGGCTTACGCTCCTCCTTCTTGTTGTTTATATGCTTGACACGGCAATAAAGCAGTTTTCATGTCTTTTCATACGAATGAAGGTCCTGAAGAATTTCAATTAAAGTTGGATTGGTGGACAAGGCACAAGATATGTGTGGGCATTGCTAGGGGCTTGGCATATCTTCATGAAGAATCAAGGCTCAAGATTGTGCACAGAGACATCAAAGCTACCAATGTTTTACTAGATAAGGATCTCAACCCTAAAATATCAGATTTTGGTTTAGCAAAGCTTGATGAGGAGGACAACACACATATTAGCACCAAGATTGCAGGAACTTAGTAAGTTTCTTGCCTTTTGTTCACGTTAACCTAAGTAGGAGCCAGTGACAACATAAAAGCATGGAATAGAAACATTTAGTCTAATTTAAGAAAAGTGAGTTGAATGGAGCTTTGTAGTGGATTCACATCATCCCAAAGCATGGTGCTCAACAAATTTGGCTTAACCACAAAGCTTTATGACTGTCCCACCACTCTTCACGTTAATTAGGAAAAAATGTAAATTATGTCGCATACTCTACCATTAAGTAATGATACTCTGATAATGACTTATGTATATGTTAATTTATAACTTAGTATTATAGGTAATAGAGCTGATTCGCCCACGTTTCTATCGTCTACACAAGAATATACATAAATAATGTTCACATGTTTCAAACGTTTATGTTAACGTGTGAAAAGTCAACTTGTTTGTGAAAAGAATGTGATTAATTGGGGAAAAGATAAAATTGTAAGTTCATTCTACTAACTCTAACATTAATTCAACAAAAAAGAACTATAACATTAACTAATTTCCGTTATCTCAACAAACTTAGATAATCTAATACAATTTCTGGAAAGTTGATATCCTCCTAAAGATTAATAATATCCCATGTGCTCCATTTACTACAATAAGAACAATTCAAGACAAACATTTCATACGGTAATTCAATGTGCCCCACCGAATGCGTTCACTCAGACAAAAAGCTTGTGAAATTATTATGATACAATTATATGATGCAATACATTTTAACAGTCCACACTGATGCATAATTTAATTGTTTTTATTATGTTCCCCATGGACAACCAACTTAATGCAAAACAATTTAATGAACAACAACTACTGTACGTTAAAAATTTTAATATAAATTATCTATATATGCTCCTTTCTATGAAAAACACAATTTTAGTAAATATGTCTCGCATGACATTAACTAAGATGGTGCACTTTCAAGTGAATTTCAAAATCATTTTTCGGTCGGACTGTCTCTTTTCCAAGTTATAAAGTCATTTATGTAGCCTGATAATTATATTGAACAACAATGGTCTTTTTTCTTTTTTCTGAAATATTCTCAGTATATTTTATCAGAAAATTTTAGGATGTACTTGTTATTTTCCTCTACTCTTTAGACCAAAGGGTCACATTTAGGAATGTCTCTTTCTTTTGAATTTTAGGAATATTAAATATGCGCTATTTAAGGCAGCTACCTTGTTGTAAACACAAGCTCTTTTCTTGTTATGCAGTGGATATATGGCGCCGGAGTACGCAATGCATGGTTACCTCACCGACAAAGCTGACATCTATAGTTTTGGCATCGTTGCCTTAGAAGTTGTTAGTGGCCAGAGCAACACTGGTTCCCAGAAAAATGAGGAATGCTTTTATCTACTTGATTGGGTAATCAACTCTATTATTTCAATTATGATCGTATCCGTATTTAAAGCTCTGCTTGTGCCGGTGGAAAATGGATTACGGAAGCATGAGCATAGTATATAACTCCTCACATGCACTTTAATTGGTTGCAAAGGAGTGTTACAGTTACCAGCTATTGAAACCTGCTTAAGAATTGTCATGCTGTTAAGTGCAGTTTGTCATTTCAAATTAATCCAATTCTTCTTATTATGTTGGTCTACACTGAATTTTCATGTAGAATCTTTGCTTGGATTGAAGATTCTATTCCTTGAAATTTGGGTTCCTTTAAATTTGGGGTAGTTCAGTTTTAGTCTTTATGTTTTTTTATGCTTGACATTCATACTCCCTGTAGTGTCATTAGCGCCAAACAAGTCCTTCGACTACTAATGAATTTTGGCAATTAATGGAAAATTGAAAAGTTTTCAATACCATGTCTTGACCAGAATATCCATACACTTTCGATTGAGGTATATCTTTTTTCACATTCATATAATTGAGTTCATAAGTTAGATTTTGTTTTGCTTTGAGCAAGCGATCATTAGGAAAAACAATCATTGTAAGTCCTCGTTAAATCTGATTGCCGCCTGAGTTGCATAATCAGGTATTTCTTGTTAGACTAGCATTGAGAGTAGAAGGCAATGGATGGTGTAAAACATTGAAGGACGAGTCTACCATTTCATGTAAGGACACCGACAAATAATTCATGCTAATGAAACTCAATAAGAGCTGGTGAATTCAAAGAAATGTTGGTAATTTTTTGGCAACCAGTTAACCATTAGTAAGTGATGTTGGAGTTACTAAATTAAAAAAAAAAAAAAAAAATCGGTAAAGAAATCATGTTTAATCTGTATTGACTCATTCGATTCTTTTTATCCATTTATACCCTATAACGAAGATGAAAAACTAGCAGCTGCTTATCAACTGCATTTGTCGCGTAATAATGGAGGGACATAATATATTTCCTGCTTCCTGTTTTATTATTTAGAGCATATTTTGCAACTGATCAGTACCTGAAGCTTGGAAGGGAAATATCTTCACTTTTCATTTCTTTTTCTAGGCACGCTTTTTGAAGGGGAGAGGAAATTTAATAGATCTAGTTGATCGGAGGCTCGGTTCTCACTTTGACAAAGAGGAGGCGCTGGCATTGATAAAGGTAGCTTTGATGTGTACTAATGCGACTCCAGCACTCAGACCGCCGATGTCGTCTGTGGTTAGCATGCTTGAAGGCAAGGTTGCTGTTCCAGTGCTGGACTCCGAGGGCGCTATGATGACTGACGAGCAAATTGAGGCCATGAGGAAGCATTTTAGAGGTGACGAACATCAGGCAATTGGTGAGAATATCACCAAGAGTATGTCCACTGATGGGCCATGGACTGGAACCGCTTCCTCTGCATCCGCTAATGATCTCTATCCAGTACTCCTGGATACTGATTACTGGCAGAAGAGAGAGTAAGAAATGGTTCGTTGCGTTCTAAGTAAATTAGTTCTTGAAAGAACTGGGGCTTTAGCTCTTAAATTTCTCTCCTAAGTTTCTCCTTCGCTTACGTTTGAAAATGAAGGTATAGATAATATAAAGAAAACAACAGTGCTATGCAGTGCAGTAATTGTGTATTGTGAACTCATTAGTTGGTAAAGCCTAAAGATAATGGCTTGTGGTTTGATGGTTGTATTCGTGCCATTTCTTTCCATATTGTTATTCGAACAAAGATGATGTTGCAACTTTTTTCTCTTCACACAATAACGATGCAGATGGTTGTTACTGCAAGGGAAGGAATCTATTATGGAAGTTCTTCATTTGTTTGAATGGTGAGATGGGCGAAGTGGCATGTTCTTGCTCTGGATATGTTTTGTTCACGAGCTCGACCCGTTATATGTTGGTACTCAAGAATTTGTTTTAGCAAATGCAAATTTTTTCTGTCTTTAGTGTTGATGATGGTTGGCCAACTTCATCTTTCCCATCTTTGAGAAATGATGAAAGAGAAACTTGATACTTGCTTGTCTACCCACAAAAAAATTTATATGGACAAACTTGCATGTCTAGTCACTGTTTCTTCAGACGGTACCTCATCAGTAGACTACTTCCATTCATTAGTGGTTCTGTATTATGAGTCAATGCTCAAAACGATCTCAGGTTAATGTCAAAAGAATCAAACAAGGAGAAACCAAAACCGAAACCTCAATGGGATCAGTTGCTCACCCTGAGATCTAAGAGGTGGGGGCCAATTCAATTTAAATGTTTCTAATTAGCAAAAGAACAACGCAAGTGCCAAAACTTAGCACGGGACACTTAAGTGCCAAAAGTTACGAATACCGTTGACTTTGGCCATTTTATTAAGGGCTTTATCATACCCAAATAAAAATTAATTTTCATTAAATTGCATCACATATGAACAGTAGAATATGATCTTGAGTGAATAAAAACTAAAAAATAAAGTGAGAATTAAGGGGAGAAAAAAAGAGGAGCGTGATTCTGCAGTCCAATATAATTATCGATGGAGAAATTACAACCTAGTCAAACCGAGAGAAAAGAAAATGGACTATATGATAAGCCACAGCAGAACCACAGAAATTCAGTTACTCAAAATGTCAGAGAACAAACTATAACCGTTGCTGGCTGATGATGAGAGAATGGCAAAAAATTGTCGTCAAATGTAGCATTTACAAAATTTTACAGAGATGACCAGATGAATAAGAAGACTTGACTAGTATAGAGATGCTCTTGAAGTCATGATCTCTTTCGAACTAAGAACACTTTGGCTGACAACTGTATGACAGTCAAGCATAATCCTCTAGTTAGATATTTTGGGGCTGAGATTCGAGAATGTAAACCACTGGAAGGAAGGTTTTCAGACAATCAACCACTAGAAACCTCCATTCCGCATCAATGCGCTGAAGAAGTTAAGAAAACAAATCAATGCAAAAGTAAATGAGAGGAAATGGGCACCACAACCGAAGTAAATAAGTCTCCATTCTTGTGGTTTCTATTCCCGGAGAAGTGAAAACAAAGAGAGAAAAGGTCCATATACTTCTGCGTGAAAGTTTATATTCTACGCAGAGGCCACAATCACGAGAAACTCAAATGCCACATCACGATTCACATTTCAGCATTATCAACAGGAAAGATCAAAACACCATTGAAGTCAGTAAGGGAGCTTCAAGCATCTTAAATGGGTTCTTTAACTGCAATCAATAGTCAACCATGAACTAGTATAAATTTCACTCATTAAGGGTAAAATAATCTATTCTGCTTGGAATAGGAAAAGAGGAATGAAAGTAATATGTTATCTTTATTCAAGATATCTTATCTTAAAATGTTGAAAGGATAAAGACTAATTGCAGCAAACGGAGACTTTAGAACTAGTTGGAGTGCATAAATACATTTTTACCCAGTAACAGGACAACAGACACGATGGTATAAGGCAAATAGGAAAAAATAGAACTGTGATTCAAACGACTCCCAAATCGGATCTTCTTATTAAGAAATATCCAGACCACCATTTAATTGTTAAAACTACCCGATAAAAGCTTCATTCTTACGCCCATGAGATAATATCAACTCCCTCCTAGGTACACACATTTTGGTTGTAGAGTTTCTCAAATACACAAACACACAAACGTGCCCAAGCAACTAATCATATTGTGCAGGTGATGTGTTAGACAAAAACTTTCAAAGAGGATTCATTGGAAGCAAAAATTTTCCAAATGTTATTTTTATCATTCGAAGAGGTTTGAAAAAGACCTAGAGCTGCAAAGGGCTTTCCTTATAGGAGAAAGTGGGGCTAACTTGGCACTTCCAAGAAAATCCGCTTCATATTCTTTCATGCATACCTCGTCTTACATATAACTTTCCAAAAAACAGATCCCAACAAGGAGAAAGGTAGTTATGATGTCTCCATTTAACTCCGTAGACTACAAAACATATAGATGCAAGATGGGAATGCATAATTGCTTGCTACAGTGCAAGATTAACGAGATCGAGCTAGAAGCAAATTCGGGATTAAACAAGACATTTTTTCAGGCGGCAAAGCTTACACATTTTTTGCTTTCTCCAGGATCCATTTAGGGACTGCTCCAGTCAATTGGTTTCCGGTCCAATAGCTAAACAAGATTATTTGATTGAGTCAGTTCCTCGTGTACTTTATGCACTCAAACTGAAAAATTATAGTCATACCTACGCATTATTTGGCAGATTAAAGGCATTTAATTATTAGAGGTCTAGGAAAAAATCTGTTAACTCGTGATATCAATATAGAGCTTTCAGCTGGAGATAAAAGATAAAGGAAATCAATCTCAGAGGGAAAACTCGGTCCTTGCAAAACTTGGAGAGCAAGGGTTGCCATGACACTAGTACAGAAAACAGAACATAATGAAGGATACCATCATACTAGCTTATTAACTATTTCCTTGCAATGATGTTCTTGTCCTTCTGAGACATAAAATAAATAATGAGGGAAGATGTGCCAATGTCAAACAGTCGATCATTGAGCAAAAAGATGAAAAGATGAAAAGATGTGGCACGGGACATGAATTAAGTAACATACAACTGTCAAATATTTAAGTAACACTGATCCATTCATCTCTTCCAGAATATCATCAATCCCGTGAGTTGAGGGCCCATGGAGGAAGTTATTTAAAAATAAAAGAAAAATCAGAGAGGCGGTTAATTTGAGATTGAAGGGTTACGTATTCTAAAAGGAATAAGAGAGATTACGCTCTCTCGCTCTCTGACTTACGTTCACTCTCTGACGCACGTCCTCTCTCAGAAGAACTTACGTCCTTTCAAACCGTTCTCTCCCAAAGAACAGTTTATCCTCTGAAGAACGGCGTGGTTTATCCCTCTTTGATTCGCAACACCGGGGTTTAATCTGTGGAAACAAGGTACGTTCATTTATGTGACGTGCCATAGGATCGGTGATTCATGAATTCCTTGGGCTTCGCTTCTGCTACGTTTGTGATTGATTTTGTGTCGAATCACCATTTTGGGAATCCGTTTCCCGAATCTCAACCCAACATTGGTATCAGAGCCTCTTAATCATGTTTCCCTATTACTGTTTACGTTTATAAACAATTTTTGATTGATTGTTTATTTGGTTAAACGTCATTGTTAATCGTTTTAGAGAAAGATAAGCCTCGACGCCGTACTGTTTCCCCTATTTTTGGTTTATCCGTAGATCGAATTGCGATTCTGATTGCTTAGGGTGGAAGTGCTCAGCGACACGAGAATTTCGAGTGGTCGCTCGCCGCCGGACGCCGCCGGACGCGGCGTCACACGCGGCCGAAGAGTTCGTGCACGCGCCGAGACGTTTGGCTTCGTGCGGCACGTGTGCGCGTGCGACGCACGTTCGAGCGGTTGAAATCGCAAGCGAGTGCAACGCACACGCGCAGTAACCGCACGCGCGCGCGGCAACCGCCTGCGCGTGCAAGGCACGCGCCGGCTGACGTCATCGTGACGTCGGCCGGCGGTTGCCCACGCACGCGCAGGGCACGTGCCGCCGGGCCGGCTCCGTCCGGACCGACCGGCCCGATCGGTCCGACCGGCCTCATCAGTCCGATCGATCCAACCCGACCCGTTTGACCCGACGACCCGTTGACCGACCCGTTGACTTGACCCGGTCATGCGTTGACCGTTGACCGGCGTTGACCGTTGACCTGCATTGACTGCCAGTTGACCACCATTGACCGTTGACCGTTGACCGTTGACCGTTGACCGTTGACCGTTGACCCCCAAAAAAAAAGGGGAAAAGAATCTATTTCTTTTTCAATTATGTCTATATGGGTTATAAATAATCCATTGTTTATTCTGCATTTGTTGCATGAATCATGAAAAATTGTGTATTTTCCCTTATGTACATTATGGATTATAAGTGATCCATTTTTTGGTTCTGCATTTGTTGCAGGAACTATGATGCGTTATGCACGGATACCTGCATTTCCGAGAACGGAAGAAGAAAGAGCAAGACTTAAAAGGCTGATGACAGAGTTAGCTAATTATCGGTGGCATGACGGTGATTTAGTATCACATGTGGTCGGGGTCAATCGATGATACAGAAATCATCTGGAATGGTTATCTTATGCTGGATTTTGAGAAGGTGCCGGCCTTGATGAACACTCTTCCACCTGAATGGCAAGCAATGTTAGATCGCCTATGGGAGGTCAACGTGGTCCCGGGTTATAGGAGGCTAGTAGTAGCTTTTGTAAGAGAGTACTATAGGATTGAGTTAACCAAAACTTCAACCCTTAGATTGAGCACCACATGGCGCAGAGTGAATACGCCTTGGAGGCGACATGAAAGCTCTCCAAAAGTTTTTCCATGGTTGGCAAATGTGCCTTCAGATTTCTTAGATATTTTGACTGATAGATTAGAATGGACATTCCCTATTTATTTCTTAGATTAGTTTGAGATGTTTTGGGTGTAAATATCTCTTTCTATGTTGATATTTTCCTCTATATGTATTACTTAGTGTAGTGAATAATTGTATTATGTGAAAGCATTATTATTCTATTGGATGTGAAATATTATATGCTTTCTATTATTGTTGATTGCTGTGGGTAGTTCATAGAAGTTTTTGTAACTTCATAGAATTTATTTTGCATAAGACAATTATATTAATAATAGTTTTAAGTTAGGATTTTTGGAGGATGATTGGAAACATAGTGACCTTTTGATTCTCAAACCTTACTTAAAATTGTTCATTGATATGATGGGTCTGTGCAAAGTGGATGCATAAATGATAGGCATTAATTATTCGTGCATATATGTTTGATGTGTTCAGATCGATGGTTTTGGCAACTAAGAACGTAATTGCTGATATGAACGGTAACAATTGTGAAATATTGGATATAGAGATTCAATACGTGCTGGAAAAGCAAGAAACACTAGAAGCTCTTGACCATGTTATGAAAGATCTTGAGGATGCCGTGCGCCACCTTGAGCTAGTAGAGGACCGCCTAATGGCATTTAAGCCAAAAATAGATATTTGCAATGCAGGTTCTAGCTCAGAAAGGGCTTTGAGCTCTAAGCGCAAGCGTATTGATTCATTCAATATGTGGGAATGCAAAGGATCAAGTCCTTATTGCAAAAAATCAAGAGTTAACCAACATAAGAGAGGAAAACGTCCTCAAGTGAAGAAAATGTCAAGGGTGAGGTGTTACAATTGTGACAAGAAATGTCACTATGCTCGCAATTATTGTAAGCCAAAAAAGGTAAACACCTCTTGTACATTTGAGAACTTTGCTTATGTGTCAAGTTCTGTATTATTGGCTTAATCCAATCCTTTGTGGACTGTAGATTCAGGAGCAACAGACCATGTAGCGAAGGATAGAGGATCCTTCATGGAATTCCGACGAGTACCGACTAGAACTAAGTGGATCTATGTGAGAAATAACTCCAGAGCTGAAGTTAAAGGGATTGGCACCTGCCAATTGAACATGCGTGATGGACGCACCTTGTTCCCACATGATGTTCTATATGCTCCGGAGATTCGTCGAAATTTAGTGTTTGTTTTTTGTGTTGGTTAAGCTTGGTTTTAATATGAACTTCCATAATAGAGGTGTAGATTTGTATTTGGATACAAACTACTATGGCGGTGGTTATTTTCTGATGGTTTTATTGTACTAAATGTTGACTATGGTGATGCCAATGTTTGTTATTCCCTTTTCACGTCTTCTACTTCATATGATAATGATGTGAATGTGTGGCATGCTAGACTTGGTCATATTGGCCAACAACGTATGAATAGACTAGCCAAAGAGGGCTTGTTGGGCAACATTGAAAAAGTCGATTTGCCCATATGTGAGCATTGCCTAGTAGGGAAAACGACAAGGAAACCATTTGGAAAATGTAAAAGAGCTGAATTTCCTCTGCATTTAATCCATTCTAACGTCTGTGATCCAATGAATGTGAGAGGAAGGCATGGGGCTGTTTATTTCATCACTTTTAATAGATTATTATACTCGATTCGAATATGTCTATTTGATTTCTCATAAATCCGAAGCATTGAGTTGTTTCCAAAGATTTATGAACTTGGTAAAAAATCAATTAGACAAGAAAATAAAAGTATTGAGATCCGATCAAGGTCGAGAATATTTATCTGATGAGTTCAGAAAATTATGTGATGAAAAAGGAATAGAAAGACAGTTGTCTATTCCATATACTCCTCAACAAAATGGTGTTGTGGAGAGAAGAAACAGAATCCTACTGGAAATGGTTAGGTCCATGATGGCGCATGTTAACTTACCTATCACTTTTTGGAGTGATGCGTTGTTAACTGCTACCTATATACTTAACCGGGTGCCTTCCAAATCAGTTACTTCCACTCCATATGAGTTATGGACAGGTAGAAAACCGGACTTAAGTTTTCTTAAGCCATGGGGTTGTGCTGCCTGTATACTCATCAGTCCTCTCACAAGTTTGGGAAATTGGGTCCCAAAGGAAAGAAAAGTATTTTCATGAGATACTCTGAACACTCGAAAGGGTAAGTGTTCATAGGTGAGCAGGAAAGTGGGAGTATAACTGAATTTGAATCACGGGATGTCACATTCTTAGAGGATGAATTTCCTAAGAAGGGCGAAATAGGGAAAGATTACTCCCTATTTGAAACCTTGGATCAAGATAATGATATTAGTGGAGTTCGTCCAAGTGGGAGTAATATGAGAAGTGATGAATTGAATTCAACTCATTCTCAATTACACCCACATAATGAGACGACATCATCATTATCTAATCCTAGTGGGAGCATAATGGGGAATGATGTGCAAAGTGTGCAATCTCCCAAACGGCGAACAAGTCGCCAAAGTATTCCCCATCGACGTTTTGACATTGAAGGGGAAACTTTTATGATTGCTCCACAAGATGAGGATGAGCCAAGAAATATTAATGAGGCTCTAAATTGCCTTAGTAAGGAAAAATGGATTCATGCAATGGAAGAGGAAATGGAGTCAATGAAGTCAAATCATGTTTGAGAACTGGTTGATCTTCCAAAATGACACAGCTATTGGGAACAAGTGGGTTCTCAAAATAAAGCGAAAAGTTGATGGCTCAATAGAAAGACATAAGGCTCGCCTTGTGGCGAAGGGGTATAACCAACATGAAGGAATTAATTATGAAGAAACATTTTCTTCTGTAGTGAAATTTACCTCGATTCGCATTATTCTGGCAATAGTGGCGAGTATGGATCTTGAGTTACATCAAATGGATGTAAAGACTGCTTTCCTCAATGGAGAATTAAAGGAAGAAATATATATAGAACAACCTGCTGGTTTCATAAAGGAAGGCCAAGTAGGATAGGTATGTTCACTTTTGAGATCAATATATGGCCTTAAGCAGTCATCGAGACAGTGGTATATACGTTTTTCATAATGTCATAATGGCATATGACTTTACAATGATAGATGAGGATCATTGTGTATATATCAAAAGATCCAAAGATCAATTTGTGATCATATCATTATATGTTGATGATATACTAATTGCCGGAAGTAATATGGAGTTTGTTAATACTGTGAAGAGTTGGTTATCTTCCAACTTTGAGATGAAAGATATGGGTGAGGCTGCATACATTCTTGGAGTTAAGATTTCAAGAGATCGTTCGAAGAGATCATTATCTCTTTCCCAAGAAACATATATATAAATAAGGTTCTTGAACGATTTCGTATGCAAGATTATAAACCCATTGATACTCCTATTGCAAAAGGTGAAGGATTGAGCCATAGACTGTGTCCAAGAACTCCACAAGAGAAGGAACAAATGAAACATGTTCCTTATGCTAGTGCTGTTGGGAGCTTGATGTACGCTATGATGTGTACAAGACCTGACATATGTTTTGCAGTTGGAATGGTGAGAAGATACCAATCCAATCTAGGTCAAGCACATTGGAAAGCCGTTAAGAAAATACTAGGTATCTAAAGGAAATTGCTAATTATATGCTAAGTTATCAAGGAAATGATCTGCGACTCTAAGGCTATTCTGATGTTGATTATGGAAAAGATTTAAATGAAAGAAAATCTACCTCTGGTTTTTGTTTTCTTACTAAATAATGGCACCATATGTTGGAGTAGAAAGAAACAAACGTGTATAGCCTTGTCCACGATGGAAGTTGAGTTCGTGGCATTATCAGCAGCAGTATAAGAAGGTGTTTTGGCTTAAGAGATTTTTGGATCATTTAGGTGTTATTGGAAGTGCTGCAGATTTATTGTTGGTTAACTGTGATAGTCAAGCAGCAAAAGCGTACACCAAAGATCCAAAATATCATAGTAAGACCAAACATATAGATACCAAGTATAACTTTATCAAAGATATGATTGCATGAAAGAATGTGAACTTACAGTACATATCTACACATAGAATGGTAGCAGATCCTATGACAAAGCCAATACCTAGAGATGTGTTTTGTGGTCATGTAAAATCTCTAGGATTGCGTAAAGGCTAATGTACTGAATATTGTAATTTCCCTAAGTGTTCAGATTTGATGAATTTGTGTTTTCATTATTAATGCCTATGAATCTTTGTTTGATCTTTATGCATCTTAATGCTCAGTGCATTACTTTAAGTTGAGAAAGTATGTCGGACAGATATAAGATTGGCCCACTCACACGAGTAATCGCCTCTATTTACTATGTGATAAATAGAGATGAGACGTTTTTTAAGCTTATTATCTAGGTGATAATCGAGAGCTCAAGCTTAAAATATATTTGTCGCCTTAACTGGGTGTTAAGATGAGGACATAATATTTACTATGTCCAAAAGTAAAATAACCCACATATTTTACTTTATCTGTCTATGATGCTAGATGTGAGTTCTGATGAATTTTGTGAATGAGTAGATATGTGAACTCAAGTTAGACATTGGGTATGTTTGAACTATCATCTGTACGGTATTGAAGGTGTAGACATACGCTCCATGGGAAAGGAGTTAATACCGTAATACGTATTTCATACTACGTATGCATGAAACGACCAATAAGAGTGGCAAAAGTTTGATCTCAACTTTTATATCGTGTGAGACTCTTGAGGAAAAGAGTTCCTCAATTTTAGTGCCCTCATGACTTTTACTTATTCTCAAGATTTCTATTTAGTGTTTGCTATCTTAGGATGTTGCCAATGATCATGAGTTGATTCATCTAATGGGACATTTCTAGAAAAGCAAGCTGAACTGAAATTGAGAGTTTGAAGGAAAGAGGAAGATCGAATTTGGAAAATCACATTGTAGTTTTGTATTCACTGATTAACCAATTATGACTTTCTTTGGGATAATCATAATTGTGAATACAATATATATATATATCATTGTTTAAAAGAGATCAAGAAAAGAGATATAAATGTGATCGATCGATCTAGGGTACTGCATACTAAATCTACTCAAGATGTGATGCCCATTATGAGCTACTATATATTCCTAACAGATGTATGGCAACGAGCTCTCAAAGTATGCTGGTCGCACGGACTATTCACCAGTATGAATGTTGCAGTGAGGAAAAGAGGATTCTGTTCGGCCCACCATGTCAAGTGGGAGTCTATGATGGATTTTTCTCTGATGGGCCTGAGTAGGGCCCGTCCGCCCATGTTGGTTTTGGACCACCATGTGCGAGTGGGAGATAATGGATTTTTCTTTTTTGATGGGCCTGAGTTGGCCCGTCCACCCATGTTGGGTCCAAAAGGCCCGGCCCGTGAGTTGAGGGCCCATGGAGGAAGTTATTTAAAAATAAAATAAAAATCCGAGGCGGTTAATTAGAGATTGAAGGGTTACGTATTCTAAAAGGAATAAGAGAGATTACGCTCTCTCGCTCTCTCGACTGATGCATACACGTCCTCTCTCGAAGAACTTACGTCCTTTCACCCCGCTATCTCCCGAAGAACAGTTTATCCTCTCGAAGAACGGCGTGGATTATTCCTCTTTGATTCGCAACACCGGGGTTTAGTCCGTGGAAACAAAAGGTACGTTCGTTTATGTGATGTGCCTTAGGATCGGTGATTCATGAATTTATTGGGTTCGCTTCCGCTACGTTTGTGATTGATTTTGTGTCGAATCACCGTTTTGGGAATCCGTTTCCCGAATCTCAACCCAACACTCTCGACAGCTCTCTCTCTCACCCCCTCAAAACCGGTCACTTCCCTTCTCTTTCTTTCTTTTTGGTTGTTTATATACTTGCATGCATCCTTATTTTGCATGGGGGACACTTGTCCCCAAGAAGGAGAAAAGTGTCTCCTTTGCCGAAGACACTTGGAGGAGGCCATGCGGCTCCTCCTCCCCCCCTCCATGCGTTGACAACCTCATGGGCTCTATGGGCCGGGCCTCTTGGCCCACTTTAGGCCAACACACTTGGGCCTAAAGTCCAAGCTTAAATGGCCCATATTTATTTTTGGTAATCCATCTTAATCCCACTTATACAAGGTACCCAATTACAATTTAAATGGCCATAATACTTTGCAACATAGTTTAATAAAATCCAACTTATAAAATTCATGGCCAAAAACATAATTTCCTCATCAAATAAAATCCTTGGTCTCACATGGACATAGGATGCGTTTCCAACAACTATAATTATCCATTTATATAAATACCAGATCATTCTTATTCACTTGGCCATAAATCTTAAAATCATAAATCGATAAACCCCTACTTATAAAACACATGGCCATGACTTATTTTTGGGATGCCACATAGAGTCCCACCAAAATAATAAGTTGACAATAATCATATATTCATCTCCCAAATCATTGTAAAATTTCGATGGTGTCAAGACATTAGGCCTTTAAGGGGTACAAACTGGACATGCTATCGTGGTCTAAGTTCTATTGATAGCTCAGCTACTTTACAGTAAAAGTTGTGTATACCTTGGCCAATGAAACAAATAGAGAGTTTAGATTCTGTCACGCCCCGATCCTTTGAGCGCGCGACATCCCACTCTAGTCGATAGAAATGCGACTTCCCAGAACACGTCGCCGACCCATTAAATTTTATTATGCATGCGGAAGTGAAACAAATCTCCTGACAACATTTAACTTGGGATAGAAAAGCAGGCAATCAATCACAACCAAACAATCTTTCTATAAACACATAGGTTTATATACAACATTGGATTGTCTACAAAATAGACAGGCTCAACAACTAGGGAACTATCCTATGACCAACTTATCAGACATGTTCGCCGATTCTTCAGCCTCCACCTTCTGAACTCCAAGACTTCCGATCCTCCACGATCGTCATCTAGGGACCTGAAATATTTTCCCCAAACCGGGATGAGACTATGTCTCAGCAAGTTCTACCTTACTAAGACCCAATTAGGAAGCCAATACGCCATAAGGGCTGCCTAAGCACAATACAGGTCAAAGGGCTTACCTTGGCATCAATTCCTTCCTGCACATTAGTTCAATCAATAATATTGATAACTACAACAATCAATCACATTCCACTAATCAGATCGACTCAGCGATCAATTGACTTAATCGATTACATGTCATCACGACCTTTCCCTGGTCGGTACATTCAATACTATCTATAAAGTTCGACCATAGTCTAGGACTGCTCACCCAAAGATGAAAATAGATAGCATAGCTCAGCCAAAGCTGATAGATGTAGTATACTATGTATATGCTTGCCCAAAGCTGATAGATTAGGGCCCCTAGGCCAATTTAGTATACTATCTATATGTGCTCGCCCAAAGCTGATAATAAAGTATACTGCTCACCCAAAGCTGACATATCGCCCGTAGACTGATATAGTATACTATGTATATGCTCACCCAAAGCTGATAAATTAGGGCCCCCAGGCCAATTTAGTATACTATATATATGTGCTTGCCTAAAGCTGATAATAAGGTATACTGCTCACCCAAAGCTGACATATCGCCCGTAGGTTGATATAGTATATCGGAATACTGCTCACCCAAAGCTGACATATCGCCCGTGGGCCGATATAGTATACCACTCTCTCATACAATCAATTCCATCTTTTATCATTCTCGATAAATAGCCGTATGTGGATACACGGTTGGCTTTAGCCAAAACATAATAATTTCATTTACAAATATCCCACCAATTTCAATAGCCCATTACATATTTCTTTGGCGCTGTAAACCGACGCCCGGTTATTTTTCCATTAATAACCAAAATCAAATAATTTAGGAATAAATCCTAAATTCACAATTAATTCAATTCAGCACAAATTAACGCTCAAATAAATAAAAAAACTGCACCACGATAATCAGCACGGAATTTCGGTCGTCGGCCATCTCAATCTTAATTTCCAAAATTTAATTAATTAATTAATTAATTTTCGAAAATTAATAATTAATTACAATAAATTCAATTTAGCTCAAATTTTAGCCCAATTAAATAAACGGACTTCACCACGATCATCAGCATAAAATTCCGGTCCACCGGCTATCCTTGGCCAAAATTTCCAAAAATAATAAATAATTAAATTTATTCCGAAAATTAAATAAAATAATATTATATTATAATAATACAATATAATAAATAATAGTATAAATTCGAATTAATTATTTAATTTAAAATAATTAATTAAGGCTTAAACAAGATTACTTTAATCCAAACATTTACTTAGCCTTAAATAATTATCCACTAAACTAATCACATCCATTAATCCACTTAATATTTAAATAAATTAATCTAATCACCTAAACCTACTTAATTTAATCTAAACACCCCTTAAACGTGATTAACCTACTAAGCGGGGATTAGTGAGTTAAACTTACCCGATTAACGATCCGAGCGGCTCAAATCGACGAGGACGCCGAAGGGATCGATTCACTCCAAGGCGGGCCTAGCTTCCGGGGTCGGGAAGCCGGCCAAATGGGCCAAATAGCTGCTGCCATACCCATTTTTCCAGCTTCTATCCGCTGCTAGTTGAGGCCGAGAGAGGGCGGATCTGGGGCTCGGATGAGACGGAGAAGGACTGGGGAAGGGTGAGGGGTCGAATCGAACTTAGGCGGGGCCTGAACGGTGGCCGGAGGTGGCTGATCCGAGGCTGGTGCTGGTCGAACAGCCTCCTGGACGCATGAGCAGAGGCCGACAAAGACGGCCGGGCGTCGACCAAGCGCGGACAAGCGCGGGCAGCGGCGGAGCGCGAGACGGCGAGTGGTGACGGCAGCCCTAGCTCCGGCGGTAGCTGCGACGGTTGCTGGCTTTGCTGGTCTTCGGCATGCTGGGTTCCTCAAGCAACAAGAAGAAATGGAGGAGAGAGGGTCAACAGGAGCAGCAAGGAGAAGGGGGGGTCTCACGGCGGTCCGGCGAGGGCATGCGACGGTGTGAGGCCCGGCGGCTTGCTGGTCGATCTTCACTATTGCTGGCGTCCAAAGAAGAAGATGAAGAAGATGGAGGAAGCGGTCGCACGGGAGAGACGAAGGAGAGAGGCGACGGAAGAGAGAGATGGAGGAGAGAGAAGGAGGAGGGAACCATTTCTTTTCTTTTTCTCTTTCTTTAATCCAACAAAATGGCCCACCATGACATCACTGGATGATGTCACACTCCACTCACCTCCAAGCTTCCACAACTATCTTCAATGGGTCCAATTTCTTTTTCCGTCGTGGCATATGAATTCAAAATCTTGTACACTTAATTCAATTAATTCTCAATCAATTCCATCCAATTGAAGCTCAATTAAATTAACTCATGTGTCCTCAACTTTCTTATGACTTTTCCCCATCAAGTGATCCAACTTGCTTCCCAAAGATTCAATTAAAAACGGCCCTCTGACAATCTCGAACAAAAACGGCCTTACTTTGCTTTTCTGCTAAAAATCTCGGTTGTAGAAAAATCTTCTGAGGATGAGTCGACGTTCCTAAAATGAATTGTGACTTGACAGAATTCTCAATTTCTGAATTCGGGTTCGATTTCACGGTTAATTTCACTCCGACACGTTTTTAGCGTGACCTAGGCTACCAGGTAGTTTTCAGAACTTTTTAGGACAAATAACTCGTGGTCGATTTTCTTCAAGCCACAATGAACCCATTCGACACAATGGCGACTCTCGATTGTCGTGAAAATTTCGAGAATTCAAATACAGACACGATACCAAAACGACAGTAAAATCAAATTAGTGCCGGTCGACGAGAGTTTTTTAATTTAGTGGAGTCACCTACAATCGGTCACTCATCTCAGTCAAACCGACCTATCTCTGATCTTAATTCGATTTTATACTGTGTCGCAATGGCCTCTAAAAATAGTCACGGTCGAGAACTCGGTCATTGGTCAAATTCTCAAGTCTATCTGTCTTAAAGTCCTTAATAGCTTACCCACTAGTCTAATTATCTCGTGAGTGACCAACTCAGAGAAAAACACTGTAGTCGCGTCGATGAAATGCCCAATTTATTTAATCGAAATCAGGACCCAAAAATCTGGATGTCACAGATTCTTATACAAAATACGAAAAAGAAGCCCAGATCCAGCATCAAAGTACTTACATATAATCTACTCCTGCCAGGTTACTAGAGGAGCTAGGGATTTCGCTACTTAGTTTGTTGAAGCTGAGGTCTCTGCAAAACAATTGGATGGAAAGGAGACAAATATAATCAGAAGGTCGTTTTAGCTGACTCACATTGGACACTCTTTGAATATTCGTTGGAGGATTGTACAAACACATGCTAGATCAATGAACCTACAAGTCCAGTTCAAAAGTTTAAACATACAGGTCAACTGCCCGGTACCTATGCTTTCTACTAAACATTCGTTTCCAGAGGCATTCATCGCATAAAATCCTTGTTGATCAAGTTCTTTACACACCGTAAAATATACAAAAATTCTTCTGTAAATCAAATTTACAACTTGAAATTTCAATATATATAACTAGAAATGCTACTCGGGCACTAAATTCAATGCATAACTTGAAATGCAACATGTTATAGTTCAAATCGAGGGATTCCAGCGATCTAATAGGACCAAAACTAAAGCAAATCATAATGTACTGAACAGTTCTGCTTTATAACATTTTATTCATGAATAAAGGGATGACAACTAAATACAAGGGCAATTAGAAAGTAGAATATGATCTTGACTGAATAAAAACTAGAAAATAAAGTGAGGATTATAAAAAAGGGACAGCATGATTCTGCAGTCCACTATAATTATCGACGGAGAAATTAAACCTAGTCGAACCTAGAGAAAAGGAAATGGACCATATGATAAGCCACAGCAGAGCCACGGCAGAACCACAGAAATTCAGTTTTCACTCATATGTCGTCGCGAATCCGAGGGTGAGAAGACTACTGATATGTTTTGTGCAAAGAAATGGAAGGAGTTGACATGGAAAGGGTGGAGGAAAAATATGGACGCAGCTACACAGAAACATTAAAAAAAAAAAAAAACCCTCAGGATTTAAAGCCTAATTCGATAATAATTGAAGTAGGTAGGACTCAAACTATAAAAGTGATAATCTCACCTGAGCTGAACGGTTGGCCTGTACATGATTCCAGATCTTTGCCAAGCCAAGGAATGTGCAAGACCCAAACTAAAGGATTTATCAGGCCATTGCACCATTGGTGTGACACGTGTACCCCATTTGTTCTGTCATTCCGATAAATGTATCATTAACCCCAAAATCAACCACAAAGATGGGAAACAACTACAACCACCGTAAACAGCTCTAAATATTCTTCTCGACTTTTTTACCATTACGCACCTTACTAGAGCAGCTGAACCTCATCTCTCCTGGGTATTGACCCTCAGCTTGAAGAATTTTGCGACAAACAGGTATGAAAGCACTTGTTGTCAGCCCCTCACCAGATACGTAGGTGACTGGCCATTTGGAAATTGCAATTTCAAATCCAAGAATGACTCCACCAGGAGATGGCAGTGACATTAGAATCAGCCACACTAAAATGCATGTGTGCGTGTGCGTGTGCGTGTGCGTGTGCGTGTGTATGTGCGCTCCTGCATATTACCCAATGTACTGGGCATGTTCCATTTAAGCAGGAACACTCCAAAGAATATAACATGTACACCCAACTTCTGAAAACCAAAAAGATCAATGCCAACCTAATTGACCTTTAATCACCAACCAAAAAGGTCCTCATACACATTGAAGGATGAAAACCATAGACTTCCTAAGAGGCAAACCAATTTTTTGGGGCAATACCCATAGTTTAAAAAAGTAATAAACTTAGGATTAAGGCAGACCGTTGACATCAGGAGCCAACTGTAACATCCCGGGCCCCACTGTGTAATATTGTCCGCTTTGGGTCACCCGCCATGGCGCGGACGAACCACCATCCCAGCCACGGTCTTTTCCTTCACGGCTTTAAAACGCGTTACACAGGTTAGAGGGACCCAAGCCTTATAAGCTAACCAAGACCTCCCTCCCTAGGCGATGTGGGACAAGAGAGGAGGTTGTCACACTCTCCACCTCTTAACAGAACAACGTCCTCGCTGTGGCCCCACGGGCGTCAGAACAGCATTCAAGCTGTGGTCCCACATGTAGACGGGAGTCGGCTCTGATACCACTTGTAACATCCCGGACCCCACTGTGTAATATTGTCCGCTTTGGGTCACCCGCCCTGGCGTGGACGAACCGCCATCCCAGCCACGGTCTTTTCCCTCACGGCTTTAAAACGCGTTACACAGGTTAGAGAGACCCAAGCCTTATAAGCTAACCAAGACCTCCCTCCCTAGGCGATTGTGACAACCTCCTCTCTTGTCCCACATCGCCTAGGGAGGGAGGTTTTGGTTAGCTTATAAGGCTTGGATCCCTCTAACCTGTGTAATGCGTTTTTAAAGTCGTGAGGGAAAAACCGTGGCCGGGATGGCGGCTTGTCCGCGCTGTGGGCGCGACCCAAAGCGGACAATATTACACAGTGGGGCCCGGGATGTCACAAGAGTGTGACAACCTCCTCTCTTGTCCCACATTGCCTAGGGAGGGAGGTCTTGGTTAGCTTATAAGGCTTGGGTCCCTCTAACCTGTGTAACGTGTTTTAAAGCCGTGAGGGAAAATACCGTGGTTGGAATGGCGGTTCGTCCGCGCCAGGGCGGGTGACCCAAAGCGGACAATATTACACAGTGGGGCTCGGGATGTTACAAGTGGTATCAGAGCCGACTCCCGACCGCATGTGGGACCACAGCTTGAATGCTGTTCTGACGCCTGTGGGGCCACAGCGAGGACGCTGTTCTGTTAAGAGGTGGAGAGTGTGACAACCTCCTCTCTTGTCCCACATCGCCTAGGGATGGAGGTCTTGGGTAGCTTATAAGGCTTGGGTCCCTCTAACCTGTGTAACGCGTTTTAAAGCCATGAGGGAAAAGACCGTAGCTGGGATGGCGGTTCGTCCGCGCCAGGGCGGGTGACCCAAAGCGGACAATATTACACAGTGGGGCCCGGGATGTTACACCAACTCTGATGCTTTGACCATACAGCGGGACAAAGGAAATGGATCCCATTCTAATAATTGGGGAAAAAAAGGTCAGATGAAAACAGATAATTAAATAATAAAAGAATTGACTGCTTGACAGTCGACGGTAGCAGAGAGAAAACATGGCATCCCATGATATGTTAACCTCTGTCAATTTCAAACTATAAATGCTTTAAACGTATACAATGAGAAAAACAGGACATAACTTTCTGCACTGCGAGTTACACTTGAAAACATCCAAATTGGCAAGATTACATCAGACTACTACCACAGAAAATTTTGAGATACTATACTACAGAAGAATTTTATGTTCTTCCTCATTAACTTCTAAGTGGAATATCCTGGATCTGGAAACAGAGAGAAATAATAGCAATGCTAGCAAAAATCAGGGCTCTTATGAAAATATCATAACAAGGCACTAAAATCTCAGGGGTTTACATCATAATGCAGCCAACTATTTTGACTATGAGAGTACTACAATGCAGTCAAACCGCATTTGCGTAGCACTTCTTAATCCAACAGCTTCATGAATATACAAGAAAAGTTGCCTCACCAGATAAATATCAGGAAAGACAACTTGACAGACTTTCATTTTAGTTTTGTCAGAAGCATTTGAGAAAATACGGTCAATTCAAAGGCATGTGAAGAAACTTTTCCTTGTTTCTTTCTTTCACATGTTGGGACATGGTAAACTGCAGTAGAGTCCTACTCATACCTTCCTATCATAACCATACCAAAGCAAGAGTCACTTTGATAAACGAATGGGAAGTAGTAGCGTAGAATCATGAACAAAAAGTTCTGGTCCGAGCTGTACATAGAAAAGAGATGAACTGTCACTCCCTCATGTGGAACTCCCCTGAAGCCTCTGCTCTCCACAAATCCCCTCGCGCAACGAGAGAACTCTCTACATCATGCGTCTGGCTATCATAAGTCGATGTAATATTCACTGTTCCCTGAATTCAAGTAAGTTTCATGTCTGTGTAAGTGCCTTAAAACATGTAATCTGAGATCGATTCAACACTAAAGAAACAAAGCATTCAGGCTACACACAGATACATAAGAATTGTCATGACCATTCAATGGACATGATTCCTTGCCTTACAAAATTCTTAGCACCAGATCAACCCACATGGATTAGAGTTACGAGATTCAGTTGCCAGTGTCTTGCCTGGACGCAAGCCCAATCCTAAATATCAATCTTCTTACCTCTCCCAATTACGTAAAACTTCTGCACGTACTTGTGCTAGCTTAACTCAATAATCACACGCCCAAACTTGTTCATCCAAAATTAATTACACCATAAAAAACGTCAAATCACATTCATGAAACTCAGAAAAGACTTCCTGGAAAGTCCTATAATTGCTATCATACAACTCTTATTTCTCAAAATGGAGGATGTTAACTACAAGCGTCAATAGGAGGTCCGCCACAATCAAAAGGTTCAAAACAAAAGGCAATGAAGTTTCTAGACAGTCAACCACTAGAAGCCTCCATTGAGGTTAGTAAATTAGACGAAACGGGCACCCCAACCAAGGTAAGAACACATGCGCTTTCTATTCCCAGAAAAAGTGAGAAAAGGACCATATACTCCCCTGTGAAACTGTATATTCTAGGGCAGAGGCCGCAATCACCAGAAACTTAAATGCCACATCACGATTCACAACTGTTGAAATCAACTGAGAAGAACAAAACACTATTGAAGTTAGTAAGAGACCTTCAAGCCGTCGTAAATGGGTTCTTTAACTGCAACCAATGGTCTATGAAGGAGCAATCGGTCTGACAGTGTCTTAATATCTTCACAGTTAAATTGTGGAACTCGGGACTCGGGTCCATCGAGGTCACTTATTCTCCTGCATGGCAAGATCAAATAGGGAACCTCATTAGATCGACAGCATTTTAAAGAAAGGAGAGATGAGATTGAAATGCCTAACTTCTATACTGACAAGTCAGATAAATTCTTCGAAAGTGCAATTGCTAAGGGAATCGGCCCTAGCAATCCACTTGATTGAACAGCCTTGATGACAAAAATTCATAGATTGAATTATCTCGGGGGTATATCTATATAGACCGACTCAAGAGGTGAAGAAGCATTGAGCCTAACAGTATGTTGAGATATTGTCAACTTCTGAATAAAATCCGGTATCTTCCCCGCAAACTTATTACCACTGAGTCGCCTACAGTGCATTAAACAACAAGGTTCATATGAAGAAGAAAGAATAGGAGTATCTAAATATATTAGGAGAGTGTATGGAAAGTGCAAACTAACGGGTCCTGCAATGCCGTCAATTCAGCAAATTGAGGCAGCTCCCTGGTGAAATTATTTGACGTAAAGTGCCTGAAACAAGAAAACCCAATGGTCCCACATTGGTTAATAGAAGTTGGATGCTGATATCTCAACAGATCACTCCAACTGATAAAATTCCCAAGCTAGATACAACATCATCAGCGAATACAAAGTGGATGCCTAACACAGGAATTTGCATCAAGAGGCTCAAATTTGATGTAACTGGGACAAGTTCCCGAGCTCCATACGAAGAGGTCCAAAAAGCCGAATGATCTCGATGACTCTGAGCAGAATAAGAAGTTAATATTCTCAAGCGGCGGGATGGGTGATCACTTACGATTTCCAAAGCGTGGATATGGTTGCTGGCTCCGTCGGGATTGGACCAGTCAATCGGTTTCCGAGTAGGGAACTGCACCCACATCATCGCGTTTCCCCCCAATCAAATAGAAGATACACTTGCGGTTCAGAGAGAGAGATAGAGGGAGAGAGAACATACATGCTGAGCAACTTCGTGTAGCCCCATTCTTTAGGAATTGAACCGCTCAGGTAGTTGCGGGTGACGTCACTGTTTACAGGAGATTGAGAACTCTGCTTTCACGGTACAAAAGGTCTTGCTCTGTTTTTTACTTAAAAAACCTAGGCATCCAGCATAATTAATGAATGGCATGCGATAAAGGGAAGAGCAGCATCAGAATTCTCAAAATGCCCCTAATATCAGAGTTAGAGGGACTAGAATAATCATCTCTTTGTTATTCAATCGTGATTCTTGAGTTTAACACTCACATAGATTGCTAATATATAACTCATTTTATCATATGTTTATCTGTATTTTAATACCACTTTCATGATTATAATTACGTGTTAAGCATATAACATGTGATTATACTGAATAAATATCATTTCCTAATTATTATCACTTATTGACCAAAAAAAAATAAATAGTAATTATCAATGATGAGTGTAATACCTCATAGATATATATTATCAAAATGACGTTAAAAATGTTGGCTATATACATCTATCTATATTATACATATTAATTATCGATTCTAAATGATAATATTCTTTGAAAATGGGCTCACGACAGAAAAGGTGTTTTTTGAAGCAAATGAATATATAGCTAATGCGAAAAGCATGCCTCGCTCAAAGCACAACCTTGCCATGCATTTGTTTTGAATGACATATGTAATGAGGATAGACTAGCATTAGAATTTTCGTATTACCCCGACAATTAAAGTTAGAGGGAATATAACAATTATCGCTTTGATATTCAATCGTGATTTTGAGTTTAACACTCCGTCAATTGCTTAAAACATTTCGACTTAAAAATCAGCTTTTCCTTACAAAATACTAATACGGTGCAAAGATAATTGGTTTGATGTTTATCACGTTAGCCAGTTGATATCAAAATCTAGTTAGCAATCTATGATCATAAAATTCATGAAATCGAGAGAGAGACATGTTGCTGACATGGGAAACGGTGGTGTTGTTGAAGTTTCGGCAGGAGACGACAATGGTAGTTGCATTAATCACTTTGTTGTTGCCCTATCCACACTACACTAGATGATCTGCATTGAAATCGCAGCCTGTTTTCCCTAACGTTGCTGCTATCCCTTTCAACGCATCTACCGAAAGAGAAAAGAGCAGCCGAAGTTGGACTAATGGACAAGGCAAGGGAAAAGTGCCAAAAAGTCTTAAACATTTTGTCTTTGTGCCGATTTAGTTCTAAACCTTCTTTCGGTGCCGATTTAGTCCTAAACATTTTTACATTGTGCTAATTCAGTCCTTTCGGGCCAATTTTGACCGGATTTTTGCTGATCGGACACTAGCCAGCGACGTGGCATGATCGGCACTTACGTGGACAACTTTTAATAATATTTTAATATTTTTGAATTTTTGAATTTTTTTCTTTTTTATTTATTTTTCTTTTTTTATTCCCTCTTCTTCATCCAACCGGTCGCCGGACCTCGGTGACCGGCCGAGGCGATGGTCGCCAAGGTCGAGGTCGACCTCGCGGCCACCTCGCCGGATCTCGGCGAGGGTCGAACCTCGCCCATGGCCGGCAAGGCTCGAACTCGCCAAATCCGGCGAGGGCAAGCCTCACCACCTAGGCCTCGAGGGCCGGCGAGAGCGAGCCTCGCCGCCCAGGCCTCGAGGGCCGGCGAGGACGAGCCCCACCAGCTCGGCATGAGGCTAGCTCTCTCCGCTCCGTTCCCCAATCCCAATCTCACCCTAGAAATTTCCTCCCTCCGCTCATCGTCGTCGTCTCTAGGGTTTTACAGGAGCTCACGAGTGTCCTCGGTCGCGCAGCTCCGGCCCCGGATTTTCTCCGGTTTCCCCGCGGCGGCGATCCATCGGGCGAGGCTCGACCCTCGCCAAATCCGGCGAGGGTGAGCCTCACCGCCCATCGTGAGGCCACCCTTGTGGCCACCGGCAAGGTGGCCGGCGAGGTCGACCTCGACCTCGCGGGCCATCGCCTCTAGCTGGTCACCGAGGTCCGACGACCGGCTAGAGGAAGAAGAGGGAAGAAAAAAACAAAAACAAAAACAAAAAAACATAAAAAAATATTTTAAAAATAAAAAATATTAAAATATTATTAAAAGTTATCCACATCGGCCGATTAGGCCACGTCAACTAACCAGCATCCAGTTAGCAAAATCCGGCCAAAATTGACCGGAAATGATTGAATTAACACAACGTTAAAAGGTTTAGGACTAAATCGGCACCAAAAAAAGGTTTAAAACTAAATCGGCATAAAGACAAAAGGTTTAGGACTTTTTTGGCACTTTTCCCAGGCACGAGATATGCGTGGGTATTGCGTGGGGCTTGGCATATGTTCATGAAGAATGTGCATAGAGACATCAAAGCTACTAATGTTTTACTGGATAAGGATCTCAACCATAAAATATCATATTTTAGTTTAGCAAAGCTTGAGAGGAGGACAACACAAATTAGCACCAAGATCGCTGGAAGTTAGTAAGTTTCTTGCTTTTTGTTTCCATTTACCCAATTTAGAGCCAATGACAACATAAAAGCATGGTATAGAAACATTTAGTATGATTAAGAAAAGTGAGTTGAATGGAGCTTTGTGTTTGATTCACATCACCCAAAGCATGGAGCTCAACAAATGTGGCTTAATCACAAAGTTTTACGCCAGTCCCACCAATCTTCACGTTAGTTAGGAAAAAAAATGTTAATTATGTCACATACTCTGCCATAATGACGGGCTTATAGTCCATGATAGTTCGGGGGCTTTCAACATCAGAGTCTGCGAGCAGAAAAAAACCATAGATTTATCCGATTGTGCTTCAATGGCAACATGACGAAAGAATGATAGAAATTTGTGCATTTAATATTGACTTACTCGATGTTACTGTAATAGCAGAAATAATTGATCCGCAGGTATCTCTATCTAGACGCAATTCTCTTCCCTAACTAATACAAACGAATCTCCAAAAAGCTTAAAGAATTATTATTATTATTATTATTATTATTATTATTATTATTATTATTATTATTATTATTATTATTATTATTATTATTATTATTATATTTAAAAAGAAGAAGAAAGAGGGAAAAGTGAGACCGGGCAGGGGGCGGACCGGCCTCTTTCTTTTCTTTTCCTTTTATTCTCCCACTTGGGCCTGGCCCAGCCCAACCCATTACTTTTTTTATTTCACCCAGGCCCGGCCTTCTCGTTTTCTCTAGCTCCCTTCCCTTCGTCCAGAACGTTGGCTGAAGAGAGGGGCGAGACAGAGAGGACGATACGGAAAAAGAGACCAGAAGATGCGGAGGGCGACCGTCTCGTCGGAGTTGGTGGTTGGGGGCAGGCCAGCAACGACGGCTGGCAAAGGACGAGGCCGCGCGTGCTCGCTTGAGGGGTTAAAGAGGGCTGGCTTGGGGGATTTTTAAGGGGGCTCGAGACAGAGCTGAGAGAGGGAGAGCAACCGAGAGAGCCAGGGCCAGAGAGCGAAGAGTGAGATCGTGAGTGAAGGGCCTCCTCCAGTAGCCACTGCTCCTGGACCTAGGCCGCTGACCCTCGCCGACGCGCGCCTCTATCGAGCTCACCCACCTTTTGCCGCCCCCGAGCCGGATAGGGACTTTTGACCGACCTCCTGCTTGTGTCCTGTTTTGCCCCCATTTCGGGCTCGCCGGACTAGGCTTTGTCGTTGTCCAGTTCATGCGAGTCCCGGCCCTGTCGGTTCCATGCTCGGCCGTTTTTGGTCTTTGCTTGATGATTGTTGGGAGTCTGTGGCTAATCTGATTTTTGATTGTTCTGTGGCTCCCCTCTCATTTGACTCATCCCATGTGTTCGACGTAATGCCTGAACTAGATTTACGTTGGTTTTCTCAGTTGACCCCCTCTTACTTGGTTTGCCTGCAAGGAATATATGCTTCTGATGTCGACAAATTCCTTGAACTGGTCTTTGAAACGTCGACCTTTTGGAAGTATCCGAAGAGTTGGTTAAACGGTTCAAGTAAGAGCAATGTTTCGACAAAAAGAAAAATAAGAGCGATGTAATTTTCAACTCGGAGTAACATATATGGCATATATTCCAATTCGAATGGGTGATACACTTGTCTACATCGATGGAGACTTAGATATGTTAATATACATGCAACCATTCGTAAATGGGATGTGCTAAGGTGCAAAATGTTCCACTTATGTACAACTCTATTATTATCTGAATAAGTTTTGTGGGGCTATCATATCATCACTGACAGCGAATTTCATATTCAAATATGTATAAATCTTCTTTCTATGTAACCTTTTTGACAAGACGGCTTTTCTAAGGGATAGTTGTCGAAAAATTCATCAATCAATCACACTATATCAATTCAATTTTAAAGTTTTCAAGTTAATTCTAAATATTTTAATAAATATTTAATATAGTGATTTCAGTTAATTTTGGCTTGAAATTGTTGAGATTGACAATTTTTTTTCCATTTTTTAAATTTTATGAATTTTTCCATTTTTTTTTCTTCATTTCTTTTCTTTCTTTTTGTTTTTTTTTTTTTTTGGCTCATGGCCAGTCACTTACCAAGGCCATGCCTGCCTAGATCTAGGCAAAGCTATCGCGACCCTTATAGGGCAAGCCTCACTTGTGGCTGACGAGCATGGCCCTCGCTTGTGGCCGATGTTGGTTGCCAACCATTGTCGAGACCGGTCACAAGCAAAGAAGAAAAGAAAAGGAAAAAAAATCATAAAATTGAAAAAAAAAATGTAAAAATGGTCATTTGCGGTGAGAAAAAGGGATAGGGTAACAACATTGATTCGACCATTGATAGAGGATAATAAAGTTATTGTGGGAGGAGGTTGATGCGTTTGATGCCTCCTTGAAACAATGCTTTCATATTGCAAGCGACTCTTCATCGGATGGTCAATGATTTTCTTGCTTATGCTAATTTATTTGGTTGGAGTATAAAGGACGCACTGCATAACCTTCTTGTGCTGATTTGATAGATTCAAAATGGTTTAGTCACGGAAGGAAGTTTTCTTATATGAGACATGGATTGAATCTGAATCATCCTTTCCGATTTGAGAAGCAAGCTTGGTTCTTAGTCATATAAGAAAAAGATTTTCCTCTCGAATTCTTCACTACCACTACGGTTCACTTGATAGATGAAGCAAGCTTGGTGCACTAGGGCAATTAGATACATGTACCTTATTGAAGGCAATCATTCTCTCAATTTAGTGGGCCCTTCGTATCCTTTATCCATGGATGCCATATGTGTAATGGGTTGTTAATGAGTTTAAGTCCTATGGTCACAATTATTGGAATATTTAAATAATAAGCCACACATTCATGTAACAATATAAAATTTTAAAATGATTGGTAATAAAGGTCCGAGTAGGGCTATTTTCCTAAAAAAATGAATCGAAGTAGACCTTATCTCAAATAAACGCTTAAAGTAGGACCATTTTCTTTAAAAAAAATAAAAATCAGAGTAGACATTATCTCAAATAAAAACTTGAATTGGTTAATTTAATTTCAAATAAAGGTTCGAGTTCACCGACTAGCTTGCACGTGTGGCTCACGTACCATTTATGTGCAACTCATGTGCGATTTATGTGCCACTCATGAGCGACTCATGTGTGATTTACGTTCTACCCCATCTAATTCACGTGTGATTTATGGTAGCGACCTTAAGGAGACAATAACGAAGAACCATCAAAGAACCTCGGTTGTTAAGAGAAATTTGCAAAAAGAAGAAGATACCAACACAAGAACATGTTGAGATCAAATGAAACAGCCACCTTATTTTAGCAACTTACAATGTCTTCAAACTTGTCCATTCCCCAATGTAATATGGATTTGAGCCAACAAGCAAGCAATTTCTCAGAATGCTGATATGTGAAAAACAATAGTTAATGGTAAGCAGCTATAATAAAAAAGAGACAAAAGAAAGATATCAAATATTCATTGTATTGAGCTCACAAAGTCTCTCTCACGTTCATATGCTGCAAATTAGGAAAATTTGAGCTTGGACCTTTCAAATTAGATATTCTCCTGGACGCGTCTAAAACCACTCCATCACCTAATATTAACAACCCTTCTACCTTTTCGCGACAAAACACAATCTTACAAGATCATAAGAGACAAAGAACAATTGCACATGATCAAATGCTCAAAACTCCTTCTAGTTTGTCAACAAAGATATGGTTGAAGGAATAGGTCCCTCATAGATGTGCCTTGAATGTCCTTGAAAACTTAATGCCATAATATAAGAACAACTTTCAAGTATCTCATAAATCATGCAAATAAATATTTTTGGCCCTAATTGAGAAGAATTGAGATACACACAATATTGTAATTTTGATCCAATTCCTAATAATATCATGTATCTTTCCTATTAATGTGCTTCCATCTATATGACTACAAGTGGTCTATAAATCAAAATCTCCCAAAGGCAATTCAGTATGTTGAGCAATAAAAAGTATTATGATGTCACTTACAAATCTTCTAATTTCTTTGGATTGCCAAAGGATTCGTGTATTGTTCCCTTGAAAACATTAGCAGATAAAAGGCTGCAAAAACAAAACTAAGAATTAGGAATACTGAAGGATCAAGTCTCAATGTGTAAGTGGACATAACATAGAAAAAAGTGCATTTTCATCTCCCCAAATAAGTTTAACTTATTGAATGGTAAGTGATATCTTAGTGAGAGTTGTGGGGAGCGATCCACTTATGTAGTTACAAGTGAGGTCTCTGCTTGCAAAGAATGCTCACTTTAGAACTTCTACAATTCTCAAGCAATAGTTTGTCAAACTTCTGACAAATTAGTTGATTTAGATTCCTACAAATGCTACATTTCTCAAACAAATACATGCTTAAGAAAATTGATAACCATGTGCTTAAGAAAGATCATTCAACAATTACGAAAAACAATGTCAATAATAAGATGAGGTGGAACCAGAATAGTCTTCACTCAACTCATAAAATGCTTTTATGTGATTTCCTCACAAAAATAAAGAAACATTGCCCATCATACACATTCAAGTCCTTTGGCCTAATTACCTTTTATATGGGAAGATCCCATGCAGTCAAGTTTAACTCACATTTTTGTTAGGTAAGTGAGGTTGTAGAATTCATCAGGAAAAAACATTGTCAAATTAAGTCTCTTCAGCTGGCTGCGAAATGAAGAAGATACTAAGAGAAACAAAAATAAATTGTTGGTTCATACATACATCCTTGTGACATGGCAAACTATGCTATTAATGAAGGCAATGTTGCAAGTCATGCTCTTCTAAGTACTTATTTTACTTGGCATGTTTTGTAGATAAGTACAAAATGCTTTGGAGCCAGAGGTAGCGCCCTTTGGTTAAGATGATTAAAATTGGCTTGACCTTAGTAAGTAAGAAAGGGTCATTCAATCTCAGGATTGTAGAGTGTAGAGCAATGAGTATAGTTCATGACCCGTTGATCGGATATCCTACTAGCTTTATGTACAAGCTATTGGGGATGATTTTGTCACGTCCCAGTAGTGCTGGCATGACGTTAAAGTATAACCATGTCCAACTATAATGAGAAAGACAACTTTCCAAGAGTATAAATGAGCTTCTGCATAAGAGATACTGAGAAAATTTTAGATAGGGAGATCATTTTCTCAAAAAGGAATTAGAGTGGACCTTATCTCAAATGAGGACCTAAAATTGGGCCATTTTTTTCAAAGGAGAGCCCAGGGTAGACCTTGACTCAAATAAAAACCTAAATTGGTTAAATGTAATCTCAAATATAAGCCCGAACTCACTGACAAGCTTGCACGTGCCACTCATGTTCCACTCACGTGCGACTCACGTGCAATTTATTTGTGACTCACGTATACCTCACGTGAGATTTATGTCCGATATCTTGGCATTTAGTTCTTTATCAAGTAGCACATTTGTCGCTTTTCTGTTCCTATGAACAATTTTCAACCTAGATTCCTCATGAAGCCAATCCCCTTGCTATCCCTAAACATATTTTCTTTCTTATGGACCAGTCCAACTCAATCTATTACTCACCTCGTCCTAGGAAGAGAAAGAAAGTTAAGTTGAAAGCTCATTAATAGCATATTAGTTAACTTAGGCAAAATCATCTTTTACCAAAAAGTGTACGGGGGACGCTATTGTTCTCCAAATATTCATAAACTAGTAACAATTGATTTCCTTCAATGCCCAACCGTAAAGCTATACGAAATTTGGGTGTTGGAGAGCATATATCATGCCTATCTCATTGAGAAATTCACGATTGCCTTGCTTTGATTTAGACGAAAATTGCTTCACAACAAGCATAGTTCTATCCAACAGTATTCCCTGAGATTAATTATACGATCATAACCGATCATATGTTATTTCATTAAAAAAAATGATTAGCTTGACAAAATTTGGGTTGGTAAGTCTAAAATAAAGACACATATTGAATTTATCAGACACTTCATGGAGGATGAAGTTATAAACATATTGTGAATTACCTTGTAAGGTGGATCAACCCTCATTCACCTATCTTATTCATAGAGTGGAAGTTACCCATAGCAGCTTTGATTTATCTTAAAGTGAAATGGCTGATCTGGAGATCTAATCCACGTAATTTTAGAAAAAAAAAACCAAGGTGTATATTAGGAAAGTCATAATAATAATCAAAGGAAAAGCACAATTCTACAACAAACTCTCAATGATTCACCTATATGGCCATGCCTCATAAAAATGCAATCCTAGTTAGAAGAAAGAAAAAAAGGCTAACTTTTGTGGTGTTGCAGTTTACTTATAAGAATTCCATAAAAAAATACAAAAAAAGTAGACAAATACAGTCTTGAATTAAGCGTCATATTTCTACGATGAATCAAAGAGTGACAGATTTCTGCGTGAGCATATCTATTAGTATGATAATCTCACCTGAATCTTCAACTTCTCCATCGCCTAAGAATCATATTAGCCAAATGACTAGTAATATCAAAACAAGGAGAACCATTGAAGCTGTCACAATTCCAATGATTACTCGAGTTGATAGTATAGGGCTTCCAAAATCAAAGTTTACAAGCAAGAAAAAAAGATAGATTTCTACATAAATGCTTCAATGAAAACATGAGAAAAGAATGATAGAGATCTATGCATTTAGCATTGACTTACTCGGTGTCATTGCAATAGCAGATATAAGTAGTCCATAGGTACCTCTATTTGGACATGATTTCCTTCTCTAACCAATATAAAGGAATCTCCAAAAAATTTAAAGAATTATTATTATAATAATTCTTTAAAAAAAAAAAAAGAAGAAGAAAGAGGGCAAAGTGAGACCGGACGGGGGCGGCCCGACCTCTTTCCTTTCTTTTCCGTTTTCTCTCCCACTTGGGCCTGGTCCAGCCCAACGCATTCGTTTTTTTTTCTTAACCCCGGGCCCGGCCTTCTCGTTTTTCTGGCTCCCTTCCTCCTGTCTTGAACGTTGGCCGAAGAGAGGGGGAGACAGAGAGGAGGGGGAGCTTCTCGTCGGAGTTGGCGATTGGGGGCAGGCCAGCAACGACAGCTGACAAAGGACGAGGCCACGCGCGCCCGCTTGAGGGGTTAAGGGGGGCGCGGGGCTCGAGACAGAGTGAGAGAGGGAGAGAGGGAGAGCAGCCGAGAGAGCGAAGAGTGAGGGTCGTGAGTGAAGGGCCTACTCCGCGCCTGGACCTCGGCCGCCGACCCCGCCGACGCGCGCCCCCCTACAGTAGGACTCGGTGCGTTTCTTTTTCATTTGTCACGGGCCGTGTCGATTTCCCGAGGATCCCGGTTCGGAGGCGTGCGAGGCGATCAGACGTAGCCCGATCTATCGAGCTCTCCCACCGTTCGCCGCCCCCGAGCCGGGTAGGCAGTTCGTGCGAGTCCCGGCGCCGTCGGTTCTGTGCTCGGCAGTCTTTGGTGTTTGCTTTTTGATTGTTGAGAGTCTGGCGCGAATCCGAGTTCTCTCCCGTCTGAGGTGCAGTGGAACATGAACGAGTGTGCAGTCGAAGAAGGCCGTTCTGTGGCTCCCCTCTCAGTTGACTCACCCCATGTGTTCGACGTAATGCCTGAACTAGATTTGCATTGGTTTTCTTGGCTTTTGGTCAGCGTTTGTTGGTGGTCGGAGGAGTTGACTCACGGCAGGTGTTGATGTGGTCGCCCGAGGAACGGACGGCGTGGACGAGAGGGTCGAGGGTGTTGCCGGAGGCGCAGTTAGTGGCTGGCCATCATGGCTGTCCGCGGAGGCCACGGTTTGGTGGTTTGGGCGTTCGCGTTCGGTGGTCGCGGCTAGAGTCGCCGTGACCGGTGATGATGATCAAACATGGTGGCCAACGGTGGAGGGAACGGGCGTATATTGATTGACTGCAAAACATAATGTCATGGCTGAAGTTTTAATGTTCTAAAATCAGTAAGCAAATCTTCGGGTGTTCTGGGCGTGTTTTTTTCGGTCGGTGAAGAAGACGTTGAGAAGCAGAATTTGGAATCTTGGGAACGAGAAGTCGTGGAGGGGGTGGACAAGAGTAGTGAGTTTTGTGGGCTTAGTTAGGCATAGTGGACTTTAGGCTAATTTAGGCTTTTTAAACCTTGGGGTGAAATAGTCATGAAAGCAAAGAGGGCTTCAGCATGGGCTTGATGTAGCATTAGTGGAAGAGTGGGCTTAATTTGGAGTTTTCCGAATTGGGCTTACAAAGGCTAAAAATGGAGTGGGCTTGAGGATAAGCTCAATTGTGCCCTTTAGCCTAGACCGTGAGTCCAATCTCAGCCCATGGTGCAGCCCGAAGACCAGCGGCAGCCCCAATCCCATTTTTGGATTAAAAAAAAAAATCCCAAATTTAAAAAAAAAAATCAGAAAAAGCTTAAAAATATTTTTTTGGGTAGTCTCCTCTTAGAAAGTAGGAGCCTTTTGATATAAGATTGTGCTCAAAGTTGACTAAGTCTTTAGGGCTCTACCTTAGGTTTCAATTGTCTTTGGAACCAAATGCTTTTAATTGCGCACTTTCGATATGATAGTTTTAGCTTCCCTTTAGCCTAGTTAAGACTGGCATGTATTTATCTCTTAGTGTTAGATGCTTGTTTTGCAATTTATTTAATGCTTCCTTTAGTAACTAATTGTTATTTTAATAATAACGCACTCGTATGATTATCTCACATGTTAGTAGATAGTTTTAAAATCAATCCAGATTGCCTAACAATTATCTTTTTGAAATGAACAAGATCAAGTATCGAAAGGGCTCTAGTTGATCAATTAGCGTAAACAAGTTCCTAGTCCTAGATTATCTAATTGCATAAAAAATAAAATATACTTTTACGCCTTATTTGGTTTCTAGCCGATCTCAATAGACTAATGGTGACTCCTTATTAGAAAATTCTTATAGCGTTAATTTGAATATCCCAATGTCGCACAAGATATAACTTGGGAAAGCACGTGTCTAAAATGAGGGTTGTAAGCTCGCTTTTTAGGCAATACCCCTGAATTTAAGTCTTTTCCCTCCGGAAGAAAAGTTAGGTCACAACATCTAGGTTAGCAAATTTAATGATTAAATTTGATGAAAGTTAACGGGTGTAACTTTATTATAAGTATATCGGTTTAAGGTTTTTGTGGTAAAAGAATTAGTTTAAGACAAATTTGTCACAGTAACCAATTGAGGGTTTTCGTAGTAAAAAAATTAGTTTATAATAAATTTGTCACAAGTGTACCAATTTAAGATTTTTTATGGTCAAAAAATCAATTTTGAATAAATTTATTACTGGTGTCTGATTTGAGATTTCTTATAATATTAACCCTCAAAATGAGATTCTGCACATGAACTCAACAAGTGTTGCAAAACTTATTCTACTTGGTTTGCTTGCAAGGAATATAGCATTTTGGCGACGACAAATTCATTGAACCAGTCTTTGAAACATAGACCATTTGGAAGTATTCGAAGAGTGGAGAGTTGGTTAAACAGTTCAAATAAGAGCAATGTTTTCACACAAAAAAAAAAAGGAAAAAAGAAAAAGTAAGAGTGATGTGAGTTTTGACTTGGAGTAATGTATTTCGCATATATTCCAATTTGAATGGGTGATACACTTGTCTACATCGATAGGGACTTAGATATTTTAATATACATGCAACCATTTGTGAATGGGACGTGCTAGAGGTGCAAAATGTTCCGCCACTGCACAACTCTATTATTATCTGGATAAGTCCTATGGGGCTATCATGCTGTCACTGACAACGAATTATATATTTGAACATGTGTGGATTTTCTTTATGTGTAACCACTTTGACAAGATAGCTTTTCTAAGGGATAGTTGTCGAAAAATTCGTAAATCAATCATACAATGTAATCAATTCATTTTAAAGTTTTGATTTGGTTAATCTAGTTAAATATTGTAATAAATATTTAATATAATTCTTTTTGGCTAATTTTGGCCAAATTATTGATATTGTCATTTTTTTTCCATTTTTAAAATTTTATGAATTTTTCCTTTTCTTTTTTTTTTCCTTTTCCTTCCTTTCTTTTTTTTTTTTTTTTTTTCCTTTTCGCTCATGGCAGGTCACTTGCCAAGGCCATGCTCATCTAGATTTGGGTGAAGCCATCGTGGCCCTTACAAGCCAAGCCTCCCTTGTGGCTAGCAAGCATGGCCCTCGCTTGTGGACAATATTGGTTGCCAATCATTGTCAAGACCTGTCACAAGCAAAAAAGAAAAGGAAAGGAAAAAAAAATCATAAAATTGAAAAAAAAATGCGAAAATGGTCATTTGTGGTAAGAAAAAGGGATAGGATGACAACATTGATACTTATCTTCAACCATTGATAGAGGACAATGAACTTACTGTGGGAGGAGAGTGATGCGTTTGATGCCTCCACAAAACAAAGTTTCAAATTGCAAGCGACCCTTCACCGATGGTCAATGATTTTCTTGCTTATGCTAATTTATCTAGTTGGAGTACAAAGGGACGCACTACGTATCCTTCTTGTATTGATTTGATAGACTCAAAATGGTTAGTCATGGAAGGAAGTTTTCTTGTATGAAATATGAGCCATGATTGAATCTGAATCATCCTTTCCGATTTGAGAAGCAAGCTTGGTTTTTAGTCATATAAGAAAAAGATTTTCCTCTATGATTATTCACTACCATTATTGTTCACGTGAAGCAAGGTTGGTGCACCCGGGGAATTAGATACATATATCCTATTGAAGGCAATCATTCATTCAAATTTGTTGACACCTAAATTTTGACGACCCGATTATTTATTTATTACATAATAAATTAGAGACTGAACTTTAACCCCTAAAAAAAAATATTAAATCGCATTACTTAGGAGCATGTTTCAATATACTTGCATATTCATGGACTGGTAACGGATGGGCTTAAGTTCTGAACATAATTGCATTGGATCGGGTTGGCGGCAGATGAACTTGGGTAAATGATTTTGAGCTTTATTGAAGTTAAGCCCGCGGTATGTGAAAGATTGGAGTAAGCTTCGTAACATGACCAAGTTTGACACAAATTTGGGAAAGCTTGAGTACAATTTTCACATTGGATCTTAACAAGGCGTGGAAAATCTTTGAGGAGGAATAAATATCTTTATTAACATAAGGTAATCTCGGTCAACTAGGTGCAGAAAAGTGTGATATTTATGCTTCATTATTTCTAAGCAAGAATCTGCCAAAAGAAGGATTGGGACATATATTTCTTGTTTTAAAACAAAAAAGAATGCACCGATAAAGAAAATTTCATGCATCCTACGCATCCATGGGCGTGAGCAGAAAAGGAAAGAATTCGTGGCCGAAAATCATGAATATATGGTCAAGGTTGGGAGTGCTCACGCATTTGAGGAAAGGAAAGGAATAAAATATATTATATTTGGTCCTTTCCTTTGAAGGCCTTGTTTGTCATATAAATAAAGAGAACGCTAACACTGGTGGGTGGTCGGCAATTAGAGTCTTCTTACACATAATACATACACGAGAGGAATAGAGAGATAGATGGGACGTCACAATTTAATCAACCGCCGAGAGATATTTGCGCGCTCGGGGTTCAATGTGTGCCGAGAGATACTCGCGCGCTTGGGGTTCAATGTGTGAGAAGACACGTTGGCTTGTTTGGCAGCGAGACCAACATCATCTGGTCAGTAAGGTCCTTCGAGTTGACCAACAAAATTCATGAGCAGCAAGCGTGCAGAAGGTGAACTCCAGGCATAAAACGTCGGTGATAGACCGGGCAAGACTCGACGTGATTTACGGCAACATGGCAATGGCACGGGAAGCAGCAACTCAACGTCGAGGCTCTGTGGTCCAGTGCATCGAGACTTCACGGCTCAAAAGGGCAGCGGCAGGCATGACGATGGCACCGTGCGAAGAGCAGCTCGTTGCGGTGGATCATCAGCAACATCGTTGGGAGGGTGACCCACGTCGAGACTCGAGTAGTGTTTAGCAAGGTCTCCGCCAAAGGTAGGTTGAGACCTTCCCGGACCCGTATCGCCGACTTATTGTTTTTATCTTTCGATCAAATGTATGCGGAAGCAACTCAAATAAACACCCATTCAATCAACAAAATATGGATAGAAAAATACAACAAATGATTTCCAAAAGCCGCACATTTATTTATCCACTTGTTAACCCAATGATTTTAACATTTATATGCCTACAACAATATGCAACTTCTACACGATCTATGAGCAAAAAGGGTAAGAAATGTCAGGGTTAACTCTAGTTTGCAAGGCCAGCAAAAAAGTGTCGCATCTCGCGCCCACCACAACCGCACTTAGCAGTTCTTCCAAGCTACGACCCTGAAAATAGTTAACAATAACGGGCTGAGATAAAATCTTAGTGAGTCAATTTCCTAAAACTCGATTAGGAAGCTAGTTCGCCTCGGATATAGCCTAAACATGCAACGGCATACAATCTTACCTCGCCTTGGCATACCCTTGCATATTAGTACACCTCACATGGAAAAATTAATGCGACAGACATAAATAATAATCAGAACACAATCCATAATAGCCAAGCGCACTGTCAAACATACATGTTCCAATTATTACGACCTCTTGGACCACGGTCAACACATAAGTCGGCCGTCTTCCAGCATGACCGGGCATCGTCCTGCCCCATCGAGCATAGCATCATCCCCACCTAGATGGCATTCCATAAAAGAGCATCCATTCGGCCTCAACCGCGACTCGGCATTCGGACCCGCGCCGGGCATCGCTCCCAAACTCCCGTTGGGTGACGGGTTTGATTAAATGACCACCCAAGCACACCAACTATCAAGCCGATTCTTATTGTCATTAATTAGCCCATAACAAAAAAGTTCGTTTTCAAATAATTAACTTTGGCAATGTTTTTTTCACATTTAAAAATCCTAGTAAAATGTTCGTACGTGGTTACGTATTTGAAATCAATCCGTTAAACTTTGCATACTTCTATTTTAAAACCCTATTGTTTTATTTAGTACGTAAAATTTGGCGTCCAAACCCGACACCTCAAAATTCTCTATTTTCTTGCCATTAAACCCTTTTTTTTAATAATAAATAAAATCTAAAATTGGGCAATCAATAATATAGCTTCACACGTGCAAACAGTCGGAATTATGCACAAACTCATCCAGAAAAACAGGTATACAATTTTACTTAACGGCTAATCCGTCATTAATTATAGTAATCGCAATTAATTAAGCTAAATCATGATTAATTAGGCTAATTACAATTAATTAACCTAACTATAATCAATTAAAATTAATCGACATTAACTAATATAATTACGATTAATTAAATAATAAAAAAATAAATAAATCATGATTAATTAAACTAAACTCAATTAATTAATCTAACCATGATTAATTAATCTAATCGTAATTACTTAAACTAATTACAATTAAATTTAATCTAAATCATCCTTAATCGTAATTAAGAATAAGAATAAACTAAAATTAACTAATATTAATAACCATTAATATTAAACTAACTACCCGTAAACGTAATTAACACCCTAATCCACGATTAGAAAGTTAGCTCATAGATTTTCGGTGATGGTGAACTCGCGGCAACGGTGGCGTGACGGCGTCGAGAACTTGGGTCTCATGGCACTGACGGCAGCACAAATGATACGGCAAAGGCGGCGGCTTGGCACTCAAAGCCCATGGCCTCCTTGGAAATGGGGTGTTCGGTGGTGATGGGGGTGGCTCGAGGTGACGAGGATGGCCACGGTGGCTCGAGTAGACGACAGTGACGGCAGCTTGCGGCAAAGTCAATGACACCAAGGTTGCCGATGGTGATGAAGATGGTGTTGGTGGAAGGGGTGGAGGTGTGGGCAGTGGTGATGGGGTGGCGTGGGTGATGGTGGTGGGGATGGGGTTGATGGTGGTGGAAAGAGAAACGGAGGAGGTTGAGGAAAAAGAAAAACTAAAGGAGGGGGAAGAATGGACAGAGGATGGGGGAGAAAGGCGTGAGGGAAGGAGGGGGAATGAAGTGGAGGTGGAGAAGAGTGGGCGGTCTGCAGAGGGAGGAGGCGTGAGGGAAGGGAGAAGAAAGAGAGAGAGAGAAGAGAAAAAGAAAGAAAGAAAGAAAAAGTACATCAAGATATTTTCTAAAATCTCATCATACTTTTCACCCACTTGCCCTTAAAACCCTTTTGGCCTAGTATTATGTCCCCACTTTTCTTTTTATTTCTAATTTCACAAAAACAATATTTTTGGGTCAAAAATTTCAATTTTGGCTATTGATCCGAATTTCTTCTTTTCCTTTTTCTTTTGTCTGATAATTCCTTTTCTAAAAATTTCGGACTTGTCGATAATTCAACGAACGATGAGATGATGTCCAATAATTAAATCTCGAAATTCTCGAAAATTTGATATCCGAAATCGAATTAAATTTCGTGGTTAAAAATCGATCGAAAGTAACTTTAGTATGACCTAATCTATCGGGTGGCTTTTAGGGGTTCTCCCGCATTTGACTCATGGTCAATAATTTTTTATCCACATTTGTGTATCTTCGAATCGCCAACGACCCTCGTGTCACAACTTAAATTTCAGGTGCACCAAAAATTAGGCTAATGAATTACTAAGTCTAACTTAGCTCGGGCTCTTCCAAATTTATATCAATTCGCAACTTAGGTTCAAATATTTAGCATGCAAAAGGGAGTCGTCACTAATCAATTTACGGTAGATCGATTATACACTTAAGTAAAATAATGAGAGAATTATTTTACTTCTACGAACTAAAACTTTGAGTACGGGGACTTGGTTACACTAGACTTTTCTAATGACATTTTGATACATTTCTCTTTTTATTTCGAAAAAATATTTTGCAGGCAATTTGAATTAATTTTAATTCGCTTCCCTAACATGTGAGATGATCATACGCGACAAACCACCAATTTAAGACTCAAGAAAGCAAATAATAAAAATGCAGAACTTACCTTATAACAACGAAAGCATTTGCATTGTTAGATCGAATTCATAACAACAATGTCACAGATTTGATTTCTAATTAACACGCAATCACTCAATTCTTTTTTTTTTTTTTTTTTACTTATTTAATGAGAATTTGATCTATATGCAATGCAATGCTACTAATCTGACATGAAATGATATGGCATGGTAGTATGACCTAGCATGCAATTTATCCTAAAGAAAATAATCTAAAACTATAACTAAGTAGAAAATAAAATTAAACATGCAATCCTACCCTACTATGTAATGACGTGCAAAGAATGTCCTAACTCTAAGTTTTCTTTTTTCCTTTTTCATGAAATTCGAAATAAAAATTGTTCAATAACTAAATGTGCAATCTAAATTAATCAAATGACCTAATTCTAATGACAGCCAATTTCTAATCAAATGGACCTAACAACAATCACTAAATGACGTGCATTTCATGAACCTAATTCTAGATGATATGGGCATGATTTTTTTGCATTTTTATAAAAATTCGAAATTAAAAATTGTTAAAAATAAAAATCTAACCAAAGCAAGATATTATCTCATTTAAGTTAGGAATAGACCAATCTGAATCCTATTTTAACTTAGAAAATTATCTCGTCATGCAATCCAATTCAAAAAAAAAAAAAAAAAAAAATCTAACCTAGATACCATCTAAACATACATTTTTTTAAAAAAAAAAAAAAAACTAATATTCTATCATGTAATTTTATCTAGAAAATTAATCATAATCTACATGATATGCAAATGTAATTTTTTTTTTAATATTTTTGGGATAAACAAAACAATTACAAGATAAACACCAAATCATCAATGGTTATTAAAGATGTTATCCATCATTCAAATTTAGATTCAAACTTGATTATTTTGCTAATAAAATTGATAAATTAATCTTAAGCTTTAAAGATCAAGATATCAATTTTATTCCCGCGCGATTAATTATTACATTTAAAACCTTATAGATGAAATCGGTTGTGAATTGTGGCAGTACATCGAGCATTTCAACTATGTATCGAGAAATATTTTAAACAAAGAGACAAAATATCAAAAATTAAAAGAAGGTAAAATAAATCTACTGAATAAAATAAAATAAATCTTTACCTAATCTCCGTTCGTTTTCGGAAAACAACTTCCAGGAAAATATTTTCCTGGATTTCCGCATGTTTCGGTGGACGGAAAATTCATGGTCAAGGAAAACATTTTCCGGTCAACGGAAAATTCTCTCTTGATTTTGAGGAAAATGTTTTCCTCTTTTGAAAAGAGGAAAACATTTTCCTAGCCTCTCACGCTCGCCCTCGCGCTCCTTTTTCCTTCTCATTTTTGCACTCTCGCTTAGGGTTTCGATCTCCTCCTCCTCCTTCGACGCCGACGATGGGCGAAGCATCCCTCATTCTCCGCCCTCCCCGCCGCTCCTGCCCGCCTGCCCGCCGCGCGCCACCGCCGCCGCGCGCGCTCCGCTTCCCGGCGGTTCGAAGCCGCTCGGGAGCTCGCGGCTAAGATGAGCTCGCGGTTCGAAGCCGCTCGGGAGCTCGCGGTTATGCTTGTTTGTGGTGATGCGATGAGGTCGCGGATCTAGTGGCGGAGCTCGCGGCTCGCCGGATCGGCGGCGGAGCTCGTGGCTCGCCGATCCAGGGCGAGCTCGAGCTCTGTCGCCAGATCCGGCGAGCTCGGTGAGATCGGCCGAGCCTCGAGCTCGCGGATTTGGCCACCGGGTCTTGGTCGGCCGCTGGGCAGCCGGCCATCGTCAGGCAGGAAGGAGGTGGCGGCGGCGGAAGGAGGAGGAAGAAGGAGGAGGAAGGAGGCGACGGCAGAGGAAGGAGGAAGAAGGAGGAGGAGGAAGGAGGAAGGAGGAAGGAAAAGAAAAAAATAAAAATAAAAATAAAAATTTCGATTTTAAAAATATAAATAATTAAAAAATCATTTTAAAAAAATATAAATAAATAAAATAATTTTTTTGGTCATTTAAAAATATTAAAATTCAATTTTTGATAAATTTTTCCAAATAATTAAATGAAATTTAACGAACGGTGGAAAATATTTTCCATTGAAATTTTAGATTTTAGAACACCTAAAAAAGAGTCATTTTCCTAAAATGACTTCAGAAAAAATATTTTCCTAAACACGATATTTTCCGCGAAACGAACGGAGCCTAAATTTGAATTTTTTTTTTCCCAAAATCCGAACGGTAGAATGGACCAACGATGAATGCTCGGCGCGGCACGGCTCAAGGACGGTGGCTGTGGTGGTGGGTCACCGTCGGTCGGAGTGTAGGGTCGATCGTTGGAGCTCCGGCGAGGAGGCTCGGGCCGTAGCTGATGGCGCAGCGAGGGGGTAGCAGCAAAACAGGGGAACCGGAACAGAGACAGCACGGTGGTGTTCGGACGGAAGGCAGCTCAGCAGCAGGCTCGAGCGGGCTGGCGGCGCTGCAGCAAAGTGCGGAGGTGCGGCGGAGCTGGACGAGGGCGCTGCCGGCGTCGCGAAGCTAGCGGAGCGCTGCAGCGTCTGGGCGGAAGGCTCGGGCAGCAGGGGACCGGCGTTCAGATCGGGACCCGCTGTCGTCGGGGGCAACGAGCAGCGAGCGAGAAAGGCCAACGTCGCAGGGGCTGCAACGGCGAAGGCAGACGCGACGAGTTGCAGTAGCGTCGCAGGGGGGCGGAGTAGAAGCGGGTCGGTCGTCGCGGTCGAGGTGTGTCGCGGCGATGGCTGGCCACCAGACGCGGGCGGTGCAGACGAACGGGATGCAGCGTCGTGGCTGGGTCGCAGTAGAGAGAGCAGAATCGGAGCCGGCAGAGGGAGAGCAGAAGCGAGCGGCGAGTGAGGAGAGGGAAGGAGGAAGGTAATGAACAGTAACTGTCCAATCACCTTTCACCTTTTCTGCCGCTCCTGCTTTTTCCCTTCCTCCACGTTTCCCTTTCTTTTTCTTTTCCTTTTGCTTGCCTTTTTTGGCTTTTTTGATGCTCTCTTTCACCTCACGTCTCTCTCTCTCTCTCTCTGCTCCCTACTCACACGTCCACTCTCTCTTTCCTTTTGCTTTTACATTTTCGACTTTTCCACCGGCTTTTCCCTTTTCTTGTGCTCCTATTTTCCAAAGGGACGAAGGAGAAAAACCGGAAAAGCTTTCCTCTTTTTTTCTTGCGTTGATTTTTCTCTGACTCCAGAAAAAACGAAGAAAAAGCTCCCAGAATTTTATATTTTTAATTTATTTATAGGTTACGAATTAAAGTTTTAATTTTTTCAAATTAATATCTACAAAGATTTTTTTTTTCCGAACGCAATATTTACTTTTCCGAACGATATATTTGTTTTTTATACGATTCAGGATCGGGATTGCAAGAGAATTCTTTTCAAATTTGAAATCTCGTACGGATAAATCCGTAAAATCTCCCCGAGAATAAGGGCTTAGGCCGATTTGCACTTTTTGTGGGCTTAGCTCAACTCATCAAATTAAAATTCTGAACTATTAATTCGAACTCATCCGTCACCGGCCCAATGTAAATGCAAATAAAAAATAAATGCACGTAAAACTATATGCTATGCAACTTAATTGAATAAATTATTTTTTTATCCAATAAATAAATGACTAAACGGGTTGCCAAAATTTAGGTATCAAAATTTAGTTGGCGGTAAAGTTGTTGGGATCGGAGATGATGGCCTGGTTAAAGGCTTGGAGGGCGACGTGGGCGTCGCAAAGGCAGGTTTCTTGAAGGAGATGGATGGGTCGATGGCAACTCGCTTGCCACGGTCACCGACTTAGAACAAGGGAGGACGGAATCAATTTCCTACAGGTATGTATTCCCACAGTGGGCGAACAACTCTCGTTCAAGCCCTTTAAGGACAGCCTTTTAGTAGAAAATTATTCTACCATTTAGTTCAGAGCCTAGAGACACTCAAAGATGCCAGGATGATAACGTTTCTAACTATCTGAGCTGCATTTCTCAGAGGATCCTACTAGGCTAGAGAAGAAGAAGGAGTTTAGAAAGCCATGGAGAGTTTTCACAAAAACACTCACTTTACTTCAAGGGACTCTACCCAACACATTACATCCTCCTCGCCTTTTATAGGCAATAAGAGATCACACACAAACAATGATCAAGCTCACGGGTCTTGAAACAGACAGAGGAACCGAAAGCATTTGGTAGGGAATTATTCGCACGGTATGAACAGTGACAATAAACAGTGATTTCCCTAGCCTACTACTACAATAAAAGTAAATAGTAACTTACTACAGTGCTTTTGTACGGACAATGGTCTAGTATAGTCAGCGGTCTCGTTCATCATGAGTATTGTAGTCATAGTCTGAGATGTCCGAACTGTGACTTGCTACAAGGTATTCTTCATATTTCTGCTCAAGTGCTGCAAGTGTATCTGGCGAGAGACTCTAGTTTGACGAGGATGCTTCTTCAGGATTCTTGAAAGAGTCTGTAGTGTCGGTATGAATGCTTGGCTGAGGCCAATTGAATGGTTGAGCATAATAAGATGTGTTGATGCTCTGGGATAAGGACAAAGGTCATTGATCATAGGAGTATTGAGAAAGAGAGCCTCCCCATTTAGCATAGGGGTCTTAAGAGGACTGTGCATCCTAAGAGGACTGAGCAAAGTTATACGTGTCTGCCATTTCGTGCTCCTGTGATGATGCAGCTTGTCTGAATTGCTTGAGTGCTTCCTTGACTTCTGGTGCTAGGTTATAATGATCCCATGCAGTGGGTACATTATAGTTCCATGCATTTTCAAGAATGTTTTTATTTTCTTAACACAAAACCCTTTGGAGTTCTCGATACTAGTGCTCACAACAACCTACAAGTCCTGGATAGGATTTATGAATCCGAGCTTCTGCACTGTGTGGAATAAGTTTATATGATGTGGTACCTATAACCTATGGGATATTGATAATATTACCATTATTTGTTAAAAAAGCTCATGGACGTCAGAAAAACAAAATGGTATGGACTTCAGGGTTTGGTTGCATGATTCTTAGTTCTTTTTCTAAGAGATATTTCCAGTGAGTAGAAGGATAGAACTAATTGAGAAAGTTTAAGAGATTTTTGTCACTCTCATTTTTTATGTTTCATCTGCCAAGTCCGAATATCCTAGTGAGATTGGCAATGAATCTTCTGGTTGGAATTTCAATAGCTATTAAGTACTTATTAGTTAAGTACCATAATAACCATCGAAGTTGATCAGTGAACTCATCTTCTTTCCAAATTAGAGAATGTATGAACGGATAGTCCGAATTTAATCCAAAATGATAAAGAATAGACATCTATTGAGTCTGAACAGATTTGTGTGGCATTGCCACATAAGATTATCCAGATTTTCAGTAAGGCTATCATTCTGGATCTGCTCAACAATTTCTTGGGGAAATTTCCAGCTTGGCCAATCTCGTATCATTTCGATTTTATACTTTTCATTGTGATGAAGAGTATGAAAAGCATGCCTCATGATGTACATGTTGATCTCAGCTGGTGCTTTTGATCTTGACAAGAAGTCAGCAAGTACATTCTTTTTTTCCGGCAATATGTTTGGTCTCAAAAGAATATTTCGAGAACCATTCAACCCATCGAAACGGTTGAGAATTTGAAACTTGCTTATGCTTAAACTTGGTCATCCGGGGGAAAGATGCCATGTCTAATTCCACCAGGAAGTGATGGCCAATGAGGTGGAATTCGAACTTTTTTATTCCCTTTTTCACCGTCAAAATTTCTTTGAAAGTGGAATGATAATGCATTTCAGCTTGGGAAAACTTTCCACTCTTGTAGGCACACGAGTGTCTCTTACCATCAATTTTTTCTAACAAAATGGCTGCCCAGTATTCATCACTAGCGTCAGTCTGGAGAATTCTCTTTCCTGTTGATGGGATTTGCAATGGAGGAAGAGTCTGCATAATCTCCTTAAATTTAGAAACTGCTTTAGTCTGAGATTTTTCTCAGGGTAGGGGATTCTTTTTCAGCATTGATTGCAATGGGATTAGCAGTTTTGCAAGATTTGGAACAAAATCCCTGAGATAATTAATTATCCCAAGAACTTGCCGAACTTGCTTTGTTGTAAAATTTTCTTTAAGAAATTTCAACAACTCTTGAGCAATATGTAGCCCTAGGTAATATGTACCTTTGTTAAGGTGCATACCAAGAAATTCAATTTCTGTCTGGGCGATATTCATCTTTCTTTGGGAAAGCATAATTCCACGTTTCTTCACGATTTTTGCAAACTATTCAAGAAGTTGATAGTGCGATTGCTCATTAGGACTTTAGAGCAGGATATCGTCAATATATACTGCTGCACTTGAGAGTATTTGTTGGAAAATTCGACATATGGCCTTTTGGAAAAGGGATGGTGCTACCTTTAAACCAAAAGGAAAAACCTTCAATTGGAAATGTTGGTTCGGAATAAAGAACCCTGTCTTGAGTCTATCTTCAGGATGGATGCCTAGTTGCCAAAATCTAGCATTGAGATCAAATTTAGAGTAAATGTAGGCTTTGGTTAGTCTAGTAAAGAGTGAATTTCTTGAGGGTAAAGAGAATTTGTCATCTTGGAGAAAAATGTTAAGAGGCTGGTAATTAATTACTAGTCTCATCTTTCCTCTGTTTTGCTCGGCTTGCTTATTGACACAAAGGACTTCACAAGCCCATTGAAAATTGGAGATTTCAATAAGGCCTTACTGCAATAATTCTGAACATTCCCTTTAAGCTAGAAACAGATGTTCTGATTTCATTCCCATATGACTCGCCTTAGTTGGATTGATATCTTCATTCTTTTTTAAAGGAAGGTGAACAAAGAACTCTGGATTTTCCCATAAAGGATGAGGGCACTTTTGGGCAAACTCGAATGGGATTCTAAACAGGATTCCAACAACTTTTGCATGATTAGATCTAAAAAACTTATTTGAATGGAAAAAAGTCTTTGGATATTGATGAATTTAGAGAATTGGTCCTTATACTTAAAACATTTTCCATGAATGATACAAAGCTGAAAAATCTGAGTCATGATGTCCCAACCAATGATCAAATCTTTGTTGGGGAGACTGGATTCGAAGATTTTAGTGGTTATGAAACACTGAGGGAAAAACTGAACAGTTACTATGGCAGTTCCCACATTTGTGGAAAAAGTATCTCCTAAGGCAGAATTGAAGTATCGAACATAAGGAGTCCAAAATTCTTCAGGAAGAATTTTAGTATCTAGGATTGAACAACTTGCTCCAGTGTCTATGAGGGCAATGACAATTATAGGCTTGACAAACTTTGAAGTGAAGATTTTTACAGGAAAATGGGGGCAATGAGTTTGGCTCGAAAATATGTCAGCACTTTGTTATGAAGATGTGAGAGATATGTGAAAAATATCCTTAGGATTCGAATCTGAATTAGTCTCACTAAGAGTTTGGTAACAGGGAATAACACAAAAAGTTTGTTCAGATGGTTCTTCATCTGCAGAGAATAAAGATTTGATATCATTATTTTCAAGAGAGATACCTGTCTCATTCTCTAGATGATGTATCAAATGATTCTGACATTTTCTTGCTTGAGGACAATTTTTAGCAAAATGTCATTTCTGATTGCAGATGAAGCATCGGTTTGATTTCTTGTGGCCTGTGCGATCTTTCCTTTTGCGTAAGTATCGTCATTTCTTCTTTTTTTCGGAAGTGCTTGGAGCCATGCTTGGATTTCTTTATCCAAAGCTTCTTGAAGTGCTTCTTTTTCTGGAAGATTTTCCACAAGAACCATCACAATCTCGCTTGGAGCATTTGATCTTTAGGTAGCACATGGTAACGTTTTTGTTTCTTCTAATTTCTGTTCTTTTGTTCCCTGGAACAAAAAAGAACAGAAATATGTTTGGTGAAACATTTGTTCTCGGGAATAATTTTTCTAATTTTTTGTTCTCGGGAACAGTTTTGAGAAACAAAAAAAAGTTGCTTCTTATTCCTGGGAACAATTTCTAGAAATAAACCAATTTTCTTGTTTTTTTCCTTCGTGTCTCTCTCTTGCCGCGGCCACCTCCAATCACTCGGAGCCACCGCCGACGGTCGCCACCGCCCGCCGCCGCTGTCATCGCCGCCATTGCCGCCACCGTCGCCGCCGCCCGTCGCCGCCGCCGCCGCCGCTGCACGACCACCCGCCACCAACCATCATCGGTGACCGCCACCGCAGAGCCCATCGGTCGCCGCCGACCGGCAGCCGCCAGCCGCCGGGCCGACGGTCGGCAATCCGTGAGCAATAATAAAAAATGAATAAATACAAAAAAGAAATTGTTGTGTTACAAAACGTATTTCTATTCTTTTTCTATTCCAAGAGTAGAAATTTTGTATAGTTACCAAACGAGTTTTTTTACTCGAAATTATTCATCGGAACAGAAATAGAAAAAAACTATTTATGAAAAAGAAAAAAAAAACTCTTCCCCGAACAAGCGTTGTCATACGCGGTCTTAGCTTCTGGTGAGAGCAGGCTGTGTCAAGTTCTCTGTTGTCCTTGATGTAAGTCTGGATCATCTGGCGTTTTATACACAATTCTTCGAGGCACAAATGGATTTCTTGTTGGATTTCTCCCAACGGAATATCCTGGATCCTTCTTTGTCTATTGAGAAATGTTCTCTCAACCATTTGGGATAATTCTTTGGGGATGGAGGTTAAGAAGACATGCTTCAGATTTGGATCAGCTCCTATCTAATAGAAGAGCTTGAGCATTTCTCGATAATGTTTATCTAGATTTTTTTTGGAGAGAGCAGCTTATTCTTTCAAAAAATTCTCTCCTTTTAAGCTCTTGGAGATCAGCAGGTTTTCCAATAAAGAAATGGTATAGGAGAGTAACGGTATGGCCAAAGTCAGGTGAAAGTAAGAATTGAAGCTAGTCTTGTTCTGTCACAGATTGCCACCAATGTTTGAGGTTGCCTATAAACCTTGTGATAAAACTAAGAAGGACGTCATACTTATCATAGTTGGTAAGTGCCTGAGCATTTAACCAAGTATGAAATTCCTCAAGTCTTTTTAGCCATTTGTGATAGGGAATATCATCAATAGTAAAAAACTGTTTCGATGTAGTAGATACAGGCTGGGAAGGATTGTTTGGCTGAACCACCTCTGGTTCAGAGGGGTTTGATTCCATATCATGGTCTGGAGGTTCAGCCATGAATATCGATGAAGTTACTGGTACAATGGGAAATAAATCAATGGTAGGGATTGAGAAAGATGATGAGGATGATGTAGATACTGAATTTGACTCAATATAAAAAATGTTTGGAAAAGCTAATTCTGCTAGAAATAGAATTTGGTCTGTCGGAATGACAGGATCAGGGTTTTGAGCAACAGGATCAGGTTGTTGTTTTTGATTGCCCAAATCTCTTAAGAAAGATTCTAATGGGTTTGACAGCATCATTTGATCTGGCTTTTCTCTTATGACAAGCGATGATTCCTTAGGCATATTCTCTTTTCCCTTTTCTTTCTGAATTCTATCCAGTTCTTTAAGATGATTTCACATTTTAGCTACATCGGTCTTATCTTGTTTGACAGGAACATCTGTGAGAGTAGCAAAGATAGATGTCTGAGGTGGTGGAGGAGGGGGATGCTCTATCCGTAATGTATTCGAAAATGGATTGAGTCTCCTTCTTCAAGGATCTGGATTTGCCTTTTGAGCTTTTCTATCTCCGCTTTAGGGCTTTCAGGATAATGATATCCTAAGTGTTGTCCAAACTCCAAGGCATGGAGCCTCTTCTGGAAATCTGAAAGCATCTTCTTTGTGGTTTCATCATATCTTCAGAGATCTTGTTGTACATTCACAATCTTGGAATCAATATCTTTGAACGCATTGTTATGTGCTAAAAGGGTCTCTGATTGCCAATTTAGGACAGCTTCAGAAATAGGAGTTCTTTTCTATCTTCCATGCTCACCCACATCAGATATCTACCTTGTGGATCAATGAATTCTTCTGGAGCAAGAAACGAGAGTTTGGAACTTTCTCGGACAAGAAGGGGAAAGTCTGTCTCATGAAACATGGCGATGGAAGAGCTGGGTGGTACTCTTGCTGAAGTCTCGAGTGGGTAGGAATGCTTCTTCGCCCCTTTTAGAATTGGCTTGTAAAATGGGGAAAGTGTTGGTTTTTTTCTGAGGAGGAGATGGGGGAGGTGATGGTGGTGGATCTGGTGAGTTTGGGGGTGAAGTAGTGAACTCTGGTGGTTGAGTTGGTGCATAAGAAACCATAAACTAAAATTTATCGCACTCACCAAGAGTATCGATGAAGGGGTCTCTATTCAGGTACTTTTGATACATAGGATCCTTCGGTTTCTTGTGCTTCCGTCGGGGTCTGGCAGTTGGGTCTACTTCATCGGGAGAATTTGTGCAATAGGAACATTGACAGAAGGGGTCCCAAAAACAGTGACTGTACTCGTCTTTGTAGTAATGAACAAGATGTCCATCACTGTTGAAATGTCGAACAAGCTTTTTTGGATCTGGCTCGGAAATTGACTTGGGAACACATGGTTCAATCATAAAGAGGGTTTGGAAGATAGAAGGACTTTCTTCATTTTCCTTACCAAATTTGATGGAAACAATTCCATATTTCTTTCTGACGAACTCGGAGTCAGATGATTGGAAAGGCTTGTTATTCTGATGCAACTTTTCATAGTTGGTGATCCAAGTTTCTAGAAGAAGCTTGGCCAACTTTTCTTTGGGGATTTGTCTGGGAACATGGATGCAGGATGCTTGATCATTTTGCATGGAAATGAATAAAGCATCTTCTTTCCCATTGTGAAAATTCAAGTCAAGGGCATGGTTCTGCACTCGATAAACCAGATGGTAGTGCAGTGTTGCAGCAACAGAGTCAGCAGTTTGAGGTGCTCCAGTGAGCTGGATTTGGACTTTCAGAAAAGAAAGTAACTGTGGATCTGACAAAGCAATGTTGAAATTTGAATACAAAGTCATAAAGACTATTCCAGCATTCAAAGTGGTTTGGACAGTACCAATGCAAGCATGCTGATACTCTAGGAATCGAGTATCTAACAATGCTATTCTTGCCACAACTGGCAAGCCTTTACGACCATGGAAGATAAGAGCAAGACGAATAGCTCCATAATGGATATGGGAATATTCTTGTTGGATCCATTGCCTAGGAAATTCTGGAGGAATCTGAAGAGTAATAAAGCACTCCTTTTTAGTAGCAGGAATGGGGTGCTGATCGAACTTGGAGGACTGAACATACTCCTTTACTTCCTTTGGAGTTTGATGAATGAGCTAATGGATAGATCGGATGGGAGAAAACGAGGAAGTGGGTTTAGCAAAAGCAGAATAGGGGTTCATCAAAGGGAGTTGAGTTTCAGAGATCTTGATTTCATTATGAAGAGAGACTTCATAGAGATAGTCTATCTTAGAAGCATTGAAAATGCGAAAATCTGAAGGGGTTGAAGAAGATGGAGATGGAGCGAGAGAAACTGGTGCTTCGATTATTTCTAGATCTGTCATGATGTGAAGAGATATTCTCAGCACTGGATTCACTTACTGAGCGCATGGAACGGATAACATTACAAACGAAACCATGGCTCTGATATTAGTGAATGAACCTAGACTTAGAACCAGGGAGGACGGAATCAACGCCGCGAGTCAACTATGTTCTTCCGTCGAATCAATTTATATCCGTTCGCTAATTGACTTATAACGGTATAGTATTGACCATTGTCGATCCTTATGGTTGAGCGATTGATTTCTAATCGAATTCTCTAGTTTTTTGAGTTTTAACCATTTACGACCTTACTTAATAGATTAGTTAATTTGTGGATGATCAATTCCGAGTAAAGTAAATATAAGTGCATCGACGAAATAACCATTTTATATATTTCGAAGGCAAATTTCAGAATATCACATGTCTCCAACCGGTTTTCTTCTTTTGGAAAAATTTCGGATTGGCTCATGGTGCACGTAATTTCATTGAGTTTTTTACATTCTAGCTGAGCCCCGGTCGTGAACCGTTCACCATTGTGTTTGTGGAGCCCCGACATGAGCCGCTCCTACTACGTGCCGAGTTCACCGCCATCGATGTCCTAGTTCATGGATTGATGTGCTACCGCCACTCATTACTTGCCACCGTTGCCATTCACTGTCGAGGAGCCAATTGTGATCCCCGTCCGATTGCGCAAAGTCCAAATTTGGAAGTCAATATTCGGATTAGGTAAAAAATTTGTATAATTTGATTTCCGAATATTCCGTTTCCTTATTTAAAATATCTCGATGGACATAATCGAAATTCATGATATATAGTCCTATTCGTAATCTTGAGTAGCTTTCTAAATTGGAAAATCTTCCTAATTTCACAACGTGCATACAATTGACATTTCGATTTCATGCCCGAAATATGACTCGCAATCACATGGAAAAATCGTCAATATGATTTTACGCTCGAGATACGATTCACGATTTTGTTAAAATTGGCCAATCCGATCTCATTTGCGAGATACGATTTGTTAATTTATAAGATAGATATTAATCATCTCTTGCCTGATTTGCTGTCGTATTATTTGAATCGATTTTGTTTCCATAAAAGAAAAACCCAAAAAATAAGTGTATTTGAATTGGATTAGGTTCATTACTTGTTTTAGGGTAGTTTGCATCCTTAAGATTATGAAACTTATTTATTTCGAATTTTTAAAATAAAAAATACCAAAAAAATTAATTTAGGATGTTAGATTATCTTTTCATTAATTTAAATTGCACATTTAATGATTGGACAATTTTAATTTCGAATTTTATAAAAAAAAACCTAGAATTAGGGCATTGTTTGCACGTCATCTAGTTATTGCATAGTAGGATAAGATTGCATGTTTAATTTAATATAATATTTCTAATTAATTATAAGTTTAGATAATTTTTTTCAGATAGATTGCATTTTAGGTTAGGAATTACCTAGTTAAAATAACATTCTTATTTAAATTAGGATTTGGCCTAATCTAATTCCTAATATAAGTTGGATGATATCTTAATCTAGATAGACAATTTTTGCTATTTTTTAAATTTCGAATTTTACGTAAAATACAAAAAAAAAAAAACCATTGTCTTAGAATAAATTAGTTTTTCTTTAGGATAGATTGCATGCTTATTAAGAAAACATTAAAAATACTATACTTATGTCATGCAGTTTAGGTTATATTACTATATCATGTCACGTCATGTTAGATTAGTACAATGCATTATATGAAGCATGATTCTCATTAAATAAGTGAAAATAAAAATTAAGTAATTGCATGTTAACTAGAAATCATACCCGAGACTGTTGATGTGAATTTTGAGCTAATATTGTAGAAACTTTCGTTGCTATGAGGTAAGTCTCGTAATTAATTTATTGCTTTTTTTTGTGTTAAATTGGTGGTTTTTACACCCGCATGATCATCTCACATGTTAGGGAAGTAAATTAAAATCAATTCAAGTTGCCTACAAAACATTTTTTCGAAATAAAAGAGAAAGATACCGAAAGGGCATTAGAGAAATTTAGCGTAATCAAATCCTTGAACTTACAATCTCTAGTTCGTAGGAGTAAAGTAAATCTCTCGTTACTTTACTTGAGTTTCTAATCGACCCATGAAAAATAGATTAATGGCGACTCCTAATTGAAAAATCATTTGCATGTTAATAACTTGAACCTAAGTCGTGAATTAGTATAGGTTTGGGAGAGCTCGAGTTAAGTTTAGGCTTATTAATCCATTAGCCAAACCCTAGTAGCCAAACCCTAGGTGGTTCACTCAAAGTTAGGTCGCGACAAAATTAGTGGGCTCTTCATATTTTTTATACATGGGTTGTTTATGAGGTTCAAGTCCGATATTCGCAACTATTAGAATTTATAAATAATAAACCACTCGCTCATAAAACAATTTAAGCTTTTAAAATAATTGGCAATAGTCATCAAATTTCACATGATATCAAAATTAGAGGTTGGTGCCTTCGTTGATAAACTCTTACATTTTTCCTAACATCCCATACCCATGTCCCATCTTTGGGACATTTGTGGAGCGTCCTAGTATTCCATTGGGATGCTATATAGCCTTACCGCGTTGGGGACATTTCCTAAATCATCCCAAATAGGCTCAAAAATCGTCTCAATCATCTTGGAACCATTATTAGTTGATCTAAGTCTAAACTTTATTTGACGAGCTGTGGTTTTTCTGGGCTTGGTGTCTATATATCTAACATGGAATGGAGATAAAAGAGCCATGTTAGGTCAAAGAAAATATTAGTATTAGTAGTCAAAGTAACAAACCCCCTCGCTCGGGTTCATGTTCGATCAAATCTAGAACATGCTCTTGACTATACTACAAGTGGAAAATTTCGGCTTTTTTCTAAGGTAACTATGTACACAATCTTTGTCGCCAGGCGAGACGGCGAGGCAAGCCCTTGCCAGATCCAGCAATGGGGACCTTGTCATCGCTAAGTCTAGCGAGCTTGCCCTCTCCTAGTGGTGGCGAAGTGAGTCCTTGCCCAACGATAGAGAGGCGAGCCTTCACCAGATTCGGCAAGGGCTCGCCCCGCTAGTGGCTTGCCTAGTCGCCTCAATCTAGCGACCGGCCAACCCTCCTGTAGCCGGTTATTGAAGCCAAAGGAAGGAGGAGGAAGGAGGGAAGAGGGAGGAGGAAAAAAGCTAAAAAAAAAAAAAAAAATAACAAAAATTTTGAAAAAATATAATATTATTAAAAAAATTGTTGCTAACGTCGCCGACAGCCATGTTAGTGCCGATTGGCCAATTTTGGTTGAAAAAACTGAACTTGCACAATTTAAAAAAATTAGGATTTAATTGGAAAAAAATAACTTTATAATTGAATTTGTATAGTTGCAATAGATTCATGACTTTTTTGATAATTTTCCCCAATAATTTCTCTTAGCAAATGTGATTTTTTTCTATCTTTAGTGTGGACGATTGAAGAACAATATGAAAAGAGGGAAAAAGAAATTAAAAGACTTTTATTGGATAAACCGGCAATATGAAAAAGGTTAATACGCAAGAAGAGTTGGACAAAAGCTTAACAGCTCCATTCTAGATGAATATGCCTACAATCAAGACAATTAAGGAAGACTTTTCGACCAAAAAAAAAAAAAAGGAAGACTTGGAGTCGTTTCTCTCTCACTTTCACACATCACTCTCTTACTCTCACATGCAAATGTACAAAAGCAAAAGATTATCTCACTTTTACACATCACTCTTTTACTCTCACATGCAAATGTACAAAAGCAAAAGATTCTTTGTCCATTCTCCTTGTCTAATCTCCCTTTTTTGTGAAGGCCACTCTCAAAAGCAAAGAGTTTTTGTCCATTCTCTCTCTCTGTTGCAGTTTATTATGCAAGAAAAGTTGACCAAAGCTCACTCAATTCTGAATGCATTGAGGAAGACTTGGGTCGTCTCTCTCACTCTCATACATCACTCTTGCTCTTATATGCAAACATACAAGACCGTTCACTTAACAATTATCTCTCTCTTGCGCCCTTCTTAGCCAAGTTTTGTTTTCACACACTCCAGTTAAAGAGCGGGAGATCTCTCTCTCTCTGGGTTGAGCTCGAGACTGAAATGATGACGATTCTCTTCTCGATTCGATATCTCTTCTCTGTGCTTGTTCTTCTCCACGCTACTAACTTTGCTGCCCCCACTCCTCTTCTGCCCCAAGATGAAGGTAAAAGAAAAAACAAAGACCCACCGATCTTTTATTGCTTTCATCGTACTATTCCTTTTACCTTTCGGGCTCTGTTGTACATCGAGTTTTTTTAATTTGTTTGTGTTTGTCTTTCATACATATATTCAACCTCAAGTACACGTGAATCTGACATCGTTTGTGCTTGTTTTGCATGATATGTTGCTATCCCTACGACTTGTCGGCTCTTTTCTCTTTCAGTGGATGCGTTGAAAGAAATAACAGAGATGTTAGGGAAATCGAACTTGAATTTCAGTGCAAACCCATGTGATGTAGAGAGTGAATGGAGCAACATCGTCACCTGCGGAAATTTCACCGACGCCCACAGCATCACCGCTCCCCACGTCATCAACATGTCTCTTTCTCTCAATTTCATGAATTTTACCATCATAGATTCCTAGCTAGACTTTGATATTAATCACATGATTGGATACCAATTTTTTTTTTATCTCTTTATAGATCGACCGGCTGCCGAATTGAATCTTTTTGCACTATATCAGTATTTCATTGAAAAAAAATTAGCTGATTGTCTGGTCGAAATGTAGTGATAATACATAAATCATTTATCGTATTAAAATTACTCATGAAGTAATTATGAATATAATACAAATTGTTCACAGTATGATTATATAAATTTTCATAATTTTAATTAATACAATCACATGTTATGTGCTTAGAATTTAATTATATAAATGAAGTGTTAAACTCAAAGATCATGATTGAATATCAAAGTGATGAGAGTTATATTCCCTCTAATTTTAATTATAGGGTTTTATTTCAGAATTTTAACGCTATTCTCTCCTTATTACATATGTCATTCATACTAATACACTGTAGGGTTATGCTTTGATTGATGCGTGCTTTTCATATTAATTATATATTCATTTGCTTTAAACAAAACCTTCTTTTTTTGAGGCAATTTTTGAAGAATTTTTTTCATTTAGAGTCAACTGAGATTTATGTATGTATATCAATAGATGTAATATAGCTTTTTTTTTTTTTTTTTTTTTTTGAGCAAAGAGTAATATAGCCATTTGGTAACATCATTTTGATGCCAAGTTTTTAAGTAAAGCTAGGATAAAGCCTTCGTGTCGTTGCGAAAACAGATATTTTCAGGAGAGGTCTCTAAACGGCACTCTTCCGCCCCGACTGTTCAGATTGCCTTACCTCCAGACCTTGTAAAGCACTCTCTCTCTCTCTCTCTCTCTCCATTTTCCCTTTCGCCATTTTCGATCTTCTTCTTCTTCATCCTCTCTCTCTCTATAAACAGTGATGTCTCCCGCAACTACCTGAACGGCACAATTCCTAGAGAATGGGGCTCTACGAAGTTGTCCTACATGTATGCTCTCTCTCTCTCTCTCTCTCTCTCTCTCTCTCTCTCTGTGGCGAGTGTATGTTTTATTGATTGATTGGGGGAAACGCGATGATGTGGGTGCAGTTATCTACTCGGAAACCGATTGACTGGTCCAATCCCGAAGCAACTAGGAAACATATCCACACTTCAGGAATTGTAAGTGATCACTCATCCCGCCTCTCGCATTTGGCTTCTTCGCTGTTTTAAACTTGATCGATAGTTTCAAGATTTTAACTTTCTCATTCTGCTCAGAGACGTCGAGAGCAATTGGCTTTCTGGACCTCTTCCTCCAGAGCTAGGGAAGTTGTCCGGGTTAGATCGATTGTGAGTCTCTTGATGCAAATTTCTGTGTTAGGCATCGAGTTTTTATTCTCTGATGATTTTGTATCTGGCGAGGGAATTTTATCCATTGGAGTGATCTGTTGAGAGATCATCATTTAGGTTCTATTAACCAATGTGATGTCATGGGTTCTTCTTGTTTCAGGCGTCTTACGTCAAATAATTTCACGGGCGAGCTGCCTCAAACATTTGTTAACTTAACGAGTTTGAACGAACTGTTAGTTTCCAGTTTCCACAAACTCAGCTAATATTTAGCCATTTATGTTCTTTCTTCTTCATGTGAATCTTGTTGTTTAATGCACTGTAGGCGACTCAGTGATAATCAGTTCACAGGAAAGATACCCAGTTTTATTCAGAACTTGACAGCTCTCAACATTCTGTAAGGCTTAATGGTTCTTCCCCTTTTAAGTCAGTCTATAAAGATATACCTCCAAGATAATACAATCTATGAATTGTATTGTCAGGGTTATTCAAGGAAGTGGATTGAAAGGGCCGATTCCTTCTGGGATCGCATTTTTGGAGAGATTGTCCGACTTGTCAGTCTGGAAGTTTGGCATTTCGATCTGATCTCTCTTTCTTTAAGATGTTATTAATTAAATAAAGCTCCCTATTTGATTTTGATGTGCAGGAGAATAAGCGACTTAGATGGACCCGAGTCCCCAGTTCCAAAACTTAGCTGTAGAAATATTGTGACACTGTGAGAGCGCTGTTCGTTCACAGATAGTTTACTTTATGCAAAAGAGCCAAATTGTCTTAGCAATGTGAAAAATATCGTTGCTATTTTCTTATAGGATTCTGAGGAGCTGCAATCTCATGGGAAAGCTACCTGCTTTTCTACCACAATTGACAAACCTAAAAATATTGTGAGTTGAAAACGGCTTTTCCCTTTTGCTATTCCAAGCTGAAAAAATAATTTTACCCTTAAGGAGTGAAATATCTACTAGTTTTTGGTTGACTATCGGTTGTAGTTAAAGAACCCATTTAAGATGGCTTGAAGGTCCCTTATTGACTTCAATGGTGTTTTGATATTTTCTATTGATATTGCTGAATTGTGAATGGTGTGGCATTTAAATTCTTGGTGATTGTGGCCTCCACTGTAGAATATACAGTTTTGGGCAGAAGTATATGGACCTTTTCTCTCTCGGAGAATTTGTGGGACTATTGCCAACAGTTCTAAAAGCCCAAGCTATTAGATGAAAGCGTGGTTTGTTATTTAAATATTCTAACACTCTCTTTGTTTTCACTTTTCCAGGAATAGAAACCACAAGAATTCTTACCTTGGTTGTGGTGCCCATTTCGTCTAATTAACTTTTGCTTTGATCTGTTTTCTTAACTTTTTAAGAGCATTAATGCAAAATGGAGGCTTCTGGTGGTTGATTGTCTGGAAACTTTCCTTCTAGTGGTTTACATTCTCGAATCTCAGCCCTACAATATCTAACTGGAGTTTTATGCTTGACTGTTGTACACTTGTCAGCCATAACATTCATAGTTCAAATGAGAGCATGGCTTTAAATGCATCTTTATACAAGTCAATTCTTCTTGTTTTTTTTTGGTTAAGAGTCAATTCTTCTTGTTGATCTGGTCATCTCTGTAAGATTTTATAGATGCTACTTTTAACAGCAACTTTTTGCCATTCTGTTATGGCTCCGTTTGTTTTGTAGAAAACATTTTCCGGTGTTTGGTTTGCTTAGGAAAATGAGTCAATGGAAAATGTTTTCATAGTCAACAAAAAATCTGCATCTAAATTCAGGAAGTGATTTCCTTTTTTTTGAAAAAATCGAAACACATTTTCTAAAATATGACTAGGTATCGGCACTTTAACCCGCAACTCTTCACTTAGACATGGGAACCCCAACGCCTGGTTCTTGGTCCTCGGCTCTCAGGACCAGGTCATCAACGCCAGGGCCTGGCTCATCAAGTTGGGCTCGAAGCCTTGGTGCCCAGGCCCAATGCCTTGGCACTCGAGCCCGAGTACATAAAGGCAGTGTTCGGGTCCTTGACACTCAAGCTCTAGTCCCCAGCACTTAGGTTTGTGTCCTTAAAGGCCGTGCGCAGGTCCTTAGCACTCAAGTTTGGATCCTTAGTTTATGAAATGTTGGTTCTTATGAAATTTTTAAAAAAAAAAAAAATCGATTTTTTAATTACTTTTTCTTTCTTTTCTTTCTTTTTCCTTTTCCTTCTTCCTTGGTCTATTGTCAACCACGGCGACAACCGGTGATTGACCATAGGCAAGGGACAAGCTCGCCCGATTCCGGCGAAGCTCGAGTGAACTTGTCCCTCGCCCGTGGCCCATTGCCCGTAGCTAGCAACCTCGGCTAAGGAAGAAGTTTAAAGAAAAGGATTAAAAAATAAATTAAAAATTTCAAATTTTTTGGTAATTTTTCCCTAGAAAATCAAATCAAATTTTCCATATTGAACAACGGAAAATATTTTCTTGATATTTTTTAGATTTCAGCCAAACACTAGAAAAAAATTGTCATTTACGTAGAAAATAACTTCCTAGAAAATATTTTCTAAAAATGTCACAGTTTTTGCGAAACAAATAGAGCTTTAATTCTTTGCTTTTCTGATATTCTTGAATGACCAAATCTCTGTGGTTCTGCTGCAGCTTATCATATACTCTATTCCCTTTCCTATTTTTTGAAATCCTCATTTTATTCTTTTTTTTTTTTTTTTTTTTTTAATTCACTCAAGCTCTTATTTCATTTTTTAAGCACCCCAGTATTGAGTCGGCATCCCTCTATTCATAAATAAAATATTGTGAAGGAGATGTGTTCAACAAATTATGTTTAGCTTTATATTGGGTCCTACTAGATTAGTGGAATCTCCCAATTTGAACTATAATATGTTGCATTCCTCGGATGCACTCAACTTAGTGCCCGAATAGCATTTCTAGTTATATAAATTGAAATTTCCATTTTGTAAATTTGATTTACAGCAGTTTTGTATAGTTACAGCATGTGACCAACTTGAAACATGGATTTAGGCGATGAATGCCTCTGGAAATGAATGTCTAGTAGAAAGCATAGGCACTAGGCAGTTGACCTGCATGTCTAAACATCTGAACTGGACTTTTTATGTTCATCCATGTCTGTGTTTCTACAATCCTCTGAAGTATGCTCAAAGAGTGTCCTGTGGGAGTCAGTTAAAACTATCTTCTCAATATATATTCACATTAAATTGCTTCGCAGAGACCTCAGCTTCAACAATCTGAGTGGCAAAATCCCTGAATCCTACCGCAGCCTGGAAAACATAGGATATATGTAAGTACTTCAATGCTGAACATAGGCTTCTTTCCGTATTTTGTGGAAGAATCTAAAATCTCAAGTTGTTCTAGTGGTGAAGCTACAGGCAACTTTTACCCTAAAGTAGTTGAGCTATCAATAGAACTTAGACCGTGATAACATATCCATTTTATAACTCTCAAAGTCCTCATGTCGTGAATGCTTATTATTTCACCATCCAAATTTTATAATGAATTGGGTTATGAATTTATGATTATTGTCAAGTAATTATTTTGGTGGGACTCTAGTCATGGAGCAGGTGTAGATCGTTGATATTTCTGTTGCTTAAAGAGCATGATTCACAAGTTTCAAATAGTTACTTGTTTACGCTGGAAGAGTTAAATGAATCAGTGATACCTAAGTACTTGACAGTTGTATGTGTCTGTACTCAATGCATGTCTTGTGTGCCTATTTTATGATGTATAGGAGATTAAAGATAGCAAAAGTCCTTAGGCTCTCTACTTGGTTCTTTCCACAACAATGGCCCTAGAAGTTTGGTGAGTGCAGTTCTTAAGTGCTATGTAGAAGGTCTGCGGAAGACCTTGGTATCTTCTCCCTAGTTTTGAAAATGATGGGAAACTGTAGTCCTAAGCTTCTTGGACTGTTTTACATCGGGGCATCGTCTCATCTTCCTGCCTGACGATTGACAGCTTGACAATAGCACATCTTCCTTACTTATTTATCTTATGTCTTAGAAGGACAAAAACATTATCGCGAGGAAATAGTTGATAACCTAGTTTGGAAGTATCCTTCACTAGTTCAGCTTTGTGTACTAGTGTTATGGTAATCGTTGTCCTTGCACTCCAAGTTTCGCAAGGATCAGGGTTTTCCTCTGTCATTGATTTCCTTGATCTTTCATCTCCAGCTAAAAGCTCTATATTGTTATCATGACTTAAACTGATTTTTTTTCCACACCAGTAGTAAATAAATGATTTTAATCTGCTAAATAATGTGTTGTCGAGGTATAACTCTTAAAAAAATTTCAGTTTGAGTGCATAGAGTACATGAGGAACTGATTCGATCAAATAATTTTGTTTAGCTATCTGACTGGAAACCAGTTGACTGGAGAAGTCCCTGTTTGGATCCTGGCGAAAGGAAAAAATGTGTAAGCTTCGCTGCCTGAAGAAAATATCTTGTTTAATCATGAATTTGCTTCTAGCTCTATCTGGCTAATCTTGCTCTGAACCAAGCAATTATGCATTCCCATCTTCCATCTTTATGGTTAGTAGCCTTTGGAGGTAAATGGAAACATCATCATTACATTTCTCCTCGTTGGGATCTGTTAATTGGATTAATATATGTAACAAAAGAGGCTGAACTGTATGATATGAATGAAAGAATATAAAGTGGATTTTCTTGGAAGTGCCTGGTTAGCTCCATTTTCCCTATACAAAAGCCGTTCCTTCCCAGCTGGAGATCTCTCAGACCTCTTGGAATGATTAAAATTACGTTTGGAAAATTTTTACTTCCCATTAATCATCTTTGAAAGTTTGTCTAATGTTTCACCCGCACTTTATGATTAGTTACTTGGGCTATTTCTTGCTGATAACAATGTTTTTATGGGTTTGTGTATTTGAAAAACTCTACAACCAAAATGAGCGTACGTAGGAGAAGTTGAATTATCTTATGGGCGTAGGAATGAAGCTCTCATGTGGTAGTTTAAACAGATAAATGGTGGTGTGGATATTTTCTTATTAGAAGATGCGACTTAGCACTAGTTGGAATCACAGTTCTGTTTTAGCCTCTTTGCCTTGTACATCATGACTGTTGTACTGTTACGGGTGAAAATGTTTTTATACACTATAAATAGTTTTAAAGTCTCTGTTTACACCAATTAGTGTTTCTCCTTTTCATATTTTAAGATAAGATATTTTCAATAGGAATAAAATATCACTTTCATCATCTTGTGATGTTTTTGCCTTTCATCTTGCCTTACCTGTCCATATTTTGCAACTGGTCTGCATTTTTGTACATACTTATCATTTGATGGAATTATAAAAAAAAAAAATCATTTGATGGAATGACTTTCAGTTTATTCTTCAAATTGATGAGATTTTGGAAATGGTTGACTGTTTCTCTGTGTAGTGATTTATCGTACAACAACTTCATTGCTGGAGGCTCAAAATGTCAAGAAGGATCTGTGTATGTCCTACTTCCTTCAGTCAGTCCAGGGCTCCCCTCAAATGTGTACTTATTGAGTAACTTATATCCTGTATGTGTATAATATTTCCATTTCTCTGCTGAATGTTGATTTTGTCTTCTCTCTACAGTAACTTGTTCGCAAGCTCTGAGGCTGAGAATGCGTATGTTCGCGATTAACTTTTCAACAAGAGACTTGGATTTCCAAGGACCCACATTTTTATTGTTTATGTACTTGGCACTGAACTTCATTTAGAACGATGATGATTATAACAGTAAAATCTTTGCTGACTTGCTCAGAACTTCATATTCTGCCACAAGTGGACTTGTCTCATGTTTGCAGAGTCACCGTTGTACAAAAAGTAAGTTAATATGCTGTAGAGTCATTTTTGTAGAATAAGTAAGTTGATATGCTGTATATCCTATGAGATTTTGTGAGACGACAGCTAACTGTTTTAAAAGCTTAAGCTGTTAAAGCTGTTAGATGAAGAGTGGATATATTTAATTAGGGAGGCAAATGGGGCCTCGAAAGATTTGAACTCATGAAATCCCAGCTCTAATACCTTATGGGATTTTATGAGACCACAGTCAACTATTTTAAAAGCTTAAACTGTTAGATAAATATGGATTTAATATTTAAATTATTCTAACATATCCTATCATTATCATCATATCCTAATTTGCATCTTATTCGCTATGTAATTTCTCATCAAATTTATCTCCTTGTCAACTCTCCTCTTGGCTATTGTGTCAATCTTTGATGGTTAATGCGTAATTACTCAAATAACTTCAAAAGCCACTCACCCTCATGAAATAATGGGTTGCTCATAAACCGGGGAGTTTCTATGTAATTTTCCAATAAGTGAATGCTAGCTTATTTAGTGTGTCTGGAAAGTCCACTCCATATTAACAAAAAGAAGAAAACTTGATTTTTCTCTGTGGCTGCTTTTTTACTCCATCTAGATCGGTATAACCTCTTCATAAATTGCGGTGGGAGCGAAGCAAACATAGGGGGCATCACATACGAAGATGATTCGTGGGAGGCTACACCTTCAAGATTCTTCAGGAGGGATTACTGGGCGTGCAGTAGCACTGGTTACTTCCCGATTACGATTCCGCTAGATATAGCTATACAGTTGAAAATACATCCAGACTGTCCATGAGTAAAACCCAACTTTACACGAAAGCACGACGTTCTTCTATCTCTCTAACTTACTACGGTTTTTGTCTGATGGATGGGCCCTACAATGTAACCCTTCATTTTGCGGAGATAATGTTCACAGACGACAAAAGTTATCAAAGCCTTGGGAGGAGAGCTTTTAATATTTATGTACAGGTAAACTCAGGGCATTATGTAGTGCTGGTTCTAATATGTAAAGCACATAAGCGTTCAATATGTTATGGTTGGGAAGTTTATCCAAATATCTCGTACTTGCAAATCATGATTTTTTCACAATTTGTACATTCTATGGAGACTAAAAGTTTCACCTTGTTTAGTGTGGAGACACTCAACTTGATTCAGATGAAACATTATTTCAGGGGAAATTGGTGTGGAAAGATTTCAACATAAAAATTGAAGCAGGTGGAGTTGGAAAGGAGGTCATAAGAAATTTTGCTGCCAATGTGACCAAGGGCACTCTGGAGATACGACTATATTGGGCAGGGAAAGGAACCACTTCTATACTTGACAAAGAAGTCTATGGTCCTCTTATATCTGCTATCTCCATCTATCCTGGTATGCAGATGGATGCTTCCATGTTCACTTGGTGCTTCTCTGTTGAGAAAGTTACTCATATTCATGTTGAAAAGAATACGCATATTTTTGTCTTGCACCAGAAGTCATCAATTGGCTATTCAGTTACTTGGTTTGGTTGCAAATGCCTACTGTAGGATTCAGGCCATCGGCATATGTCACTATCGATCAGGTCAATTACGCATAATAGCTGACTAGGGTCTATTATTATTCTCTTAGAGTCGAAAATTGGTTATAGGTTGCTTTGTGCTCTTTCTATCTGAGCATGTTTTCTCTGTGTATCTTTAATCTTTCCATTAGACTACGAAATGATAGCCTCGTTCACTTTTCCGCTATGGATTACAACCATTGCGCCTGTATTATACAGGCGCAATGGTTGAGAATGAAGAATAGATTTTTTTTTTTTCTTTTTGTTTTTCCCTTTGTATTTTGTATTACATGTTCCATAGATGACATCTTCCCATGCTCATTTATCTGATAGTTTCTGTGGAGTACTCTGGGCGGTTTTATGTCCTCTTGATTCTCAATTAGTGTGTTCTCCATCAATTTATTTCTGTGTTCAACGAGAAGCTACATTAGACTACAAAATGATAGCCTTGTTCACTTTTCCGCTATGGATTACAACCATTGCGCCTGTATTATACAGTACAGCCTTGAGAATGAAGAGTAGATTTTTTTTTTCTTTTTGTTTTTCCCTTTGTATTTTGTATTACATGTTCCATAGATGACATCTTCCCATGCTCATTTATCTGATAGTTTCTGTGGAGTACTCTGGGCGGTTTTATGTCCTCTTGATTCTCAATTAGTGTGTTCTCCATCAATTTCTTTCTGTGTTCAACGAGAAGGTACATTAGACTACAAAATGATAGCCTTGTTCACTTTCCCGCTATAGATTACAACCATTGCGCCTGTATTATACAGTACAGCCTTGAGAATGAAGAGTAGATTTTTTTTTTTCTTTTTGTTTTTCCCTTTGTATTTTGTATTACATGTTCCATAGATGACATCTTCCCGTGCTCATTTATCTGATAGTTTCTGTGGAGTACTCTGGGCAGTTTTATGTCCTCTTGATTCTCAATTAGTGTGTTCTCCATCAATTTCTTTCTGTGTTCAACGAGAAGCTACAGATATTTTTCTGCATTTACATCTATCCCATGTAACTGAACAGATCTGGGTAAATATTTGTTTGTTCTTTCTTCACTGCAGGCTTTGATCCCCCAGCCAGCAAAACTGCTCGAACAGTGGCTGGGATTCTGGCTGCTATAGTTTTTGTAGTTTTCCTTATCCTGGTTATTATTTGGTGGAGAGGATGCCTTGGACGTATCCTTTGGTGGAGAGGATGCCTTGGACGTATCCTTTTGTGGAGAGGATGCCTTGGACGTAAAGATAAAATGGCACAAGGTAGTTGCTTACCTGCAATTTCTGCTATTTAGTCCACGTGTATCTGTCAAGAAATATGAGAATGTTATGCACTCTGAATACATTTTCCCCTTCCATATTCTGGTTGAGAGGGAGAATAATCACATTGCATAATTTATATTTCCTGGTGGGGAAGGTGTAATCACAATTCGTCATTAATGCTGCATCTAGATTTACAGTTCCCGTAAAACTGTTGATGCGTGACATTTGTGCATTCCATAGGGAATTCAATTCGATGCAAAAGGCCAAAGATTATTATTAGGCGATATACAGCCAAAGTGTCATAGAACCATTTGGTTTGCTCAACGAACTAAATTTTCATTTAGAAATCCGAAAAATGAAGGAATAGATAGTTATAGGGAGAGACAGTAGATTGTTTCTCAGATGTGTGTGTGTGTGTAAACACTAAGTCTCCATTTCAAGACACCAAAAATAGCTGCCGGAACTTCACATGTGCGAGAAATTAAAACATACAAACCATGCCCTACATTTCCAAGTGGGTTTTCTGTATGTTTTTCTTTTCCTTCACTAGTAAATACCCTGGGGACATTCTCATTTTACTTTTCAAAAATACTTACTGCCAACTGATGCCAGACTTTCCCAGAAAGTAATTTTCAAGATGCTAAGCTATTCTGTACTGAACTTGCTCAGACCAAAAGGTCACAAAAAGGTTTTCTGGAATATTGAGAAGGAATTGATACGTCTGTGTTAGATAGTGGATTACATACTTTAGCTGTTGACTTTTCCAAATTCATAGAAGTTCCAAAACGTGTTGCAGATTTGAAGGGTCTAGCATTGCAAATTGGTTTATTTACCTTGCGACAGATTAAAGCCGCCACAAACAATTTTGATGCTGCCAATAAGATAGGAGAAGGTGGTTTTGGTTCTGTATACAAGGTATGCTGGAAAATTGGCAAACCGAATTCCCCCATCTCCCAATAGAAAAGATCTGTAGACACCAGCGTAACTCAATTTTCACAGCATAGATCTGATGCCAAAGTTGAATTGCAGGGTTTTCTGTCAGATGGCACCGCTATAGCAGTGAAGCAGCTTTCATCCAAATCACAGCAAGGAAATCGTGAGTTCGTGACTGAGATTGGGACGATTTCTGCTCTTCAGCATCCACATCTGGTGAAACTCTATGGATGCTGCAATGAAGGAAATCAACTTTTGCTGGTTTACGAGTACATGGAAAATAACAGTCTTGCTCGCGCTTTATTTGGTAATTTGATGTCACATTGTGCTTCATTGACTTCAGTTAATGACATGGCAATAAAGCAGTTTTGATGTCTTCTGATACAATTGAAGGTCCTGAAGAATTTCAATTAAAGTTGGACTGGCGGACAAGACACAAAATATGTGTGGGTATTGCCAGGGGCTTGGCATATCTTCATGAAGAATCAAGGCTGAAGATTGTGCATAGAGACATTAAAGCTACTAATATTTTACTGGATAAGGATCTCAACCCTAAAATATCAGATTTTGGTTTAGCAAAGCTTGATGAGGAAGACAACACACATATTAGCACCAAGATTGCTGGAACTTAGTAAGTTTCTTGCTTTATGTTCCTGTTAACCTAATTAGGAGTCAGTTACAGCATAAAACAATGGAGTTGGAACATATAGTCTGATTTAAGAAAAGTGAGTTGAATGGAGCTTTGTGATCGATTCACGTCATCCCAAAGAATGGAGCTCAACAACTGTGACTTAACCACAAAACTTTATGCCTGCCCCGCCACTCTTCATGTCAAAAAAATGTTAAGTATGTCACATAACCTACCATTAATAATGTTACTCTGATATTGACTCATGTAATCTTTAATTTGAATATAACTGAATATTATAGGCCAAAGAGCTAATTCACCCACGTTTCTATTTTATACCCACGGAAAAACATAAATAAGCATGTTCACATGTTTCAAAATTTTGCATTAACATGTGTGAAAAGTCAACTTGTTTATGGAAAGAATGAGATTAATTAGGGAAAGGGATATAGCTGTAAGTTTGTTCTACTAACTCTTAACATTAATTCAACAAAAAAGAACTATAACATTAACTAATTTCCATTATCTCAACAAACTTAGATAAGCTAATACAATTTCTGGAAAGTTCGTATCCTCTTACGGGAGATTGATTGATAATATCCTACGTGCTCCATTTACTACATTAAGAACAATTCAAGATAAATATTTCGCATGGTAATTCAGCATGCCCTACCTAATGTGTTCACTCAGACAAAAAGCTTGTTTGTGAAACTATTATGATACAATTATGATGCAATACATTTTAACAATGCATATTGACACGTAATATTAAGTGTTTTAATATGTTTCCCCTATAACAATCAACTTAATGCAAAACAATTTAATGAACATTAACTACTATATGTTAAAATTTCAATATGAATTATCTATATATACTCCTTTGTATGAAAAACACAATTTTAGTAGATATGTCTCACATGACATTAACATAGAGGATGCACTTTCAAGTGAGTTACAAACAAAATAAAACCAAAATATACAAAGCAAGCACGTGCGTCGCAAGGGTTACAAAGCTAGCGAGGAAGTGAAAGGCTGTTTTTCTATTGGTACAGCAACAACGATGACAACAAAACTAAGAAGCTTTTCTGCCCCTAGGCTTGGCTTTACGAATCCTCCTACGGTCGCTGCCCATGTATTCATAGGCCTTGGCTCAGCGTGTTTCCAAATCATTTTTCAGTCGGAGTGCCTCTTTTGCAAGTTATGAAATCATATATGAAGCCTGATAATTATATAAAACAACAATGGTCTTTTTCTTTTTTTGAAATATTCTCAGTAAATTCTATTAGAATTGTCATATTTAGGAATCTCTCTTTCTTTTGAATTTTAGGAATATTAAGTATGCACTATTTAAGGCAGTTACCTTGTTGCAAACACAAGCTCTTTTCTTGTTGTGCAGTGGATATATGGCACCAGAGTATGCGATGCATGGTTACCTCACTGACAAAGCCGACATCTATAGTTTTGGCATAGTTGCCTTAGAAGTTGTTAGTGGCCGGAGCAACAGTAGTTCCCAAAAAAATGAGGAATGCTTTTATCTACTTGATTGGGTAATCAACTCTATCATTTCAATTATGATCATATCCATATTTAAATCTCTACTTGTGCCGGTGGAAAATGGATTAAGGAAGCGTGAGCAGAGTATGTAATTCCTCACATGCACTTTTAATTGTTGCAAAGGAGTGTTACCGTTACCAGCTATTGAAACCTGCTTAACGAATTGTCGTGCTGCTAAGTGCAGTTTGTCATTTCAAATTAATCTGATTCTTCTTATTATGTTTGTCTACACTGAATTTTCATGTACATTCTATTTTTGGATTGAAGAAAATTCTATTCCTTGAAGTTTGGAGTAGTTCAGTTTTAGTCTTTATGTTTTTATGCTTGACGTTCATACTCCCTGTAGTTCCATTGTTGCCAAACAAGTCCTTCGACTACTATTCAATTTTGGCAATTACTGTTATATTAAAAAAATTTCAAGACCGTGTCTTGACTAGAATATCCATATACTTTTGATTGAGGTATAACTTTTTTCACATTCATATAATTTTGAGTCCTTTAGTTAGATTTTGTTTTGCTTTGAGTAAGCAATCATTATTGGTCCCCGTTAAATTTGATTGTCACCTGAGTTGCATAATCAAGTATTTCTTGTTAAACTAGAATTGAGAGTAGAAGGCAATGGATGGTGTAAAACATTTCATGTAATGACACTGACAAATAATTCTTGATAGTAAAACTCAATAAAAGCTGGCGATTTTAAAGCAGTGTTGGTAAGTTTTTGGCAACCAGTGAACCATTAGTAAGTGATGTTGGAGTTTACCAACTTTTAATCAAAATCGGTAAAGAAATCATGTTTGATCTGTATTTGACTCATTTGAGATGAAAAACTAGTGGGTGCTTATCAACTGCATTTGTCACGTAATAATCAAGAGACATAATATACTTCATCCTGTTGTAGTATTTAGAGCATATTTTGCAACTCATCAGTACCTGAAGCTTGAAAGGGAAATATTTTCACTTTTCATTTCTGTTTCTAGGTACGAATTTTGAAGGAGAGAGGAAATTTGATAGATTTAGTTGATCAGAGGCTCGGTTGTCACTTTGACAAAGAGGAGGCACTAGTATTGACAGAGGTAGCTCTGATGTGTACTAATGCGACTCCAGCACTCAGGCCACTGATGTCATCTGTGGTTAGCATGCTTGAAGGCAAGGTTGCTGTTCCGGTGCTGGACTCTGGAGGCGCTGTCATGGCTGAGGAGAAAATTGAGGCCATGAGGAAGCATTTTAGAGGTGACAAACATCCAGCAGTTGGTGAGAATTTCACCAAGAGTATGTCCATTGATGGGCCATGGATCGGAACCACTTAGTCCACATCCAATACTTCTGGATACTGATTACCGATGTCATCTGTGGGTTGTTTTGTTCTAAGTAAAGTAGTTCCCCAAAGAACTAGGGCTTTAGCTCTTGAATTTCTCTCTGAAGTTGTTTTAAATAAAATAGTTTCCCAAAGAACTAGGGATTTAGCTCTTGAATTTCTCTCCAAAGTCTCTCTTTCGCTTACATTTGAAACTGAAGGTATAGATAATATAAAGAAAACAACGTGTTATGCAGTGCAGTAATTGTGCATTTCGAACTCATTAGTAGGGAAAGCCTGAAGACAATAGTTTGTGGTTTGGTGGTTGTATTTGAGCCGTTTCTTTCCATATTGTTATTCGAACAGAGACGATGTTGCAACTTTTTTTCTCTTCACACAATAATGATGCAGATGGTTGCCACTGCAAGGGAGGGAATCTATTATGGAAGTTCTTCATTTGTTTGAATGGCGAGATGTGCAAAGTGGCGCATTCTTGCTTTGGATATGTTTTGTTCACTAGCTCAACCCGTTATATGTTGCTACTCAAAAAAATTTCTTAGCAAACGCAAATTTTTTCTGTCTTTAGTATGGATGATGGTCGGCCAACTTCGTCTTTCCCATCTTTGAGAAATGAGGAAAGAGAAACTTGATACTTGCATGTCTACACACACAAAAAAAATTATCTGGAGAAATTTGCAGGTCCAGTCACTATTTCTTCCCGGTGGATTACTACCTTATCAGCTTACTAATTCCATTCCATCAGTGGTTTTGTATTATGAGTCAATGCCCAAAACGTTCTTAGATTAATGTCAAAACAATCAAACAAGTTGAAACCGAAATCGAAACCTCAATGGGTTCAGCAGGTCATCCTAAGATTTGAGAGTTGGGGGCCCAGTGAATATTGATGAAGTTGACATCCCACGATGAAAATTGAAGTGTTCCACATCAGAGGCGGGTGATTTGCTGCTGCCACTACAACTACAACCGAGCAAAGCAAAACAGCAGATCTGCTGCAACTTCGTAAATCCTGATTCCTGTATCAGCGGACCTCCACAGAAAATGGAAACCAAATCCTGTTTTTATTTAAGTAACTAACTGAAAAAGAACAAAAAAGGTGTTTATTAAGGAGAATCCAATAAGTGCCTGTATCTTAGTGGACCATGACCTCTAGGAGTTATTTTTTTACCCTTTCTTATCAAATTAATACCTAGACTCGATATAAGTGGAAAGGAGTTAATGTCAAGAAATTGGCAAAGCATAGAAATAGAAATGATTTTTCTTCAAAAGAAATGGCAAACCACATCTATTCACATAGCCCTTTTCTTTTTTTTTTTTTTTGTACGCAAGGTATATTCCTAAACTTTGGAGCTCATCCACGAGTAGTTTCGCGGGCCCTGTGGCATCCCAAAATTTAGGGCAACCTCTAGATGTATTAAAGCCTATGATTAGGTAATGAAATTACCTTTGGTTTATGCTTTAGCCATTGGTTTTCTTTTAAGGCCAAGTGTTATGTGTCTTGTGTTCATGAGTTATTAAAATTAGTATCATAGGATGAGTTGATAAGAAGAATTTATTCTTGGCTATGCACCTCATAGATTTAATCCCTATAGTTTAAATGCTACAAGATTTATGGCCATATGAAATTGAGAATTTGAAATCTATAGAAGAAAGAATTAAAAATGAATTATTAAAAGTGAAATTGGGATTTATTAGGATTGAACTTTAGGCCCAAGGGTATTGGACCTAAAGTGGGCCAAATTGGCTTGGCCCATGAAGCCCATGAAGAGGGCTGCCGTCGACCACAAGGGGGGAAGGAGCCGGCCCAACCTTCAAGTCCATCATGCATGGGAGTTGCCAAGTGGCAAAAAGGGGGCTTCATCTATTGGTCATCTTGGGTGGCTCCAAATGATGGCTAATGATTGTATTGAGGGGGGAATAAAAGGAAGGAGTGACCGGTTTAGGGAGGGGCTGTCGTCCAAGGTGAGAAAGAGAGAGAGAGCTACCGAGAGAGTGAGGAACCGAGAGAGAAAAGGGAGAGTGAGCGTGCGGAGGAAGAGAGGGAAGGAGAAGAGCTGCCCGTCGCCCGTCGCCGTGCGTCCGTCGTCCGCCGTGTTGCTTGTGCTTGCTTGGTACAAAGGCAAGTTGGGATCCATATTCTGCTCTTGCATGTTGTATCTTGCATGTGTCTTTGAATGGTGATGAATCTCGGACGTTTAGGGTGTGAGAAACCGAAGCTTGAGTATGTTGTCTTTGAAATGGCATTCTGTTTTCGAGTATACCGCCTAACCCAGAACGTTGTAGAGGCTTGCATGTGGGGTTTGAGTCGGATTTTGGCTTCGACTTCTTCACGAAAGTTGTATACAACATCTCAAAGTACAACATACTAAAATTTGAGATAAAATGGTTGAGTTTTGAGGGGTAAAACCCTTCCTCTACGAAAACACTAGATCTGAAACTGTTTTGTTGACCTCTTGGTAGTTTTGTGTGTTGCATGTCACTTTTTACCGAGAATTTCACTTCGACTTCTTCACGAAAGTTGTAGAGAACATCCTGAAAACTAACATACTCAAATTTGAGATAAAAATAACAAGTGTAGCCTAGTGAAACGATTTTCCTTTGAAGACGGTAGATCTGGAAGTGTTGTACTGGACTCCAGCGACTTCGTGGACTATAAAGTGGCTATCCTTTGAGAATCTCACCTAGATCCCTTAATGAAAGTTGTATTAGACCTCTTGAAGCAAAACATATCAAAAATTCAGAGGAAATGAAGGAAGATAAGTAGGTAAAACCTTGATTTTTCGGAGACAGCTAAACTGGACTGTTCGGTACTAGGAACAGGAGCTTCGACCGTCTATAGTTAATTATCTAGGACGAATATGGCCTTGATGTCTTCATGAAAAATCTACCTTAGGGTCTCGACTATCACCTGGTAAAATTTCATAATTTTTAAAGGTCATTTGGGTATTTAAACTGAAATATTTCAAGAACCGCGCAATCTGATTGTATCCGAATTTTGCAAGCTGTAATGTGTGAGCTATATCTTTTTGTGTGAAGCTCTTTTGGGCATGTGTTCTTCATGGAATTGTTACCTTTATGTCTTTTCTATCACATGTTCTGATTTTATGATTTTTGAAGATCATATGGATATTTAATTTATATGTTTTCCGAAATTGTGCAAGCTGGAATTTGGTAAATTTCAAAAAGTCATGATGGATGGATTATTCTATGTTATATGGACCCTATGGATTGTATTGTCATAAGTGATTGGACTTTACTGCATATATGATGATGATTGGAAATGCATATAAGAATCAAATGCTGAAAATGATCTTGTTGCCATCATATTATATGCCATGTTGAAATTGAGCTATAATTGTAAATGTGAACCATGATAAATGAGAAGGCCGTCAGAGGTGTGAGCCGACGATGCCCCGAGAGTGTCGGGATGCCCGGCCAGGGAGTGTAAATGCCGGATGCCCGGCGGCCTAGTGGCATAATTCCGGAGGGTCCTCGGGAATTTCGAGATGCCCGGAGAGTGGGGTACAAGATGCCCGGAGGGTGTGTGCCGGATGCCCGGAGGTTTGTGTCGGAGGTTCCTCGCGATGCCAGGTGGGGTGCGAGCAATAAATGTGGGATGCAAATACTGGTCCCGGAAAAGAGAAATGTGGCGGCCCAAAATAAAAGAATAAAATTGAGAAATTGAAAATTGAATTATGTATGATATGGTAACATGTATGCATGAATGCATGGATGTATGTGCACCTATGGCATGATGGTATATGTGACATGATGATGGTGAGTGTATGTATGTGCACCTATGGCATGATGGTATATGTGACATGACGATGGTAAGTGCATGGATGTATGTGCACCTATGGCATGATGGTATATGTGACATGATGATGGTAAGTGCATGGATGTATGTGCACCTATGACATGATGGTGATGATTACATGAGGATGTGTGTACATGTGGTATGATGACATATGCATGGCTTCAGGGTAAATTATGCATGGATGCATGAATGACATGTGTTATGCTATGATTGTTATGATTGTATTGTGTGATGCATTGAGTGGTTTATTGGGTCCTTTACCTGCTGAGTGGCTGTACTCACCCCTTCGGGGACCAACATTTCAGATTAGAAAGATGCCGCTCCCTACTGTCACGTGGGGCGTCTTTTACGGCCTTCCTTCGGACGTGGAGGTCGAGTGTGTGGAGATCGACTGTCCCACCATCCCCGGTCTGACGTTTATTTGAGTTCGTGCATTAGTGATGTATGACGTGGGCCTGGCTGGGGGCCCTGTCATTCAGGAGTTCATATTTGTTCACGTTCGTCGAGACGGAGTGATGCGGGGGATGTTGCCGCCACCACCGCCTGATGCACCGGGATGGGTGTGACGGCCCGTGCGTGAGGAGCAGGAGCTGCAAATTTTTGGACAATAGCCGACACTAGTGGATGGAGGATTGTGCATGATCGACATAGTGGGTCGAGTTGTCTCTTTTTGGGGTTATGGCTGAGTGTAGTTAAAAGTCTTGGCCTTTCTTTTGTTGTACCAACCCGAGAAAATCCATCATGAAAATATGTAAATAAAAGTGTCTTGACTTTGTCTTTTCTTATGGTGTTTAGTGGTGTGCATTGTATCATGGTTGTTGGTGGGAGAATTGGTAGAATTTGATTATGCTTCCGCAAATAAGATGCGCTGGGACCGTTAAAAAAAAAAAAATGCCTAGGAACTAAGATTCTTCTTTGGTATCTGTGATGACCTTAGGCGCTTCAGGGTGCCACAGGCCCCTAGTGGGCCCACCTGAGGAAATCCTATAAACTCATAAACCCCCATTCGAAGGAGGACCTCCCCATTCCCAAGAGGAATGGTGGCGTCTGGAGCAAGCCCAATGGTTCCTCTCTTTGGATCATGACATGTACCTTCAAAATTCAAATAAAGTTAGAAAATACTGAGATTAAAAACATTTAAATTGAATTGGGATATTATAAAGGAGTAGAGATTTTACATACATGTGGTTATTGTTAGCTCGAAGAAAAAATGTGAACTTGAAATTTTAAGACAGGTCATTAGACCCTTGGTCTCGTATTTGGGAAAAGTGTCAAAAAAAGTCCTAAACTTTTTATTTTTGTGCCAATTAAATCCTAAACCTTTTTACGTTGTGCCAATTTAGTCATTCTAGCCAAAACGTAAAAAAGTTTAGGACTAAATCGGCACAAAACAAAAGGTTTAGGACTTTTTCGATACTTTTCCCTCTCGTATTCATATGCTGAAAATCATATCTTTCTTGTCATTTGTGATAAATTTTCCTACATCTTACTCATTCGACAATTGGATGAAGATACTCTACCCGAATCACACGTATTATTATCTATGTCCGAATCAATTCTTAATCACGTTAATGCACTACATATTTGCAGTTGGAATATGAAAAGACATTCATGGAAGTATCGTGTAGGCATGAAAGATTGACACTTCTTTGAACACGATGAATCATCCCATCCATGGGGAAGTTTCCGATCTCAAGGAAAAATGGGACTTGGAAATTTCAAAAAAGCTAATAAGCAGAAATTTCTCCTCCTTAAGTGCGAAAACAAAAGCAAATTGCCAAATCATGGAGCAAGGGTTCCTTTTTCGTCTATATCATACAATTTTTAAAAAAAAAAAAAAAAAGTAAAAAGAAAAAAGGCATTTGACCATCGAAGTGTTGGGTGGCAAGACCCATAACCTAATCGGATTCACTTTTAATGAGTTGATTTTTCTTCGTTTAACGTTGCTAATCATTAATTCGAATCTCAAAAGTACTAAAAAAATAAAAAGAAAAAAGGCAATGGAGATTGGCTTGAATTTTGTTTGAGGGCCGTGCCTTTTAGCCAATTTTAGATTTGAAATGTCGATTTCTTTAGCTAAAATTAAGTACTTTAAAATTTGGAAAGAAATAAATGAAAGTTAACATTGAAGTTTTCCTTTTCTTTCAAAAAAAAAAAATCAAAATACGTATTGATAAAAAAGTAAGCACCACAGCAAAGTGTAAATATGGATATATTTTATGGGATAATTGAGTAAAGAGTCCTCACTTCTCAATACTAGGGATGGCATCATGATCACCACTCACCATAGGGATGCCTTTTAAATGTACGTATATCTTGCCATACGACGGCATTTTTCTCATGCCGTGTCTTATGTTATGGCTAGATCTATCACCTAGAGGAGGGATAAATAGGTAATATTGCATAAATTAAAAGAAATTAAACTAATATTGCGAAGACACGACTTCTGATGACAGAGAGTGTAGTGGTTAGATCTTACCAATATACAATTCTATCACAATTAAAATAAAGAGAGTAAATGATAAAGAATTGTATACAAAAGATTATAGTGGTTTGGCTTTTGCAAGTCTACCTCTACTCTCTCGCTGAAAACTTTATTGGCCGAATTCCACTATTAAGAACCAATAAGAGGTTACGAAATTTGAGCAATGAATACTCAAGCTCGTATGGATACTCCTCACACACTCTCAATTTTTAAATGATTACACAATGTTGCTTACAGAGACAAATGTATTTGATTGGAAAATACTCTTTTAGACTTTGGAATTATATGTTTCAATTCTCTCATTTTACATTTATGTTGGGGGTTTCTCACTGTCAGGCTTCAATTTTCTCGTGTTACGTTTATGTTGGGGGTTTCTCACTATCAGGCTTCTCAGTTTTTTCAGATTGCTAAATCTTGAATCTAATGCCTTTCTTTCTATTGGTTCTTGAGCTGCTTCAGACGGTTGTTCTCCTTGATTAGAATCTTCTAGTATTTCAAGATTTTCATCAAACTTTACGTCAATGGATTCTTCTACTATGCGAGATCTTTTATTGTAAACTCTGAATGCCTTGTTTGTGGTTGAGTATCCCAAAAAGATTCATTTGTCTGATCTTTCATTGAACTTGTCAGGCCGATCATTAGCATTTCTCAAGATAAAACATTTGCAACCAAATACTCAAAAATATGAAATATTTGGTTTTCTACCTTTGAAAAGCTCATGGGGGATTTTTTTACTAAAGAAGGTCTGAGGAAAACTCAATTGATTACGTAACATGCTATTGAAATGACTTCTGCCCAAAAGTATGATGCAATTTTTCTTTCAATGAGAAGGGTTCTTGCCATTTCTTACAAGAACCTATTTTTCCTCTCTACTACACTGTTTTGTTAAGGTGCATAGGGAGTTGAAAATTGATGCTCAAAGCTATTTTCTTCACAAGAGTTTATGAAATTTTGATTTTTGAATTCTTCTCCATGATCCATTTTGGTGCTAGAATTGAATATCCTTTTTCATTTTGAATTCTTTTTACAAATTTTGAAAAGTGAGAAAATGATTCATGCTTGTATGCAAGAAAGAAAACTCATGTGTACCTTATATAATAATCAACTATTACTATTTGTGTTTTTGTTGGTCCGAAGATGTCTGTATGGAGAAGCTGCAAGGCACGGTTAGTAGTTACATAATTAATGGGTTTGAAGGAGTTTCTTACCTATTTACCAAGGGCACCCACTAAAAAAACTTCAGATCTTTCAAACTTTAGATCCGGTAATCCTCATATCAGTCTCTTCAAAGAATGTTCCGAAATTTGCATTGTAGTGATGTGTCCAAGCTTCCTATGCCAAAGACCTTTTTAATTTTCAATTGATACAAGACACTGAATGTCATCAATTTTTATATCTAGTAAGTATATATTTCCATGTTTCCTTTCAGTGAAAGACTGCTGCTGATCTTTGCTTGTTCTTGAGCACTTGTCCTCTTGAAAGCAGATCTTGTACCCAGTGTCAGATAATTGACTGATGTTGATCAAATTATAATTGAGTCCTTTGACAAGAATACATCTCTTATGGTCAGGTTTCCAATTTCAATTGTTCCTTTACCAATAATTTTTCTGTTGCGACCTAAATTTCGGGTGCATCACCTAGAGTTTAAGCTAATGAACTATTAAGTCTTAAACTTAGCTCGGGCTCTCTCAGACCCATACCAATTCGCAACTTAAGTTCAAGTTTTTAACATGCAAATGAATTTTATTTAGGAGTCACCACTAATTAGTTTATGATAGGTCGATTAAATACCTAAGTAAAATAATTGAGGATTATTTCACTCCTACGAACCAGAGACTTTGGGTACGAGGACTTGGTTACACTAGATTTACCTAATACCCTTTCGGTACCATTTTTTTTTTTTTCAAAAATGTTTTTGCAAGCAGTTTGGATTTATTTTAACCTAAATTTCTATCAAGAAAATTGGTGATCACACGGGTGCTTAATCATTATTAAACATTCAATCAAACAAATTGCATTAAAAAAAAAGAAATTAAACACAAGCAATTTTGGGGTTTTTCTTTTAATTAGAACTTTATCAATAGATATGCATTTAACTACGTGACCTAATTTTACTAACAAACTATTTCTAGTTAAATGAACCTATTATGCAAACTATTTGACATGCACCTAATTTTTTGTATTTTTTTATTAAAATTCGTAATAAAAAAATAATTAAACTATCTAAAAATGAATAATTTTCTAAAATGTTTTAGGGGGTAATTTCATTTAAACCCTATCCTATCTCAAAAAACTATTTTTTTTAATGGATGAGATTGATCAAATATGCAAACTTTATCTAAGACCCTATTTTTGAAAAAAATTTTAGGTCCAACCCTAATCTATTCAAAAAATTATCTAAAAATGCAATCCTAAAATGCAATCCTAATTTATGAAACCAACATGCTCTAATGCAAGATTTTGATTTTGATTTTGATTTTGATTATATATTTTTTAGTGTTTTCCAAGACAAGAAATTATCAAGTAAATATTACGTCTAAACGGTCAAGATATTAAACAAATAACAAATAAATGATTTAAATAATCGAAATAATAACATGTTGTCTCATGGGTTAAATTAACGATTACCCTAACCCTAAATATCACGACATATAAAAAAAGGTTCAAAATAATTAAAAATCTGATATGAAGTCTTACGAATTAAACTAATAATTATAATGATTTAACAATTAAAATACTATCAAAATACCCAAAAATTAACATAATTAAAAAAATGATTTGACGTCTTACGAATCAAATTAATAATTACAAAAATTTTGGGCAAAACTCCTGCGATTAGTGCCTACAAGATTCATGAAATGAATATTGACATACCATGTTCTAATTTAAGCAATAATAACAGAAATTAAAAAAGAATAATAACATAAAATAAATAAATAAAATAAATAAAAACTAAAATAAAACTAAACTACCTACGGGGATTCAAGAAAACAGCGGGGTCGACGGGGGCGGAGACGCGGTGCAGGGGGTCGGAGCTCCGGCGAGGGTGAACCGGTGGCGTTGGCAACCCGGCGGCGGGGACACTGGTCAGAGCGAGCGTCGCGTCGGAAGAGAACAGCCGGCGCAAGCGGACGGGTGGTGAGCGGCAGAGCTTCAGGTCATCGCGGCACAGCTGGGCGAGCAGATCACGGACTGAGTGGGGCAGCAGCAGCTTTACCGGGATCTCGCGGGTTGCAGGTGAGGCAGAGGGCGACGGTGACTGGAGGAACGGCGATGCGGCGTTCGGCGAGCAGGGGCGTCGGGTCGCGGCGCGGGTGGAGCAGAGGCAGGTCGGCGCTGAGCGGTCGAGGACAGCCGAGCAGGGCAGCAGCAGGTCGACGGTTGTGGCAGCGTCGGGTCGCGGCTGAGGAACGGCGTCGGGCGAGCAGATCACTGACAGAGCAGGGACAGCAGCGGCTTCGTCGGGATCTCAGGAGCAGCAGCGGGTCGCGGGCCGGCGCGACTGCAGGCGAGACGGGGCGGATGCTGACGGAAGCGCGAGCTGTGGCGTCGCGGGTGAAGGGCTGCAGATGGTGAGTGGGGCTCCGGCGCGGTGGCAAGCTGCTGGGCGGTGGTTTGCTGCAGTCGTCGCTGGTGGTGCTCGGGCTGCTGCGAGGAGATGGAGCGGTGGTGGTGCAGCTGGTTCGCGGCTGGGGGATCTGAGATGCTGGCGTCGCGGGGGCAGCAGCGAGGCAGCATGCGTCAAGGCGTCGGCGAGGGCTGAGGTGGAGCAGCGAGACCGGTGGCGCGGCGTGGCGGAGGCGAGCGGACCCGCGAGGTGGCCGTGCCGCGGTCGAGGTCTCCGCGAAGAAGACGATGCGGTGGCTTCTTTTTTTTTTTTTTTTTTTCCTCCTTTCCTCTCTCTGCTCACGTCCTCTCACGTCTTCTCTCTACAGGCTTTTCAGAAAATAGAACAAAAACACTTTTTGTTTTTACTTTTAACTTTTTTTTCAGAAAATAATCTTTCTTTTTTACACGAATTTTCTCACGAAATTTTTTTCTCTCCGAATTCGGCCCCCTTTGGTCACGAAAATTGTGGCCTTTCTTATAGTGATTCCATACGGCCGTTTTTTATAATATTTTCTGAGTTTCCATCTTCTTGAATTGATTTATGGCCGCAAATCGAGCGTGATTTCGCAATCAGCTCGATTTTGCTTTGATTACTTATCTTTTATCAAAATCCTTTCCCTTTATTCACCTGATTTTTAATTGCTTATGCATTTATCAAAATATGAATATTCATCAGAATTTCGAACTTTCATGAATAATGAATCAAATTGATTTTCCCCTATTTTTTCTTTTTATTTGTGATTTTTATTTTTATTTTCCTAGGATTACCAAAAATTAGGTGTCAACACTATCATCTGTTGTTCCCTCAAAAAGATATGCTTCCATCATTAAAATTTTTAAGTTCAATGAACTTACTTGGGTCACCGATCATGTGTCTCGAGCATCCGCTATTTGAGTAGCACTTGTTTTTCTTCTTTTTTGGTACCTCAATTTCTTCATTAGAATCATAATTTGCCATCAGATAAGAGTTAGCATAATCTTCGTCGCTTTCCTCACACTCAGTGTAGCTTCATGTTTCAGCCTTCAACGCTTTCTCTGTTTTCTCATACTTGTTCTTTCTTTCTTTAGAATGAGACAATTAGGTTTGATGCATCCTCGCTTTTTGCACTTGAAACAAACCACGTTTTTGTTTTTGTTTTTTTGTTTTTTTTTTTTTTGGTAAAGACCACATTTTTGTTTTCATCTCTTCCATTGAAGTTTCTTTTTTGCTCAAACGATCTGAATGGTTTTTTTCTTTGAACTTCCTTCCTTTTCTAGCCATCTTTTGAAGCTTTTTCACTATGAGTGCAATTTCCTCGTCATCTTCTTCGTCGTCTTCTAAATCTGAATCATTAGAGTCAAGATTAAATTTTAAAGCTATTACTTTCTTACCTCTGGTGTTTTCATCGGTTAGACGTTCTTCTTCATAAGATTGGAGAGTTCCCACGAGTTCATCCACGAAGAGATGATATCCTTCGACTTTCTTGAATAGACGTCTTAATGTTGTTCCATTCTTTTGATAGTCCTCGAAATATCTTGTTCACTTTTATAGGATTTGATATAGGTTGCCCTTGATACGTCAACCCATTGACAATGTTAGTAAATTTGCTCAAGATGTCAATGACGGTTTCTTCAGGTTTCATCTTGAAGGCTTCGTATTGCTGGAAAAGAACGTTTACATTCGTCTTCTTAACCCGATCAGTTCATTCGTACGTCACATGCAACCTATCCCAAATTTCTTTAGCAGACTCACATGAGGATATGCAGTTATATTCCAAGGGAGATAAGGCACAATATAAGAATAAACTGCTTTAGCATCTAAAACTTCTCTTTTGATTATTTTTTCCTCAGACATAGCTTCAACTTTAGGCCTTTTGCTATCCGTATCCTTTGAGGAAGAGGCCGAAGGTCTTACACCTTTCAAAACTACCTCTCACTCTAATGGATCCTTGGATCTGATTAATACTTTTATCTTGTTCTTCTAGATGTTGTAGTCATTTCCATTAAAGTACAGAGACCTTGTGTAACTTTATCCTTCCATAAGTCTTAATGCAATATTGCTAGCCATAGAAATATCATTGACTCAAAAGTAATGAATCACTTCAATAAAGAATAACCATGCTCTGATACTAATTGTTATAGGTAGATCTATCACCTAAATGGGGTGAATAGGTGATATTGCGGAAATTAAAAGAAATTAAAGTAATATTACGAAGATACAGCTTCTGGTGACAGAGAGTATGGTGGTCAGATCTTACGGATGTACATTTTTATCACAATTAAAATAAAGAGAGTAAATGATAGAGAATTGCACACAAAAGATTATAGTGATTCGACTTTTGTAAGCTTATGTCCACTCTCCCACATTATAAACCTATTGGCCAGATTCCACTATTAAAAACCAATCGGAGGTTATAAGATCTGAGCAATGAACACTAAAGCTCGTGTGGATAACTCCTCACAAATTCTCGACCTCTAAATGATTACACAATGTTGCTCACAAAGACAAATGTATTTGAATGGAAAACACTCTTTCAGACTTTGAAATTATAAGCTTTGATTCTCTCGTTTTACGTTTATCCTTTCAGCTTCAAGACCTCCTTTTATACTCTTCCCCATACAAGCTGACCGTTGGACATATCTTTAGGAGGATTATCCAACCAATCTACCACTTGGTTTGAATCTTGCTTAGAAGATCTACTTCAAGGTTGCTAAGGATGAAGCTTCCCATAGATTTTGCTTTCCATACAGTAGTTTGGGTTTCCATAGTCGAAGTGCTTCAACTTGGAAAAAATGCTTTGCCTCATGTATAACATTCTAGGAAATCCAAATCGTCAAGAGATATTTTGGAAAATTTCCTTTGGAACTCCTTATATGTAAGGCAGGAAATCCAACTAATCGCCACTAGTTGTTGCATGAGTATATTATCTCATTTCTAGCCGTTTAACAGAACATATAAGGAAATAAATAATTAAGCCACAACTTTGGTTCTGATTAATATCGTCTAATCATATCCCATCACATTTTCCACCTGAAAAATACTTATTATCAGAATCAAAAAAATTTACTACGAATAAGTTTTGTTAAACTTCAAAATTACTTTAGGGAATGTTTTCTTAACACCTTACACATGATGTTAACATGGACACGAGGTTTTGTGTGATTCTCATGTGAGATACTCTCGGAGATCCAACCTTCGGGCCCATTTTGTTCGGGAAAAAGTTTTAATTTTCGAATATGTTTGTTTTAGAAAAAAATGCATAATAAGGGAAAAAGATTTCCATGAAAATCGTTTTTGAAAAAAAAATCTCCCCTTTTTAGATTAAGAAATTCATTTTCCTTATATTATGTATGAATATTTTTCTTTCACTGCAAATGATTTTCAAGTAAACACATGAAAGTCCCAAAATTAATTTACAAGAATTTCTTTTACTCAAATAAACACATTATGTATGAATATTTTTCTTACACCACGAATGATTTTCAAGTAAATGCATGAAAGTCCCAAAATTAATTTACAAGAATTTATTTTTACTCAAATAAACACATTATTCATTATTCAAAATAAAATATAATTTCAATTTTGTTGTAAAATGAGATTAATCGGTTAAAGAATTATTTTTTTCTTGATCGGATTATTGATGAACTATTAATTTAACGAAGCAAGAAATCTATAAATTTTTTATTTTTTTACAAAATAAGTTCATTTTTCAATGGATTCATAAGAAATTCCTTCTTTAATTAATCATCTTTCATTTTATATTTGTATTAAGCTAATATGTAATTAATTCAATTTACTTTGTTATTGCTTAATACAATATGAAACTAAATATCTACTACTATTATCAAATGTATTCAATAGTTTTCGATTTTTTTTTCTTGAATACATGTTTAATTTGAAAAACCAAAAAATTCAATAAGAATGGGAATTTTGAAAACATGTTTGGAATGTCTTTGAAATCTTTCCTTTTATATGCTCTTTTAATCAGTATACTCCATCTTTTTAACATCTATAAAGACACTAATGCTCGTAAACCAACATTAGTTCAGTAAATACAGTATTTTATCTTGATCGAATTGTTGATAAACTACTAATTCCTTGTGAAGCAGAAAAACTACCAAATTGCTGACGATGGTGGTGATTGTGATGAACCTCTTCATCCAAATTGTGCTCTTGTATCAACTAAAAGTTTCGAGTGGTTGGTCTGCAAACCCTATTACGAAATTGCTGAAGATGTCGATTGAAGCCTTTCCAACAGGAACATCTTTGCCTTCCTCTCATTAGGAGGCAAAGAAGATGGTAAAAGAGTTGTGTCTTGGATATGAGAAAATCGACTCTTGTCCGAGTGGTTGCACTTGATACATAAATGAAAAGAGATATTGGGAGTTTTGTCCACTTTGTGGTTTTTTGTGAGGGAGATGAAACAAGATAATGTCGACGACACATTTGATGAGGAAAGCGTCCGACCAAAGCAGGGAAAACCCGCGAAGGTGTTGAGATATTTTCCTTTGATGAAGGCCGCACGAAGGATGGAATGTTAAGACATCCGACTGATAACAATGACTTGCAAAGCATTCAATTAATGATATCCAGAATATGCGGCAGCACCGCCCAACAACACCAGATTAGGTTTAAGCAAGCGATGGCTTTAATGCATTTAGAACCATGAGTTCTACTTGTAGCGCACAACCAGTCGTTGTGAATCGCGATTAATTACAACACTGAACTGTGGCTTTGCATGAAACAATCTTCAATCATTCTGTCATGATCCATCTTGGCGGAAAATTACCAAAGCAATTCTAAATCTATTGCAATTTTTCTAATTAAGTCCTAAATCTTTATTTTTTGTCAATTCAATCCTAAACTTTTTGCAGTTGTGCGAATTCAATCCATCCGACTAAATTTGATTAGCAAGCACTCACATGATTGCCGATTAGCACCAGCCGTCTGACCGTTACTAATGTGGCAATTTTTTAATATATATATTTTTTTGAATTTTTTTCTTTTTTCTTTGTTTTTCTTTCTTCTTCTTATTATAGCCCTGAACCACTCGCGAGCTTGCCCTCGCCATGACTAGGCGAGACCTCACCCTTGCCAGATATGGGCGAGGGCGAGCTCGCCCATGATGGCGAGGCCTTGTCAATGCCTCGCCGACCTTAGTCTCTAGTTGGTCGACGACCGGTCCGGAAGAAAGAAAAAAATAAAAACAAAAGTTAATAAAAATTTTAAAAATAAAATATTATTAAAAGTTAACAAAGTTTCATATTGCGAGCATGTCTTCTATAGAAGATCAATGATTTTCCCGCTTCTGCTAGTTTATTCGGCTGGAGTACGAATGGACACATTGCATGTCCTTCTTGTGCTGGTTTGACCAACTCAAAAAAATTTAAGTCCTGGAAGAGAGTTCTCCTATCCTACTTCTGCTAATTTATTTGACCGGGGGTTGATGTGTCTGATGCCTCCAAAACAAAGTTTCAGATTGCGAGTCCAATATAATTGCGTTGATTGAAATATTAAAATAACCGTCAATGACTCGACATTAATCTGATTAAACATGCATTGAAGATGACGTTTGCTTAAGTCTCGTGCATGACTTCACCCATGGAACCATTAGTATTTGGTCTAAGTCCAAACTTCTGTTTTAGGTGCCGTGATTTTTCTGCTGTTGGTGTTTAGATTTATAACATGGAACGGAGATAAAAGAGGCCATGTTTGGCCAAAGCAAGTCAAAGTACAAAACCCTCACGCTCCGATTCCAAATTCGATCAAACTTAGAATATGCTCCATCGACGATTCCATGACTCACACTGTGATTGGAAAATTTCGGCCTTTTTCAACGATGACTATGTAAATAGTTAAAAGTTTCTTCAGATCTCTAGGTACGTACATAACTTGGCTTTTTTTCTAAAATAAATTTATAAGCACTTCAAATTTTGATTTATTTTTCTATAATGTTCAAATATTTGAGTTTAAAAATGATTGGACTTTTTAGAAGCCAAAACAAAGAAAGTCGTGCATGGACATCCATCTCCACATGTGTCTGATCTACATCTATTAATTGTTCTGGTATTAATTAATTGTTGTTATCTCTGGACCAGGTTAAAGAGCTTTTATAAGCAACTCAAGAAAGAGCATGGGTGAAACACTTGTCGACATCAATAGAGACTTAGATACCCTACTGTACAAGCACCCATTAATTAATGGGATAGACTATGGTGCCAAATTTTTCAATTTCCACGACCATGCAATTCAATTGTTGTCCTAAAAAATCCTAAGATATTATTATTTCATATGTCTAAATTAGATTCCAAGCTCGACATATTTGATATTTTTGTTTTGTAACTACTTTAATAGGACAACTCTTTCCATTATTTATATTTAACATATATGATACCACCAACAGCATGCAAATAATATTGGGTCAGAGGTCGAAGAATTGGACTTAACTGATTTGTAGGGCTTGAAGGGTATTTCATTGGCCTTCACATTATCGGGTCTCCACGGCCATACCCCCGAATGAGGTAATGAAGTTTCTAAGAATAATGGAATTTGGACTCCACCAACGATAAATTGTATAATAACCTAAATCTGAGATGTGGTCATAGCAAAATTGTCAATGCTGAATCACACTCAAACTCTCCACATTAAACAAGCCCAGATTCCTCAAACCCAAAGCCTACACCCAGTCTTTTCTCAGTGACCAGAGAACGCTCATGGACTTACTAACATATTCGATCCTCAAACATAAAAAAACGTACAATCGTGAACTCGAATCACAGGAAAGTGAACGCGAACTGAGTGAACTAAGGACGAATGTTATGATTTTTCTAAAAAAGAACATCCAGGTGTTTCGTAAAAAAAAATAAAAAATTCCTCAAACGAGGAAGTCGCTTCGTTTAGGCATTATCATAAACACATGGCGGTCAGCTCCGATGCATAGCACAGAGACAGGTTTACATAAGCTTGGTTCAAGCATTCCGTCGAGCAGGTGGTGGGCATGGAGTGAGGAGAAGGTAGACATATCCGAAACTCAAACACAGACCAAAATCCACAAACAATGAACCGGCAAAACTCGACTTCAGCATGGGGACGACTCATTTACGCTCAGTACAAACGTGAAAATCAGCAAGTCTCGGCCATCAACGAAGAACACGAACAAGCATCTAACGTAGGCTTTTCATCGAGCAGGTGGCGTGCACAGTCTGAGCAACGAGCGAAAGCTCAAGTAGGACCGAGACAAACCGCAAGGGACAAACCAGGGCCTAACAGCAACAAAGCATAACATAGTCGGGATCGGAACTCGCACGAACCGGACAACGGTAGCCCGGTCCGGCAAGCCCAAATCAGGGCACAAAAACAGAACGACGAGGAAAAAAAAGGGCCGTCGTTGGTGCTCTCTAACCGGCTCGGGGGCGGCGAATGAGGGCGAGCTCGATATATCGGACAATGTCCGGTCGCCCCGCGCGCCTCCGAGCCAAAATCCTCAGGAACTCGACGCACCCGAAAGAAGAACAAACAAGATTCGAACCAAGACCTACCGTGGGTTCGGCTCGGGAAGGGGGCTGACGTCGGTAGGTTGTCGGCCGGGTTTCGAGTGTGCCCGTCGCCGGAGGACACTCGCTCGTTCTCAGTTTCTCTCTCGATTTCTCACCACGGACCTTTTTTTCCTCGCTTTTCTCTCTTCTGTCCTGAACCCCTGCGAACTCCCCGGTCAGCGTCCAGAGGTCTCCTTTTATAGGCTCTCGACCTGCGGAAGAGTCCAATCGGCGGAGGCCCATTAGCCTCCGGTCTCTCGCGCGCCGGCCGGTCCTTGGGCTACACCGGCGGTCCCTTCTCCTCCTCCCTGCTCTGGCGCCGATCTGTGCTCTGCTTTGGACAGATCTGCAGCCTTGTCACTTCGCCGCCTGCTCTTCTCTTTTAGCCGGCGGTCCCTTCCGGCGTCGGCGGTCCCTCGCACGAACGGCGGTCCCTCGCGTGCTCTGTCTCGCGCGGGTGAGCGAGGGAGAAGGAGGAGGGAGTAAGGAGGGGCCTGGGCCGGGGAAAAACAATAAAGAGAATGGGCCCGGCCCGGGCTGCAAGGAAGGAGAAGAGAGGGGAGTAGGCCGGCCTGGCCCGGCTTCCTTTCTATATCAAATTCTTTTTAAATTTTTAAGTTTTTAATTAATAATTTAAAAATGTTTCTTTTATAAAATTAGAAAAATTTAGCACTACTAATGCAAATGATCTTAATGCCTACCTGCCGTGTAATTTAATGAAAATTTCTTTGTTTATAGGTTAAAAATTAATTTCTAATTTTCTATGCAACTTAAATTTAAGTCGACAGCTAAAATTTAAGTATCAACAAAAATTAGAGAAATGGAAAAGACTATTGTCATTGAAGAATGATATGAAAAGAGGGAAAATAAATTAAAAGACTTTTATTGGATAAACCGACAATATGAAAAATGTTATTATGCAAGAAGAGTTGGACAAAAGCTTAACAGCTCCATTCTAGATGAATATCCCTACAATTGAGACAATTGAGGAAGACTTGGGGTCGTCTCTCTCTCATTTTCACACATCACTCTCTCACTCTCACATGCAAACGTACAAGAGCAAAGAGTCTTTGTCCGTTCTCCCTTTTTCATGAAGACCACTCTCTCTCTCTCTCTCTCTCTCTCTCTCTCTCTCTCTCTCTCTCTCTCTTGAAGGAAAATTTGTAGTTTGAGAAAGTTATTGTGCAAGAAAAGTCGAACCAAAGCTCACTCAATTCCGGATGAATATAAATATATAGAAGACTTGGACAAAAGCTTAACAATTCCATTCTAGATTAATATCCATACATTCGAGGAAGACTTGGGGTCGTCTCTCTCTCACTTTCAGACATCACTCTCTCACTCTCACATGCAAACATACAAGAGCAAATAGACTTTGTTCGTTCTCTCTCTCTCTCTCTCTCTCTCTCTCTGTGGAAAATTTGTAGTCCAAGAAAGTTATTGTGTAAGAAAAGTCAAACCAAAGCTCACTCAATTCCGAATGTACTCTCTCTCTCTCTCTAGAAAATTTGTAGTCCAAGAAAGTTATTGTGTAAGAAAAGTCAAACCAAAGCTCACTCAATTCCGAATGAATATAAATACATAGAAAACTTGGACAAAAGCTTAACAATTCTATTCTAGATGAATATCCATACATTCGAGGAAGACTTGGGATTGTCTCTCTCTCTCACTTTCAAACATCACTCTCTCACTCTCACATGCAAACATACAAGAGCGAAGAATCTTTGTCCGTTCTCACTCTCTCGTGAAAACCACTCCCTCCCTCCCTCCCTCCCTCCCTCTCTCTCTATGCATCAAGCTTGAGAGTGAAATGATGATGATTCTCTTCTCGGCTCGATATCTCTTCTCTATGCTTGTCATCCTCAATTGAATTTTGGCAATTTTTCTTCTCAGCTCACTCTCACATTCATACTCCCTATAGTTTCATTAGGGTCAAACAAGTACTTCCACTACAATTGAATCTTTTCAATTTCTGTTAAATTCAAAAGTTTTCAAGACCATGTCTTGACCTGAATATCCGTATACTTTCGATTGAGGTATAACTTTTTTTCACATTCATATAGTTGAGTCCTTAAGTTAGATTTTGTTTTGCTTTAAGTAAGCCAGTCATTAGCAAAAACAATCATTATTAGTCCTCGTTAAATCTGATTGTCACCTGAGTTGCATAATCAAGAACATTGAAGGACGAGTCTACCGTTTCATGTAATGATACCCACAAATATTTTGTGCTGATAAAAGTCATTAAGAGCTGGCAATTTTAAAGCGGTGTTGGTAATTTTTTTGGCAACCGGTTAACCATTAGTATTACTAACTTTTATTTAAAATCGGTAAAGAAATCATGTTTGATATGTATTTGAGTCATTCGATTCTTTTATCCATTTATGATACCCTGTAACAAAGATGAAAAACTAGCAGGTGCTTATCAGCTGCATTTGTCTCGTAATAATCAAGGGACATAATATACTTCTTCATGTTTTAGTATTTAGAGCATATTTTGTAGCTGATCAGTACCTGAAGCTTGAGAGGGAAATATTTTCACTTTTCATTTCTATTTCTTGGCACGCTTTTTGAAGGAGAGAGGAAATTTGATAGATCTAGTTGATAGGAGGCTCAATTCTCACTTTGACAAAGAGGAGGTGCTGGCATTGATAAAGGTAGCTCTGATGTGTACTAATGCGACTCCAGCACTCCGGCCGCTGACGTCATCTGTGGTTAGCATGCTTGAAGGCAAGGTTGCTATTCCAATGCTGGACCTGAGGGCATTATCATGACTAAGGAGAAAATTGAGGCCATGAGGAAGCATTTTAAAGGTGACGAAGATATCATTCAGTTGGTGAGAATCTTACCAAGAGTATGTCCATTGATGGGCCATGGATTGGAACCGCTTCGTCTGCATCCGCTAATGATCTCTATCCAATACTTCTAGATACTGATTACTGGCAGAAGAGAGAGTAAGAAATGGTTTGTTGTGTTCTAAGTATATTAGTTCTTCAATGAACTAGGGCTTTATTTGGTAATCCCTGCGACGGAACTCTTAAATTTTGCTTTGAAGTTTCTCTTTGCTTACGTTTGAAACTGAATGTATAGATAATATAAAGAAAACAAGTGTTATGCAGTGCATTAACTGTGTATTGTGAACTAATTAGTGGGGAAAGCCTAAAGACAATGGCTTGTGGTTTGGTGTTTGTATTCGGGCTGTCTCTTTCCATATTGTTATTCAAAGAGAGACGATGTTACAAGTTTTTCCTCTTCACACAATAACGATGTGGATGGTGGCCACTGCAAGGAGGGAATCTATTACGGAAGCTTTTCATTTGTTTGAATGGAGAGACGTGCGAAGTGGCACGTTCTTGCTCTGGACGTGTTTTGTTTAGGAGCTCAACCTATTACATGTTGCTACTCAAAAATTCGCATTAATTTCTCTTAGCAAATGCGAATTTTTTCTGTCTTTAGTGTGGATATGGTCGGTCAATTTCATCTTTCCCATCTTTGAGAAATGATGGAAGAGAAACTTGTATTTCTACCCGCAAAAAAATTATCTAGGGAAACTTGCTTGTCCAATCATTGTTTCTTGCAAATGGTGGATTACTACCTCATCAGCAGACTACTTCCATTCTATCCATGGTTCTATAGTATGAGTCAATGCCCAAAACGATCTTAGGTTAATGTCAAAAGAATCAAACAAGTTGAAACCGAAACCGAAAGCTTAATGGTTTCATCTGCTCCGCTTGAGCTCCAAGAGGTGGGTGCCGAGTGAAGGGAAAAGTGTTAAAAAAGTCATAAATTTTTTGCATTTGTGCCAATTTAGTCATAAACATTTTTTTGGTGCCAATTCAGTCCTTTTCGGCTAATTTTGGCCGGATTTTGCTGACTAGGCGTTGATCGCCTTGACATGGCACGAACGGCGCCAATATGGATGATTTCTAATAATATTTTAATATTATTGATTTTTTTTATTTTTTGTTTCTTTTTCCTTTTCCTTCTCCTTCCTTCAGTCGGTCACCAGCCGGTGGCCGCAAGGGCTGCCTTGCATGGGGCGGCAAGGCTCGCCCATGGCCGGCGAGGCTACCCTCGCGACCAAGGCCTTGCCGGATCCGGCGAGGGCAAGCCTCACCTAGCCTTTGGCAAGGCCTTGGCCACACCCATGGCCGGTGAGGCTCAACCCTCACCAAATCGACGAGGGTGAGCCTTGCCACCCCGCAAAAGGCTGCCCTCGCGGCCACTGGTGAGGCTTGTGGCCACTGGTGAGGTTTGCCAACTGAAGGAAGGAGGAGCAGAAGGAAAAAGAAATATAAAATAAAAAAATAAAAAATATTAAAATATTATTGAAAGTTGTATACATTATCGTTGATCGTGCCACGTCAACCGGCCGGTGCCCAAGTAAAATACGATCAAAATTAGTTAGAAAGGACTGAATTAACACAAAGTAAAAAGTTTAGAACTAAAATAGTACAAAAAAATTTATGACTAAATTAGTACAAATACAAAAGATTTAAGATTTTTTAACACTTTTTCCATCGAGTGAATATTAATGATGTGGACACTTAACATCCCACGACAAAAATTGAAAAAATTGAAGTGTCCACATCGAAGGCGGGTGATTTGCTGCTGCTACTACAACTACAACCTAGCAAAGCAAAACAGTAGATCTGCTGCAACTTCGTAAATCGTGATTCCTTAACCGGCAGACCTCCATTGAAATTGGAAACCAAATCCTGTCTCTTAAGTAACTAACCGAAAACAAACAAAAAAGAAGGGGTGCATTAAGTGGAATCCGACACGCACCATTCCCTCTAGGAGTTACTTTTTCACTTTCTTATCGAATTAATAAATAGAATTTGACAATTCAAAGCCATGCCATTCCTTCCTTCTCTCTCTTAAATCTGTATTAAAAATTTAGTAAAAATGGTTCGATTTTGTGCAATGCAAAGCAATGAATTTTGGGAACTAAGTGAAGTCAATGCCGCTGTGGAGTTCACATTGACCGTTGGTGTTTGATTTTAACTTTTGCAACTTGGGCGGGTTAGAGAATGCTAGTCGGACCGCGTTCAATGAGCGGGCTATCACTATAAGGTAAGATGACTTATTTCTCCATCTATCTATATTTCTTAAATCACTTAGGTTTAGGTTTGATATATGACTATAGATGCAATCGTTAGTGAAATTTTATTTAAATAGTGATATTTGGGAAACTTTTTTGTTGTCAATTTTATAACTATCATCAATTTAATAATTGAGTGTCACTATAATAAATAAATGAACTTAAATTTTAGTTTAAGATAAAATTGGTGGCAAGCTATAGAGGTAATTTTTCCATGATTCATGAAAGGATAGGTTTTCAAACGAATACTAACGACCAATATGGAAAAGCATTAATGGTTCATAAATTTTTATAGGACATAGGAAGGTTTAGAGATTGGAAAGGAGTTAATGTCAAGAAATTGGCAAAGCATAAAAATGGTTTCTTACAAAATAAGTGGCGGATCTCATCTATTCACAAGATCAAAATAAAGTTAGAAAATATCAAGATCCGCAACATGTAAATCAAATTGGAAAACAAAGGAATAGAGAAATTAAATACGTGTGGGTCATGGGTTTCCATGATTAGACTTAAGGGAGAACGTGGATCTCAAAATTTAAGATGGTTCACATTGAACGCTTCAACTGATATTAATTATATGCTGAAAATCATATTATGCCTACCTAATATGATAATTTTCCCAAATTTGACACATTCACCGGTTAAATGAAGATCTTCAACCTAGCCCACACTTACTCTCGTTAGCGTCCGAATCAACTCAGCTGCATTAACGCGTGTACTGATACGTTCACAGTGCGATGTGTAAAGACATTCATGGAAGCATCATGTAGATGTGAAAGATTGACATTTCTTGTGAACACAACAAAACGTCCGTGTGGAAAGTTTCCTATCACAAAAAGAAAAGAGGTACATCAAAAATTCAAAGAAGCTCATTAGCGTAAATTACGCATTCTAGAGTATGAATGCAAAAACAAATTGCCAAATCACGGAGGTCGGGTTCTCACTGTTGGCAAGAATGAATAATTGTCTCCGGAGACTCTTGTCGCCAACTTACTTATTTTTCGAGACCCCACTATAAGTTCTTGTCGTAGAACTTTACCATCTGTCAATGATGGTCCCCTCGTTGCATGGTTGACTGGGCAGTTCTTGTCAAGTTCAAAAATCACCGTGTCAGCAGTAATGAAAGGGTGTAATTAAAAGGTTTTCGACAAAAAAAAAGTAATTAAAAGGTCAAACATCGAATCACCTTTAAGGAAGCAACGTCATAGTGTAGTCTACTAATAATGCTTTTTGCGGCTAGGCAAGTAAACTAACTAAGTTCTACTATGGAGGAGTTTTATTTTTTCAATCCAAGTTCAGAATTATAGTGACTGAAAATGTAATATTCTGTACAACATCAAAAAGAGTACATGAGCCTCTTCAATAGGCTTAATATAATAACTATCTAAAGTAATAAATTAAGACCAATCAAAGAAAATATACATAACTACATAATAATAAATAGAATCACAGAATATGTTAAATATATCTCTAACAATCCAGTTAACTAATTAGGGCTTGAGAAATCTCTTATCTTTAATTAGAAGATCGAAAAGTGAGGTGATTGAGATTTGACTATTCTCTTATTTGTCTAATTGAGAGATCTAATCCAACCACTTTAGAAAACATTATAAAACTATTATAAATTAATGGCGGGCAAAAGCAGTTATAAGTTGATGGTCGAAAATGTTAAAAAAATAATAACTTTCGAAATTTCAATACTATTGAACTATCCAACAGAAAATGTTTCCAATCTACATGGTTTTCTCATAGTCAAGAAAGACTCAAGATAAGTGACGAGATTCCATGCTTAGAATGCATTGCTTAAAGTTAACTTGGAATTAAAAGCTACCAAACTTGCGTGTTAAATATAACTACTTTGGACAGTATTAAAATAACCCTCAACAACTTGACATTAATCTGATTACATGTGCATAGAAGATGGTCTTGTGCATGACGTCGTCCGTGGGACCATTATTATTTGGTCTAAGTCTAAATTTTTGTTTTACGTGCCTTGAGTTTTCTGCGGTTACATTTCTAGCATGGAACAGAGATGAAAGAGGCCATGTTAGGCCAAAGCAAAGTCAAAGTACAAAACTCCCCCCTCGCTACGATTCCAAGACTCGTCCTGTGATTGGAAAATTTCAGCCTTTTCGTCGATGACTATTTAAATAGTTAAAAGTTTCTTTAAATTTCTACGCACATAATTTGGACGTTTGAAAAAAATTATAAGCACTTGAAACCTTTCATTTGCCACAACAGTTCTCATATAATCTTTTTATAATTTTTCAGATATTTGAGTTTAAAAATTATTGGACTTTTTTAGAAGCCAAAAACAAAGACAGTCATGCATGGACACATGCATCTCCACACGTGTCTGATTTATATATATTAATATTTCTGGTAGTAATTAATTGTTGTGGTAGGTGGACAAAGTTAAAAGAGCTTTAATGAGAAGCTCAAGAAAGATGGGGAGTAATTATGCACCATTTTAATTTTAATCCTAAACATTTCAACTATGTTTATTGAGTTATAAACATTTTAAAATTTTACCAATTAAGTTCACTAATCAATTTTGATCGGAAATTGTTGATGTGGACTAGTTATCTTACATGGTACAGCTAGCCATCAAGTGGACAATTTTTGCAATTTTAAAAAAAATCCACATTATTTTATTTTATTTTATTTTATTTTATTTCCTTTTCTTTTATCTTCTTCCTCTATCGGTCACCATGGCAAGAGCCGAGTGGGCTATATTGGTAAACTGTAAAAAAAAAAATTTAAGACTGAATTGATACAATTAAAAATTTTATTATATAATATAATAAGTTTAGAATTTTTTTTTTTTTAGAATTTTCTCTGAAAAAGAGTGTTGTGTAGTTGACTTGGATTAATTTATTTCGAATAATTCAATGTTGAATGGGTGAAACACCTGTCAACATCAATAGAGACTTAGATATGCTAATGTACAAGCACCCACTAATGAATGGAATAGAGTATGGTGCCAAATCTTTCCGTTTCTACGACTGTACAATTCAATTATTGTTCTAAAAAGTCTTAAGATATTGGCTCCCAAACTTGAAATATATGATTTTTTTAACAACTTTGATAGGACAACTTTTTTCATTATTTATATTCAAGATATATGATACCACCAACGGTATGCTAACTATATCAGGTTAGGGGTCAACGAATCAAACTAAACCAATTTGTGGGGCTTGGGGGGTGTTTCATTGGCCTCCACGTAACCAGGTCTTCATGGCCAAAGTCCCTGGATTATTTTTAAAAAGAACAGTAATTTCTTACAATTGAAGTCAAAAGAAAGAGCAGAAAAAAAGTGTCCCAAAAAAGTAAATCTAATTATTTTTTGGACTACTTAATGAGCTGCTGAAGTTTCTAAGAATCGTGGAATTTGGACTCCACCTTCGATATGCTGTATAATAAGCTAAATCTGAGACGTGGTCATAGCAAACTCAGAGCAACGGAAAAGACTATTGTCACTGGAAGAACAAAATTAGGCAAGAAGAGTGGACAAAAGCTTTACTACTCCATTCTAGATGGAATATCCCTACATTATGCGGAAGACTTGTGTCAGTCTCTCTCTCTCACTTTCAGACATCCCTCTGTCTCTCACTCGCTCTCGCTCTTGCATGCAGACAATCAGGAGTGAAAATTCTTCGTCCACTCTCCCTATTTTCGTATGTAAATGCATGAAGAAGCTAAGACCACTCACATAGCAATCATCTCTCTCTCTCTCTCTCTGGGTTGATCTTGAGACTGAGATTGATGAGGAATCTCTTATCGGCTCCATCTCTCTTCTCTGTGCTCGTCCTTCTCTGCACTATTCACTTTGTTGCTGCCTCCACCCTTCTGCCCAACGACGAAGGTGAATTTTTTTTTTTTTTTAAATGAAAATTCACCAATGTTGTACTGCTTTCTTCGTACTGATCCTTTTCCATCTTCTGTTTTCCGCTCGCAAGTGTACCGAGTTTCCTGTGCTTTCTTTTATAGGTTAAAAAACCCACCAATTACTTATGTTCACCCTCGAGTACACGAGAATCTGACCTGGTTTATGCTGGTCTCGCATGATATATTGCTGTCTCGTTTGACTTGTTTTGCTCTTTTCACTTTCAGTGGATGCGTTGAGAGAAATAGCAGAGACGTTAGGAAAATTGAACTGGGATTTCAGCGCTGATCCATGCGGGGTCGAGGGTGGATGGGGAGCCAACAAAACGATTGATGATAAAAATACAGATGCCGTCACCTGCAAATATTTCACTGTCGACAACAACACTGTTTCCCATGTCATCAGCATGTCTCTCTCTCTCTCTATCTCTCTCTCGATTTCATGAATTTTTATGATCATAAACTCCAAGCTAGACTTTGAAATTAATCGCACGATTGGGCACCAATCTCTATATAGAGTCGACCGGCTGACATGCTAAACACCAAACTGATTCTCTTTGCACCGTACCAGCATTTCATCGAAAGAAATTTGGCCCATTTTCAGGTCGAAATGTATTGAAAATACATAAGTCATTTATCATATTAAAATTACTCATGAAGTAATTATGAGCATAATATTAATTTCCCACACATGAGTATATAAATTTTCATAATTTTTATTAATACAATCACGTGTTATGTACTTAGCATTTAAATTAAGATCATAAACGAGTTTAGCATATTTTTAGTGATTAACGTGAGTGTTAAACTCAAAAATTACGATCGAATATCGATGATTGTTATGCCCCCTTTGACTTTAATTGTAGAGGTAATATAAGAATTCCAATTCTATATTTTCCTTATTATATATATATGAGTTTTATCGGTGCATAGAAGGGTTGTATTTTGAGTGGTGCATGCTTCTCGCATTAAGCAATATATATATGCTACAGTGAAAGTGCTACAGTGTTGAACAGTGTAAAGTGAACAGTACTGAGTGAACAGTGTAAAGTGAATAGTGAACAGTGTATGAACAGTGTATGTCTATTACGCTACGGTGTATAGCCTTTGCGCCGCTTGTAACAGTGTCTGCATGTGATGTCTTTAATCTCTGTCCAGATTGATCCCATAGCAGTCGTCTTCATTGGTGTTTCCACTGTGATGTGACTGTGAGGATCCGTCTGTATTGTCTTGAGATTTGGAAGATCCACATTGTGATTCTTCCGCTTCCGATAGCATTGTCCTGAGGATGTTACAGTATTCCTCTCTGTTCTGGACTACAGCAAGTGCTGCACTTGCTATGGATTTCTCCCGTAAAAGGATGTATTTGATGGGACTGTGGTTATCATGTTTTTCTAGCTGTTTAGCCATGTTCTAACCGCAGCTTCGGATCCTTGTTCATGGTGTTTGAATCCATCCCACCATTTTGTTTTGTATTTTCGGACAAGGACTGGTACCCCGGGTTTTGTGGATGTATTGTATTCAAATTCCCAGGCTGTTACCCAAGAGATTCTGAATATTATAAAGAAATGCATAAGGCATGGGAACCTTATGTCATGTAGTGTTGGTACGAAGTATTCACTGAAAACCTTATAACCTTGTTTGACTGTGGGGTGTAGAATTATGTCTAAAGGACCAAAGAGATCCCACCAAGAGTCAAACCAATTTGGTAGGCTTTGTCTTGGGAAGTTATTTTTGAAAAATAACAACCAGGAGTGTTGGAAATTTGTATTTTGTCTGAAGAAAACGTTCCACCAAGCTTGTTGGTAGTCCCAGTAGGTGTATGAGGAAGAATATGGTAGGTTTTGGGTAAGTCTGGTTTGGAATTTTCTGGGTGTATGAGGTGAGGCTCCCCAGTGTGAGGGGTGTATGACTTTACTGATGGATATAGTGGAGTATAGAATGTTTTCTGTATTGTTTTTGTCAGCAAAATGGGTAAATCTTGCTGATTCTGTCTCCACTAGAATTTGCTCATAATAAGCAAGGGTTTTGTTTGTATTGTGTGGTTTGAATAACCAGTTTTTTGGAAAGATATTTTTTGCAAATTTGATTGGATCTTCATCGAAGAATCCATCTTCTACAGTCAATATTTTTTGAAATGATATTTTGGGGAAAAATGTTGATTTTTGAGATTGAGGGGTTGCCTGTGGCCTAATAACCACCTCATTCGAAATTCTTTTGTATTCTGCTGGTTTTTGTGTAACCAGTGGGGACGGATTGTTGCTTACCTCGACGGCATTGGATGGCTCATTCTTTGTCTTGTTTTGTATAGACTGTGCAAGTAACAGAATGGTTTCTTTTGGTATCATGTCGGCTAGCTGATTAAAGGCTAGCATGGGATCAGGTGATATGTGTTCTATTTTCAAAGGTGTTTGGTGTAGGAATGTCTGGTTGTTTTCTGTCATTTCAAGCCATGTCTTAACAGAGATGTTAAGCCTTTCGGCTTTGGTGGTGTATTGGAGGGTTCGGCGGTGGCTTTGCCTTTGCCTTTGTCTTTGTCTTTTTGGATCTTGGCATATTGGTATCCCTTGTAAAAATTCTCTTGTGAGAAAATCAGGCAATGAATTTGAAGAACCATTTATAAATTCAATGTCAAAATCGAATACTTTTGAAAGTATGGCTTGCCATCTGGCAAAAATTTATTTTGATGCAACATTTAAAACGTCTTTTTGTAAAATGTCTTTGGCTGATTTGCAATCAATTCTCAAGAGAAATTTTTGATTTAATAAATCTCCTTGGAATTTTGATATAGACAAAATAATAGCAAGTATTTCTTTTTTGATTGTCGAATAATTTTGTTGAGTGGAATTCCAATGTTTTGATACAAACTGAATAACTTGTTCTTTGTTGTTATTGACTTGTTTGAGAATGCCACCGTATCCTAATTCCCGACGCGTCTGTTTCTACTATTTTGAAAGTGGAAGGGTCAGCAAGATGTAAGCATGGTATATCTTTCACATGCATTTTTATTTGTTTGACAATGTCAGTATGGACAGAGGTCCATGGTGGAGGATCCTTTCGTAACCTTTGATGTAAAGGTTTACAAAGTATATTTATGTTGGGAAAGAAATCTAAAATATAATTGAGACTACCCAAAAACCTTTGTAATTGGGTTTTGTCTTTAATCTCATCGGGAATTTATCGGTAAAAGAGATTGATCTTTCTATGGGAGTGATGGTGCTTAGATGGATGTAATGACCTAAAAATCTAACCTTGGTCTTGAAGAGTGCAATTTTAGTAGGAGAGACTACAAGACCGTTTTGTATGATTATTTTTATGAAAGTGGATAAATGTTTGAAATGCTGTTCTATATTGGAAGAGAATACTAGAACATCATCTATATAAACTATAATGTATTCTGAATAAGGATTGAAAATCTCGTTCATAATTCTTTGGAATTCTGAAGGGGCATTTTGAGGCCGAATGGCATAACATTCCATTCATATTGGCCAAAAGGTACTTGTAAAGGCTGTCTTGTATTTATCCTTTTCACTTACTTGTATTTGCCAAAATCCTGATTTCATGTCAAATTTAGAAAATATTTTTGATCTACAAAGTCTGTTTAGCAAATCTTTTTATTGGGTATAGGGTATCTTATCCATCTAAGGGCTGTATTAAGAGGTTTGTAATTAATAACTAACCAGGGACTCCTCTTTCTAGTTCAGCATTTTTATTGACATAAAAAGCAGAACAACTCCAAGGGGATTGGCTTTTTCTTATGAGTTTTTTATTTAAGAGATCTTGTATTTCTGCTTGACAAAATTTTAAAACTTCTTGGTTCATTTGTGTTGGGCGGGCTTTGGTAGGAATTTTGTTTTCAGAAAAATCATGTTCATAAGGTAAATCAACTATATGTTTTTTTCTTTCCCAAAAGGCATTGGGTAGAGTAGAGCATATAGTTTTTTCTATGTGTTTTTGTAGAGAAGCTATCTTTTCTATGATGTTTGGTTTTATAAGATTTTCTTCTATTCTTTTGAACTCTAAATCTTCTTTTAAAAATTCAAGCTGGTTTTCTTTGTCTTTTATGAGGCAATTTATTTCTGAAATGGAATGTTCTTGTAAAATATTAAGACTTCTTTTCTGTGGCTTTGTTATGAAATTGAAGGTGATTTTTTTTGTTTAAAGCATGAGTTTCTATTCCTTCATTAGTAACAGCAAAGGGTTGAATCAATTGTATAAAAGGTGTTCCAAGGATAACCTTTGTTGTCTCATGTTTTTAACTAAAAGAAAAGATGTTTTGTAAGATATTTGGTCTTTTATTATTAGGGCTTCGGGTAACTTGTATTGTATATTCAGCTTGTCTCCTGAGGCTGATTTTAAGGACTCAGAAGTTTTGTCAAAGTATCTTGTTGGAACAAGGCCTTCCTTGATACAATTGAGGTCAGCCCCTGTATCAAAGAGTGCCGTTGTTTCAATAATATACTCATTATTGATTTTTATCTTAATATTTATTATCCATTTCCTAGATGTGATTTCTGTTAACAACATAAGAAAGGCTGGATCAGAGGTATCTGGGGTACTAGTGATTTCATTTTGGTCTTCAAGTTTTGTTGTTCCTTTTATGACAAGAGACTTTATATCAGAAATTTCTTGTTTCATTTCGATTGAGTTTCTTTTAAGACTTGTATTTCTAACTTTTGTTGTTTTATTTCGTTTTGGAGGTCATTAATATTTATAGGTCTAGACTATGGTTTTTTGTTTCTATTTAGAATGTCTTTAAGATTGTATGAAGTATTAGGCTTGGAAGTAATATTCATAGAAGAGTGAAGTCTATCTAAGTATTCTTTTTGGCTTCGGGGTCAAATATTTTGTCGCAGTCTTTGAGAAGGAATTCTTCTTCTTTTGTTAAGACGTTTACTTCGGAATGGGTTTTCCCGGAGAAGCGTCTTCATATTCGAGTCGAAGAGGATTCTATCTCATTAATTTGAAGACCTTCTTCCTCAAGAAATTCATCGGAAGAAGTATCATAATTTTCTATGAAGATATTGTTTAACTGATTAAGGGTATCGTCATCTAGAGAAAGTTCATTTAATTTTTTATTAATCCTACAATATTTTGAAATATGACCTTTTCTACCACAAGAATAGCATTTAATGTCTTTAAAAAATTTTCTATCGAATGGGGTCTATTTTGGTTATTCTGGTGTCTTTGTTTATTCCTACGAAATGGAGGTTTGTTGTGATGTTTCTTTGTTTCTTTCTCGGGAGGACAAGTTCCCTTACATTTTGGTTTTGTTTTTTCATTATAAGAGGGGTCGTATTGAGCACAAAAATCTCCTAGACTCCTATTGGTGAGGGATTGTTCTTCCTTGAGTTGTCTTTGTAATTTGATTGTATTACACATTTGTGTTCATTGTCTATAAACATAAGAGACTATTTCTCCATAAGAAAGGAGATCATAAGGAATTTGACCGCTGTAATCTTCCCTAATTTTATCTCTAACTTGGTCACCTATAATCTGAGGTAAACCGGCTAAGAATTTTCTTTCCAAAAGGGTTGATTGCAATCGGGTCTAATAAGAACCCTTTGAAAGAAAAGCTCTTTGTATTCTCTAAATCTTCCTAAGGATTTGCAACGCATATTGGAAAGGAGATCTTGGTTTCTATCCCTAATATGTGAAGGATCTCCTACAAAGTGTTGTGAAATGGAATAGATAAGGGTATTGACCGCATCTTGGATGAGATGACCTTGATCATCATCCATGCGTTGACCAAAATCATCTACCTTATAAGCGGTTAAAATTTGTGTCTTTTGTTCATCTGTCGTAGTTATCCCACCAACCTTTTAGCTGTCCAAAGAAATCCAGCTATTAAAAGATTAGCAACAGCATGGTCGAAACATCTTGCTGTGTTTTGTAGGCATTAGCAAGCATTACCATGTTGTTAAGAATGTTCATAACATTGGTTTCTGCAACACCATCAATGTTCCATTCATAGATGGCGTCAGGAGAGTATTTATTCTGTATTTTTTGCGATGATTCTTCTTGGGCAATGTCTGGTGGGGTAGCTCTACTATAATAAAGCTTCTGAGGTTGTCTCCAATTGAGTCTGTTAATCTCATTGACTGACTCATTATCAAGATTATCAGAGGGTTTGGTCAGGGTATTAATGGTGGGTTGGTCTGGAGTGTCTCTAATGATAAGATTCTAAAATTTAGGAGTGTCTAGTATAGGATCGGGTTCTAACTTTGATTTTCCTAAGAGTTTTTCTTTTGTTCTATAGCTTTGGCAAACTCGGGCTAAGATTTTTGGAAATTCAAAGGCTTTAAAAATGGGTTTTTTGAGAGTGTCAACTTGTGGTGTAATAAGCTAAGTAGGATTCTGGAAGGTGGATTCTATCCTATTCAACTGTTTTCCTATGGTTACTAAATGTTGATTAGTGAAATTGTTTTGTTCAATAACTTTGTGGGTGTAGAGAGAGTCTCCTTTGTCTGGAAGTCTAAAAGGAGTGGCTGTAACCTCGCTATCTCCATGCTGTATTTTTATTCTCCTAAGGGGTGGATGATTGGATTCTATGGTTTCACCATTATCAAGTTTCCACTTATAATGATGATCTAAAACAAATATTTCTTTTGGCTCAAGGAATTGTTCTTCTAGCCAATCAAAGAAAAATATATGGACTTCATATTCATATATGTAGTCGTAATATTTTTGTTTGATGTCTTTTGCTTTATCAGCAAAGGTTTTGAAGAACCATTCTCTGATTTGTTTGTTGTTTTCAGAATTAAATTCTTTATTAAGAAAAGCTTTGTTAGGTTCAAAATGTTTTTCTAAAACATTAAGCTCGGCATCTATCATTTGCGAATAGGTAGGAGAATGATGAGGAGAATCTGTATTTTCTAGAACTGGTTCAGGCTGGTTTTGTTGATAAACTGGCTTGGAAATCCCTGATCTATTATCTAAACCACTAATTTCTGGTTCAAGAGGTGTCTCCTGATTACTTCTACTAGTGGAAGGAGGTAAAGGTGTTGTGGCACGTGTGGGAGTGTCTCTTTGTATACTAGGAGGAGGAGTGTTTCTATGCGTACTGGGAGGAATGGTGATTATAGGAGGAAGATTAGGATTAAGATCTATGGACCTCGTGTAAGAATTATGGAAGGAAGGACTAGATCTTGAATCAAATGATCCTCTAGGAAATCTAATGGTCACTCTTCCTTCTGGATGTTGAATGACATTAGTAGGATCTGTATTCTGAACAACTTGTTGGGGAATTTGGTTTTCTAATTCCCATTGTTCTGGTAAAGTAACTTGGTTCCAATTAATAGACCTAGGAATTGTAGTATTTGCTCTAGAAATGTCAGTTTGGAGAAGGAGTGTTTCTCCCCGAGGACTATGTTTAAAAGCATTTTCTCCAAAGGCGGAGGACATGGCTTTGTAATGAATTCTATAGACAAGGGCTAAAGGAATAGATCCATCTGCTACTTTATAATTATGGGTTTTGATTTGGAGTGTTAGAGCTCTAAGAATGTTCTTATCTTTAAGGGAAACGAGAAATTGGGATAACAGTCAAAATGTATAGGTCATTTGCGAGACTTGTCTCTACAGTGCCAAGAATAGATTCATCATAGTTTAAAAGACGAGAATCACGTAAGACTAAGAGAATGGAAGTATTAAGGCCTTCTTTAGTAAGAGGTTTGACTCCTACTTGGACTAGTCCTATATGAATGTAGTTGTATTTTTGTTTGTGCTTTAGAATGGACTCTTTGTTCAAAAGATGTATTTTTCATAAGAATTAGAAAGAGGAACATCTCTTTCTTCAGTAGTTATGACATAGTCTGATTTTTGAAAAACTTCAATTTTGATTGCTTGTATATTTCCTTAAGCTGTATTTTAGGAATTTCCCAATTTTCTATAGATTTGTTGAAATCTTCTATCCTTACTTCTTCTCTATGTATAGGACTGGGATCTGAGTCCATTTGTGATAGAGAACTAGAGGAAGATGTAGATCTTCTATGTAAACTCATACTTAAGATCGGAACTATTCCTTCTTCAGAACTTTACGAGCTAAACCAACGGTCTAACACCACTCGGGGACTTACGGCTGGACCACTCTGTAGAAACAAGAAGGATGCCAACGAATGGCTCTCGATCTAAGAGTATGTTCTTACAAAGACTATCTATACCTTCCCACTGGCTCTGATACCATAAAGGGGTTGTCAACTTGATGCTTTAGTTTCTGCATCTTTCAATACATGTAATTTCAGCTTTTCAGTTTTATAATACAAGTTCATACCACCTTCATGGTTGGTTTTTGTTTATGCATACTCTTACTTTATATTTTATATATTGCCTTTGCTCTTTACATTATTTTTAATTCTCGCGATTTTATTTAAGTTATTTACTTCCTTGTTTTATACATATATATATATATATATATATATATATATGTATGTATGTATGTATGTATGTATGTATGTATGTATGTATATTCATTTGCTTAAACAAAACCTTCTCTTTTGAGGCGATATTCGAAGAGTTTTATCACATAGAATCGATTGATGTAATATAGCCATTTTTTAACATCATTTTGATGCCTAGTTTTTAAGTAAAGATAGAATAAGCCTTCGTGCCATTGCGAAAACAGAATTCTTAAGGAGCAGTCTCTAAACGGTACTCTTCCGCCTCGACTCTTCAGATTGCCTTTCCTCGAGAACTTGTAAGCACTCTCTCTCCATTTTCGATCTTCTTCTTCTTCTTCTTCTTCATCGTTGTCATCGTCGCCGCCGTCTGTCTCTGTAAACAGTGACGTCACCCGGAACTACCTGAACGGCACGATTCCTACAGAATGGGGCTCTACGAAGTTGCTCAACATGTATGTGCTTCTCTCTCTCTCTCTCTCTCTCTCTCTCTCTCTCTCTCTCTCTCTCTCTCTCTCTCTCTCTCTTACGAGTGTATGTTCTATTGATTGGGGGAAAGGCGGGGTGCGGTTACGTACTCGGAAACCAATTGACTGGTCTAATCCCAAAGGAGCTGGGAAACATATCCACACTAGAAGGATTGTAAGTGACCACTCATCCCGACGCTCGCGTTTGGCCTCTTTGCTGTTTCAAAATTGATCGATGTTTCAAGATTTTAACTTTCTCATTCTGCTCAGAGTCGTCGAGATCAATCAGCTCTTTGGACCTCTGCCTCCAGAGCTTGGGAACTTGTCCCGGTTACTTCGATTGTGAGTCTCTGGATGCAAATTTTTGTATTTTTTTATAGAGTTATTTATGCGCTGATGATTTTGTGTCTGGCGAGGGGAATTTATCAATTGGAGTGATCTGTTGAGATATCATCATTCAAGTTCAATTGACCAATGTGATACCATTGGGTTTTCTTGTTTCAGGTGCCTTACGTCTAATAATTTCACCGGGGAGCTGCCTCGGAGATTTGTTGAATTGACAGCATTACAGGACCTGTTAGTTTTCAGTTTCCACAAACTCTGCTAATATTTACACATTTCTATTCTTTCTTCCTCATATCAATCTTGTCGTTCGATGCACTGTAGGCAACTTGGTGATAATCAGTTCACGGGAAAGATACCCGATTTTATTCAGAACTTGACAAACCTCAACAAACTGTAAGGCTTAATGCTTCCTCACCTTTTAAGTTGGTCTCTATAGATATACCCTCAAGATAATTCAATCTATGAATTGTATCATCAGGTTTATTCAAGGAAGTGGATTGCAAGGGCCAATTCCCTCCGGGATCTCACTTTTGGAGAAATTGTCCGACCTGTCAGTATGGAATCATCTCTCCTTTCTTTAAAATGGTGTCAATCTAACAAAGTTTCCTATTTGATTTTGATATGCAGGAGAATAAGTGACCTTGATGGACCTGAGTCCTGAGTTCCACAACTTAACTGTAAAAATATTAAGACATTGTGAGAGCACTGCCCCTCCATGAATAGTTTACTTAATTCAAGAGAGCCAAATCGTCTTGGCAATGTGACAATATCAGTGCTTTTCCCTCGTAGGATTCTCAGGAGCTGCAATCTTACGGGAGAGTTATCTGGTTATCTAGCAGATTTGACAAACTTAAAAACATTGTGAGTGGAAAACGGCTTTCCCCTTTTCTTATTCCAAGCAGAATAAATAATTTTACCCTTAATGACTGAAATTTCTCTTAGTTTATGGCTGACTATTGGCTGCACTTAAGGAACCCATTTGAGATGGCTTGAAGGTCCCTTCGGCTTCAATGGTGTTTTGATCTTTTACGTTGATATTGATGAATTATGAATTGTGATGTGGCATTTAAGTGTCTGGTGATTGTGGCCTCTGCCTTAGAATATACAATTTCGCACAGAAGTAGATGGACATTTTCTTTCTTTGTTTTCACTTTGGTAGGAATAGAAACCACAAGAATTCTTACCTTGGTTGTGGTGCCCATTTTGTCTATGTTACTAACTTCAATGGAGGCTTCTAGTGGTTGATCATTTGGAAGTCTTCCTTCTAGTGGTTTACATTCTCGAATCTCAACCCCACAATATCTAACTGGGTTTTTATGCTTGACTGTCCTATATCTGTCAGCCATTATATTCCTTGTTAGCCACAGATTAAACACCGACGCCAATATGAGGAAGAGAAAACCGATCCCGTTCGATCCGATGACGTCAAAAGGCTTTGAAGGGAAGATGGCGTCGCCTCTTTGCTTACTGTCTTTGTTTTTGGAGCGTTTTTGAGCGTTTTTGAGGGAGACAAGAAGGAGGAACGTACGTTATGCCAAAAGGTGCGTTCCTCCCTCTCTTTTCTCCCTTATATACGTCCCCTCAAAAAAAAAAACGTGCCCATTCATCATATCCCTCCATCCATGGGCCCTAATCTTGTGGGCCAGGCTTTTAGGCCCAACATGGGTGGACGGGCCAACTTAGGCCCATCACATTAATAAAACCATCATCTCCCACTCGCACATGGTGAGCCGAACAGGATTCTCTTTACCTCTCTTCAACATTCATAACTGTGAATAATCCGTGCGACCAGCATACTTTGAGAGCTCGTTGCTATACATCTGTTAGGAATATATAGCAGCTCATAATGGACATCACACTCTGAGTAGATTTAGTATGCAGTACCCTAGATCGATCGATCACATTTATATCTCTCTTGATCTCTTTTAAACAATGATATATATATTGTATTCACAATTATGATTATCCCAAAGACAGTCATAATTGGTTGACCAGTGAATACAAAACTACAATGTGATTTTACAAATTCGATCTTCCTCTTTCCTTCAAACTCTCAATTTCAGTTCAGCTTGCTTTTCTAGAAATGTCCCATTAGATCGAATCAACTCATGACCATTGGCAACATCCTAAGATAGCAAATACTAAATAGAAATCTTGAGAATAAGTAAAAGTCATGAGGGCACTAAAATTGAGGAACTATTTTCCTCAAGAGTCTCACACGGCATAAAAGTTGAGATCAAACTTTTGCCACTCTTATTGGTCGTCTCATGCATACGTAGTATGAAATAAGTATTACGGTATTAACTCATTTCCCATGGAGCGTATGTTTACACCTTCAATACCGTACAGATGATAGTTCAGACATACCCAATGTCTAACTTGAGTTCACTTATCTACTCATTCACAAAATTCATCAGAACTCACATCTCGCATCTTAGACAGATAAAGTAAAATATGTGGGGTATTTTACTTTCGAACATAGTAAATATTATGTCATCATCTTAACACCCAGTTAAGGCGACAAATATATTTTTAAGCTTGAGCTCTCGATTATCACCTAGATAATAAGCTTAAAAACCGTCTGATCTCTATTTATCACATAGTAAATAGAGGCGATTACCCGTGTGAGTGGGCCAATCTTATATCTGTCCGACGTACTTTCTCAACTTAAAGTAATGCATTGAGCATTAAGATGCATAAAGATCAAACAAAGATTCATAGGCATTAACAATGAAAAAACACAAGTTCATAAATGTGAACAAATCAGGGAAATTACAATCCAGTACATCAGACTCTACGCAATCCTAGAGATTTTACATGACCACAAAACACATCTCTAGGTATTGGCTTTGTCATAGGATCTGCTACCATTCTATGCGTAGATATGTACTTGTAAGTTCACATCCTTTCGTGCAACCATATCTTTGACAAAGTTATACTTGGTATCTATATGTTTGGTCTTGCCATGATATTTTGGATCTTTGGTGTACGCTATAGCTGCTTGGCTATCACAGTTAACCAACAATGGATTTGCAGCTTTCTCAATAATACCTAAATGATCCAAAAATCTCTTAAGCCAAACTCCTTCTTGTACAGCTGCTGATAATTCCACGAACTCAGCTTCCATCGTGGACAAAGCTATACACGTTTGCTTCTTCTTTGCTCCATGATATGGCGCCATTGTTCGAAGAAAGCAAATCCAGAGGTAGATTTTCTTTAATCTAAATCTCCTCCCCAATCAGCATCTGAATAGCCTTCAAGCCGCAGATTCTTTCCTTGGTAATTCAACTTGTAATCAGCAGTTCCCTTCAGATACCTCAGTATTCTTTTAACAGCCTTCCAATGTGCTGGACCTGGATTGGATTGGTATCTACTCACCATTCCAACTGCAAAACATATGTCAAGTCTTGTATACATCATAGCGTACATCAAGCTCCCAACAGCACTAGCATAAGGAACATGTTTCATTTATTCCTTCTCTTGTGGAGTCCTTGGACACGCCTCTATGGCTCAATCCTTCACCTTTTGCAATAGGAGTGTCTATGGGTTTACAATCTTGCATACGAAATCGTTCAAGAACCTTATTTATATATGTTTCTTGCGAAAGAGATAACGATTTTTTCGAACGATCTCTTGAAATCTTAACTCCAAGAATATATGCAGCCTCACCCATATCCTTCATCTCAAAGTTGGAAGATAACCAACTCTTGACAGTATTAACAAACTCTATATTGCTTCCGGCAATTAGTATATCATCAACATATAATGATATGATCACAAATTGATCATTGGATCTTTTGATATATACACAATGATCATCATCTATCATTGTAAAATCATATGCCATTATGGCATTATGAAAACGTATATACCATTATCTCGACGACTGCTTAAGGCCGTATATCGATCTCAAAAGTCGACATACCTTTCCTTCTTGGCCTTCTATAATGAAACCAGCAGGTTGTTCCATATATATTTATTCCTCTAATTCTCCATTGAGGAAAGCAGTCTTTACATCCATTTGATGTAACTCAAGATCCATACTAGCCACTATTGCCAGAATAATGCGAATTGAGGTAAATCTCACTACAGGAGAAAATGTATCTTCATAATCAATTCCTTCCTGTTGATTATACCCCTTCGCCACAAGGCGAGCCTTATGCCTTTCTATCGAGCCATTAGCTTTTCGCTTTATTTTGAGAACTCACTTGTTCCCAATAGCTTTGCGTCCTTTTGGAAGATCAACCAATTCCCAAACTTGGTTTGACTTCATTGACTCCATTTCCTCTTCCATTGCATGAATCCATTTTTCCTTACTAGGGCAATTTAGAGCATCATTAATATTTCTTGGCTCATCCTCATCTTGTGGAGCAATCATAAAAGTTTCCTCTTCACATCCTCATCTTGTGGAGCAATCATAAAAGTTTCCTCTTCAATGTCAAAACGTCGACGGGGAATACTTTGGCGACTTGTTCGCCGTATGGGAGATTGTGCATTTTGTATATCGTTCCCCATTATGCTCCCACTAGGATTAGATAATGATGATGTCGTCTCATCATGTGGTTGTAATTGAGAATGAGTTGAATTCAATTCATCACTTCTCATATTACTCCCACTTGGACGAACTCCACTAATATCATTATCTTGATCCAAGGTTTCAAATAGGGAGTAATCTTCCCCTATTTCGCCCTTCTTAGGAAATTCATCATCTACGAATGTGACATCCCGTAATTCAAATTCAGTTATACTCTCACTTTCCTGCTCACCTATAAACACATACCCTTTCGAGTGTTTGGAGTACCTTATGAAAATACTCTTCTTTCCTCTGGGACCTAATTTCCCAAACTTGTTAGAGGACTCATGAGTATAGGCAGCACAACCCCATGGCTTAAGAAAACTTAAGTCCGATTTTCTACCTGTCCATAACTCATATGGAGTGGAAGTAACTGATTTGGAAGGCACCCGGTTAAGTATATAGCCAGCAGTTAACAACGCATCACTCTAAAAGGTGATAGGTAAGTTAGCATGCGCCATCATGGACCTAACCATTTCCAGTAGGGTTCTGTTTCTTCTCTCCGCAACACCATTTTGTTGAGGAGTATATGGAATAGACAACTGTCTTTCTATTCCTTTTTCATCACATAATTTTCTGAACTCATCAGATAAATATTCTCGACCTCAATCGGATCTCAATGCTTTTATTTTCTTGTCTAATTGATTTTCTACCAAGTTCATAAACCTTTTGAAATAACTTAATGCTTCAGATTTATGAGAAATCAAATAGACATATCCGAATCGAGTATAATCATCTATAAAAGTGATGAAATAAACAGCCACATGCCTTCCTCTCATATTCATTGGACCACAGACGTTAGAATGGATTAAATGCAGAGTAAATTCAGCTCTTTTACCTTTTCCAAATGGTTTCCTTGTCGTTTTCCCTACTAGGCAATACTCACATATGGGCAAATCGACTTTTTCAATGTTGCCCAACAAGCCCTCTTTGGCTAGTCTATTCATACGTTGTTAGCCAATATGACCAAGTCTAGCATGCCACACATTCACATCATTATCATATAAATTAGGAGACGTGAGAAGGGAATAACAAACATTTGCATTAACATAGTCAATATCTAATACAATGAAACCATCCAGAAAATAACCACAACCATAGTAATTTGTATTCAAAAACAAATCCACACCTCTATTATGGAAGTTCATATTAAAACCTAGTTTAACCAACACTAAAACAAATACTAAATTCCGACGAATCTCCGGAGCATACAATACATCATGTAGGAACAAAGTGCGTCCACCACGCATGTTCAGTTGGCATGTGCCAATTCCTTTCACTTCAACTCTGGAGTTGTTTCCCACATAGATCCACTTAGTTCCAGTTGGTACTCATCGGAATTCCACAAAGGATCCTCTATCCTTCACTACAGAATCCTTCGCTACATGGTCTGTCGCTCATGAATCTACAGTCCACAAAGGATTAGACTCAGTCAAGAATACGGAACTCGACACAAAAGCAAAGTTCTGAAAAGTACAAGGGGTGTATACCTTCTTTGGCTCACGACAGTCACGAGCATAGTGACCCTTCTTGTCATAGTTGTAACACTTCACCCTTGTAAGCTTCTTCATTTGAGGACGCTTTCCTCTTTTATGTTGGTTAAGCTTAGGTTTCTTCCCTGAAGGACCTGCTTCCTTGCCTTTCCTTTTATCAAACCAGTTAGGACGTTTGCGCTTGGAGCTCGAAGCTCCATGTGAGCTAGAACCAACATGATAGATTTCAGCTTCCGGCTTAGCCGCCAAGAGGCGGTCCTCTTCCAGCTCAAGATGACGCATTGCATCCTCAAAGGTTTTGATATTTTCATTATGGGTCAGGTGCACCTTCATATGCTCCCAACTCTGAGGCAAGGAACGAATCACTGCTTGCACTTGCTGCTCATCAGTCAGGACATGGCCAGCATCTTTCAGCTCATTTATCATGTTTGACATCTTTCTAAGATGTTGCTTCATGGTTTGACCATGAGGCTTCTTATAAGAGTCAAACCTAATAGTGAGCTGCCTCAGTCTGGTCATCGAAGTATGACCAAATCTTGCTGCCAATGCTTCTCACATTTCCTTGGCATTCTCAAAACGCCTAAACTCTTGCATGACGTCATTTTCTATGCTGCTCAGCAACGTAATGCAAGCAAGAGAGTTTTTTCTTTTCCATACAGCAAATACTTCCTTATCTCTCTTGTGGTGTGTAGTGTTTCCTTCTTCAGGTTCTACCATGGTCAGGTTAAGAGCTTCTAGTGCCTCTTGCTCTTTTAGCACATATTGGATTTTCATGTGCCATATTTCATAGTTATCGCCATTGAGCTTCTCACCTTTGTTCAGCTCAGCAACTATGCTTTTTGTGGCTGAAGCCATTGATCTGAACACATCAGACATATATGCACGAATTATTAATGCCTATCATTTATGCATCCTTTTTGCACAGACCCATCATATTAATGAACAATTTCAAGTAAGGTTTCAGAATCAAAAGGTCACTATGTTTCCAATCATCCTCAAAAAATCCTAACTTAAAACTATCATTAATATAATTGTCTTATGCAAAATAAATTCTATGAAGCTACAAAACTTCTATGAACTGCCCACAGCAACCAATAATAACAGAAAGCAAATAATATTTGACATCCAATAGAATAATAATGCTTTCACATAATACAACTAACATATATCGGTTGCTACATCAACAACAATCAGGTAGTAAACATAACATAAGACGTTCACAAAGCACACTTAACAAAGGCCAGCCAATACATCTAACACCAAGTCAATACACGAACTGGGAAAGATCCTCTTTTGTTCAATTTCTTGATATTTTCCCTTGTAACAATGCAATAATAATCATCTATAAAATCCATCGCAATTTTCCTATATGAAGCGGCTCTGTTGACATCCCATATGCGATTCAACACTCCTTGCCATTCTGGTGGAAGGGTGTTCATGAAAAATCGCACCATTTCAGACTGTGGCATAGGACGACCATTCCATATGACCTTTTGAATTTTCCCGTTGACTTCAAGGACGTGATCAATTAAGTCACCACTCTCCCATCGATGATCGGTCCGCTCGCCCGCTTATCAACTTAGAAAGCCTTTCCTTTTGTTCATTGGTAATTGCGCGAATAGGTGTGCGCAACCTAAGGGGAGGCATTGTTCCTACAACAAATGCAGAACAAATAATGGATCACATATAATCCACATAGACTTAATTGGAAAAAGAAACACATTATTTTCCTCTTTTTTTTTTTTTTTTTTTTTGGGTCAACGGTCAAAGTCAACGGTCGAAGTCAATGGTCAACGGTCAACGGTCAACAGTCGGGTCGCCGGGTCGGTCGGACCGGTCGGACAGGACGGACCGGTCGGGCCGGTTGGGCCGGGTCGGACCGACAGACAGGCGCGTGCCTCACACGCGCCAGCGACCGCGTACACGCCTTCCCTTGCGAATCGGCGCGTTCCGGCTACGCGTGGGGGCGCGTCCGGCAACCGTTGGCGACGTTCCGCCACTCGTCGCGATCGTCTCAACGAGCCCTTCCATCCTACGCCATCATAAATCAATTTCGACTTACGAAACTCGAAAAAGTGGATGAACAGTGCTCAAGTGTTGGGATTTTTCCGCCCCGATCGGTGTCGGCTGATTAATTTCACGAAAATTGATAAGAAATCATCCATAAACATGAAAAGGGTCGGGAAAAACATGGAAAAGGATCGGAAAACAAGAACTATGGCTCTGATACCAATGTTGGGTTTGTTGGATTCCCAAAAACCGGATTCGACACTAAATCGAACCCCTAAACTTGTGCGGAAGACGAGCCCGGGAAAAAACATGTATCACCGATTCTAAGGCACATCACAGAATTGAACGTACCTTGTTAGCCACAGATTAAACACCGATGCCGATATGAGGAAGAGAAAACCGATCCCGTTCGATCCGATGACGTCAAAAGGCTTTGAAGGGAAGATGGCGTCGCCTCTTTGCTTACTGTTCTTTGTTTTTGGAGCGTTTTGGAGCGTTTTTGAGGGAGACAGGAAGGAGGAACGTACGTTATGCCAAAAGGTGCGTTCCTCCCTCTCTTTTCTCCCTTATATACGTCCCCTCCAAAAAAGAAACGTGCCCCTTCATCATATCCCTCCATCCATGGGCCATAATCTTGTGGGCTGGGCTTTTAGACCCAACATGGGCGGATGGGCCAACTTAGGCCCATCACATTAATAAAACCATCATAATGAAAGCATGGTTTCAAATGCATCTTTACACAAGTCAATTCTTCTTATTCATCTGGTCATCTCTGTAAGATTTTATAAATGCTACGTTTAACAGCAGTTTTTGGCCATTCTGTCATCCTCAGCCGTCAAGGCTTATTCTTTGTTGACATTTTGAATAACCGAATTTCTGTGGCTTTGTCCAGCTTATCATATACTCCATGTCCTTTTCTTTAGGTTTCACTAGGTTGTAATTTCTCCATTGATAATTGTATTGGACTGCAGAATCATGCCTTCCTGTTTTTTTAAATCCTCACTTTATTTTCTATTTTTTATTCACTCAAGCCGATATTGTACTTTCTAAGCACCCTGATATTTTGTCGTCATCCCTTTATTGATGAATAAAATGTTATGAAGGAGATCTGTTCATTAAATTATGATTAGCTTTAGTTTCGTTCCTCTTAGATAAATAGAATCTCTTGATTTGAACTTTAATATGTTGCATTCCGAGGAATGCATTCGATTTAGTGCCCAAGTAGCATTTCTAGTTGTATAAATTAAAATTTCCAGGTCTAAATCTGATTTATGGCAGAATTTTTGCATACTTACAGCGTGTGACCGACTTGATGAACATTGATTTTGTGTGATGAATGCCTCTGGAAATGATTGTCTACTATAAAGCATAGGCACCTGGCAGTTGACCTGTATGTCTGAACATCTGAACTGGACTTGCAGGTTCATTGATGCCGTCTGTGTTTGTACAATCCTCCAAAGTTGCGTTGGTTAACAATATTAAAACAACCCTCAATGACTTGATGTTAATCTGACTAGACATGCATACAAGACGACGTCTTGCTTAAGGCTATATCTTACAAAACTATATGCACAAAAATATTTTTATTGTTCATAAACATATTTACATATGAATTATTGTTAATAAAGATTTTTTTTTCATTGATTAATTATTTCAAGTGATACAAGCGATTACTTTTTAGAAAAATATTTTTCAAAATATTTATTCTTTGTGAAAGAAACATAACTTAGAATTCTAAATTTTATATCACGTGTTGTGGTTTTTCTGCGGGTTGTGGCTACAACTTCTAATGTGGAACGGAGACAAAAGAGGGCCATGTTAGGCCAAATCAAAGATTAGTGGCCTCTGCCGACAAATTCGACCAAGTCTTGATCGACGGACTCGTACTCTGATTTGGCTCTTTTCAAAAAGAGAAATTATAAGCACTTGAAACTTTTCATTTGCCGCGAAAGTTCTCGTCTCATCTTTCTATGATTTTTCAATGATTGAGTTTTAGTTTGAATTTGGTGGGAAAGGTCAAAAATTTCTTGTACTTTGGAGAAGCCAAAACAAAGAAAGTCGTGTGTGGACACATGCATCTCCGCACGTTCCTGATTTGCATATATACTTTTTTTTTTTTGGTAAGTATTTGCATATATACTTTTTGGGTTAGTATTATAAATAATCTCAAATTGATATAATTATGATAAATTTATTCTAAACTAATTTTTTTACCATAAAAAATTTCACATTGTTACATTTGTGATAAATTTATACTCCGTTAATTTCCGTTAAATTGAATTAATACCATAAAAAGCCACAAATCGGTATATCCATGACAAACGGATGGTAAAACTCCATATATATACTAGTTCGGATCTTTTGTGATAAAAAAATTAATTTAGGATATCAATTTGAGATTTTTCGTTGTTTTAACTCAAATTTTTTCTAGTATTTCTTTCATGAGCACCTCAAGAAAGAGAGTTGCGTTGTCAAGTCGGATTAATCTATTTCGAGAGTGAGTGGAAGTGAAACTCTTGTCAACATCCTAATCTATTTCGAGAGTGAGTGGGCGGAAGTGAAACTCTTCTCAACATCCATGGAGACTTTAGATATGCCGAAGTACAAGCAACCATCATCGAATGGGGCACAGTGAGGGACAAACTGTTTTTCTTATCCTACAACCGTACAACTCGATTATTGTTTGAAGATCCGGAGATACTATCATACTGTCAGGACAATCTATCCATCATTCATATTCAATCTTGCCAATTACATGCACACTATTCTGAATTGAAACCATTTGTGCATATCAAAATGCTAGATTTGATGGTTCACAAGGCTTGCGAGATGTCTCATCGGCCTACAAATAATCGGGTCTCCATTCCCATTGCTTTTGAATTATTAAGAAATTAATAATGGGTTATGACTGAACTAACAAAAAAAAGGAAAAGAAAATTGTCCAAAAAGGTGAATGTAATCCTTTTACAGGACAACTTAATCAATTAATGAAGTTTTCTGACAATCGTGGAATTTGGACTCTACGATCAATGAAGGGTCTCCTAACCCAAATCCGAGATGTGCTCATAGAAAAATGAAAACAGTCAAAAAGACTGTTGTTGTTAGGAGAACAAAATGGAGAGGGAAAATGAAAAGAAAGAAAAGACTTTTATTAGGTATATTGATGTTATAAAAAAAGGTTATTATGCGAGAAGAGTTGGATAAAAGCTTGCTACTCCATTTTAGATAAAGGAATAATGATACAAATAGTTTATGAACTTTGGCTTAATGTATAATGTGATCCTCGAACTTTACCATAATATTCAATATAGTATATGAACTTATAGTTTGTTTAATGTGATCTATGAATTTTTTATACTTAATTCAATTTATTCTTTAAACTATATGAAAATATTCAATGTTGTTCCTGCATTTGAATTGATGGAAGAACAATATTGAACATTTCTATATAGTTTATAGGCTAAATTAAATGATATTGCATACTAAACTAAATTTTAGTGATTATGTTGAACAAATCAAGAGTAAATAGACCACATTACGTATTAAGCTAAGATTATGAATCATTTATGACATTTCTCCCTAGATAAATATCTATAAGGGGAAGACTTGGGGTCATCTCTCTTGCTTTCACACATCACTCTCGCTCTCCCATGCAGATGTACGAGAGCAAAAAGTCTTTGTCCGCCCTCCCTCTTTTCCTACATAACAATCATCTCTCTCTCTCTCTCTCTCTCTCTCTCTATGTTGAGCTTGAGATCGAAATGATATGTAATATAACCCTTGAACTTTTAATTTATTCAATATTGTCCATGAACTTTACCACAATGTTAAATATAGTCAATGAACTGATGATTTGTTCAATATAATCCCTAAATTTGAATTGATTAAATGATAATATTGAACATTTCCATATAGTTCACGGGCTAAACTAAATGGCATTGCACATTAGATTAAATTTTATAGACTATATTGAACAAATTAAAAATAAAAAAATTGCATTACATATCAAATTAAAGTTCAAGATCATTTATGACATATCTCCCAAATAAATATCTATAAGGGGAAGACTTAAGGTTGTCTCTCTTGCTTTCACACATCAATCGTGCTCCTTTATTGCTTACATACAAGAGCGAAAAGTCTTTGTCTGCCCTCCCTCTTTTCCTACATAAATGCATGAAGCTAGACCACTCACCTAACAATCATATCTCCCTCTCCCTCTCCCTCTCTCTCTCTCTCTCTCTGGGTAGCTTGAGATCGAAATGACGACGATTCTCTTCTCGGCTCGATCTCTCTTCTCTGTGCTCGTCCTTCTGTGCGCTGTTAACTCAGCTGCTGCCACCACTCGTTTGCCCGTCGAGGAAGGTAAAGAAAATAAAGAAACCCACCAATCTTCACTGTTCCTTTTCCTCCTCCTATTTTTGGCTCTCACCTTCACTGAGCTTGTATTTGCTTGTGCTTTCTTTCTTAAGTTAAAGAAAGATGTTGTGCAGGCATTCAACCTCAAGCGCACACGCGAATCTGACGTCATTTTGTGCTTGTTACGCATGGTATACTGCGGTCTCTTTTGACTTGTTGGGCTCTTTTCTCTTTCAGTGGAGGCGTTGACAGAAATAGCAGAGGCGTTAGGGAAAAGGGACTGGGATTTCGATATAGATCCATGCAGCAAAACAAGTACATGGAGTGACACTAAGTTGCTTGACGACACTACTAATGACGTCAACTGCAGCTGCACTTCCATCGGCGGCGCGGACAACACCACCATTTGCCATGTCACCAGCATGTATCTCTCTCTCTCCAAATAAATTAGAAAAAAAATCACAATTTCGTGAATTTTACAATCATAGGTTCCTAGCTAACTTTGACATCAATCACCTGATTGTGCACCAATCTTTTTTTATCTTGTTGTAAGGTTAGCTGGCTGACGTGGCAAACCCGAAGCCGATACTTTGGGCACCATGTTAGCAGTTCACCAGAAAAGATCGGCCTGTATTTTTGGGTCAAAATGGATTGAGTACAAAAAAAGAAAAGGAAATTCTTTGGATTAGGGAATTAAAATCACGGTTCGGCTTGCAAAATCCACTGAACTCAAGGATCGCGATTGAAACTTACCCATGAAAATAAGCTGCACTTGCGAATAATTATTTTCGTTTTGAAATTCAAAGCCATAAAGATGGAGTGGGTAGAGAAAGAATAGAAGAGATGCCATCATTTGTAGTTTCTATTATGTCGTGGTTATATGATCAACTTCTCGTCAAACTTTCACTTTTGATGACGATTCACCTCTGAACAAAATATGGGTAGCTTTTATTTGACTCAAGATGCTTTTTCTGAACATTGAACAAGAAGGATATCTTTAAAGATTTCGGTAGAGCAACAAGGTTTCAATTTAAATTGGTGGTATTTACAAATATCATCCTCACATTATATGATCATTTATGATATTAAAATTATTAATACAATAGTAACAGTTACTTACCAGTGAAAGTAAACTGCACTTTCAAATAATTATTCTAGTTTTGAAATTCAAAAATATATAGATGAAATGGGAAGAGAAGGAACAAAAGAGATGTCGCTCACTTGTGATTTCAATCGTGTCATAGTTATGTGATCAACTTCTCGTCAAATTTTCAATTTTGACAATGATTTACCTCAAATAATAATAATAATAATAATAATAATAATAATAATAATAATAATAATAATAATAATAATCTAAATAATAAACAAGAAGGAGATATTTAAAGTTTTTGGTAAAGCAATAACACTCCCAATTTAAATTAGCGGAATTTACAAATGCAATAGGTAAATATCATCTTGATAATATATGATTATTTATTGTATTAAAATTATGAATACAGCAATAACAATCGCTTACCATTAAGTATGGTTATCCAAATTGGCGTAATTTGATTTTGTATTATTCACCGTATAATGATGCTTATTGCTAATTAAATGAATAAATACTCGAATTTCTATATAATTATCATTTCAATCATGCTATTATTTATTTCATCAATTACTATTAATAATAGAATAACATAATTGTTTTTATATTGAAATCAAATCACAATGGAATAAAGCCTTCGTGTCATTGTGAAAACAGAGTTCTGAAGGAGCAGTCTCTTTCCGGCACTCTTCCGCATCGACTCTTCAGATTGCCTTTTCTCGAGAACTTGTAAGCACTCTCTCTCCATTTTCGATCTTCTTCTTCTTCTTCTTCTTCTTCTTCTTCATCGTCGTCATCGTCGCCGTCGTCTGTCTCTGTAAACAGTGACGTCACCCGGAACTACCTGAACGGCACGATTCCTAAAGAATGGGGCTCTACGAAGTTGCGCAACATGTATGTGCTTCTCTGTCTCTGTCTCTGTCTCTGTCTCTCTCTCTCTATTGCGAGTGTATCTTCTACTGATTGGGGGAAACGCGGAGTGCAGTTCTGTACTCGGAAACCGATTGACTGGTCCAATCCCGAAGGAGCTGGGAAACATATCCACACTTTTCAAATTGTAAGCGATCACTCATCCCGCCGCTCGCGTTTGGCCTCTTCGCTGTGTTAAGTTTGGTTGATGTTTGAAGATATTGACTCTCATTCTTCCGCTCAGAGTCGTCGAGATCAATCAGCTCTCTGGACCTCTGCCTCCAGAGCTCGGGAACTTGTCCCGGTTACTTCGATTGTGAGTCTCTACATGCAAATTTCTGTATCATTCATCGAGTTATTTATTCGCTGATGATTTTGTGTCTGGCGACGGGAATTTATCAATTGGAGTGATCTGTTAAGAGATCAGCATTCGAGTTCATTTGACCAATGGGTTTTCTTGCTCCAGGCACCTTTCGTCAAATAATTTCACTGCGGAGCTGCCTCCGAGATTTGCTGAATTGACGGCATTGCAGGAGCTGTTAGTTTCCAGATTCCATAATCTCTGCTAATATATCTAGTTACTTCTCTTCTTTTTTCTTTGTATGAATCTTGTGGTTTAATGCACTGTAGGCGACTCAGTGATAATAATTTCACGGGACAGATACCTGATTTTATTCAGAACTGGACAAATCTCAGCAGACTGTAAGGCTTAATGCTTCTTCACCTTTTAAGTCGGTCTCTATAGATATACCCCCAAGATAATTCAATCTATGAATTGTCTCATCAGGGCTATTCAAGCAAATGGATTGCAAGGGCCAATTCCCTCTGGGATCTCACTTTTGAAGAATTTGTCTGAATTGTTAGTATGGAAGTTTGGCATTTCGATCTGATCTCTCCTTTCTTTAATATGGTATCAATCGAATAAAGTTCCCTATTTGATTTTGATATGCAGGAGAATAAGTGACCTCAATGGACCCGAGTCCCGAGTTCCACAACTTAGCAGTACAATTATTAAGACACTGTGAGACCGATGCTCCTACAAAGATAGTTTACTTCATGCAAAAGAGCCAAATTGTCTTAGCAATGTGACAACATCAGTGCTTTTTTCTTATAGGATTCTGAGGAGCTGCAATCTCACAGGAGAGCTACCTGGTTATCTAGCGGAATTGACGAACTTACAAACATTGTGAGTGGAAAATGGCTTTCCCCTTTTCCTAGTCCAAGCAGAATATGTAATTTTACCCTTAATGACTGAAATTTCTACTAGTTTATGGTTGACTATTGGCTGCACTTAAGTAACCCATTTGAGATGGCTTGAAAGTCCCTTATTGACTTTAATGGTGTTTTGATCTTTTCTGTTGATATTGATGAATTATGAATCGTGATGTGGCATTTAAGTGCCTGGTGATTGTGGCCTCTGGCTTAGAATATACAGTTTCGCGCAGAAGAATTTAATGGTGTTTTGATCTTTTCTTTCTTTGTTCTCACTTTGCCAGGAATAGAAATCACAAGAATTCTTACCTTGGTTGTGGTGCCCATTTTGTCTATTTTACTAACTTGAATGGAGGCTTCTAGTGGTTGATCATCTGGAAATCTTCCTTCTAGTGGTTTACATTCTCGAATCTCAACCCCACAATATCTAACTGGAGTTTTATGCTAGACTGTCGTATATTTGTCAGCCATTATATTCTTTGTTTGAACAAGATCATGGCTTCAAATGCATCTTTACACAAGTCAATTCTTCTTATTCATCTGGTCATCTCTGTAAGATTTTATAAATGCTACATTTAACAGCAGTTTTTTGCCATTCTGTCATCATCAGCCATCAATGCTTATTCTTTGTTGACATTTTCAATAACCGAATTTCTGCAGTTCTGTGTGGTTTATCGTATACTCCATTTCCTTTTCATTAGATTTGACTAGTTTGTAATTTCTCCATCAATAATTATATTGGACTGCAGAATCATGCTTTCCTGTTTTTTGAAATCCTCATTTTATTTTTATTTTACTATTTTTTTCAATATTTTTATTTTATTATTCACTCAAGCTGATATTCTACTCTTTTAGCATCCTAGTATTTAGTCATCATCCCTTTATTCACGAATAAAATGTTATGAAGGAGATCTGTTCAATAAATTATGATTAGCTTTAGTTTTGGTCCTATTTGATAAATGGAATCTCCTAATTTGAACTATAATATGTTGCATTCCACGGGATGCGTATAATTTGTTGCCAGAGTAGCATTTCTAGTTATATAAATTGAAATTTGCAAGTTGGAAATTTGATTTATGGCAGAATTTTAGTATATGTATAGCATGTGACCAACTTGATGCACATGGATTTTATGCAATGAATGCCTCTGGAAAGGAATGTCTAGTAGAAAGCATAGGCACCAGGTAGTTGACCTGTATGTCTAAACATCTGAACTGGACCTGTAGGTTCATGGATTTTGTCTATGTTTGTACAATCCTCCAAAGTATACTCAAAGAGTTTCCAGTGGTAGTCTTTTAAAACTATCTTCTCATCATTTTTGTCTCCTTTCCATTCAATTGTTTTGCAGGGACCTCAGCTTCAACAAACTGAGTGGCATAATCCCTGACAACAGCCTGGAAAAAGTAGAATATATGTAAGTACTTTGATGCTGGACTTAGGCTTCTTTTTCGTATATTAGATAAGAATCTAAATTTGCAAGTTGTTCCAGTGGCCAAGCTATAGGCAACTCTTACTGTAAAGTAGTTGAGCTATCAATAGAACTTAGACCGCGATAACACATCTACTTTATATCCCTTAAAGTCCTCGTGTCTTGAATGCTTATTATTTCACCATTCAAATTTTACAATGATTAGGGTTATAAATTTATGTTTGTTGTCAACTAATTATTTTGATGGGACTCTAGTCTTGGAGCAGATGTAGATCGATGATATTCTGTTGCTTAAAGAGCATGATTCACTAGTTTCAATAGAGTTACCTGTTTATGCGGGAAGAGATGAATGGATCGGTGTTACTTAAATATTTGACAGTTGTATGCGTATGTACTTAATGCATGTCCTGTGCACCAGTTTTATGATGTATAGGAGATTAAGGATAGCAAAAGTCCTTGGGCTCTCTATTTGGTTCTTTCCACAACAATGGCCATAGATTGTTTGGTGAGTGCAGTTCTTATGTGCTATCTAGATGGTCTGTCCCTTGTCTTGAAATGATCAGAAACTGTAGTCCTAAGCTTCTAGGACTGTTTAACAATGGCGCGTCTTTTCATCTTTTTGCTCAACAATTGACTGTTTGACATTGGCACATCTTCCCTCATTATTTGTTTTATGTCTTAGAAGGACAAGAACAGCATGGCGAGGAAATAGTTAATAAGCTAGTATGATAGTGTCCTTCCTTAAGTTCAGGTTTCTGTACTAGTGTTATGGCAACCCATGCTCTCCAAGTTTTGCAAGGATCAAATTTTCCTCTGTTATTGATTTCCTTTATCTTTCATCTTCAGCTGAAAGCTCTATCTTGATATCATGAGTCAACTTATTTTTTTCTACACCTAACAATTAAATGCTTTTAATCTGCTAAATAATGCATTTTCAAGGGGTGACTCTAAAATCTTTCAGTTTGAGTGCATAAAGTACATGAGGAACTGACTCAATCAAATAATCTTGTTTAGCTATCTGACTGGAAACCAATTGACTGGAGCAGTCCCTGGTTGGATCCTGGATCAAGCAGATAATGTGTAAGCTTCTCTGCCTGAAGAACATGTCTTGTTTAATCACAAATTTTTGCTTCTAGCTCTATCTGGCTAATCCTGCACAGTAGTAAGCAACTATGCAGTCACATCATGCATCTTTTTGATTTGTAGCCTATGGAGTTAATAAGTACCTTTCTGCTTGTTGGGATCTGTTAATTGGAAAGTTATATGTAAGACAAGAGGCTGAAATGTATGGTATGCATGAAAGAATATAAAGTGGATTGTCTTGGAAGTGCCAAGTTAGCCCCACTTTCTGCTTTACAAAAAGGCCTTCTCAGCTCTAGATCTTTTTCAGACCTCTTGAAATGATAAAAATAACATGGAAAATTTTTACTTTGTATAAATCCTCTTTGAAAGCTTGTCTAACGCATCTCCTGCAGAATATGATTAGTTGCTTGGGCTATTTCTTGCTGATAATAATATTTATGGGCTTGTGCATTTGAAAATCTCTACAGTCAACATGAGTGTACCTTGGAGAAAGTTGATATTATCTTATGGGTGTAAGAATGAAGCTCTTGTGAGGTAGTTTAAACATTTTAATGGTGGTCTGGAAATTTTCTAATAACACGATCTGACTTAATAGTAGTTTGGATCAAGTTCTATTTTTGCCTCTTTGCCTTATACATCATGTCTGTTATACTGTTGCTGGGTAAAAATGTATTTATGCACTCTAACTAGTTCTAAAGTTTCCGTTGACTCCGGTTAGTCTTTCTCCTTCTAATTAATTAAGATAAGATATCTTGAATAAAGATAAAATATTACTTTCATCATCTTGTGATGTTTTTGCCTTTCAACTTGCTGTACCTGTCCATATTTTGCAACTGATCTGCATTTTTGTACACAATAATGATTTGATGGAATGACTTTGAGTGTACTCTTCAAAATGCTGATATTTTGGAGATGGTTGACTATTTCTCTGTGTAGTGACCTATCATACAACAAGTTCCCTACTGGAAGCTTAGAGTGTCAAGTACGATCTGCTGTGTATGTACTACTTTCTTCGGTCTAAGTTCAGGGCTCCCCTCAAATATGCGGTTGTGGGTACAAGATTTCCATTTCTCTACTGAATGTCGATTTTGTCTTTTCTCTGCAGCAACTTGTTCGCAAGCTCGGCAGTTGACAATGCGTATGTTACCAAGAGACTTGGATTTCCAAGGACCTGCTTTTTAATTGTTTATCCACGTAGCATTGAACTTCATTCAAAATGATGATGACCGTAACCTTAAAATCTTTATTGACTTTTCAGAATGTCATATCCTGCCACAAGTGGGCTTGTCTCATGTTTGAAAAGTCAGCATTGTCCAGAAAGTAAGTTGATCTGCTGTATATCCTGCCATTATAACCAGATCCTAATATTGCATCACACTCTCTGTGTATACCTTTGTCAACTCTCCTCTTGGCTATTGTGTCAATTTTTTATTGTTAATGCATAATTACTCTAGAAATTCAAAAACCACCCCCATGAAATGATGTGTTGCTCATAAACTTGGGAGCTTATGTGATTTTCCAATAAATGAATGCTAGTTTAATTAGTGTCTGGAAAGTCCTCTCCATATTAAGGAAAAAAAAAGAAGAAGAAGAAGAAGAAGAAAAGCCTGATTTTTCTCTGTGGCTATTTCTTTACTTTATCCAGAGCGGTATAAACTCTTCATAAACTGCGGTGGGAGCACAGTAAAAATGGGGGAGAATACATACAACCAAGATACAGCATCGGCTACTGCTGCTTCAAGTTTCTTCCAGAGTGAAAATTACTGGGGCTACAGTAGCACTGGTCACTTCCTTGATAATGGTGTTCAAAAAGATCCTTACATAGCTGACAATGTATCCGTACTGTCCACAGATGATGCCTGGCTTTACGTGAAAGCACGACGTTCTGCTATCTCTCTGACTTATTATGGTTTTTGTCTGGGGAATGGGACCTACAATGTAAGCCTTCATTTTGCGGAGATAATGTTCACAAGCAACAAAAGTTATACAAGCCTTGGAAGGCGAGCTTTTAATATTTATATGCAGGTAAATTTTGGGTGTCATGTAGTGCTGGTTCTAATATGCAAAGCATATAGAGCGTTCAATATGTTATGGTTGGGTTGTTTTCTCTAGATATCTTGTATTTGCAAATCATGATCTGATCACAATCTCTACATTCTATTGAGACTGATAGTTTCACCATGTTCAGTGTGGAGACACTTAACTTGAATCAGATTAAACATTCTTTCAGGGTATATTAGTGTGGGAAGATTTCAACATTGAGATTGAAGCAGGTGGAGTTGGAAAACCGGTCATAAGAAATTTTACTGCCAATGTGACCAACGGCACTCTGGAGATACGCTTATATTGGGCTGGGAAAGGGACCAATGCTATACCTAAAAGAGGAATCTATGGTCCTCTTATATCTGCTATCTCTGTCTATCCTGGTATGCAGACAGGCGCTTCCATGTTTCATTTGGTGCTTTTCTATTGAGAAAGTTACTCGTATTCATATTGGAAAAAAGTTTTCTTTTTGGTCTTGCACCAGAAGTCATCAATACGCTATTCAGTTACTTGGTTTGGTCGCAAAGGTCCAATATTAAATTCAGGCCATTGGCATCTGTTACAGTTGATCAGATAAATTTCCATAGGAGCTGACTAGGATATATTTTTTGTCTCTAAAGAGGCAAAATTTGGCCATGGTTTGCTTTGTTTTCTTTCTATCTGGGCAGCCTGTGTTATATAGTACAGCCTTGAGAATGAAGAACATATTTCTTCTTCTTTTTTCTTTGTATTTAGTATTACATGTTCCGAACATGATATTCTACTGTGCTTACTAATCTGATAGTTCTGTGGAGTGTTCTGAGCATCTCATTCTCAATTTGTGTGCTGTCCCATCTGTTGGTTTCTGTGTTCACCAAGAAGCTACCGATATTTTTCAGCATGTATGCCTACCCCATTTACTTGAACAGTTTTGGGTAAACATATGTTGTCCTTTCTTCACTGCAGACTTTGAAATACCACAAAAGTCGGCCATAATATCTGCTGGTACAGTGGTTGGGATTGTGGCTGCTATAGTTTTGGTAGTTTTTCTTATCCTGGTTATCCTTTGGTGGAGAGGATGTCTTGGACGTGAAGATGAAATGGCACAAGGTAGTTGCTTACCCGGAATCTTTGTCATTTTGTTTGCATATATCTATCGAGAAATAGAATGTTATGCATTCTCAATACATTTCCCCCTTCCCTATTCCTTTTTTTTTTTTTTTTTTTTTTTTTTGGGGGGGGGGTAATCACATTTCATCATTTATATTTCACACAGTTGTCCAGTCAAACTGTTGGTGCGTGACTCTTCTTCTTCTTCTTCTTCTTCTTCTTCTTCTTATCTTTTCTGGTGGGGGAAGGGGTAATCGCAATGCATCGTTATTACTGCAACTAGGTTGCACAGTTCTCCTGTAAAACTTTTGATGCATGGCATTTGTGCATTACATTGGAAATTCGATTTGACACAAAAAGAAAATAAATTGTTAAGCCATGGTACAGCTAAAGTGTCATCAATCCATTTGTTACACTCAACGAACTAAATTTTTATTCAGAAATCCTAAAAATGAAGGGATAGATATTTATAGGAAGAGGAAGATAGATTGTTTCTTAGATGTGTCTCTGTGTGTATTGGGTCTCCCTGGGGGCACAATCAACCATATATAAACTAAGTCTATGTTTCAAGACATAAAAAACAAATACTGGAACTTCGGATATACGAGATATCAAAACATACAAGCCTTGCCTTGCATTTCCAAAGTGGGTTTTTTCTATGATTTTTGGTTTCCCCTACTACTAAATACCTTAAGGACATTCTCATTTCATTTTTCAAAGAACAAACTGCCAATCGAAGCCAGAGTTTCCTAGAAAATAAATTTCAAGATGCTAAGATATACCATCCTGAACTTGCTCAGACCAAATAGTTATAATTAGGTTTTCTGGTACATTGAGAAGGAATTGCTATGTCTTCGTTGAATAGTAGATTACATACTTTAGCCGTTGACTCCTCCAAATTCTTAGAAGTTCCAAAATGCTGTGCAGATTTGAAGGTTCTAGCATTGCAAATTGGTTCATTTACCTTGCGACAGATTAAAGCTGCCACAAACAATTTTGATGCTGCCAATAAAATTGGAGAAGGTGGTTTTGGTTCTGTATACAAGGTATGCTAGAAAATCGGTGAACTAACTCCCCCCAATTCCCAACAGAAAAGAATTGTAGAAAGCAGCATTCAATGTATCTAAATCTTCACAGCATAAATCTTATGCCAAAGTTCAATTGCAGGGTCTTCTGTTAGACGGCACCGCTATAGCGGTGAAGCAGCTTTCATCCAAATCAAAGCAAGGAAATCGTGAGTTCGTGACTGAGCTTGGGATGATTTCTGCTCTTCAACATCCACATCTTGTGAAACTCTATGGATGCTGCATTGAAGGAAATCAACTTTTGCTGGTTTACGAATACATGGAAAATAACAGTCTTGCTCGCGCTTTATTTGGTAATTTGATATCACATTGTGCTTCACTGACTTCAATTAATGACATGGCAGTAAAGCAGTTTTGATGTCTTCTCATACAATTGAAGGTCCTGAAGAATTTCAGTTAAAGTTGGATTGGTGGACAAGACACAAGATATGTGTGGGTATTGCCAGGGGGTTGGCATATATTCATGAAGAGTCAAGGCTAAAGATTGTGCATAGAGACATTAAAGCTACTAATGTTTTACTGGATAAGGATCTCAACTCTAAGATATCAGATTTTGGTTTAGCAAAGCTTGATGAGGAGGACAACACACATATTAGCACCAAGATTGCTGGAACCTAGTAAGTTTCTTTTTTTATGTTCCTGTTAACCTAATTACGAGTCAGTGACAACATATAAGAATGGAGTAGAAAAATCTCATCTAATTTAAGAGAAGTGAGTTGAATGGAGCTGTGTGGTTGACTCACATCATCCCAAAGCATCGTGCTCAACAAATGTGGCTTAACTGCAAAGCTCCACGCCTCTCCCACTGCTCTTCATGTTAACTAGGAAAAAAATGTTAACTATATTACATACTCTACCATTACTATTGACTTATGTAATTGTTAATTTGGCTATAAGTTGATATTATAGGCAATAGAGCTTAGCCTATGTTTCTGTTGCTTATTGTATAAGGAAATTATTTTTTTGCATATAGAAGTCGTATACACTCAGAAAAATATATAATAAGCATGTTCAAATGATTCAAACGTTTGCATTGACATGTGTAGAAAGTCAACCTGTTCATGAAAAGAATGTGATTCATTAGGGAAAAAATAGAACTGTAAGTTCCTTCTACTAACTCTAACAGTAATTGCTTAACGAAAAATAACTATAACATTAAACAATTCCATTATCTTAACAAACTTAAGATGATCTAATACAGTTTCTGGAAAAATTTTATCTGCCTACCTGAGATATTAATCAAAAGATTGATCATATTCTACACGCTTCATTTAATACATTAAGAGTAGTCAAGAAAAACATTTCAGAAGGTAATAGTATGCCCTACCTCATATATTCTCTCATGCAAAAAGCATATAAAAATATTACAATACAATTATGACGCAATACTTTTTAACAACCTATACTGACATGTAATTTAATTGTTTTTATTATGTTTTTCCAATGACAATATACTTGATGTAAAACAATCTAATGAACAAGAACAAATACTATACGTTAAGGATTTCAATGTAAATTATCTATATATATATATATATATATATATATATATATTCCTCTGCATGAAAAGTGCAATTTTTCGTAAATATATTTTCCATGACATAAACATAGATGGTGCACTTTCAAGTGAATTACAAAAGAATAAAACCAAAATTACAAAGCAAGCACATGAATCGCAAAGGTTAGAAAGCTAGTGAGAAAATGTAAGGCTGTTTTTCTATTGCTACAGCAACATTGACAACAACAATATTAAGAAGTTCTCTTGCCCATGGGCTTGGCTTTAGGAATCCTGCTGCTGCTGCCTATGTATTCAGACCTTGTCTCAGCCTGTTTCCAACTCTTTTTTCAGTTAATAAGCCTCTTTTCCAAGTTATAAGGATGTACTTGGTTCCCAACTACGAAGCTATATGTACCCTGAAAGTTATATAAAAACCACAAATGTCTTTTTTTTTTTTTTTTTTTTTTTGAAATATTCTCAGTGGAATCCTATTAAAAAATTTCTAGAATGCACTTGTTTTTTCCTTGACTCTTGAGACCATGGTGTCATGATTAGGAATATCTCCTTTTGTATTTTAGGAAGATAAGAGGGACAATCTTTGTAAGAAAATATTAAGTAAGTGCTATTTAAGACATTTGCCATGTTGAAAACACCAGCTCTTTTCTTGTTATGCAGTGGATATATGGCACCAGAATATGCAATGCATGGTTACCTCACTGAAAAGCCGACGTCTATAGTTTTGGCATTGTTGCCTTAGAAGTTGTTAGTGGCCGGAGCAACACCAGTTACCAAAAGAAGGAGAAATGCTTTTATCTACTCGATTGGGTAATTAACTCTAGCATTCAAAGTTTCTTATTATGATATTTAAATCTCTGCTTGTACTGGTTGAGAGATGGATTAAGTGTAAACATAGTATAGGACTCCTCATATGCACTTTTAATGGTTGCAGAGGAGAGTTACAGTTACCAGCTATTGAAACCTGTTTAACGAATTGTCATGCCGTTTTGTTAAGTGCAATTTGTCATTTAAAATTAATCCAATTATTCTTGTTATGTTAGTCTATACTGACTTTGAAAGGAGCAAGTAATCCTTGCAGTAGCCGGCCTATGTGTTCGTGGTCAAGATGAGCGACTTGGGGTGGGGGTGGTCACGGATTAGTCTGGTTCTAAGAAACTGAAACTGGAATTTACCTAGTGACACGTTGAAACTCAAAATGATGGGCTGCCTTTCTGAAAGAAGGAATCATGTAGATTCTTTTTTGGATTGAAGAAAATTCTATTCATTGAAATTTGGAGTCCTTAAAATTTGGGTTGGTTTGGTTTTAGTCTTTATAGTTTTATCCTTGGCATTCATACTCCCTGTAGTTTCATTAGCACCAAACAAGTTGGTCGAGTACTTTGCAGTTTGACAATTAGTATTTGGATTTGAAAAGATTTCAAGACCATGCTTGATGCAAATATTGATATACTTTCGATTTAGATTTGACTTTTTCACATCCATGTAATTGAGTCCAAAAATTAGATTTTATTGTGCTTTGAGTAAGCCAATCATTAGCTAAAACAATCATTATTAGTCCCTGTTAAATCTGATTTTCACCTAAGCTGCATAATAAGGTAATTCTTGTTAAACTGGAATTGAGAGTAAAAGGCAATGAATGGTGTAAACCAGTGATGGACGATTCCTGTTTCATGTAATGACAAACTGACAAATAATTCCTGCCAGTAAAACTCAATACGAGTTGGTAATTTTAAAGCAGTGGTGGTAGTTTTTTGGTGACCGGTGAATGTTAGTAAGTGATTAACAAGTGTTTAAGTTTACTAACTTCTACTTAAAATTGGAAAAGAAATCATGTTTCATCCGAATTGACTTGTTCGATTTTTTCCTTCCGAGTATAACTTATAATGAAAATGAAAAACTAGCAGGTGTTTATCAACTGCATTTGTCATGAAATTATCGAGGGGCAGAATATATCTCCTTCTTCCTGTTTTAGTGTTCTGAGCATATTCTACAACTGATCAGTACCTGTAGCTTGAGGGAAATATCTTCCTTTCCATTTCTGTTTCTAGGCACGAGTTTTGAAGGAGAGGAAATTTGATGGATCTAGTTGATCAGAGGCTGGGTTCTCATTTTGACGAAAAGGAGGTGCTGGCGATGATAAAGGTAGCTCTGCTGTGTACTAATGCGACTGCAGCACTCAGGCCACCGATGTCATCTGTGGTTAGCATGCTTGAAGGCAAGGCTGCTGTTCCAGTGCTGGACTCTGAGGGTGCTATCATAACGGAGGAGACAATTGAGGCCATGAGGAAGCATTTCAAAGGTGGCGAAGATCAGGCAGTTGATGAGAATATCACCAAAAGCACGCTCACTGATGGGCCAAGGACTGGAACTGCTTCTTCTACATCTGCTAATGATCTCTATCCGATAAATCTGGATACTGATTACTGGCAGAACAGAAAATAAGAAATGGTTTGCTATGTTTCGAGTTAATTTGGTTTGAAAGAACTAGGGCTTTATTTGGTAATCCATCCAAAGGAACTCTTAAATTTCGCTTCTAAGTTTCTCTTTTGTTCACATTTGAAACTGAAGGTATAGATACTATGAAGAATACGACAACTATTATGCAGTGCAGTAATTGTGTATTGTAAACAACTTATTGGGGAAAGCCAAAAGACGATTGCTTGTTGTTTGATGGTTGTATTCGTGCCGTTTCTTTCGATATTGTTAATCATACAAAGATGATGTTGGGACTTCTTCATGCAATGATGATGTGTATGGTTGCCACTGCCAGGGTGGGAATCTATTATGGAAGCTTTTCATTGTTTGAATGGCGAAGTTGCGGAGTCTTGCTCTGAATGTGTTTTACTGCCTGAGCTAGGCCTGTTGTACGTTGCTCCTCAAGAATTATTTTAAGGAAGTGCCAGATTTTCTCTCTTTAGTATGGATGATGCTCCGCCAACTTCATCTATCCCATCTGTGAGAAATGATAATACAGAATACTACATCCACCAGAAAAAAAAAAAAAATCTTTAAAAACTTGCACGTCTAGTCAGTGTTTCCTACGGATGGTAGATTACTGCCTTGTCAGCACACTGCATTTCTGTTAATTGTCTCCCCGTTGTGAGTCCTTGCCTTGGATTCTTGATGACGGTTAAGCATGGAGGCTCACCAAAGGAAGGCAGCAGGGTCTTCAATTCCTGTCCATTTAATTTATAGAGACGTCGGACTCTAGATGCGTTTCTTATTTTTAAGTGTCAATGCCCACATTATCCCGTATCCTCAATTGGTCAGTATCTTTATCGAATTTTGTACCTAACTTTATCTTCTTGGTATTCTTAAATTTAGGGATCTCGATGTGTGGACTAAATCTCAGTTAATATCTTTTAAGGACATATTTTTAGGTCGCCAAAAAGGTCTTATGTTAATGTCAAGAGAATTAAACAAGTTGGGGCCTCGTTTGCTCTCCTTGAAATCCAAGGGGACTAGCTTGTCGTCCCACGGCGAATTGGTTGACCCCACCAATTCGAAGTGTCAACATCAAAGGCGATGATTGGCTGCTACTCCCTACAACTACAGCTCAGCCAAGCAAAGCCAAGCCAATTAAAAAGAGAGAGAGAGAGAGAGAGAGAGAGATATCTGCAGCAACTTCCTAAATCCTATATCATCCCTAGCCCCGCTCCCCACCGAAAATGGAAACAAAATCCTGTATTTTAAGTAGCTAATCAGAAAAAGAATAACAAAGAAGGTACATTAAGGAGAATCCAACAATGCCCTTTATCTCAGTGGACCCATGACCTCAGGTTTTCTCTCACCCCCACGCCCACCTACGTTAAATGTAACCCAGAATCCAAAAACTCTCTCTCTCTCTCTCTCCAAAAAGAGCTTTTGGGTTGCTATGTTTCAGTGACAGCAAAATGGGTTGGGGTTGGTGGGTACAGAGGCAATGCAGATGGGCTCCTCCTCATTCTTTTCACTGGAAACTGGCTCTTTTGACATTGATGGTATGGGGTGCGGAAGCAGCCCGGGGAAGGTGTGATGGGTGCATTTAGCTCATTGGAAAAATGTAAAGCAGTTTAGCCTATAAGACTTTAGGCAAATGTAAAGACTGTTTAGTAAACTATATTTTGAGAAGTAACTTTAAGATAAATACCGTTTGGTAGAAAACACATTTGAAAAACTCTTTAGGTGATTAATATTAGTTTTTTTTTAATTTTATTTGTTTAAAATTGAAAAAAATAATATATACAACTTTGTAAATATAAATTTTGACAATAATACTAAAAAAATCAAATACATATATTATTATTTTTTAAAAAGACCAAACCCTTCACGCAAATTTTTTTAATTTGCATTTGCTTAAAATTGAAAAAAAAATTATGTATGCAAATTTTTAAATATAAATTTTCACAATAATACTAAAAATCAAATACATATATATAATTTTTAAAAAAGACCAAATTCTTCATCAAAATTTTTAATTTTTAATTTTTAAAATTGAAAAAAAATGTATGCAACTTTTTAAATATAAAATTTGACAATAATACTAAAAAAATCAAATACACACACACACACACACACACACACACACACACACACACACATATATATATATATATATATTAAAAAAAATGACCAAATCCTTCGTTGAAATTTTTTAATTCTTATTTTCTAAAATTTGAAAAAAATAATATATGCTACTTTTTAAATATAAATTTGAAAATAATGCTAAGAAATCAAATACATATATATATTTTTTTCTAAAAGATCAAATCCTTCGTTGGAATTTTTTAAATTTTTACTTGTTTAAAATTAGAAAAAATAATGTATGCAACTTTTTTAAATATAGTCTTTTGACAATAATGCTAAAAAAATCAAATATATAAATAATTTTTAAAAAATACCAAAATATATTTAATTTTTTTAGCATTTATATATATTTGATTTTTTTAGCATTATTTTGGCATTTAAAAAAATAATAACTATGGCAAAATCAAAAATTTGAAGAATGAGTGAGAATAATTTTGGAAGAAAAAAAATAAGTTTCAAAGATTTGATTAAATGCTTTGAAAGCTTAAAGTTAGTTTTTACTAGTATTGGGCTTTCAGCCTTTCCAATATTAACTTTCACTTGAAAATTACTTCAAAATGATTGCAAATAATCCCAAAGATTTTCCCAAGTGAACTTGAGGCTGAAAATCCATTGGGAATATTGATCCAAATGCACTCGATGTGTTTCAAGGGAGCTAGGTGGCAGACCTGTCCTACCCTCTCTACAACTCCTCCGTCTGCCCCTTTATCGAGCGCGAGTTCGCCTACCTTCGGAATGGCCGCCCCGACATCGCCTTCACCAAGTATCGGTGGTAGCCCCTCGGCAGCTGCTCCTTGTCCAAGTACTACTCTCTCCCTCTCCGCTCCCCTTTTATCACTTCCTTAGGTGGAGAAAAGGTGGAACCCATTATGGCATTGATTTGATTAGTTGACATGCGTCTTTATGTTCCGAAATGGTCCCATGGTCCCCATTGCGGTGCGGCTGCACAGCTCCCTCACAACAACTTATTTAGTGACGCAAAAAAAGAAAAAAGAAAAAAAGAATATGTCTTTTCAAGGATTATTGTGCACACAAATGTTCCCGCCAACAGTAGACAGCAACAACAATCTGTTCATACTAAACTTTCGAGTGATATTGCGCCCCTATCGTAAAAGCCACTCACCTTAAATCTTATAATAAAGTACATATTACTCTAGGTTCAATAGTAAATAGCGGATTTGTATGAGATCCTGACATTCGACATTCAATAAAATCGCACAATAAATAAAGATTTTGCTTTCTATTTGACAATTTCACCCATCGTAAAATGTCTTATCAATTTGTCAATATAATGTTGTTATATATGTTGCCATTTCGATTATTATCAAACACCATTTTTGATTTTTTTTTAAAGATAGATTTTTGGTTCATATATAGCATATCCCATAAGCTTTAAGTAAAGAGGAGTTTTCGATTTTCAATATATATTGCTATTTCGATATTAGATTATGCTCCAAATAAGAAAAGTTTACTGTCCTTGATTCATTTTTTTTATGTTACTGTAGTCCATATTTACATTCATTCCTTGTTCTTTTTATTAACTATTTACGTTCCTTGTTAGACATTATTTTTAAATTAGTAATTAATATTCTTATTTTATTATTCTAGTAACAAAATCTTTTCTTCATTTTTTCAATCATTCCCATGTCCGCCGGCCCGAGGGATGTCCCGGGAGGCGACAAAGTTAATGATTTCCCACGCCTGCTCTGTTCCACGGAGCAGTGGCGCCGTGTACGTTACGGCAATAGGACGATACTAACTCCTCGAGCGTTGATTGGGCCGTCTTCAACCACGCGTGGCAGAGCGCGTGGGAGTAGATAGAGCCAAAAAATGACAAAGATCCGTTTTCCCTGGGAATCACAAAACTCACCGGTGGGTGAGTGCCGTCAAGCTCACGGTTGGTCACCAGCAGCATGTGTTGAATTTGACAATATTTCATTTCAAATGTGTCTCGCGTGAGATTCACCAAATTCAACAATTAAATATATTTTAAACAAAAAAAATTCAATATAGCATATATAATACTACTTCGATTAGGAAGATTCTTAAACTTTCTAATGACACCCGAATCATATCAATTGAACGCAATTTGATTAATGAATCACTTTTAAACATAATTGACTCATTTCCAGTAAATTAATTAAGTGACATGTTATTAATTCACTTAATTTTGTTTGATTATTTGAGAAACAAGGCCCATTAACCTAAATACATACTCAATTTCATGTAAATGTGTGTACTTGTTGAAGGAATGGCGAGATATGCTGCATGAGTGGGGAAAAAGCAATGAACACTTAGACCCTAATTTAAGGTTAATTGATATCAACCACCGTTTTGTAAATACAAATGATGACTGATTATCATTAACCACAAATTAACCAATTAAGTGATTTGGGGTGGTCCAAAGGCCCAATTTGAAATCAACAACTTGTTTGTTCTTGTTTGCTATTGTTTTGAATCAACGACTTGTTTGCTACTATAATTCAATTGGCTCAAGTGTGAAGTTAACGCCATTGAGGCACTATGGAGGAGATGGCCGTAGTTCTTATCATTGAATCTGATCTCTTTTTGTACCCAATTTGTCACCTAATCATGTTTTAGGTTTTCAATTCAAGTTTGTAATAAATACTCCATAAGTTATAGGTTTTTTTTTTTTATGTTCTTGCACTTCGAATACTTTACTTTACTTAATGCACTTTCTTTTTTTCACTTGTTTCCTTTCTTAAATATTGTGAGTGGAAAACGGCTTTCCCTTTTTCCTATTCCAAGCAGAACAAACAATTTTACCCTTAATAATTGAAATTTCTACCAGTTTATGGTTGACTATTGGTTGCAATTTGCAAAGAAATAGCCCACTTCTTTTTCGGGAAGAGATGGGAAATTGGCTTAATATCATTTGATTGAATAGTTAATCCATTTGAGATGGCTTGGAGGTCCCTTACTGACTTAAAGGGTGTTTTGATCATTTTCGTTGATATTGATGAATTACGAATCGCGATGTGGCATTTAAGTATTTGGTGATTGTGGCCTGTGTCATAGAATATATAGTTTCGCACAGAAGTAGATGGACCTTTTCTTTTTTTGTTTTCACTTTTCTAGGAATAGAAACCACAAGAATTCTTACCTTGGTTGTGGTGCCCATTTTGTCTATTTTACTAACTTCAATGGAGGCTTGTAGTGGTTGATCATCTGGAAATATTTCTGCTAGTGGTTTACATTCTCGAATCTCAGCCCACAATATCTAACTGGGGTTTTATGCTTGACCGTCGTATATTTGTCAGCCATTATATTCTTTGTTTAAATGAAAGCATGGTTTCAAATGCATCTTTACACAAGTCAATTCTTCTTATTCATTTGGTCATCTCTGTAAGATTTATAAATGCTACATTTCACAGCAGTTTTTTGCCATTCTGTCGTCATCAGCCATCAAGGCTTATTCTTTGTTGACATTTTGAATAACTGAATTTCTGTGGTTCTGTCCAGCTTATCATATACTCCATTTCCTTTTGTTTAGGTTTGACTAGGTTGCAATTGATATAGCTAGAATAAGTACCTAGAGGGGGGTGAATAGGTATATACAAGATTTTTCTCGATAATTGCACAATACTAGACAGTTGATAGATTTGAGACAAACAATAATCAAAGTAAGACTGAGAGAAGGGAAGAGAAAATTGAACACGCGGTTTATAGTGGTTCGGCTTATTTCAAGCCTACGTCCACTCTTCTGCACTAACAGCCTATTGGCTGGATTCCACTATGAACAAAGAGATGTTACAGCGATGTTCTCCCTTGATTTCTCGGTGTAGATGATCTACCACACTCGCTCAAGGTATCACTAAGTATAGACACTCTTTGAGTATACAATTTCGCTCAAAATGTATCGACTAATAATCAAGGTGCTTCAGACTCTGGAATTTCTCTATCGATTATGCACTAAAGCAACTAGAACGACTTCCTTTTATACTCCTTTATGCCATCATACCCGTTGGCACTTACCAAAGGAATTCCTCCAATCTACCCGTTGGACGGAATCAATCAAGAAGATCATTCGAGCTATTAAAGGAACCTGACGATAGCTCATCAATCCTGTTCGCCCATACAACCAGGATCTTGGTTTCCAAGAATAGAACCTTCCAAGAATATTTCGTCGACCATTGGATCTTCAAACGATCTTGATTACGAATAAAAGAATCCGTTATATTTATCCAGCCAAGAGATCTTCTCCGAGGATAGGACTAAATCCTCAACCAAATACTTCGGCTCGGATTGCCTTCGTCACTGGATTAGAAAAACTGTCAATGAGAATAGTCTTGAGTCTTGAGTCTTGAGTGCCGAGTCTCGGTGATCCGAAAGTCTTCGGACTCTAAACAAAGGTTTGCAATTATCCGTACTAGATCGATAGAAACGTTTTGTCGCTTCAAAATATTCTGAAAGATTTCTCCAACAATCTCCCCTTTTTGATGGTGACAAAACTTTCCCGTAGATTTGAACAACTTTGACTCCGCAAAACATTACTCAAGCAATATGGCTATCTCATAAAGATTAATAAAATCAACCGTACTCGCATCCACGTAAAATCGGTTAGTCTTTCATGAGTAAAACCATACAAAGCAACACTTGATATAAATGCAAATAGTCAAGCATCAAAATCCACACCCAAGTCAGTCAAATTCAAGTTCACACCCAAGTCATACTAAAAAAAAAACATTCAAACATACGAAAGAAATTTAAAGTCAAAGTTTTAAAGAGTTCAAATTGCAATTCTCCCCCTTTTTGTCATCATTGCTGATGAGCGACTCACACCTTCACTGTTAACAACATGTGGTGTAGTCCTTCCTTGCTCGCCATCTCCCCCTGTCTCTAGGACCTCAATTGGGGAAGAGTGATGGTCATGCTCTTCAGCGTCTTGATTCCCTTTCTCTCCGGCTTCATCTGCAGACTTTTCTTTCACTGCTTCTCCTTCTTCTTCAGCTTCTTTCTCTTTGTCTTCTTTCTCTTTCTCTTGTTGCTCCTCTGCTTCTCTGTTCTTTGCTTGTCCCTCTTCTTCTCTCTGTTCTTTTTCCTCTGCTTCTTTTCCTTTCTTCTCGTTGTTCTCGTTGATTCAGGTGCATGTAACGTCCGGTCCTTTTCAACGTAGGGATAGTGAGATCTTCCTCTTCATCTTCATCCTCCAAGATAAGAGTTCTTTTCTTTTTGGATGGAGCACCCATGGGCTCCTTCCCTTTTTTCTTTGATGCAGAAGATACTGGAGTCTTCACTTTGAACTTCTCCATTGCCTTATTAAGTTCTTTCAGACGCATTTTTGACAGCATTTTCAAACCCACCACCATTTTGTCGCAAGGTTGAACACAAAGAGTATGTGGAGGTTCAATGTTCAAGTGTCTGAAGATCTTGGTCACAAGACCTGGGTAAGGCAATTGGCCCTTGTCCTTCACCATTGCTCTGTACATATGAAAGAGAATGGTGTGAGGGAGAGAGAACTTCTTCCCCGAATTGATTGCGTACATCAATTTCGCCTCGAGTTAGACACGCGCCTTTGATGTAGACTTTGGCCTGATACAGTTGATCACAATTTGTGAAGCAAGATGTTGATGGCACACATCCTTGAGTAGGTAATTCTTCTCTCTGTATCCCTGTCTTTGACAAGCTCCAGTGTGGTACGAGCAATCGAAACTTTGATCGGTTGATAACGTCCTCTTTCAACTCCAATTATATCTGCCAACATGTCCACATCTACCACATAGTCTTGGTCTTGAACACTGAAGGATATTCTATTCGCATCTAAAAAGCTAATATTCGAATAGAAGTATGTTGTCAATTGTGCATAACCGTCTGTGGTATCGGAGCAAAATTGCTCAAGTTGAAGCAGATTGAACTTCTCCCTTAAGTTCACATTGATGGCATCCAAGAAATCGAAATCAACACTCCTAGGGTTTATCACCCCTCTTTTCAACAGTCTGAAGAACAGATTTTCCTGTTCCTTCGATTTAAACAAATCCATCCTTTTTCCCTTCACCTTTGCAGCAACACCCATTCTAGGTTGGAATTCACTGAACATTTTATCATCATCGTTCCCGTCAGTCGGATTCGGTCCCGGTACACGAGGGTCACTTGGAATGTTCGCAAGTGCTTCCTCAGCCTTTCCTTTGGGAGCAATTCCCAAATCCTCCATTTTTCTCAAAAAGATATACTCATTTCCATAATTCTTATCTTTAAGGAATTCATCTACGAAGTTCAGCGGAGTCCCAATGCTTTTCAACGCACGATAGAGCTTGTAAATAAAAGAGGGTTTTTGGACTCTTACAGGGTCTGCGTCCTCGATTATTTCTTCCTCCGGTTGTTGACCCGCACCTTGTGGGGTAGATGGTGAAGAGTGACGTGGTGGAGAGTGAATCGGGCTCGTTGCCGACTCGGTAAATCTTCCTCTTCGGTGAGATCAAAATGGGTAGGCCCCTTCCTCATTCTCTCGTGGTCCCCCGTTCGCGATTCTTGAAGACTTTCTCGAAGAAGACATCCTTCCTTGTCGTTGAAAGATTCCTTTACTCGCTTTCCCAAGAAAAGTTGACAACTTTCTCGAAGATGAACACGAAGTAGAGACAGGATTGGGAGGAGAATGCCTTTTTAGGGTTTTGAAGTTTAATCGAGAAAACCGTATATATATAACTCGCTTTAAAAGGAAAAACCAATCGGCACAAAGGAAAATGAACAGACGTCTCTTTTGAAATCGATAACTGCCAAATATAAGTTAATCTTTTTGAAAAGACAAGATTCCGTTTTTCACGGAAATTATAAATTAACTGAACTAATGATTGTACCTTTTCGAGATTGAATATAATAACAACTTACAGTCTATAGCCATGAATGTCTGAGTCTGAGGGTTTGAGAGTCTCTAGACTTTAACTTCCTCAAGCTTCAAAATGTTGAGTCTGGAACGGATAAAATCGAATTGATTTTTCTCCAAAGGCTTTGTGAATATATCCGCTAGTTGATTTTTTGAATCAACAAATTGAATCGAGATTTCTCCATTTTGAACATAATCTCTAATGAAATGATGTCGAATCTCTATATGCTTTGCTCTTGAGTGAAGGATTGGATTTTTAGTGAGATTGATTGCGCTGGTGTTGTCACATCTAATCTCTCGTGCATGAGTCTTCAATTCCAAAGTCTTGTAGCTGTTGTTTTATCCATAGAATTTGCAAACAGCAACTTCCAAGAGCTACATACTCGCTTCGTTGTTGAGAGAGCCACAGTGCTTTGTTTCCTTGAAAACCAAGACACCGTCCCGCTTCCAAGCAACTGGTAAGTTCCCGAAGTGCTCTTTCTATCAACTCTGCAACCGGCTAGATCTGCGTCTGAATATCCTAGAAGATTAAAGTCTCCCTCTTTAGGATACCAAAGACCGATGTTTGAAGATGAAGCAACGTATTTAATAATACGTTTCGCAGCACTGAGATGGGATTCTCTAGGATCTGATTGAAACCTAGCACAGATGTAAACACTCAACAAAATGTCAGGTCTAGAAGCAGTAAGATAAAGAAGTGAACCAATGATGCTCCTGTACAGCTTTTGATCAACTTTCTTCTCTTCTTCATCTTTGTCTATCTTCAAAGAACTTGACATCGGTATGTCGGTCTTTTTGCACTTTTCCAGTCCAAACCTTTTGACAAGATCATTAGCATATTTTTCTTGATAAATAAAAGTTCCTTCCTTCAATTGTTTTACTTGAAGACCAAGAAAGAATGTTAACTCTCCCATCATACTCATTTCAAACTCATCCTGCATAGACTTAGAAAATTTCTTGCACATACTTTCATTAGAGGATCCAAAAATAATATCATCCACATATATTTGAACAAGTAAAAAGCTTTTGTTTTCCTTTTTGATAAATAAAGTAGTATTTACTTTACCTTTGACAAAACCATTCTGAATTAAGAACTTACTTAGCCTGTCGTACCAAGCTCGAGGTGCTTGCTTTAAACCATACAAGGCCTTTTTTAGTCTGAAGACTGAGTCTGGCTTCTTTGGGTCTTCAAACCTTGGTGGTTGTTCCACATAAACTTCCTCATGGATAAATCCATTTAGGAAGGCACTTTTGACGTCCATTTGGAATAACCTGAAATTTTTGTAACAAGCAAACGCAAGTAATAGTCGAATAGCTTCTAACCTTACTACTGGAGCGTAAGTCTCATCATAGTCTATTCCTTCTTCTTGCGTATATCCCTTGGCCACGAGTCTTGCTTTGTTTCGTACGACTTTTCCTTTCTCATTCATCTTGTTCCCGAACACCCATTTAGCTCCAATAATTTTACCTTTTGGTTTAGATGTCAATTCCCGTACATCATTAATGTTGAACTGCCGAGCTCTTCTTGCATAGCTTCAATCCAGCTTTCATCAGATAAAGCTTCTTATATGCTCTTTGGTTCAATTTCAGAAATGAGAGCCACAGCAGTAGACTCTTCACGCCTTTTGGATCTGGTGCGAATTCCTTCATTAATTTCGCCGATAATGAGTTCTTTGGGATGACTGGACTTATGCTTCCAGTTACTAGTTGATTTGTCTGGTTGATGATCTCTTTCTTTATTTGAATCTTCACGAACAGCTTGATGCTGGTCTTCCAGAGTCTGAGATGCTTCTTGAGTTGTAAGCTTTGGAGGGTCTGGAGCAGGTTCAGACTCTTCATGATGAGTCTGACTGGATTCATCTTGCGTAGATTCTTGAAATTTGACATTCATTGACTCCTCCACAGACTGGCTCTTCTTGTTATAGACTCTGTAGGCTTTGCTTGATGTAGAATATCCAAGGAAGATGCCTTCATCTGATCTTTCTTCAAACTTACCAATTCGATCTTTAGCATTTTTCAATATAAAGCATTTGCAACCGAACACATGAAAGTATGAAACAATAGGCTTCTTACCTTTGAATAACTCATAAGGGGTTTTCTCTAGAGCAGGTCTTAAGAAGACTCTATTGATTATATAGCACGCTGTTGAAACAGCTTCAGCCCAAAATCGTGAAGAAATCTTACTTTCAATTAAAAGAGTTCTAGCCATTTCTTGAAGAGATCTATTCTTTCTTTCCACAACTCCATTTTGCTTTGAGGAGTATATGGAGAGGAGAACACATGCTTAAAGCCGATTCATCACAAAATTTTGTAAAATCTTGATTTTCAAATTCACCTCCATGATCTGTTCTTATACTTGAGATAACACATCCTTTTTCATTTTGAATCTTCTTAGCAAATTTTTCAAAATACGAGAAGGTTTCGGACTTACTTGCAAGGAAATATACCCAAGTAAAGCGGGAGTAATCGTCCACAATTACTAGGCAATATTTCTTACCTCCAATGCTCTGGGTTCTGGTTGGTCCGAAGAGATCCATATGCAACAACTGTAGTACATGATTAGTAGAGACATGATTTATTGGCTTAAATGAATTTCTTACCGTTTCCTGTAATACATGGAGTGCATGGATTAGACTTTTGGTATGGTAATTTGGGTAGACCTCGAACAAGCTGCTTTGATGAGATTTTGGCTAATTGCTTCATGTTGATATGACCAAGCTTTCTGTGCCATAAGCTTGCTTCGTCTTGAATTGAGATTAGGCATTGCGATTCATCTGGTTTTACATCCAGAAGATAGATATTTCCATGTCTTCAACCCATGAAAGACTGAGTAGAGTCTTTACTGGTTCCAGAGCATGTTCCTTCTTGAAAGAAGATCTTAAAACCAGTATCACACAATTGGCTAATGCTTTGAGAAGATTGTAATTGAGTCCTTCCACTAGGAAACATTACTTATTGTGAGATTTCCAATTTTCACAGCCCAAATCCCACAATACTTCCTTTGTCAAGTTTCCTCCAAATGAAACTTTTCTACCATTTACTTGCACAAGCTTTATGAAGCAATTTGAGTCTCCTGTCATGTGTCTTGAGCATCCACTGTCAAGATACCACTTTACCTTTTTCTTGACGGAGACCTCAAATTCACTGTCTGAGTCTGATCCAGAGTTTGAGTCTGAGTCTGATTGTGCCATCAGACATAGGTTGGCATATTCATTATCACTTTCTTCACACTCTGTATCACTCCAGGTTTCGACTTTGAGAGCTTTTCGAAACTTTTCAGCTTTTCCTCTCTTCTTCTTAAGAAGAGGACAGTTGGGTTTGATGTGTCCCTTTTTCTTACATTCAAAGCAAACTACATCTTTGTTTGGTTCCTCATCATCAATGTACTTGGTCTCGCTGTCTTTTTGAAAACTTTGTTTCTTTGAGTTGAACCTTCTTCCTTTTCTATTCAATTTTCTGAATCTTCTTATCATGAGAGCAAGCTCCTCATCGTCCATGTCATCTTCGAATCAGTATCATCGAATCATCATTTGATTTTAATGCAATGGATTTCTTACCTTTTGGATCTTCGTCTTCATTAATTCGTTCCACTTCTTAAGACTGAAGAGTTCCAATCAGCTCGTCGACAGATAGTGGCATAATTCTTTGCGTCTCTCTTATTGAAGTCTTTATGTGATTCCAATCCTTGGAGAGTCCACGCAGTAGCTTGTTTACCTTCATGGGATCAGAAATTTTTTGTCCTTGATTCTCAAGACCATTGACAATATCTGTAAAATGGCTAAACATGTCAGTTATAGATTCTCTTGATTTCATTTTGAAGGCTTCATATTGACCGAGGAGAATGTTAATTCTGGTTTCCTTCACTCGATCTGTTCCTTCATAAGTGATATGTAATCTGTCCCAGACTTCTTTTGCTGTAATACAAGAAGATATTATGTTATATTCAGTTGGTGACAAAGCACAATATAAAGAGTAAATTGCTTTTGCATCGAGTGCTTGTCTCTTGATTATCTCTTCCTGAGTCATTCCGCTGGTCTCAACAGTTTCTTTCCCTCTTTCAGAGACTGATGCAGCTATAGGAGTAATTCCTTTTTCTACAACGTCCCATTCCAGAGGAACCTTTGATCATAGGAAGGCTTTCATCTTGTTCTTCCAGATGTTGTAATCCTTTCCATCAAAGTAGGGTGGTCTCTGTATTGCTTTGCCCTTCCACCAGCCCCGGTGCTAGCATACTAGCCATGGATCTTTTACTCAAGTAAAACACTTCAAATAAAGTGAGTACACGAGCTCTGATACCAATTGATATAGCTAGAATAAGTACCTAGAGGGGGGTGAATAGGTATATACAAGATTTTTCTCGATAATTGCACAATACTAGACAGTTGATAGATTTGAGACATACAATAATCAAAGTAAGACTCGAGAGAAGGGAAGAGAAAATTGAACACGCGGTTTATAGTGGTTCGGCTTATTTCAAGCCTACGTCCACTCTTTCGCACCGACATGCCTATTGGCTGGATTCCACTATGAACAAAGAGATGTTACAAACGATGTTCTCCCTTGATTTCTCGGTGTAGATGATCTACCACACTCGCTCAAGGTATCACTAAGTATAGACACTCTTTGAGTATACAATTTCGCTCAAAATGTATCGACTAATAATCAAGGTGCTTCAGACTTTGGAATTTCTCTATCGATCATGCACTAAAGCAACTAGAACGACTTCCTTTTATACTCCTTTATGCCATCATACCCGTTGGCACTTATCAAAGGAATTCCTCCAATCTACCCGTTGGACGGAATCAATCAAGAAGATCATTCGAGCTATTAAAGGAACCTGACGATAGCCCATCAATCCCGTTCGCCCATACAACCGTGATCTTGGTTTCCAAGAATAGAACCTTCCAAGAATATTTCGTCGACCATTGGATCTTCAAACGATCTTGATTACGAATAAAAGAATCCGTTATATTTATCCAGCCAAGAGATCTTCTCCAGAGGATAGGACTAAATCCTCAACCAAATACTTCGGCTCTGGATTGCCTTCGTCACTGGATTAGAAAAACTGTCAATGAGAATAGTCTTGAGTCTTGAGTCTTGAGTGCTGAGTCTGGTGATCTGAAAGTCTTCAGACTCTAAACATAAGGCTTGCAATTATCCGGACTAGACGATAGAAACGTTTTGTCGCTTCAAAATATTCTCGGAAAGATTTCTCCAACAGCAATTTCTCCAATAATAATTGTATTGGACTGCAAAATCATGCCTTCCAATTTTTTGAAATCCTCACTTTTTTTTTTCTATTTTTTATTCACTCAAGCCGATATTGTACTTTCTAAGCACTCTGATATTTTGTCGTCATCCCTTTATTGATGAATAAAATGTTAGGAAGGAGATCTATTCATTAAATTATGATTAGCTTTAGTTTCGTTCCTCTTAGATAAATAGAATCTCTTGATTTGAACTATAATATGTTGCATTCCAAGGAATGCATTCGATTTAGTGCCCAAGTAGCATTTCTAGTTGTATAAATTAAAATTTCCAGGTCGTAAATCTGATTTACGGCAGAATTTTTGCATATTTACAGCATGTGACCAACTTGATGAACATTGATTTTGTGCTATGAATGCCTCTGGAAATGATTGTCTACTATAAAGCATAGGCACCTGTATGTCTAAACATCTGAACTGGACTTGCAGGTTCATTGATGCCGTCTGTGTTTGTACAATCCTCCAAAGTATACTAAGAGTGTCCAGTGAGAGTTGGTGAAAACTATCTTCTCATTATATTCGTCTCCTTTGCATTCAATTGTTTCGTAGAGACCTCAGCTTCAACAGACTGAGTGGCGAAATCCCCAACTCCTTCAGCAACCTGGTAGCAGTAGATAATATGTAAGTACTTTGATGCTGAACCTAGGCTTCTTTTTCTTATTTTGTATAAGAATCTAAAATCTCAAATTGTTCCGTTGGCCAAGCTATAGGCAACTCTTACTGTAAAGTAGTTGAGCTATCAATTGAACTTAGACCGCAATAACAGGTCCCATTTATAACACTTGAACCTGTTATCTTGAATGCTTGTTATATCACCATCCATATCTTACAATGATTTGGGTTCTGAATTTGTGATTATTATCAACTAATTATTTTGGTGGGACTCTAGTCTTGGAGCAGACATAGATTAGTGATATTCTGTTCCTTAAGGAACACAATTCACAAGTTTCAGTAGTGTCACTTGTTTATGCTGGAAGAGTTAATTGGATCAGTGTTACTTAAGCATTTGATAGTTGTATGTGTGTGTACTTAATGCATGTCCAGTGCGCCTGTTTTTTGATGTATGGGAGATTAAAGATAGTGAAAGTCCTTAGACTCTCTATCTGGTTCTTTCCACAACAATGGTCCTAGATTGTTTGGTGAGTGCAGTTCTTATCCTCTATTTAGAAAGTCTGCAGATAAGACCTTGATGTCTTGTCCCTAGTCTGGAAAGTGATGAGAAACTGTATTCCCAAGCTTCTTGGACTGTTTAATAATGGCACATCTTTCTATCTTTCTGCCCAACGATTGATTGTATGACATTGGCACATCTTCCCTAATTATTTATTTTATGCCTTAGAAGGACATGAACATTATTGCGAGGAAATAGTTACTAAGCTAGTACGCCAGTATCCTTCATCATGTTCAGCTTTGTGTACTAGTGTTATGCTAATTTTTCTTCACGCACTCCAGGTTTGACAAGGATCAAGTTTTTCCTCTGTCATTGACTTCATTTATCTTTCATCTCGCGCTGAAAGCTCCATATTGATATTATGTGTTGACTGATTTTTTTCTACACCACTAAAAATTAATGCTTTTAATCTGCGAAAATAATGCATGTTCAAGGTGTAACTCCAAAATTTTTCGGTTTGAGTGGGTAAAATACATGAGGAACTGATTCAATCAAATGATCTTGTTTAGCTATCTGACCGGAAACCAATTGACTGGAGCAGTTCCTGATTGAATCCTGGAGAAAGCAGAAAATGTGTAAGCTTTGCAGCCTGAAGAAATGTCTTGCTTAATCACCAATTTTCTTCTAGTTCTATCTGGCTAGTCTTGCACTGTAGTAAGCTATTGTGCATTCCCATCTTGCATCTTTATGGTTTGCAGCCTATGGAGTAAAGGGAAACATCATGAGTACCTTTCTCCTTGTTGGGATCTGTTATTTGGAAAGTTATATGTAAGACAGGAGGCTGATTTGTAGATTATACATAAAAGAATATTAAGTGGATTTTCTTGTCAAGTTAGCCCCTCTTTCTTCTATACAAAAAGCCCTTCTCAGCTCTAGATAATTTTGAAACCTCTTGGAATGATAGAAATAACATTTGGAAAAATTTAATATCCTATAAATCCTCTTTGAAAGTTTGTCTAATGCATCTCCTGCATAATTTGATTAGTTGCTTGTGCTATTTCTTGCTGATAACATGTTTATGGGTTTGTGTATTTGAGAAACTCTACAACTAAAATGAGTGTACCTAGGAGAAAGTTATTATTATCTTAAGAGCGTAAGAATGAAGCTCTTCGGAGGTAGTTTAAACATTTAAATGGCGGTCTGGATATTTTCTAATAGGAAGATCCGACTTAGTAATTGTTGGAATCCCAGTTTTATTTTTGCCTCTTTGCCTTATACAACATGTCTGTCATACTGTGCTGTGTAAAAATGTATATATGCACTCCAACTAGTTCTATAGTCTATGTTCACTCCGATTAGTCTTTCTCCTTTGAATATTTAAGATTGGATATCTTCAATACAGATTAAACATTACTTTCATCAGCTTGTCACTTTTTTCGCCTTTCAACTTGCCCTGCCTGTCCATATTTTGCAACTGATCTACATTTTCGTGCATAATAATTATCAGATGGGAATGACTTTTAGTGTATTCTTGAAATTGATGACATTTTGTGTGACATCATAATTTTTCAAATCTGATTTCAATTGAATAAATCGGGCCTTTCGTCGACGCGTCTATAGTGCTATTCTATGAGCCGATCACTCAAGAGATAACTAGACTATCCGGGGAAGTCATTAAGGGATTTTAACACAAAAGACTTGAGAATTCGACCAGGAATCGACTGCTCGACTGTGCTAATTTGCAAGGGTCATTACGGCACACTTAAAAATCGATCAGAGATCAGAGATAGGTCGATTTGACTGAGATAGGTGATCAAAATGTGGGTGATTCCACTTGATTGCAAAATTCTCATCGATCGGTACTAAATTGATTTTCTATCGTTTTGGGTACCCTGTGTCCATATTTGAAACCTTGAGATTTTCACGACAATCGAGAGTCGCCAATGTGTTGAAGATGTACATTGTGACTCGAGATAAATCGATCACGGGTCAATTGCGCCAAAAATTCCTAAAAGTTACCCAGTAGACTAGGTCACGCTAAAAGCACGCCGGATTGAAAATAACCGCTAATTTGAACCCGATTTCAGAAATTGAAAGTTCTGTGGTGTCACGAGCTATTTGAGGAACGTCGACTCATTCTCCAAAGAATTTCAGAGATTCCGAGGTTTTTTACGGAATATCGATTCGGACGTCGCGGAAAAATAATAGAAATTCAAATTGGCAAATTGAAGAGATTTTCGACTTACAAACCGAGCTATATGACGAAGGAGACTTGTAGAAATTATGTGGCTTTTCTACATAAAAATTTGACGTGGAATTTGGGAAAATTGTTAAAGAAATTGGAGACCAAAGAGTAAAATTCGGATCAAAGAGAGGCGCCGCATTTTGGCATCTTTTGGGTTTAATTAGTGAAAATTGAAAGCTAGAAAGATTAGAGACTATGAAGATAATGTTGAAGCGCCAGTGGACCAAACAATGATGAATGTGAGATATTTAATTGGATATTTTGGGCTTCCTCTCCTCCTTGGCTTCTCCCGCACGACTCCTCCTTCATGGTGCTCCTTCGCTCTCATTTATCTCTCTCAGCTTCTGCCTTCTCTTTCATTTTCTTTCCCTTGGCTGTTTCCCCTTTTGTCATCCACGCTGCACGCCTGCAGCTCCATCGAAGACCACAGCCCCACGATCTCTCTCCCTTCGCCCGTCTACCCTCTTCACGCCACTTGTCCGCGTGCCATCTTTGTTCGGTCAACTTCAACAATTCACCGAAGCTCTTCCATCTTGCCCCTCGTGTCTTCATCTCCACGCTCGTGTCTTCTTCGGTAAATCTTCAGCTGAAGTCTTCAAGCGACACCGCACGACCGAAGCTGCCACGCCGAAGTCTTCATTCGGTTCGGTCAACAAGCGAGCGTCCCTCTCCACGCCACCAAGTCTCCTCTCGTTCGGCCAACAGCCGGTGGAAGTCTCCCTTTGTTGACCCCGCATCCGTGAATTCCTCTGCCCGCGGGTCCACGTTTCCTCCGCCTCCGTCGATCCGCACGCCGCCTCCACCAGCAAGCTTCAGTCCACGCGGCCAGCTCCACTTCCTCTTCAGTCCGCGTGAGTTCCTTCAACACCGCTGCTTGAAGATTCCAACGAAGCCGAAGCAGCCCAACGTTCGGTCCAGCCCGTGCTTTTTCTCCAACAACGTTGGTCTTCTTGTCTCGAGGCCCAACAGCGGCCTTTGCTGCTTCATTGACTGGCCCAGCCCAGTCGAAGTTTCACCAAGCAGCAGCCCAGCAAATTGTTGTTTTCGCAGCCCAACTCAGCCCATTAAATAAGTTCAACAACCCAAGCAAGACAGCCCAAACTTTAAGCCCAAGTCTAGCAGCCCATCTTGAAGTCAGCTCAGTCCAGTGAAGCCTGGCCCATTTCAGCAACAAATCTCAATTGGGTTGAGATTTGTTGGGCCAAGTTTAGGCCCGGCCCAAGTTTGTCGACGCCGCCGAAAATTTCGATTTCGGCCGCCCTTGGGCTGTCGTCGCGGTGAACCGGTTTCCGCAATTAACCGGTGAGTTTATACTCTAAACCCTGCTTAGTAAGCTAATAACGTTTAAGGGGTGTTAGATTTATTTTATTAGGAATTAGGTGGTTAGTTAGATTATATTAGAAATTGAATTATTTAATTGAGCATGTTAGGTGGTTAGCATGGTTTAGCTAAGGCCTAAATAAATTGTACTATTTATCTAGAAGGGTTCGGGAATTTCTCTGAGTCCGTATTGGTTATTAATTTAATGATTCTGGCCTAGGTTAGTATTTTAGAATTTAAATTGATTTATTTAATTAATTTCAGTAATTATTTAATTATTAATTATTTTTTCGGAAATTAGATAGGATAAATGACCGGAATTTTGTGCTGATTGCAATGGTGTGATTAATTTCTATAACTGAGTGTTAAATTATGCAAATTGAGTACTGATTGGATTTTGGTATTTAATTCCAAAAATTATGAATTTCCAATATTCATTCAAAAAAAAATCCCGGGTGTCGGGTTTTGACACTGAAAATAGTTTTTAGTACTATATAAAATAGTGGGATTTCAAAAAGGATGAATATCAATTTTTCGGATCAAGTTGATCGTGTACCCACACACGAGTAATTTCATGTGAATTTCTAATACGAAGAAAAGGCCAGCTCACCATTTTAATTGAAGTATTTGAGTGCAATGCACGGTGCCCTAGGCCATATTTGAGTGATCGTGTGATGGTTAAGAGAAATCGTACCGGGCTGTTGAGCTGGACGTTATCCTTATTTGGGATACCCCTGGACAACGGGAAGCCGGTCGTAGTAGATTCTAGACCCTATGCTCCTTCGGGAAAGCCGTCTTATAAAGAGACGTGCCGTGCTCAATGGAGTGAGACGATGCCTGACAATGCTAGAAGACCGTCGAATAGAGAGTAGGCCGTGCTATATGCCGAGATTAAAACTAAGAACGCATGATTAATTGAGTGTGGCATTTCAGTTATTTGGAGCTTATTATTGCTCATGCTCTCATGTTGTCTGTGATATAAATTGTACTGCAAGTGGAGGACCTTGAGCTGAGAGGAGATGATTGGAAGCGTAGGTCAGTTAGGACCGCTTCTTTTTGGGAGGCCGGTCTTTTGTAGTTTTTTGGCCATAGACCTTTGTACATGACTCAATGTATATATAAAAGCATGTTGATTTATGAATTCGTATCCTGCTTTTCTATCCCGAGATGATTATTGTCAGGGGATTTCTTTTCGCTTCTACATGTGCAATAAAATGGAAAGGGTCGGCGACTCGTCTTGGAAAGTCGCAAATTATTATCGACCAGATAGGGATGGGCACGCGCTTGGGCTTCGGGGCATGACATTCCCTTCTTATGGTATCAGAGCGAAGTCTGTATTTGGAGTGATAAGGTGCGATGAGTTCTTGGGATAGTTAGTAGGAATGACTTTTATATTATGCTGATGCATGTGACTGATAGCTGTTTGGTAAATTGATTGTGGTGATCACTCAATTTCTGATTCGGTATGGAATTGGAATCAGGTGTTGTAGAACGTCTACAATATGAGTGATCAGGAGTCAAGAACTCCTAGGCAGAGGACCTTATCCTTAGTGACTCGGGCTAGAACGTCGACAAGAGGCAGTGCCCAAGGTGGCCGAGGTAGAGCACAAGCTGAGGCTAGCGCGAGTGGTGTAGCACCACCGCTAGTCCCACCGGTTGATGCCGGGGTAGCAGCCCCTGGTGATCCCAGATTCGAAGGGATCATGCAGGTGCTCCAGACTGTTGGTAATTTGATGGGGCAGCAGGCCTAGAACCAAGCTGCCGCAGCCGCTGCCGCACAAGCTGAAGTTCCAGAAGGGAATGTAGTTGCAGACAGACCAATTCATAAGCTTGTTGAGCATTTCCTAAAGTTGCAACCACCAAAGTTCACCTGGACAGGAGATCCCGAGGCTGCAACTCATTGGATCGAAGAACTGGAAAAAGCATTTGAACTACTGAAGTGCTCTGAAGAAGAGAAGGTTACCCTTGCGGTGTATCAGATGTAGGGAGTTGCAAGTACTTGGTGGAAAGCCACTAGGAGAGAAGTATTCCCATAAGGCGTAGTCCCAGTGTGGAACGTCTTCGTTAGAGCATTCAATGATAAGTACTTCTCCAGCTGTGCTAAGCAATTAAAGATGGCAGAATTTCTGCGCCTCCGTCAAGGTCCAATGACTGTGGACCAGTAAGAGGCAAAGTTTGCCGAGCTTTCATAGTATGCTCCTAGGTTGATCCAGGATCTCGATGAGAAGGCAATGAGGTTTATAGATGGCCTCCGACGAGAACTGAAAGATCCGCTGGTGCCATTGGATATAAAGAACTACAATAAGCTGTATGGACGAGCTCAGCTGATTGAGAAAAATCTGAATGAACGAGCTGCCGCATTTGGATCGCGGTTTAATTCGAACCAAGATAGAAATCGGTTTGGGAAAAGACCAATGACTGAAGGAAGATACCCTGTCTCGCTCAACAGGAAGGGTGGAATAGGAAAACCAGCATGGAGACAGAATGGTGCCTATCGCTTCTGTGGAAGACGACATGGGTCGACCCCGTGCCCCTCTAGGCCGGGTGCTTGTTTTGAATGTGGCCAACAAAGTCACATGGCCAGGAATTGTCCCAGGAGACCGATGGGACCGCTGCAGTTGCCGCCACCGCCATAGATGAATTAGAATCGAGGGCTCCCGCCATCGATTGTACAGCAGGGTGGACTACTCAGGCCTCCAGCTCAGGGAAGAACTTATGCGATCACAAGAGGACAGTTGGAGGATGCGCCTAATGTGATTACAAGTACTGTTTCACTGAACAACCATGCTACTTATGCTTTATTTGACCCTGGTGCAACTCATTCATTTATAGCTGAGTGGTATGTTAAGTTGGTAGGATTAATTCCTAAGTTGTTGGAATCGGTGATTAGTATATCGACACCATTAAAGGATAAGGTGTTAGCTACAGTGGGTTGTCTTGGTTGCACGTTAGCGATGGGTGAGCGAGAGAGGAAGATAGACTTGATAGTCCTAGCCATTTATGACTTTGACCTGATAATTGGCATGGATTGGCTCACCAAGCAACGAGCTAAGCTAGACTGTTATCACAAGGCGATCCAGTTTTACCCGATAGAGGGAAAAAGTTTTGAGTTTGTTGGGAGTCGAGGATGACCCTCGATTTCCCTAATCTCGTCACTAGAGGCAACCCGGTTGTTAGATGAGGGTTGTCAAGGTTATCTGGCGATTGTCGTGGACACGACAGTTGAAGAGCTAAAGATAGAAGACATCGCAATGGTTTAAGAGTTTCTAGATGTGTTCCCCAAAGAATTGCCAGGTTTGCCGCCAGAAAGAGAAATAGAGTTTGTGATTGAGTTAGCCCCCGGGACAGAGCCAATCTTTAAGGCTCCTTACCGGATGGCTTTATCGGAATTAAAAGAACTAAAGGTGCAGATGCATGAATTATTGGATAAGGAATTCATACGTCCCAGTGCATTACCTTGGGGAGCACTAGTGCTGTTTGTGAAAAAGAAAGATGGTTCGTTGCGTTTGTGCATCGACTATCGTCAACTCAATCAGGTAACGATCAAGAACAAGTATCCACTACCGAGGATCGATGACTTGTTTGATTAGTTACAAGGAGCGTCGATATTTTCAAAGATCGACTTGAGGACGGGATATCATCAGCTGAGGATTAGAAAAGAAGACATTCCAAAGTTAGCGTTTCATACTCGATACGGTCATTATGAGTTCACTGTAATGCCGTTCGGATTGACGAATGCTCCGGCTGCTTTTATGGATATGATGAATCGAGTTTTCAAGGAATACTTGGATCAGTTCGTGATCATGTTCATTGATGACATTCCGGTGTACTCTAGAAGTCCAGAGGAGCATGAAGGACATTTGAGACTAGTACTGCAGACTCTAAGGACTCATGAACTGTATGCTAAGTTTAGCAAGTGTGAGTTTTGGTTGACTCGTGTTGCTTTCCTAGGTCACGTGATTTAAGGAGAAGGAATCTCCGTGGACCCAACCAAGATAGAAGCAATGATCAATTGGCCAAGACCTACTACAGTGACAGAAATCAGAAGTTTTCTGAGTTTGGCAGGGTATTACAAATGGTTTGTGGAAGATTTCTCATCGTTAACCTCGCCTCTGACAAAGCTCATGAAGAAAACAAGAAGTTCATATGGATAGACAAGTGCGAGCGTAGTTTTCAAGAGCTGAAGGAAAAATTGACTACCGCACCGGTACTGATGATTCCATCTAGTCTTGGAGGATTCGAGATTTATAGTGATGCGTCTTTCAGAGGATTGGGTTGCGTGTTGATGCAACATGGTAGAGTGGTTGCATACGCTTCCCGCCAGTTGAGACCTCATGAATTGAACTATCCGATGCATGACTTAGAACTCGCAGCCATTATATTTGCATTGAAGATTTGGAGGCACTACTTGTGCGGGGAAAAGTTTCAAATCTTCACGGACCATCAGAGTCTCAAGTATTTGTTCTCTCAGAAGGAGTTGAACATGAGACAACGCCGATGGATGGAACTGTTGAAGGACTATGACTGTGATATTCTGTATTATCCTGGAAAAGCGAATAAGGTTGCTGATGCACTGAGTCGAAAGTCCTCAGTTGCACAGATGGTACTTAAGGAATGGACTTTAATCGAGAAGGCTAGAAATTCGGTTTTCAAATTTGAGGTAGGCCACCTTTCAAATCTTATGGCCACCCTCAGAATTGAGCCGGAAGTGTAGGTCAGAATCAAGATGCTTCAACCGACAGATCCAGATATTCAGAAGATCCTGCAAGAGGATACTGATAAAAGAAAAGCTGACTTTCAAATTTCTAAGGACGGAACACTGAGGTTCCGAGGACGATTAGTTGTACCTGACAATGTAGAACTTAGAGAATAAATTTTATCTGAAACACATCGTAACAATTATAGCATTCATCCTAGAAGCACTAAAATGTATCGGAATCTACGTCAACACTATTGGTGGTCAGGTATGAAGGCAGACATCGCCAAGCATATGGCCAAGTGTTTGACATGTCAGCAAGTAAAAGCCCAGCATTGCAAGCCGGGAGGATTTCTACAACCTCTCGCAATCCCATAATGGAAATGGGAGCACATCACAATGGACTTCGTGACTGGACTACCAAGGAGTCAAAAGGGAAATGATTCAATTTGGGCAGTGGTCGACAGGTTGATAAAGTCGGCTCACTTCATTGTAATACGAAAGGACCTGAGTCTGGATAGACACGCAGACCTGTAGGTGCGTCAAGTGACTCGTATGCATGGAGTGCCGGTTACGATAACTTCAGACAGAGACCCAAGGTTCACAGCCGCTTTTTGGAAAAGCTTGTAGAGTGCTTTAGGTATAAAGCTTCAATACAGTACGGCATATCATCCTCATACGAATGGTCAATCTGAAAGGATAATTCAGATTCTCGAGGACATGTTGAGAGCTTGTGTAATAGACTTCAAAGGAAGTTGGGAAGATCGGCTTCACTTAGTGGAGTTTGCCTATAATAACAGTTATCAGCAGAGCATCCAGATGGCTTCATTTGAAGTGTTGTATGGCCAAGCGTGCAGAACACCAGTGTGGTGGGATGAAGTTGGGGAAATGAAGATAACAGGCCCAGAGTTGATTCAGTAGTCAGTAGATGCCGTAGCAGTGATCAGAGACATATTAAATACAGCGCAGAGCGGGCAGAAAAGTTATGCAGATAAGCGTCGAAGGTCTTTAGAGTTCCAAGTTGGTGATCACGTTTTTCTGAAAGTGTCACCAATGAGAGGAACTTCGCGCTTTGGTAAAAAAGGCAAATTGAGTCCGAGGTACGTAGGTCCGTTTGAGATTTTTGAAAGAATCGGGAACCTAGTGTATCGTCTTGCATTGCCGCCAAGACTGGCGCAAGTACATGACGTTTTTCACGTGTTGATGTTAAGGAGGTATGAGCCTGACCTGACCAACGTGCTCAATTTCGAGGAATTGGACGTGGATGACCGTGTATCATACGTCGAAAGCCCGGTTCAGATTATCGATCGTAAAGAGCAAGTTCTGCGTACCAAGACCATCCCGTTGGTCAAAGTGGTTTGGCAACACCACTGTACAGAAGGAGCGACATGGGAGATTGAGGAGTCAATGAGAGAATTGTACCCCCACCTTTTTGATCAAGTCTTGTAATAGATTTAAATTTTGAGGACGAAATTTTTATAAGAGGGGAAGAGTTGTGGGGAAGGAGTTGTGACATCCTAATTTCTCAAATCTGATTTCAATTGAATAAATCGGGCCTTTCGTCAACGCGTCTATAGTGCTATTCTCTGAGCCGATCACTCAAGAGATAACTAGACTATCTGGGGAAGTCATTAAGGGATTTTAATGCAAAAGACTTGAGAATTCGACCAAAAATCGACTGCTCGACCGTGCTAATTTGCAAGGGTCATTACGACACACTTAAAAATCGATCAGAGATCAGAGATAGGTCAATTTGACTGAGATAGGTGATCAAAATGTGGGTGATTCCACTTGATTACAAAATTCTCATCGATCGGCACTAAATTGATTTTCTATCGTTTTTGGTACCCTGTGTTCGTATTTGAAACCTTGAGATTTTCACAATAATTGAGAGTCGCTAATGTGTCGAAGATGTACATTGTGACTCGAGATAAATCGATCACGGGTCAATTGCGTCAAAATTCCTAAAAGTTACCCAAGTGACTAGGTCACGCTAAAAGCACGCTGGATTGAAAATAACCGCAAATTTGAACCCGATTTCAGAAATTGAAAGTTCTGTGGTGTCACAAGCTATTTGAGGAACGTCGACTCATTCTTCGAAGAATTTTCAGAGATTCCAAGGTTTTTTTTACGGAATATCGATTTGGACGTTGCGGAAAAATAACAGAAATTCAGATTGGCCAAATTGAAGAGATTTTCGACTTACAAACCGAGCTATATGACGAAGGAGACTTGTAGAAATTATGTGGGCTTTTCTACATAAAAATTTGACTCGCTGAGATGATATCTCACCCCGTTGTGGGACAACATTTTCAGGGTCATCGAGTGGAGGACTTGGAGCTGAGAGGAGATGATTGGAAGCGTAGGTCAATTAGGACCGCTTCTTTTTGGGAGGCCAGTATTTTGTAGTCTTTTGGTCATAGACCTTTGTACATGACTCAGTATATATATAAAAGCATGTTGGTTTATGAATTCGTATCATGCTTTTCTATCCCAAGATGATTATTGTCAGGGGATTTTTTTTTCGCTTCCACATGTGTAATAAAATGGAAAGGGTCGGCGACTCGTCTTGGGAAGTCGCAAATTATTATTGACCAGATAGGGATGGGTACACGCTCGGGGTTCAGGGCGTGACATTTTGGAAACGGCTTACTATTTCTCTGTGTAGTGATTTATCATACAACTCCTTCACTGCTGGAGGCTCAGGATGTCAAAATCGATCTATGTATGTACTATATCCTTCAGTCTAAGTCCATGTCGCCCCTTAAGGGTGCAGTTTTGAAGTTTTGAGTAACTTATAATCCTCTGTGTGTAAAATTTCCTTTTCTCTACTGAATGTTGATTTTGTCTTTCTCTACAGCAACTTGTTCGCAAGCTCGGTGGTTGACAATGCCTATGTTTAAGATTAAATTTTTCACCAAGAGACTTGGTTTTCAAGGACCTGCAATTTAATTATATATGTACGAACGATGGAACTTTATTTAGAATGATGATGATTATAACTTTAAAATCTTTACTGACTTGCTCAGAACCTCTTATACTGCCAGAAGTGGACTTGCCTCATGTTTAAAAAGTCAGCGTTGTCAAAAAGGTAAGTTGATCTACTGTATATCCTATCATTATCATCAGATCCTGATACTGCATCATACTCTGTGTATTTTTGCATCAAATTTGTCTCCTTGTCAACTCTCTTCTTGGCTATTGTATCAATCTTTGATGGTTAATGCACAATTGCTCTAGAAATTTTAAAAGCCGCCTCCATGAAATAGTTTCTTGCTCATAAACTTGGGAGTTTCTATGTGATTTTCCAGTAAGGGAATGCAAGTTCAATTAATGTGTCTGGAAAGTCCACTCCACACTAAGAAAAAGAGGAAAACTTTTTTTGTCTTTGTGGCTGTTTCTTTACCTCATCCAGATCGGTATAACCTCTTCATAAATTGCGGTGGGAGCAAAGTAACAATAGGTCGCAACTTATACAGCAATGATACAGAGGCGCCTACCGCTCCAAGATTCTTCCTGAGCGGAGATAACTGGGCCTACAGTAGCATTGGTCACTTCCTTGATGACAATCGGCCTATAGATAAATATGTAGTCCACTATGGTTTACAAGAGGGCACGATGTTCCGCTGTCTCTCTAACTTATTATGGTTTTTGTCTGATGAATGGACCTATGATGTAAACGTTCATTTTGCGGAGATATTTTCACGGGCAACGAAAGTTATACAAGCCTTGGAAGGCGAGCTTTTAATGTTTATATACAGGTAAATTTTGGGCATTACGTAGTGCTACTTCACATCTAACACGTGAAGTGTATAAAGCGTTCAATATGTTATGGTTGGGAAGTTTATCTATATATCTTGTATTTGCAAATCATGGTCTAATCACAATTTCTACATTCTATTGAGACTGAAAGTTTCACCTTGTTCAATGTGGAGACACTCAATCTAAATCAGATTAAACATTATTTCAGGGGAAATTGGTGTGGGAAGATTTCAGCATTAAGATTGAAGCAGGTGGAGTTGGAAAGCCGGCAGAAGAACAGCTCAAGTGCCATAACTTGGCACGGAAGGACTTAAGTGCCATAACTTCAAAATAGTACATTTGAGTGCCGTTTGAAGTTAAATGGAACACTTAAGTGCCACTCCAAATAAAACTTCGGCCAAATGGCTTACGTGGCAACTTTCCGGCAGAAGTTTGGTCCAAAACGGCGTCGTTTTTGCATGCGACGTGGCGGAGAAAATGCAAAACGACGATGCCGTTTCGTATCGACGTGTAAATAATAATATAAAAATTAATTAAATTAGATTTAAAATTAATTTTATTTAAAATATTCAAAAATTAAAAAAATTAAGAAAAATTTAAAAACTTAAAAAAATTTTAAAAATTAAGAAAATTTGTAAAATTTTTTTTTTTAAAAAAGGGGAGGTCAAACGAGGAGGCTGAGGGTTGAGCCCTCGCCGCCGCCGCCTCCCCACCGTCGCCGGGAAGGGCCGGCGACGGAGGGGGAGGGTCGACCGAGGTCGCCGACCCTCGGCGGATTGCGGCAAGGGCCGCGACCCTCGCGCCGGATTTGGGCGAGGGCTCGCGGGCCCTGCCGCCGCCGGCCGGCCTCGTCGACCCCGGCTAGGGCCCGGCAACCCCGGCCGACCCTCCCCACTCTGTCGCTGGCCTTTCCCGGCGGTGGCGGGGAGGTGGCGAGGCCCGCGAGCCCTCGCCGGATCCGGGCAAGGGCCGCGACCCTCGCCCTAGATCCGGGGAGGGCTCGCGTGGGGCGAGGGTCGCGGGCCCTCGCCGGATTTGGGCGAGGGCCGCGACCCTCGTCCCAGTCTGGCGCGGGCCGCGACCCTTGCCTCGGATTTGAGGGAGGGCTCGCGTGGGGCAAGGGTCGCGGGCCCTCGCCGCCTCCCTACCGCCGTCGGGAAGGGTCGGTGACGGAATGGGGAGGGTCGGCTAGGGTCACCGAGCCCGGCTAGGGGCCGGTGAGGCCCCGCGAGCCCTCGCCCGCATCCGGGGCGAGGATTGCGGCGAGGGCTCATAGCCCTCGTCGTCGGTCGGCCGACGGCCGGCGACCTCGGCCGACCCTCCCCTCCATCGTCGGCCCTTCCCGGTGACGACGAGGAGGCGGCGGCGGTGAGGGCTCGCCCTCGGCCGCCCCGTTCGACTTCCCCCTTTTTTTTAAATTTTTAAGTTTTTAAATTTTTCTTAATTTTTTTTAATTTTTTGAATATTTTAAATAAAATTAAGTTTAAATCTAATTTAATTAATTTTTATATTATTATTTACACGTCAGACATGAAACAACATCGTTTTTGCATTTTCTCCGCCACGTCAGCGTGCAAAACGACGCTGTTTTGGACCAAACTCGTCGGAAAATTATCACGTCAGCCATTTGGCCGGATTTTCGCCGGAGTGGCACTTAAGCGTTCCACTTTACTCCGATATTGGCACTTAAGTGTACCATTTCAAAGTTATGACACTTTAAGTATCCCTCCGTGCCATGTTATGGCACTCCAAGTGTCCCAACCTCTTGGAAAGCCAGTCATGAAAACTTTTACTGTGACAGTGACTGAAGGCACTCTGGAGATACGCTTCTTTTGGGCTGGGAAAGGAACCAATGCTATACCTACGGGAGGAGTCTATGGTCCTCTTATATCTGCTATCGCCATCTATCCTAGTATGTCGACGGACACTTCCTTGTTACACTTGGAGCTTCTCCGTTGAGAAAGTTACTAGTATTCATATTAGAAAAAATACCCTTGTTTTGTCTTGCACCGGAAGTCATCAATAGGCTATACAGTTACTTGGTTTGGTTGCAAATGCCCACTGTTGGATATAGACCATTGGCATTTGTTACTATGGATCAGATCAATTTCCACAGTAGCTGACTAGGATCTACTATTTTTCTCTTAAGAGGTGAAAATTGGCTATGGTTTGCTTTGGCTTCTTTCTATTTGAGCATGTTTTCTCTGTGTATCTCTAATCCTCTTAAAGTGTTATCCCATATCGATTGACAATGGATCATAAATGCTCTTTATGTTCATGTAGTCTACTCTACCTATTAGCTTAAACTTTTAGGTTGAACTTTCTAACATGGTATCATAGCCAGTGCTATCCCTTTCGCGAATGTGCATGGTCAAAACTCCATGTAAATGTGCATAGTCAAAAATTTCACATACAACTCAACAATGGGTCCTAAATACTCTTTATATTCATGTAGTCTCCTCCATCTATTAGCTTACCCTTTTGCGTTGGACTTTCCAACAAATCCTCTATTCAAAATATAAAACGATAACCTCGTTAACCAAGAAGCTACAAATATTTTTCTGCATTTATGTCTACCCAACCGAATAGTTTTGGGTAAATATTTATGTGTTTTTTCTTCATTGCAGGCTTTCCAACCACACTAGCGTCGGCCAGCCCACCAGTGTCAGCCAGACTACTAGCGTCAGCCACCAGATTAGGGAGGGCCAGCCGAGAGTGGGCTGGCCAGCCGCCCAGCCCAGTGTTGGCAAGCCAGGTGCCCAGCCCACTCTGGCCACCAAAGTCGGCCAACCCACCAGAGTCGACTGGCATATCTGCTGGCATAGTGGTTGGAATTGTGGTTGCTATAGTTTTTATAGTTTTCCTTATACTGGTTATCCTTTGGTGGAGAGGATGTCTTGGACATGAAGATAAAATGGCACAAGGTAGTTGCTTTCCTGGAGGCTGGAGTCTGTTATTTAGTTCACATATATCTGTCAAGAAATTTGAGAATGTTATGCACTCTGAATACATATTCCCCCTTCCGTATTCTGTTGGCGGAGAGGGGTAATCACATTGCATCATTTATGTTTCAGCTAATTACACAGTTGTCCTATCAAACTGTTCATGCATGATTCTTCTTCTTACCTTTCATGGTTGGGAGAGGGGTAATCACAATGCATCATTAATACTCCAGCTAAATTACCCAGTTCCCTTGTAAAGAAGTCGATGCATGAAATTTGTGCATTCCGCTGGGAATTCCATTTGGCACAAAAAGAAAAAAATATTATTATTAAGTCTTAATAGAGCTAAAGTGTCGACCATTTAATTCACCCAAAAAAGGGATAGATAGTTATAGGGAGAGGGTGATAGATTATTTCTCTGAATTGTGTGTATATATAAATTGGGTCTCTTTGGGGGCACAATCGACTGTGCATACACGTGCGCGCTAAGTCTGTGTTTCAAGACATCAAAAATAAATGCCAGAACTTCACATATACGAGACATTGAAACATACGAAACTTGCCTTACGTTTCTGAAGTGGGTTTTTTCTATGCTGTTTCTTTTCCTTAAATACCCTGAAGACATTCTCATTTTACTTTTCATAGGATACTACCAACTGATGCCAGACTTTCATAGAATAAATTTCTGGATGCTAAGATATTCAGTACTGAACTTGCTCAGACCAAAACGTCATATAAAGGTTTTCTGGTACATTGAGAATGAATTGCCATGTCTTTGTTAGATAGTGGATTTCATACTTTAGCTGTTGATTATTTCAAATTCTTGGAAGTTCCAAAACATGGTGCAGACTTGAAGGGTCTAGGGTTGCAAAATGGTTCATTTACCTTGCGACAGATTAAAGCTGCTACAAACAATTTTGATGATGCCAATAAGATTGGAGAAGGTGGTTTTGGTTCTGTATGGTATGCTGGAAAATCAGCGAACAAACTTCCCCCAATTCCCAACAAAAATGATCTGTAGAAAGCAGCATTCATTGTAACTACATTTTCACAGCATAGATCAATGCCAAAATTCAATTGCAGGGTCATCTCTCAAATGGCACCACTATTGCAGTGAAGCAGCTTTCATCCAAATCCAAGCAAGGAGATCGTGAGTTTGTGACTGAGATTGGGATGATTTCTGCTTTTCAACATCCTCATCTTGTGAAACTCTATGGATGCTGCGTTGAAGGAAATCAACTTTTGCTGGTTTACGAGTACATGGAGAATAACAGTCTTGCTCGTGCTTTATTTGGTAAATATATATATGACATTGTGTTTCACTGACTTGAGTTAATGACATGGTGGTAAAGCAGTTTTGATGTCTTCTGATGCAATTGAAGGTTCTAAAGAATTTTAGTTAAAGTTGGATTGGTCGACAAGACACAAGATATGTGTGGGTATTGCCAAGGGCTTGGCATATCTTCATGAAGAATCAAGGCTGAAGATTGTACATGGAGACATCAAATCTACTAATGTTTTACTGGATAAGGATCTCAACCCTAAAATATCATATTTTGGTTTAGCAAAGCTTGATGAGGAGGACAACACACATATTAGCACCAGGATTGCTGGAACTTAGTAAGTTTCTTGCTTTATTTTCCTATTCACCTGATTAGGAGCCGGTGGCAACACAATAGCATGGAATAGAGACGTTTAGTCTGATTTAAAAAAATTGAGTTGAATGGAGGTTTGTGGTGGATTCACATCATCCCAAAGCATGATGCTCAACAAATGTGGCTTAACCACAAAGCTTTATGCTTCTCCCACCACTCTTCACGTTAATTAGGGAAAAAAATGTTAATTATGTCACATACTCTACCATTAAGTAATGATACTCTGATATCGACTATGTAATTGTTATTTAAAATAACTTAGTATTATGGGCATTAGAGTTCGCCCATGTTTCTGATGTATACACGTGGAAAAATATAATAAGCATGTTCACATGTTTCAGACATCTCCATTAATATGTGAGAAAATTCAACTTGTTTATGAAAAAAATGTGATTAATTAGGAAAAAATAGAACTGTAAGTTCATTCTACTAACTCTAACCTGAATTCAGTAAAAACAAGAACTGCAACATGAATCAAGTTCAGTTTTCTCAATTAAATTATATAATCTAATATAATTCTGGAAAATTCATATCCTCCTACGCTAGATTTTACTCAAAAGATTGATAATATCCTACACGATCCTTTTACTACATTAGGAACAATTCAAGATAAACATTTCATAAGGTAATTTAGTGTGCCCTACCTAATGTGTCCCCTCAAACAAAAAGCTTATGAAATTATTACGATGCAATTATAATGCAATACATTTTAACGAACTATAACAATACGTAATTTAAATTTTTTATTATGTTTTCCCAATGGCAACCAATTCAATGCAAAACAATTTAATGAATAACAACTACTTAATGTTAAAAATTTCAATGTAAATTATTTTTCGGAAAATTAACCAAAAAGTCCTAAACCTATTACACTTTTGTCAATTCAGTTCTAAACCTTTTGAATTTGCCAATTGAGCCCTAAACCTTTTCACTTTTTGCCGATTCAATTCATCCGGCCAATTTTGGCTGGAAAATGTTGACGTGGACGCCGGCAGTGCCACGTAAGATTGTCGGTGCCGACGTGGACAGTTTTAATAATATTTATTTTTTTGAATTTTTTTTTATTTTCATTTTTATATTTTCATTTCTTTTTTTCTTTTTTTTTCTTTTTGGCTTTTTCCTTGGCCTTTTCCGGTGGCTGGCCACCGGCCACAAGCGACGGCCGGCCACCGGCCATAGCCGGCCAGCCGGCCTCGCCCGCCACGTGAGGTCTGGCCGGGCGAGGAGGAGCACCGGCGAGGGAAGCTTGGGCGAGGCCAACCCTCCCCCAAGCTAGGGTGGCCTCGCTGGGCATCGGCCGAGCGACAGCGATGCCGGGCAAGGCCGCCCTCGCCCGAGCAAGCGTTGGCCTCACCCCCCGCCGGCCTCGCCAGATCTAGTTTGGGCAAGGCCAACGCTCGCCTGGGCGAGGGTGAGCCCCGACGAGGGCTCCCCTCGCCAGATCTAGCGAGGTTGGCCCTCGCCGAGGCCGGGCGGCCTCACCCGGCGTCACCGTTGCTCGGTTGACGCCCGGCGAGGCCACCCCGGCCGGTGGAGGGTCGGCCTCACCCAAGCTTCCCTCGCCGGTGCTCCTCCTCGCCCGGCCGAGCCTTGCTCGTGGTGGGCGAGGCCAGCCGGCCGGCGTGGCCGGTGGCTGCCACTGGAAAAGGTCAAGGAAAACGCTAAAAAGAAAAAAAAAAAAAAAAAGGGAAAAAAGGGAAAAAACAAAAAATTCAAAAAATTCAAAAATTTAAAAATTATTAAAATATGATTAAAAATTGTCCATGTCGGCACTGTCGGTCTATGTGGCACCACCGGCGTCCACATCAGCATTTTCCGGCCAAAATTGGCCGAATAGACTGAATTGGCAAAAAGTAAAAAAGTTTAGGACTCAATTGGCAAAGTTAAAAGGTTTAGGACTGAATTGGCAAAAGTGCAATAGGTTTAGGACTTTTTGGACAATTTTCCCAAATTATCTATATATACTCCTTTGTATGAAAAACACAATTTTAATAAATGTGTCACATGACATAAACATAGATGATGCACTTACAAGTGAATTTAAAAAAAATAATAATACCAAAATATACAAAGCAAGCATATGTATCGCAAGGGTTAGAAAGCTAGCGAGGAAGTGAAAGGCTGTCTATTGGAACAGCAACAACAATGACAACAAGAAGCTTTTCTGCCTCAAGGCTTTCGCTTTAGAAATCCTCCTGCGGCTGCTGCTCACGTATTCACAGACATTGGCTCAGCCTGTTCCCACCTCTTTTTTGGGTCGTAGTGCCTCTTTCCGAGTTATAAACTCATATATGTACTTTGACAATTATACGGAACAACAATGGTCTTTTTCTACCACTGGCCTTGGTAGCTCCGCTGGATAAGAACTCCTTTGAACCTTGGGGGGAAGGTGAGGAGGTCGAAACCCAGGGGAAGCATCGGCGTCTTAAGCGTGACGTCGAGGTGGTGGGTTCTCCGCTAGCGTCACTTCAGGGTTTACCCGCCGGCTACCGGCTAACGGGGTTCCTGGGATCACAATAAAAAAAACAACGGTCTTTTTCTTTTCAAAATATTTTTGGTAAATTTTATTAGAAAATTTTTAAGATTCACTTGGATGCACTTGTTTGTTTCCTCTCCTCATGAGACCATAGTGTCACATTTAGGAATATCTCTTTCTTTTGAATTTTAGGAAAATTAAGTATGTGCTATCTAAGACATTTGCCTTGTTGCACATGAAAGCTCTTTTCTTGTTGTGCAGTGGATATATGGCACCAAAGTACGCAATGTGTGGTTACCTCACTGACAAAGCCAACATCTATAGCTTTGATGTTGTTGCCTTAGAAGTCAATAGTGGCCGGTCAACATTAGTTACCAAAAAAAGGACGAATGCTTTCATCTACTCGATTGGGTATTTGACTCTAGCACTCAAAAGTTTTCAATTAGGATCATATCCGTTTTTAAATCTCTGTTTGTGCAGGTGGAAAGATGGAACCGTGAGCATAGTATATAACTTCTCTTATGCACTTCTAGTGGTTACAGAGGAGCGTCGCAGTTATTTATAACGAATTGCACGTGCCATTAAGTGCATTTGTCATTTCAGAATAATCCAACACTTCTTATTATGTTGGTCTATACTGAATTTAAAAGGAGAAAGTAATCCTTGCAATAACCAGTCTACGGTGTTCATGCTCAAGACGTGCGACTTGGGATTGGGGGTGGCCACGGATTAGTCTGGTTCTAAGAAATCGAAACTGGAACCTACCCAGTAACACATTCAAACTCAAAACGATGGGCTGCCTCCTTACCAGAGGAATCATGTAGATTTTGGATTGAAGACAATTCTATTCCTTGAGACGTGCGACTTGGGATTGGGGGTGGCCACGGATTAGTCTGGTTCTAAGAAATCGAAACTGGAACCTACCCAGTAACACATTCAAACTCAAAACGATGGGCTGCCTCCTTACCAGAGGAATCATGTAGATTTTGGATTGAAGACAATTCTATTCCTTGAAACTGGGTCATTAAGCTTTGGGGTAGTTCAATTTTGGTGTTTATAGTTTTAAGCGTGACATTCATTCTCCCTGTAGTTTCATTAGGGCCAAACAAGTCCTTTGAGTACCTTTGAGTTTTGACAATTACTGTTCAATCAAAAAGTTTTCAGGACTGCATCTTGACCTAAATATTCATTTACTTACGATTTAGATTTAACTTTTTCCACATTCATATAATTAAGTCCTTAGATTTTATTTTGCTTTGAGCAAGCCAATCATTAGCGAAAATAATCATCGCTAGTACCCGTTAAGTCTAACTTTCACCTAATTTTCGTAGTCAAGTAATTCTTGTCAAACTGGAATTGTGAGTAAAATGCAATGATTGGTGTAAACAATTGATGGATGATTCTACCATTTCATGTAATGACAAACTGACAAATTATTCGTGCTGGTAATACTCAGTAAGTGCTGGTGATTATAAAGCAGTCTGGTAATTTTTTTCGCAACCGGATAACCGTTATTAAGAGATCAACTAATGCTGAAGGTTAATAACTTTTTGTCTAAATATGTGAAAAAATCATGTTTCATCTGTATTGACTCATTCGGTTCTTTTCTTCTGTTTATACCCTATAATGAAGATGAAAACCTATCAGGTGTTCATCTACTGCATTTGTGATGGAATTATCGAGGGACAGGATATATTTTCTTCTTCCTGTATTCTGCTAATGATCCCTGAAATTTGAGGAAGAAATCTCACTTTCCATTTCTGTTTCTAGGCACATGAGTTGAAGAAGACAGGAAATTTGATAGATCTAGTTGATGCGAGGCTCGGTTCTCATTTTGACAAAGAGAAGGCGTTGGTGATGATAAAGGTAGCTCTGCTGTGTACCGATGCGACTCCAACACCCAGGCCGGTGATGTCATCTGTGGTTAGCATGCTTGAAGGCAAGGTTGCTGTTCCAGTGCTGGACTCTGACGGCGCCATCAGGGCTGAGAAGAAAATTGAGGACATGAGGAAGCATTTTGAAGGTGACAAAGATCAGGCAGTTGGTGAAAGTATCACCAACAGTATGTTCACTGAAGGATCGGGCACTGGAATCACTTCTTTACCATCTGCTGTTGATCTCTATCCGATACCTCTGGATACTGATTACTGCCAGAGCATAGAATAAGAAATGGTTTGCAGCGTTCTGAGTTAATTAGTTCTGGAAAGAACTGGGCTTTATTTGGTAATCCATTCAGTGGATTACATTTGAAACTGAAGGTATTGATACTACAAAGGAAATGGGGACTTTTATGCAGTGCCGTGATTGTGTATTGTGAACTAAGTACTTGGAAAGCCAAATGACGATGGTTTGTTGTTTGATGGTTGTATACATGGTTTTTTTTTTAATATTGTTATTGAAACAGAGAGCATGTTGCAACATTTCCTCTTTAAAATATAACGATGTGTATGCTTGCTGACGCAACAGAGGGAATCTATTATGGAAGCTTTTCATTGTTTGAATGGCAATATGTGCTAAGAGGGACATTCTTGCTTTTGGATTTGTTTTGTTCACGAACCCGATCCGTTATATGTTGCTACTCAAGAACTGTTCTTAGAAAATTTTTGAGCTTTTATCTCTTTTAGTATGGATGGTGATCGGCCGACTTCATCTATCCCATCTTTAAGAAATGATAAAAGACAATACTATACCCACATGAAAAGTTTCTGCAGAAACTTGTCAATATTTTTTTCGGATGGATTACTACCTCATCAGCACAGTGCTTCACTCCATCAATAGTTCTGTATTCTTAAGTCAATGCCAAAAGCGGTCATAGGTTAATGTAAAAAAATAAAATAAAACAAGTTAAAGCCTCAAGGGGCTCATTTACCCACCCTGAGATTTGAGAGGCGGGGGCGGGAATTAATAATGACTAACTTGTCATCCCTCGACAGAGGAGCAAGAAAGAGATTCACGATCAGAACACACAGAGCAATTATCCCAAACACAGAGGGTCAAAAAGAAAAACTTAGACAGCCATTAAAGGAAAGGGCTGAGTTATTCTCGCTTACTTTCATCTGGTGGCAACAGTTAGGGGTGTGCAACCGGACCGGGTAAACCCGGTTTCCGGACGGCCCACCCGGAAAACAGGGTCGGGAACCGGTTCCTGTTGAAACCGGTCCGGGAACCGGTTCCCAAAAGTCAGAACCGGTTTGAACCGGTCCGGGATGTGACATCCCAAATTTCTGATTCTGTTTTCAATTAAATGAGACGGACTTTTCATCGACGCGTTTATAGTTCAATTCTCCGAGCTGATCACTCATGAGATAACTAGTCTATCAGGTGAAGCCGTTAAGGAATTTAAATGCAATAGGCTTGAGAATCGACCATGAACCGACAAGCGCTCGACCGTATAAATCTGCAAGGATCATTACGACACTGTCAGAATCGAACAGAGATCAGTAATAGGTCGATTCGACTGAGATATGTAATTAGAGTGTGGGTGATTCCACCTGATTTCAATATCCTCGTCGACCGGCACTGAACTGATTATTCTGTCGTTTTGGGTACCCTGTGTCCGTATTTGAAACCTTGAGATTTTCACGACAATCGGGAGTCGCTAATATGTCGAAGATTTATGTCGTGGCTTGAAAATAATCAACCACGGTCAATTGCACTGAAAATTTCCTAAAAGCTACCCGGTAGATTAGGACGCGCTCAAATCGCGCCAGATTGAAATTAACCGTGATTTTAAACCCGGATTCAGAAATTTAAGGTTCTGGCATGTCACAATTCATATTAGGAACGTCGACTCATCTCCAGAAGATTTTTCTACAAACCGAGATTTTTGGCAGAAAAGCAAAGTAAGGCCGTTTTTGTTCGGGATTGTCAGAGGGCCGTTTTTAATCGAATCTTCGGGATGCAAGTTGGATCATTTGACGGGGAAATGTCATGAGAAGGCCGAGGAAACATGGGTTGATTTAATTGAGCTTCAATTAGATGGAATTAATTGGCAATTGAGTGAATTAAGTGAACAAATGTTCAAAATTCGAAATCCCCTTGGCACACCTCATTTTGGACCTATTAACTAGCTTGTAGGGGAGCTAGAGGAGAGAGAAAGAGGCTGAAGGGTGGGCCGGCCATGGTGGGGGCAAGGAGAGAGAGATTGACAAGTGTTGAAGCTAGAAGAGCTCTTGGGGGCCCCTTGCTTCAGCTGAAGCTTCTCCTTCCTTGAATCCCTCGTGCGGCAGCTTTCTCCATGGTTGAGGAAGGGAAAAAGCTTGAGAAACCAGTGGAGTTCGTCCAGCAGCCGTCCGAAGCCCCGCAAGTCCGCCGGAGCAGCTAGCTCGTCCGTCGCGTCCAGTCCCGTGCAGCCGCGAGTCCAGCCGCTGCTCCGCCTTCGTCCCGCGTTCTCTGGCCTTCAACCTCGCCGTTCGACAGCCACAGCACCACCTGGGAGTCGCCCGAAGCTTCCTCTTGCCCGTCTGACCTCCCCATCGCCGTCGCTCGCCCGTGGAAGCCAACCGAAGCCAGCTGTAGTCGTCGCGCCCTCCAGTTTGTCCAGCAGTTGCTTCGCTTGTGTCCGCTCGTTCAGGCCGTCGTTCAGCCACGCCTGGCCACCGTCGGAGCCAGCAGGGTCGCCGGAACCACCGCCTGCACCGCCTGAAGCCGCTGCTGTTCCTCCTCTGCCGTTTCCAGCAAATCAGGCCACCGAACGGCTCTTCTCCAGCAAGATCAGTAGCCGAAGACAGCAAGGAGTTCCAGACTTCGAGGCCCGTTTTCAGTGTCTTCCCGGCCTCCGTTGGTGTCGCCGCTTCGGGGTTTATCGACCGCCTTGGCGTCGTGGTCGTCGTGAACTCACCGGCGCGCAAAACCGGTGAGTTTATCTTCTAAACCTCGCTTAGCAAGTTAATCATGCTTAAGGGGTGTTTAGATTAGTCTAATTAGGTTTAGGTGGTTAGATTAGATTATTTTAATGTAAATTAGATTAGTTGTATGATTAGTTTAATGGATGTTTAATTAGGGCTAATTGTATGTTTAAATTAGTGTAATCTAATTTAAGCCTAATTGATTATTTTTAATTAAATAATTATTTCGAATTTTTAAATATTATTTTATTATTTTATATTATTATAATATAATATTTAATTATTTAATTTTCGGAATTAAATTTAATTATTTAATAATTTCGAAAATTTTGCGGGATGGCGGTCGTTAAATTTCCTCGCACCGATCGCGGCGGTGCGGTCGGTTTGTATCAATTGTATGCATAATTGCGAAATTGAGTGAAAACGATGATTATGGTTAATTATTCCAAAGTGAGGAATTGAATGAAATTGGAGAAGTTTTGGTATTTAACTTGAAAATACCCGGTGTTGGCTTTTGGCACCGTAATTGGTTTGTAGGATCAATTTGAATCGTTGGATGTTATTGGATTATATACTCAGTTCTATGGTTTAAATATATGTACCGCTTTGGCGAGCAATTGGTTTATATATGTCAGCTTGTGAGCACTATATGTCAGCTTGTGAGAGCAATGATCGTTTGTCAGCTTGTGAGAGCAACGATCCCTATATCAGCTTGTGCGAGCTACCATCTATATCAGCTTGTGTGAGCCGTGATTTATTAATGGATGGATAGATGGTATGAATTGATAGATGATATGAATTGATATATGGTATGAATTTATCGACGTATGAATTGCACTGACGTGCAGGAAAGACTGAGGCGAGGTAAGTCCTCTATTCTCTTTGTGTGGCTAGAGCACCCTGGGGCTTATTTTCTTCCTAATCGAGTTCTAGAGGGTAGGACTCGCTGAGACATTGTCTCATCCCGGTTTGGGGAAAATATTTCAGGTCCCTAGATGGCGGATCCTCCGGAGCTTTTGGTAGACCCGGTGAGGGTCGGCGAGAGGATTTTGACTTCGCCAATCTCGGCGAAGAGCCGGCGAATGGACCTCTAGCGATCTTAGGACAGCTTAGTTTTTGAGGACTGATCTTCTATAGATCTTTTGTTAATAGCCTAGTCCTGTAAATCAACTGGTTTGATATGTATAAAAAGTATGTGGTTGGTTTTGAAAATGTGATCCTGCTTTTCTATCCCAATTGAGTTTTGTCTCGGGATTATTTATCCGCTTCCGCATGTGTAATTAAAAAGAATGGGTCGGCGACGTGTCCTGGGAAGTCGCATTTCTATCGACCGTAGTGGGATGTGCGCGTGCTCGAGGTTCGGGGCGTGACACGGGAACCGATTCCGAGGGATTACCCACTCGGGAACCGGATCGACCGGACCGGTTCGGGAACCGGTTTGAGAACCGGGTTGTACGCCTTCTTGTCGACCTTGCGGCTTCACTGGTTGCTGGTGTCGCGAGGAGCCAAGCGGCGGTGCTGGTGCGGTGGCGGCTTCACGGGGGCAAGGGCGACGGCAACGGGCTTCGGGCGGTCGGAGGTGTGCAGTGGTCGTCGCGGCCACGCGGGGGCAACGAGTGGCGGTGTGAGCTCGCGGGTGAGGGGCTCCGGCGGTGGCGCGATGGTGCGGCCGCGGCGACGCAGCGCAGCGGTCGGCGGCTATGGCGTGCGGAGGGAGCCCGTGAAGAAGATGAACAGTGCACTGTTCTGTTTCTTTTTCTTTTTCTTTTTTTCCCCGCTGGCTTGTCACGACTCCCTCACGTCCCTCTCTACGCTGCCCACGTCTCCTCTGCCTCCTGACATTGACCTACTATCAAGCTTTTCCTCCCTTTTTCTTTTGGTGTTTCTTTTTTCCAAGGAACGAAGAAGGCCAAAAAACCAGTGGATTCGCCAAACTATCGCGACCTAATCTCGGGTGAACCACCTAGAGTTTGTTTAATACATATGAAATGAGGTAGAAATTTACTTATTAATTACGCTTAATATTTCAATATGAATTAGAAGAATTATGTTGTTTTCTCGCATATTAAAATAAAATTCGAAGTCGTATAGATGGATGGTTGCAAAACAGGTTCCAATATAAACAGGGTTAATCCTGGAACCGAACTAGAAAAACATGGTGGGTCAGGTACGGGGTCCAATGCAAACGGGGGTCGAGTACGGGGTCCAAAAAGGGAACCGGTTATAACGGGGTCGGGTACATGGTCAGTGCCTGGAACCTACCACCCCTGGACCCGATCACCCCTAGCAACAGTTGAGCATCACACGCTTAAGACTGCAGAGCAAATTACGACAAGAACAATGCAGTCAACATCGCTAAAAACTGAACCCAGGCACTACCGTCGTTAACTTCCACTTATACCTGCATGACACCGACCCAAGCTGCGGCCTCGATTCCCTCGCCGGTGGCCGTGGGAGCGAAGCCGCAATTGGCCAGCGGCAACCGGTCGAGAGGAAGAAGGAAGAAGGAAGAAGGGGAGAAAAAGAGAAAGAAAAAGGAAAAAGAAAAGAAAATAAATAAATAAAAAATTTTGAAAAAAAATAATATATCATTTAAAAATTGTTCACGTCGAATTAGCCAGGACGACGATGCTAACCAACCAAAACCGGCTAGATTAATTGAATTAGAACAAATGTGAAATATTTAGGACTATTTTTGTAATTTTCCCTAAAAAAAAGTGGCGGACCTCATCTAGTCGCATTGTCATTTAATGTGTGTCATTAAATGATGATAGGTGCATTTAAGATGAAAATAAATTAGAAAAGATCAAGACTAGGAACATGTAAATCGAGCTGGAGTATAATAAAGGAATAGAGAATTTAAATACATGTCGGCCATCTCAAAATTTAAGATGAGTCACGTTAGACGCTTTGACTCATATCATTTATATGCTGAAAATCATATTCTACCTACCTAATATGATAATTTTCCTGCATTTGACACATTCGCCAATTGATGAAGATCTTTGACCCAACCAACACTTACTCTCATTGGTGTCTAAATCAACTCTTAGCTACATTGTATTGATACGTTCGTAGTGTAATGTGTGAAGACATTAATGAAACCATCATGCAAATGTGAAAGACCGACATTTCTTGTGAACACAATGAAATGTCCGTGTGGAAAGTTTCCTATCACAAGAAAAAAAGAGGGACATGGAAAATTCAAAGAAGCTCAAAGCATAAATTCCACCTTATAGAGTATGAACGCAAAAGTAAATTGCCAAATCATGGAGGTCGGGTTCTCAGTATTGCTAGGAACGAATAATTTTCTCCGGAGACTCCAGTCATCAATGCATGCATGCATGTTTCTCGTCGTAGAACATTACCATCGGTCAATGATGGTCCCCTCGTTGCTTGGTTGACTGGGTAGTTCTTGTTGAGTTCAAAAATCACCATGCCAACAGTAATTAAAAGGTTTTCGACCAAAAAATAGTAATTAAAAGGTCAAACATCGAATCACCTTCAAGGAAGCGATGACATAGTGTGGTCTACTAATAGCACTTCAAGTGGTTAGACAAGTAACCGACTAGGTTCTACCGTGGAGGAGTTTGATTTTTTTCATCCAGTTGAGAATTATAGGGCGCGTTTGGTAACGATTACATTCCCTGAGTAGATTCCGATCGGGCCGATTCTTTTTTATTCTGTTCCCGGGAACTAATTCTAAGCATTTTAAGCTGTTTGGTAACTGTCCAAAATTTCTGATTCTGGAATAGAATCGCGTTTGGTACCGTGCTTATTAATTCTGTTCCAAATCAATTTCTTTTAATTTTTAAATATTTTTTTTACTTTTTACTTTTTTTCTTTTCTTTTTCCTTTTTCCTTTTTCCTTTTTCTTTTCATTTTTCCTTTTCTTTTTTCCTTTTTTTTTTTTTTTTTTTCCTTTTTTTCCTTTTTCTCATCTTCTTCTTCTTCTTGTGGCCGGTCGCCGGACCGGCGATCGGCGACGAGGGCCGACGACCTCCCGAGCGTCGGCGACCCTCGCCGAGGTTGGCCCTCATCGGCCGAGCCTCGCCGACAGGTGGCGAGACTCGCCTAGCCTCGCCGGTGGCTAGCCGGCTGGCCTCGCCGGGCCGGGCGAGGCTCCGCCAAGCTACCGGCGGGGCGGGCGAGCCTCGCCCGGCCACCGATGGGGCTAGGCGTCGCGAGGCTTGCCCGGCTCCCGCCCGGCCCGGCGGCCGAGCCTCGCCGGAGGCCGGGCTTGCCTCCGGCGAGCTTGCCGGACCTCGCCTTGGTCCGCGAGCCTCCGATGAGCTCACCGGACCGGCGGACAGTGGCCGACGGCGGCGGCGGTGGATGACGACGGCGGACAACGGACGGTGGCGGGCGGTGGTGGACGCGTCGCGAGATGGCCGAAGGGAAGAAGAAGAGTTCTTGATTTTGATTCTCAAATTTGTTCCGAACAAGAATCAACTTTTTTTTGTTCTTGATTCTATTTCCAATCATTCCCGGAACAAAATTTTACCAAACGCAATTCTAGGCCCAAACTGATTCTAGGAACAAAGAATCGGGAATTTGGCCATGTTTGGATGGTTACCAAACGGGGCCATAGTGACTGAAAAATGCAATATTCTGTACAACATCAAATAAAGAGTCTATGAGCCTATTCAATAGGCTTAATATAATAACTATCTAAAGTAACAAAATAAGACCAATCAAAGAAAATATACATAAACACATAATAATAAACGGAATCACATAATAATATGCTAAAAATCATATTCTAGCTGCCTAATATGATAATTTTCCCACATTTGACACATTCGCCAGTTGAATGAACATCTTCGACACAACCAGCACTTACTCTCATTGACATTTAAATCAACTCTCAACTGCATTAATGCATGCACTGATACATTCATAGTGTAATGTGTGAAGACATTAATGGAACCATCGTCTAGATGTGAAAAACCAACATTTCTTGTGAATACGATGAAACAACCGTGTGGAAAGTTTCCTATCACAAGAAAAATATAGGGACATGGAAAATTCAAAGAAGCTCAATAGCATAAATTCTACCTTAAAGAGTACAAACACAAAAGCAAATTGCCAAATCATGGAGGTCGGGTTCTCAGTGTTGCAGGAAAAAATAATTGTCTTCGGAGACTCCAATCATCATGCATGCATGCATGTTTCTCGTCGTAGAACATTACCATTGATCAAAGCTGATCCCCTCGTTGCATGGTTGACTGGGCAGCCCTTGTCGAGTTCAAAAATCACCGTGCCAACGGTAATAAAAGGTGTAATTAAAAGGTTTTCGACCAAAAAATCAGTAATTAAAATGTCAAACATCGAATCACCTTTAAGGAAGCGACATCACTAATAACGTTTCAAGTGGCTAGGCAAGTAAACTGGCTAGGTTCTACTTTCGAGGAGTTTGATTTTTTTTAGTCCAAGTTGAGAGGTGACTGAAAAATGTAATATTATGTACAACATCAAATAAAGAGTACATGAGCCTATTTAATAGGCTTAATATAATTGCTATCTATAGTAACATATTAAGACCAATCAAAGAAAATATACATAACCACATAATAATGTACAATCACATAATAATTTAAATATATCTCTAACAATCTAGTTGACTAATTAGGGCTTTTATCTTTAATTAGAAGATAAAAAAAAAAAGAGGTGATTGAGATTTGACTATTTTCTTAGTTGTCTAATTGAGAGATCTACTCTGACCACTTTAGAAAACATTATAAAACCGTTATAAATTAATGGCGGGCAAAAATACTTATAAATCAATGATGTAGTCCCTGAATTTTACCATAATGTTTAATATAGTTTATGAATGTAAAATTTGTTCAATGTAATCTCTAAATTTTTTATACTTATTCAATTTATTCCCTAAACTATATTAAAATGTTCAATGTTGTTCTTGACTTGAATTGATGAAAGGACAATATTGAACATTTCCATAGAGTTCATTAGCTAAATTGAAAGACATTACATACTAGACTAAATTTTAGGGATTATATTGAACAAATCAAAAGTAAATAGACTACATTACACATTAAACAAAGATTTAGGAATCATTTATGACATTTCTCCCTAAATAAATATCTATAAGGGGAAGACTTGGGGTCGTCTCTCTCGCTTTCACACATCACTCTCGCTCTCCCATGCAAATTTACGAGAGCAAAGAGTCTTTGTTTGCCCTCCCTCTTTTCCTACATAAATGCATAAAGTTGGACCACTCACTTAACAATCATCTCTCTGTCTTGGTTGAGCTTGGGACCAAAATGATATGTAATATAACCCTTGAACTTTTAATTTATTCAGTATAATCCATAAACTTTACCATAATATTTAATATAGTCAATGAACTTATGATTTGTTCAATATAATCTCTAAACTTGAATTGATTGAATAATAATATTGAACATTTCCATATAGTTCATGGGCTAAACTAAACGGCATTGCACACTGGACTAAATTTTAGGGAGTATATTAAACAAATTAATTAATGTTGGTGATCATTTATGACATTTCTTCCAATATAAATATCTATAAGGGGAAGACTTTGGGTCGTCTCTCTTGCTTTCACACGTCACTCTTGCTCCTCCTCTGTAGACATACAAGAGCGAAAAGTCTTTTTCACCCTTCCTCTTTTCCTACATAAATGCATGAAACTAGGCCACTCACTTAACAATCATCTCTCTCTCTCTCTCTCTCTCTCTCTCTCTCTCTCTCTCTCTCGGAATGATGGCGATTCTCTTCTTGGCTCGATCTCTCTTCTTAGTGCTCGTCCTTCTCTGCACTACTAACTTCGCTACCGCCACCACTTGTCTGCCCGACGACGAAGGTGATACCCGCCCATCTTTGTATTGCTTTCCTCGTACCGTTCCTTGTTCCTCCTGTTTTTGGCTGGTGCCTTCACTGAGCTGTATTTGCTTGTGCTTCCTTTCTTAACGGATAGAAAGATGTTCATGCATGCATTCATCCTCAAGTGCATGCAGGCGAATCTGACATCGTTTTGTGTTTGCTACGCATGAAATATTGGGCTGTCTCTTTGGCTTGACAGCCTCTCTTCTCTTCCAGTGGCTGCGTTGAATGAAATAGCAAAGACACTAGGGAAAAGCAAGTGGAATTTCGATGTGGATCCGTGTAGTCAAACAGGGGAATAGAGTGACGGATTACCGCCTGATAAAACTACTAACGACGTTGCCTGCAACTGCACTTCGACCTGCGGCGTCGACAACACCACCGTTTGCCATGTCACCAGCATGTATATCTCTCTCTCTCTCTCTCTCTCTCTCTCTCTCTCTCTCTCTCTCTCTCTCTCAATAAATTGGAGAGAAGGTTAGCTGGTTGACGTGGCGAACACGGAGCCAATATTTTGGGCACCATTTTAGCATTTCACCGAAAAGATCGGCCTATATATGTAGGTCAAAATGTATTGAATACAACAAAGAAAGTAGAAATTCATCGGATTGGGGAATCAAAATGAAATTCGGCCTGCGAAAGCCACTGAATTCAAGGATTGCCGTTGAAACTTACCCGTGAAAGTAATCCGCACTTTTGAATATTTATACTCTTTTTTGAAATTCAAAATCATACGGATGAGATGAAATGTGAAGAGAAAGAATATAAGAGACATCGCCACTTGTTTTTTCTATCATGTCCTAGTTATGTGATCAATTTCTCGTCAAACTTTCAATTTTGACAATGAATTACCTCTAAACAAAATAGAGTTAGTTTTATTAAGGGTAATTGGCTAAAAGTGCTTTTTCAACAATAAGGAGATCTTTAAAGTTTTCGATAAAGTAATAAAGTTTCAATTTAAATTAGTGATATTCACAAGTGGCTGCTCGATTTTGTACTAAAACATTAAATGATAGGTAAATGTCATCTTGACAATATATGATCATTTATTCTATTAAAATTATTATTTCCAAAATCATTTTGTCTTTGTGAAAACAGAGTTCTCAAGGGGCAGTCTCTTCCCGGTACTCTTCCACCTCGACTGTTCAGATTGCCTTACCTCCAAAACTTGTAAGCCTCTCTATTCTCCCTTTCTCCATTATCATCGATCCTCTTCTTGTCCTTTGTGGTCATCGTCGTCTTCATCTCTCTCTGTAAACAGTGATGTCACACGCAACTACCTAAGCGGCACAATTCCTAAAGAATGGGGCTCTACGAAGTTGGTCAACATGTATGTGCTCTCTTTCTCTCTCTCTCTCTCTGACGCACACACATGCACACACTACGGCACACAAACATAGAGATGCGAGTGTGTCTTCTCTTGATTGGGGGAACGCGATGATATGGGTGCAGTTCTCTGCTTGGAAACCGGTTGACTGGTCCAATCCCAAAGGAGCTGGGGAATATATCCACACTTTGGAAATTGTAAGTGATCGCTCATCCGGCCGCTCGCGTTTGGCCTCTTCGCTGTGTTAAATTTGATTGATGTTGGAGATATTAACTCTCTCCTGCTCAGAGTTGTCGAGATCAACCAGCTTTCTGGAGCTGTCCCTCCAGAGCTCGGGAACTTGTCCCAGCTACATCAACTGTGAGTCTCTTGATGCAAATTTCTGCATCATTAATTGAGTCATTATTCGCTGATGATTTTGTATCTGGGAAGGGAATTCTTTTTCACTGGAGTGATCTATTGAGAGATTAGCATTCATGTTCAATTTAACAATGTGATACCATTGGTATTTTCTTGTTCCAGGCACCTCACGTCAAATAATTTCACCGGGAGCTACCAAAAACATTTGCTAAATTGACGACATTACAGGAGCTGTTAGTTTCAGTTTCCACAAACTCTGCTAATATTTAGATACTTCTATTCTTTCTTCTTCATATGAATCTTGTTGTTTAACGCACTGTAGGCGACTTAGTGATAATCAGTTCACTGGAAAGATACCTGATTTTATTCAGAACTTAACAAATCTCTATATGCTGTAAGGCTTAATGCTTCTTCTCCTTTTAAGTCAGTCTACATAGATATACCCCAACGATAATTCAATCTATGAATTGTATCATCAGGGTTATTCAAGGAAGTGGATTGCAAGGGCCAATTCCCTCCGGGATCGCACTTTTGGAGAAATTGTCCGACTTGTCAGTATGTGTTAAAATATGATCCATTTTGTGAAAACTGTAGAACTCCCTAGACTACTCCACGTATGAAGGAAGAAAGCCAGCTGGAAGTTGGTTGAAAAGTCAACAAAAGTGGCTGAGAGTTGCAAAGAATAGAAAAATCGAGAATAAGGGAGAAGTAACTCCAAGAATCGGGAGAAGCCGAGACAAAGATCCAAGCTACAATTTTATATCATTTTTTTTTGTACTAATGTCGGTGGAGAATGGCGGTGACACGCCTATAAATAGGGCCTGGGTGTGTGTGTTTTGAGTTGTAGAAAAACTACAAAACCACTCCTTCCTTTGTAATACTTACTTTCATAATAAAAGTTCTGTTTTTTTAACCCATACACCCTTGCCTTTGTAGCCCACATTTCACACATACACACTTGCACACACACACGCTTCCACAAAATCACCAATAGTGGTATCAGAGCCACGTCTTTGGTTGGTGTCGGGCGTTTGTCCTACCTACCCATTCCTAAAATTACCCTTTCCAAATACCCACTAACTAAACCATGGCTAACCCTACCACATCATCATTTCCCATTCCCATTTTTGATGGGAACAACTATGACTTTTGGAGCATAAAAATGACTACATTCTTGATGGCCCAAGACTTATGGGACATCGTGGAAAAAGGTTGTGAGGCTCCGCCAGAAGGTGCAAGTGTTTCAAAGGATCAACTACAAAAGGATGCAAGGGCACTATATTTTATCCAACAAGCGCTCTCGGAAACCATATTTCCAAGAATTATTGGAGCGAGGACTGCAAAAGAGGCTTGGGATATTCTACGAGAAGAATTTCAAGGATCGGAAAAGGTACGCACTATTCGCCTTCAAACTCTAAGAAGGGAATTTGAAAATTCTAAAATGAAAAATTATGAGACCGTACAAGAATATTGTGGAAAATTAAAGGAACTCGTTAATCAAATGAGAGCCTATGGAGATGGGATAACTGATCAAAGGGTTGTTGAGAAAATATTGGTGTCACTTACCAAAAATACAACTCCATAGTTACAACTATAGAAGGAACTAAAGATTTGACGACCCTATCAATAAGTGAATTAATTGGCTCTCTAGAAGCATATAAGAAAAGACTAATGGCACAAGATGAAGATTCAGTTGAAAGTGCCTTTCAGTCTAAAGTAAATATACGGTCTCATCAAACTAAAAATGATGGAAGGAGCTCATGGAAAAACAAAAGAGGAGGAGAAATTATAAAAAAGGAAAATTATCCACCTTGTGGTATTTGCAAGAAAACAAATCATTTGGAGAAGGATTGTTGGTTTAAAAATAAAAAACAATGCCGCTTTTGTAAAAGATATGGCCACATAGAAAAAGATTGTCGCTTGAAAACAAATAATCGAGCAAACTATGTAGAAAAAAAAGAAGAAAGTGAAGAGAATACATTCTACGCAGGCCAAGCGGCAAATGACAATAAAAGTGAAACATGGTACATCGATAGTGGGTGTAGCAATCACATGACGGGGGACGAATCTATATTCACTGATATTGATAAGTCGGTGAAATCCCAAGTAAAATTGGGCAATGGTGCATTAGTAGATGTCAAAGGAAAAGGCACCATCACCGTGGAAACGAATAAAGGCCCAAAATATATACATAACGTATATCTAGTCCCTCGTCTTGCACAAAATCTCTTAAGTGTAGGCCAAATGATACAAAGTGGGTATTCTCTATATTTTAATAGAGATACCTGCATTATCTATGATAAATATAAAAATATCATTGCCTCTCGTTAAAATGAAAAATAACAATTTTCCTATTCAATGGAAATATGTCAAAGATATAGCCATGAAAGCTCAACTTGATGATTCATGGCTATGGCATCGAAGATTTGGCCACTTCAATTTTGCTGGGCTAAAAATTCTCCATCAAAAAATATGATGAGAGACTTTCCAGCCATCACAGAAATTTCAGATGTTTGTGAAGGCTGTCTTCTTGGAAAACAACATAGACAGTCCTTCCCATCTGGAGTTTCATGGAAAGCTAAGAAGCCATTAGAACTTGTCCACACGGACGTGTGCGGTCCGATGAGGACACCTACACCCAGTCAAAATAAATATTTCATCCTATTCATCGATGATTATACAAGAATGACGTGGGTATACTTTCTTCGAGAAAGATCTGAGGTTTTCTCTATCTTTAGAAAATTCAAGAACCACGTCGAGAATCAAAGTGGCCAAAGAATCAAAGTCCTAAGAAGTGACAGAGGCACATAATACAATTCAAAGGAGTTTAATAAATTTTGTGAAGATGAAGGAGTCCATCATCAACTAACTGTTGGCTACGCCCTAGAAAGCAAAATGGAGTAGCTGAAAGAAAAAATAGAACCGTCATGGAGATGGCAAGGTCTATGCTAAAGGAGAAAGGCCTTCCCAACACTTTCTGGGCATAAGCAGTTTATACTTTGCTGTATACCTACTAAACAGGTGTCCAACTAAAGCAGTTCAAAATAAAACTCCAAATCGAAGCATGGAGTGGACGGAAGCCTTCAGCAAAGCATCTCAAAGTGTTTGGATGCATTTGCTACGTCCACATCCCTGCTCAAAAAAGGAGTAAGCTAGATGAAAAGACAGAAAAGGAATATTCCTTGGATACAAAGTGACCAATCAAAAGGCTATCGGATTTACAACCTAAGAACTAAGAAACTTGTGATTAGTCGAGACGTCGAGTTCGACGAAAATGCTGCCTGGAATTGGGAGGACGAAAAGATTGAGAAGAAGTACATCACCTTGCCAGACATATCACCTACTCAAGAGGAGTCAACGTCTCAAGAAGAAGGAGAAGTACCGGATTCCACCACTCACGACATAACTCCACCAAGCTCTCCAAGAGCAACACAAGAAGAATCTACTCCAGAGTCACCAATACTAAGGGTAAAAGCCCTTAGAAGAATTTACGACACATGCAACTTTGCTATTTTGGAACCAGAAAACTACGAACAAGCATCCAAAGAAGAAGTTTGGATAAAAGCCATGGAGGAAGAGATCAAGATGATCGAGAAAAATAAAACTTGGGAGCTTGTCGATCGACCCGAAGACAAAGAGATCATTGGAGTCAAGTGGGTCTACAAGACGAAGCTCAACGCGGATGGATCAATCCAAAAGCATAAAGCAAGGCTTGTGGCGAAAGGATACTTGCAACAACTAGGTATCGACTATACTGAAACTTTTGCTCCTGTCGCTCGCCTTGATACTATTCGAGCACTTATAGCCTTAGCGGCACAAAAAGAATGGAAGATTTATCAACTAGATGTGAAGTCAGCATTCTTAAATGGATATCTTCAAGAAGAAATATACATAGAACAACCACAAGGCTTTATCCTCAAAGGCCAAGAAGAAAAAGTTCTCAAACTCAAAAAAGCCTTATATGGGTTAAAACAAGCACCACGTGCATGGTATAGTAGAATTGATGAATACTTCATCAAGCAAGGATTCAGGAGGAGTATGAGTGAGCCGACACTCTACATCAAGACCCAAGGTAAGTCCGACACTCTCATTGTCTCTTTATATGTAGATGATCTCATATATATAGGAAACAATGAGACAATGATCCGAGAATTTAAAAAGAAATGATGAAGACATTTGAAATGACGGACTTGGGCTTGATGAAATATTTCCTCGGTATTGAAGTCAATCAAGATGAAGGAATTTTCATCTCGCAAAAGAAATATACCGAAAACCTCCTAAAGAAATTCAAGATGAACTATTGCAAAGTAGTTTCAACCCCGCTCATGACAAATGAAAAACTATTGAAGGAAGATGGAGCAGAAAAAGCCGATGCCTCCCTCTATAGAAGTTTAATTGGGAGTCTACTCTATCTTACTGCTACACGGCCAGATATTATGTACGCGACAAGTTTCACGGTTTATGCAGAGTCCGAGTCAAATACATTTTGGAGCAGCTAAGAGAATTCTCAGATATTTACGAGGAACTATATATTACGGCATTTGGTATCAGTCAAGTACAAATGCCAAGCTCATTGGCTACACTGATAGCGACTAGGCTGGTTCAGCTGATGATAGGAAAAGTACAACTGGCTATGCATTCACTCTGGGTTCTGGAATATTCTCATGGGCATCCAAAAAACAAGACTCAGTGGCACAGTCTACTGCAGAAGCTGAATACATCGCAGCTGCTACAACTACTAGTCATGCAATATGGCTTCGAAGAATTTTAGAAGACATTGGAGAAGCACAAATGGAAGCAACTCCGATACTTTGCGACAATAAGTCCGCAATCGCTATATCAAAAAATCCAGTATTCCATGGAAGAACCAAACATATAGACATCAAATATCACTTCATACGAGAGGCACAAAACAAAGGAGAAATCGAGCTGAAGTATTGCAAGACTGAAAACCAAATTGCGGACATATTCACTAAATCATTACCAACGGCAAAATTCAAGACATTGAGAAGTATGCTTGGAGTATCACAAAAATGGATCAAGGAGGAGTGTTAAAATATGATCCATTTTGTGAAAACTGTAGAACTCCCTAGACTACTCCACGTATGAAGGAAGAAAGCCAGCTGGAAGTTGGTTGAAAAGTCAACAAAAGTGGCTGAGAGTTGCAAAGAATAGAAAAATCGAGAATAAGGGAGAAGTAACTCCAAGAATCGGGAGAAGCCGAGACAAAGATCCAAGCTACAATTTTATATCATTTTTTTGTACTAATGTCGGTGGAGAATGGCGGTGACACGCCTATAAATAAGGGCTGGGTGTGTGTGTTTTGAGTTGTAGAAAAACTACAAAACCACTCCTTCCTTTGTAATACTTACTTTCATAATAAAAGTTCTGTTTTTTTAACCCATACACCCTTGCCTTTGTAGCCCACATTTCACACATACACACTTGCACACACACACGCTTCCACAAAATCACCAATAGTATGGAAGTTTGGCATTTTGATCTGATCTCTCCTTTCTTTAATATGGTTTCAATCTAACAGAGTTCCCTATCCCTATTTGATTTTGCTATGCAGGAGAATAAGTGACCTCAATGGATCCGAGTCCCAAGTTCCACGACTTAGGTGTACAAATATTACGACATTGTGAGAGCACTGCTCCTTCTCAAATAGTTTACTTAATGCAAGAGAGCCAAATCATCTTGGCAATGTGACGATATCAGTGCTTTTTCCTTATAGGATTCTGAGGAGCTGCAATCTCATAGGAGAGCTACCTGGTTATCTAGCAAAAATGATAACCTTAAAAATATTGTGAGTGGAAAATGACTTTTTCCCTTTCCTATTCCAGGCAGAATAGATAATTTTACCCTTAATGAGTGAAATATATACTAGTTTATGGTTGACCATTGATTGCAGTTAAAGAACCCATTTAAGATGGCTTGACACTCCCTTACTAAATTCAATGGTGTTTTGATCTTTTCTGTTGATAATGCTAAAATGTGAATCGTGATGTGGCATTTAAGTTTCTAGTGATTGTGGCCTCTGCCATAGAATATACAGTTTCGCACATAAGTGTATGGACCTTTTCTCTCTTTGTTTTCATTTCACCGGGAATAGAAACCACAAGAATGGAGTTTTATTTACTTTGGTTTGGGTGCCCATTTCATCTAATTTACTTTTGCTTTGATTTGTTTTCTTAACTTCTTCAGAGCATTGATGCAGAATGGAGGCTTTTAGTGGTTGATTGTCTGGAAACTTTCCTTCTAGTGGTTTACATTCTCAAATCTCAGCCCCACAATATCTAAGTAGAGTATCATGCTTGACCGTCATATAGTTGTCAGCCATAACGTTCTTAGTTCAAAAGAGAGCATGGCTTCAAGTGCGTCTCTATACAAGTCAAGTCTTCTTATTCACCTCTGTAAGATTTTGTAAATGCTACATTTAAAAACATTTTTTTTGCTGTTCTGTCGTCGTCAGCCAGCAGCGCTTATTTTTTGTTTTCTGACATTTTAAATAACCGAATTTCTGTGGTTCTGCTTTGGCTTATCATATAGTCCATTTCCTTTTCTCTAGGTTCAACTAGGTTGTACTTTCTCCATCGATTATATTGGACTGCAGACTCATTCTTTCCTTTTTTTTTTTTTTTTTTTTATCAAATCCTCACTTAATTTTTTATTCACTCATGATCATATTCTACTTTCCAATTACCCTAGTATTTAGTTGTCATCCATTTATTCATGAATAAAATGTTATGAAGGAAATCTGTTCAGTACATTATGATTTGCTTTAGTTTTGGTCCTAGTAGATAAACGAAATCCCCCAATTGAACTATACTAAGTTGCATTCCAAGGGATGCATTCAACTTAGTGCATGAGTAGCATTTCTAGTCACACATATTGAAACTTCCATGTAGCAAATTTGATTTATAGCAGAATTTTTGTATATTAACAGTGTGCGACCAACTCGATGAACATGGATTTTTTGCGATGAATGCCTCTGGAAATGAATGTCTAGTAGAAAGCATAGGCACGGGGCAGTTGACCTATATGTCTAAACTTCTGAATTGGACCTGTAGGTTCATTGATATAGCCTGTGTTTGTACAATCCTCCAAAGTATACTCAAAGAGTGTCCAGTGTGAGTCAGTTAAAACTATCTTCTCATTATATCGCTTCTTTTTCATTCAATTGTTTTGCAGAGACCTCAGCTTCAACAAACTGAGGGGCGAAATCCCTCCTTCCTTTAGCAGCCTCTGGGGAGTTGATTATATGTAAGTATTTTGATGCTGGACCTAAGCTTCTTTTTCGTATTTTGTATAATAATCTAAAATCTCTATTCGTTTCTGTGGCCAAGCTGTAGACATCTCTTGCTGTAAAGTAGTTGAGCTATCAATAGAACTTAGACTGCAATAACGTGTCCAGTTTATAAGCCTTAAAATCCTCGTCTCTGAAGGCTTATTATTTCACCATCCAAATTTTACAATGATTTGGGTTATGAATTTATGATTATTATCAACTAATTATTTTTTGTTGGACTCTAGTCTTCGAGCAGACATAAATCGATGATATTCTGTTGCTTATTGAGCATGATTGACAAGTATCAATTGAGTTACTTGTTTATGCTGGAAGAGGTTAAATGGATCAATGTTACTTAAGTATTTGGCAGTTAAATGTGTATGTACTTAATGCATGTCCTGTGCGCCTGTTTTATGATGTATGGGAGATTTAACATAGCAAAGTCCTTAGGTTCTCTATTTGGTTCAATCAACATCGATGGCCCTAGATTGTTTGGTGAGTGCAGTTCTTACGTGGTATTTAGGTCTGCAGATAGGACCTTGATGTCTTATCCCTAGTCTTGAAAATGATGAGAAATTGTAGTCCTAAGCTTCTTGGACTGTTGAACAACGGCACAATCTTTTCATCTTTCTGCCCAACAATTGACTGTTTGACATTGGCACGTCTTCCCTCATTATGTCTTGTAAGGAAAAGAACATTATAGTGAGGAAATAGTTAATAACGAGGTTGATAGTATTCTTCATTATGTTCAACTTTGTGTACTAGTATTTTGGTAACCCAGGCACTCCAACTTTTGCAAGGATCAAGTTTTTCCTCTGTCACTGATTTCTTTATCTTTCTTCTCCGGCCAAAAGCTCTATATTGATATCATGACTTAACTGATTTTTTTCTACACTTCTAATAATTAAATGCTTTTTTTTTTATTTGGTAAGAATAATTAAATGCTTTTAATCTGCTAACTAATGCATTTTTGAGGCTCTATAGTTTTTCAGTTTGAGTGCGTAAAGTACATGAGGAACTGACTCAGTCAAATAATCCTATTTAGCTATCTGACTGGAAACCACTTGACTGGAGCAGTCCCTGGTTGGATCCTGGATCAAGCAGAATATGTGTAAGCTTCGCTACCTGAAGAAAAATGTCTTGTTTAATCCCGAATATGCTTCTAGCTCTATCTGGCTAATCTTGCACTGTGGTAAGCAATTATGCATTTGCATCTTGCATCTTTATGGTTTGAAGCCAATGGAGTTAAATGGAAACATCACAAGGACCTTTCTTTCTTGTTGGGATCTGATTGGAATGTTATATGTAAGACGAGGCTGAATTGTATGGTATGCATGAAAGAACAGAAAGCAGATTTTCTTGGAAGTGCCAAGTTAGCCCCACTTTCCCCTGTACAAAAGGCCCTTCCCAGTTTAGATCTTTTTCAAGCCTCTGGAATGATAAAAATAACACTCGGAAAATCTTTACTTCCCCTAAATCCTCTTTAAAAGTTTGTCTAACACATTACCCTCACGGTATGATTAATTGCTCAGGCTATTTCTTGCTGATAACAATGTTTATGGGTTTGCGTGTCTGAGAAACTCTCCAAGCAAAATGAGCATGCCATGGAGAAAGTTGTTATTACCTTATGGGCGTAAGAATGAAGCTCTTATGAGGTAGTTTAAACATTTGAATGGTGGTCTGGATATTTTCTAATAAGAAGATCCAACTTTGCGGTCGTTTGAATCACAGTTCTATTTTTGTGTCTTTGCCTTATATATCACGTCTGATATACTGTTACTAGGTGAAAATGTATTTATGCACTCCAACTAGTTATAAAGTCTCCATTGACTCCAATTAGTCTTTCTCCTTTTAATTAGTTGAGAAAAGATATCTTTAATAAAGATAAAATATTACTTTCATCTCCTTGTGATGTTTTCGCCTTTCAACTTGCCTTACCTGTCCATATTTTGCAACTGGTCTGCATTTTTGTACACAATAATCATTTGATGGAATGACTTTCTGTGTATTCTTCAAATTGATTATATTTTGGAAACGGTTGACTATTTCTCTGTGTAGTGACCTATCATACAACAACTTCACTGTGGGAGGCTCTGAGTGTCAAGAACGAGATGTGTATGTACTACTTCCTTCAGTCTAAATCAGGGATCCCCTCAAATGTGAAATTATGATTAGCCTATAATACTGCTCGCATACGGGATTTCTATTTATCTACTGAATATTGATTTTGTCTTTTCTCTGCAGCAACTTGTTCGCAAGCTCGGCGGTTGACAATAAGTATGTTTATGATTAAATGTTTCACCAAGAGATTTGAATTTCCAAGGACCTGCATTTTAATTGTTTATGTATGTAGCACGGAACTTCATTCAGAATGATGATGATTGTAACATTAAAATCTTTGTTGACTTGCTCAGAACCTCATATCCTACAACAAGTGAGCTTGCCTCATGTTTGAAAAGTCAGCAATGTCCAGGAAGTAAGTTGATCTGTTGTGTATCCTATCATTATCATCAGATCCTAATATTGCGTTGTACTCTGTGTATTTTCTCATCAAAACTCTCCTCTGGGCTATTGGTATCATTATTTGATGACTAATGCATAATTACTCTAGATATTTTAAAAGCCGCCTCCATGAAATATGTCTTTTTTGTAAACTTGGGAGTTTCTATGTGATCTTTTAATAACGGAATGCTAGATAACAGAAAGAAGACTTGATTTTTCTGTGTGTGGCTGTTTCATTACTCCATCCAGATCGGTATAACCTCTTCATAAATTGCGGTGGGAGTGAAGTAACAGTAGGGGAAATCACATACACCGAGGATAAAGAGCCGCCTTCAGCTTCAAAATCCTTCCTGACTGGACATTACTGGGCCTACAGTAGCACTGGCCACTTCCTTGATGACAAAACTGATTCAGATACATATATAGTCAGCAATAAATCTGAACTATCCATGGATAATGCGCAACTTTACATGAATGCACGGCTTTCTCCTATCTCTCTAACTTATTATGGTTTTTGTCTGATGAATGGGACCTACAATGTAAGCCTTCATTTTGCGGAGATAATGTTCACAGGCAACAAAAATTATACAAGCCTTGGAAGGCGAGCTTTTAATGTTTATATACAGGTAAATTTTGGGCATCATGTAGTGCTGATTCGTAGATGTAAAGCATATAAAGCGTTTAACATGTTATGATTGGATTTTTTTATCTAGATATCTCGTATTTGCAAATCATGATCTTTGCACAATTGGTCCAGTCTGTTGAGGCTGAATGTTTCACCTTGTTCCGTGTAAAGACACTCAAGTTGAATCAGATTAAATATTATCTCAGGGGAAATTGGTGTGGGAAGATTTCAATATTGAGATTGAAGCAGGTGGAGTTGGAAAGGCGGTCATTAGAAATTTTACTACCATGGTGACTGAGGGCACTTTGAAGATACGCTTCTATTGGGCTGGGAAAGGAACCTATGCTATACCTGTCCGAGGAGTCTATGGTCCTCTTGTATCTGCCATCTCCGTCTATCCTGGTATGCAGATAGACACTTCCATGTTTCACTTGGTGCTTCTCTATTGCGAAAGTTACTCGTATTCATATTAGGAAAACTACCCATATTTTGTCTAGATTCAGTTACTTGATTTGGTTGCAAATGTCCTCTCTTAGATTTAGGCCATCTGTTACAGTTGTTCAGATAAATTTCCAATGTAGCTGGCTAGGATTTATCATTCTTCTCTTAAGAGGCAAAAATTGGCTATGGTTTGTTTTGTTTTCTTTCTGTCTGAGCATATTTTCTGTGTGTATCTTTAATCCTTCTATTCAGACTATGAAACAAGAGCCTCGTTCACTTTTCTATTATGGATCAATGACCATTGCGCCTGTATTATATAGTACAGCCTTGAGAATGAAGAATATATTTCTATTTCTTTTTCTTGTTCCCTTTGTATTTAGTATTAAATGTTCCAAAGATGATAACTACCTGTGCTCATTAATCTGATGGTTTTTGTGGAGTGTTCTGAGCAGTTCTCATGTCCTCCTGATTCTCAATTAGTGCTGTCCCATCTATTGGTTTCTGTGTTCACCAAGAAGCTACCGATATATTTCCGCACGTGTGCTTACCCCATTTACTTGAACAGTTTTGGGTAAACATATGTTGTTCTATCTTCACTGCAGATTTTGAAATCCCACGAGAGTCGGCCATAATATCTGCTGGTACAGTGGTCGGGATTGTGGCTGCTATAGCTTTTGTAGTTTTTCTTATCCTGGGCATCCTTTGGTGGAGAGGATGTCTTGGGCGTGGAGATGAACTGGCAGAAGGTAGTTGCTTACCTAAAGTCTCTGTCATTTAGTTCACATAAATATGTCAAGAAATATGAGAATGTTATGCACTCTGAATACATTGTCCCCCTTCCCTATTCTGGTGGGGGTGGGGGGTAATCACATTGCATCTTTTATATATCAGCTAGATCACACGGTTGTCCTGTCAAACTGTTGGTGCATGACTCTTCTTCTTACCTTTTCTGGTGGGGGAACAAGTAATCTCAATGCATCATTAATACTGCAACTAGGTTACACAGTTCCCCTGTAAAACTGTTGATGCATGACATTTGTGTATTCCATTGGAGATTTGATTTGACGTATAAAGAAAATCAGTTATTATTAAGCCATGATACGGCTGAAGGGTCATAGATCCATTTGGCTCACTAAACTTTTAAATGGAAATCCGAGAAATGAAGGGATAGATAGTTTATAGGAAGAGGACAGTAGATTTCCTAGTGAGTGTGTGTGTGTATGTGGGGTCTTCTTGGGGGCACGATTGACCATATATATACTGAATCTATGTTTCAAGACATTGAAAACAAATGCCCGCTTCGCATATATGAGACATTGAAACATACAACCCTGTGTTATGTTTCCAAAGTGGGCTTTCTCTATGATTTTTCTTTTCCCCTACTACTAAGTACCCTGAAAACACTTTTTTTTCTTTTTTAAGTACATACTGAACCAATACCAGAGTTTCCTAGAAAATAAATTTCAAGATGCTAAGATATTCTGTGATAATAATGTTTTTTGGTACATCGAGAATGAATTGCTCCGTTTTTGTTAGATGGTAGGTTACATACTATAGCTGTTGACTCCTCCAAATTCTGAGAAGTTCCAAACCATGGTGCAGATTTGAAGGGTCTAGCATTGCAAATTGGTTCATTTACCTTGCGACAGATTAAAGCTGCCACAAACAATTTTGATGCTGCCAATAAGATCGGAGAAGGTGGTTTTGGTTCTGTGTACAAGGTATACAGGAAAACCGGTGAACCCATTTCCCTCAATTCCCAATAGAAAAGCTGTGTAGAAAGCAGCATTCAATGTAACTGAATCTTCACAAAGCATAAATCGATGCAAAAGTGCATATGCAGGGTCTTCTGTCGATGGCACCACTATAGCAAAGTGAAGCAGCTTTCATCAAAATCAAAGCAAGGAAATCGTGAGTTTGTGACTGAGCTTGGGATGATTTCTGCTCTTCAACATCCACATCTTGTGAAACTATATGGATGCTGCATTGAAGGAAATCAACTTTTGCTGGTTTACGAGTACATGGAAAATAACAGTCTTGCTCGCGCTTTATTTGGTAATTTGATATCACACCGTGCTTCTCTGGCTTTAGTTAATGACATGGGACTAATGTAGCTTTGATGTCTTCGATACAATTGAAGGTCCTGAAGAATTTCAGTTAAAGTTGGATTGGTGGACAAGACACAAGATATGTGTGGTATTGCCAGGGGTTTGGCATATCTTCATGAAGAATCCAGGCTGAAGATTGTGCATAGAGACATCAAAGCTACTAATGTTTTACTAGATAAGGATCTCAACCCTAAAATATCAGATTTTGGTTTAGCAAAGCTTGATGAAGAGGACAACACACATATTAGCACCAAGATTGCTGGAACTTAGTAAGTTTATTGCTTTATGTTCCTGTTAGCCTAATTAGGAGTTGGTCAGCGGCAACATAAAAGAATGGAGTAGAGATATCCCGTCTAATTTAAGAAAAGTGAGTTGAAAGGAGCTTTGTGGTTGACTCACATCATCCCAAAGTATGGTGCTCAACAAATGGGGCTTAACCGCAAAGCTTTATGCCTGTCCCACCAATCTTCACGTTAATTACGGAAAAATTGTTAATTATGTCTCGTACTCTACCATTAAGTAATGATACTCTGATATTATGTAAATGTTAATTTGAATACAACTTAGTATTATACGCAATAGAGCTAATTCGCCCATGTTTCTGTTGTATACACATGGAAAAACGTAAATAAGCATGTTCACGTATTTGAGACGTTTGCATTAACATGTGTGAAAAGTCAACTTGTTTATGAAAAGAATGTGACTAGTTAGGGAAACGATAAGCCTGTAAGTTCATTCTACTAACTCTAACAATAATTCAACAAAAAAGAACTATAACATTAACTAAATTCCATTATCTCAACAAACTTAGATAATCTGATACAATTTCTGGAAAGTTCATATCCTCCTACGTGAGTTTTTACTCAAAAAGATTGATAATACCCTATGTGCTCCATTTACTACTTTAAGAACAATTCAAGATAAACATTTCATACGGTAATTCAGTGTTCCCTACCTAATGCGTTCACTCGGACAAAAAGCTTGTGAAATTATCATGATACAATTATAATGCAATACATTTTAATAGTCTATATTGATGCGTAATTTAATTGTTTTTGTTATGTTTCCCCATTGACGAGCAACTTAATGCAAAAAAATATAATGAACAACAACTACTATATGTTAAAATTTCACTATAAATTATCTATATGCTCCTTTGTATGAAAAACACAGTTTTAGTAAATATGTCTCACATGACATTGACATAGATGTTGCACTTGCAAGTGAATTTAAAAATCATTTTTTAGTCAGATTGCCTCTTTTCCATGTCATAAAGTCACATATGTAGCCTGATAATTAAATAGAACATCAATGGTCTTTTTTTCTCTGAGATATCCTTGGTAAATTCTATCAGAAAATTTTAGGATGCACTTGTTTTTTTATCTACTCTTGAGACCATAGTGTCACATTTAGGAACGTCTCTTTCTTTTGAATTTTAGAAATATTAAGTACATTCTATATGAGACAGTTACCTTGTTGCAAACACAAGCGCTTTTCTTATTGTGCAGCGGATATATGGCACCGGAGTACGCAATGCATGGTTACCTCACTGACAAAGCTGACATCTATAGTTTTGGCGTCGTTGCTTTAGAAGTTGCTAGTGGCCAGAGCAACACTAACTCCCAGAAAACTGAGGAATGCTTTAATCTACTTGATTGGGTAATCAACTCTATCATTTCAATTGTGATCATATCCGTATTTAAATCTCTGCTTGTGCCGGTGGAAAATGGATTACAAAAGTGTAAGCGTAGTGTGTAACTCCTCACATGCACTTTTAATGGTTGCAAAGGAGTGTTACGGTTACCAGCTATTGAAACCAGCTCAACGAATTATCATGCTGTTAATTACAATTTGTCATTTCAAATTAATCCAAGTCTTCTTATTATGTTGGTCTACACTGAATGTTCATGTAAAATCTTTTTTTGGATTGAAGAAAATTCTACTCCTTGAAATTTGGCGTAGTTCAGTTCTAGTCTTTATGTTTTTACGCTTGACATTCATACTCCCTGAAGTTTCATTAGCACCAAATAAGTCCTTCGACCACTATGGAATTTGGCAATTACTGTCAAATTATAAAGTTTTCAGGACCATGTCTTGACTAGAATATTCATATACTTTTAATTGAGGCATAACTTTTTTCACATTCATCTAATTGAGTCCTTCAGTTAGATTTTGTTTTGATTTGATTAAGCAATCATTAGAAAAAATAATCATTGTAAAATAACCTTGAGGAAACCGTTTTCTGAAATTTTCCGGTGGTCATTTCACGGAAAATGAACTAGTCAGAAAAAACATTTTCCATCAACGGAAAAAAAAGTCTTCTAAAATAGGCGAAATTGTTTTCCTATTGAGAAAGAGGAAAATATTTTCCATTTCTTCTTTCACCTCGCTATTTTTCACCAAATACCTTTTTTCCTTTTATTTTGCTTTGTGTAAGCAATCATTTTTAGTCCTCGTGAAATCTGATTGTCGCCCGGGTTTCATAATCAGGTATTTCTTGCTAAACTAGAATCGAGAGTAGAAGGCAATGGATGGTGTAAAACATTGAAGAACGAGTCTCTCATTTCATGTAATGACCCCGACAAATAATTCATGCTGATAAAACTCGACAAGAGCTGGGGATTTTCTTTCATTTATACCCTATAACAAAGATGAAAAACTAGCAGGTGCTTATCAATTGCATTTGTCACGTAATAATCAAGGGACATAATATACTTCTTCCTGTTTTAGTATTTAGAGCATATTTTGCAACTGATCAGTACCTGAGGCTTGAGAGGGAAATATCTTCACTTTTTATTTCTGTTTCTAGGCACGCTTTCTGAAGGAGAGAGGAAATTTGATTGAACTAGTTGATTGGAGGCTTGGTTCTCACTTTGACAAAGAGGAGGCGCTGGCATTAATAAAGGTAGCTCTGATGTGTACTAATGCGACTCCAGCACTCAGGCCTCCAATGTCGTCTGTGGTTAGCATGCTTGAAGGCAAGGTTGCTGTTCCAGTGCTGGAATCTGAGGGCACTATCATGACAGAGGAGAAAATTGAGGCCATGAGGAAGCATTTTAGAGGTGGCGAACATCAGGCAGTTATTGAGAATATCACCAAGAGCATGTCCACTGATGGGCCATGGACTGGAACCACTTCGTCTGCATCTGGTAACGATCTCTATCCAATACTTCTGGATACTGATTACTGGCAGAAGAGAGTAAGAAATGGTTTGTTGCGTTCTAAGTAAATTAGTTCTTGAAAGAACTAGGGCTTTATTTGGTAATCCTCGCACCGGAACTCCTAAATTTTGCTTCGAAGTTTCTCTTTCGCTCACGTTTGGAACAGAAGGTATAGATACTATAATTAAAACAGTGACTGTTATGCAATGCAGTAATTGTGTATTGTGAATTAATTATTGGGGAAAGGCATAAGACAATTGCTTGTGGTTGGTGGTTTTATTCGTACTGTTTCTTTCGATGTGGTTATTCGAACAGACGATGTTGCTACTTTTCCTCTTCAATCAATAGCCGTGTGGACGGTTGTCGCTGCAAGGATGGGAATCTATTATGGAAGCTTATCTTTGTTCGAATGGCAAGATGTGCAAAGTGGTGCATTCTTGCTCTGTGTGTGTTTTGTTCCCGAGCTCGACCTGTTATATTGGTACCTGAGAACTATTCTAAGAAAATGCGAGTTTTTTTTCTCTTCGGTGTGGATGACGCATCGCCCAGTTCATCTGTCCTATCTTTAAGAAATGATAAAAGGGGCAGGTTCTCTAATGGATACCAACGACCAATTTTGCAATGGAAAAGCATTGAATGGTTTAAGACTTTTTTTTTTATTAGGACATAGGATGGAAAGGAACTAATATCAAGAAATTGGCAAACAATAGAATGGTTTTTCTTGTCCTCATCTCTTCACATCGTCTTTCATCTGCGTTCCTTTCATTGGATGATATGACATGTGCATTTAATATCAAAATAAAGCTAGAAAATATCGGGATTAGAAACATGTAAATTGGATTGGGATATTATAAAGGAATAGAGAATTCACATTAGCATGGTTATTGTTAGGCCAAAGAAAATATGAGTTTCAAAATTTAAGATAGGTTATTAGATTCTTTGTCTCTGTTGACATCCAAAATTATCCTTACTAATATATGCTGGTCACAAGGGTATTGACATTAAAAATCACTCTCCCTCTCGCGTGGGGGTACCTAGCCCGTGTCAGTCATAAAAACGAGGGATGTCCAAGGTTTTCAAGAGCCCTTGGGCTGAATTTTGATGGGCCTACAAGTGAAGATGCATGATTCAATGATAAAGCAGTTGGTTGCCACATGTCTAGGTCAAGAGATATTACTGAAGACGTAAAATTCAGATAAAATTGGCATCAAGATTTAAGTAGGAATAGTTGGTGCTCAAGAAGGCATGCAAAATCAAAGGAGTGGCTATTACTTGCTAGACAAGTCATGTGAGCATTGTCAACAAGTTAGGAAACAACAAGATATGGATAAAATAGTTAAGCAAAGAATGTGGGATAAGTTAGGAGCGACTTTCAAGGAAAGATCAACCAATTGACGATTACTAGATTGTCCTATAAAAATCGTAGACAATCCAACGAAGAGCCCTCGAACAATACATCAAAATCATTTATCTTATCCTTTAGTTATCTTAGCCTAGCCTAGTTTAGTTGTAGTCTCGGATTCTTGTCGTTGATTCAATTCCCACAAGTGTCTATATTCTAGGTAGTGTTGTTAATTAGATTTCAATGTTGTCCTACCATTCAGCATCATCGATTAAATTCCAATGTTGTGTCCTCATATCCATCTAGAAACAATACCTACCTTGTGTTATTTCCACTGTCTAGCATTGTCGATTAAATTCTAACGTCTCCATCTAGGAGTAGTACCTATCCGGTGTTGTTTCCACCATCCAATGTCATTGATTAGATTTTGATATTGTATTCTCATATCCATCTAGGAGCAGTACCTACCCGGTGTTGTTTCTACTATTTAGCATCATCGATTAGATTCCGACGTTATGTCCTCGTATCTATTTAGGAGCAGTACCTATCCGGTGTTGTTTTTATGTCTAGCGTCATCGATTAAATTTCAACTTTGAGTCATCATATCCATCTAGGAGTAGTACCTACCTGATGTTGTTTTTACTATCTAGCGTTGTCGATTAGATTCTACCGTTATGTCATCATATCCATCTAGGAGTAGTACTTACTTGTGTTGTTCCCAACGTCTAGCATCATCGATTAGGTTCCGACATTGTGTCTTCAAACCCATTTAGGAGTAGTGCATTTCCGATGTTGTTTTCATTGTTGAGTGCTGTCGAACAAGTCTTGATGTTGTATAAACCACTTGATCTTAATGGGCTTTCATTAGCGTATTGAATTGTGTTTGAATTAAGCTGTTGATTAGATTTTGACACTTGTTATAATTGATTCCAAGCTTGTATTGAACGATTCAATTAGATTTTAGACTATGTAATATATTTTTCTATTAATATTTGACCTTCTCTATTCAATAGTAGCACACAACCTAAGTCCCTTTAAATAAAAATCAAAACATAACACTTGATGAAAAATATTTCACTGCGGGATCCAAAATTGGCGAAACTGGCTCATATTCATATGCTAAAAATCATATCTTTCTTGCCTAATGTGATAATTTTTTCCACATCTTACTCATTCGATAATTGGATGTAGATGCTTTGGTCAGTCCACACATATTCTCATCAGTTTGAATAAATTATAAATCATGTTAACGCATGTACTAATATATTTGCGGTCGGAATGAGAAGGACATTCATGAAAGTACAGGCACAAAAGACTAACATCATTTCTCAACACGATGAAACATTTCATCCATGAAGTTTCCTATCAAACAAAAAATAATTTAAAGAAAAAAAGGCGTTTGACCGTGATACTATAGTCTGCTAAAAAGTCATCTAGCCTTTTTCTTTCTCAGGTGGCTAGACCAGGTTTGGCTTTTAACAAGTTGATTTTTCTTCGTTTAACATTGCTTCTCATTAATTCGAACCTCCAAAACATTAAAAAAAGAGGTAATTGAGATTGACTTGAATCTTGTTCGAGGGGCTCTGCCTTTTAGCCAAATTTAGACTTGAAATCTTGGGTTTTTTTTGGCTAAAATTTAGTGATTTAAAGTTTGAAAGGAGATAAATGAAAGTTAACAAACACAGCCTCCATTTAACCTAATTCAAAATAAATTCACTTTTCGATTTTGTTGTAAAATGAGATTAACCTGTTAAAGACATATATATATATATATATATATATTGACTGGATTGTCGATAAACTATTAATTTCGTTATGAAGCAGGGTAACTATCATTTTCTTTTTACAAAATTAGTTCATTTTTAATGGATTCATAAGAAGTTCCTGCTATTTAAGTATATATATATATATATATATATATATTTAATTTAACCGTATTATAATGATTTATCTTTCATTTTGTATTTTTATTTAACAAATGTGTACTTAAATCAATTTACTTTATTATTGCTTGATACAATATGAAACTAAATATCTACTGCTACTATCAAATGTATTGGATGGTTTCCTATTTTCATTTTCGATTTTTCTTTTCTTTTCTTGAATACATGTTTAATTTGAAAAACCAAAAACATTCAATAAGAATGGGAATTTTGATAACATGTTTGGCATGTCTTTGAAATCCATCCTTTTATATTCCTTTTTGAATCAGTATACTCCATCTTTTTGACATCTGTAAAGACACTAATGCTGGTAAAACGACATTAGTTGGGTAAATAAAATATTTTATCTCAATCAAAATTGTTGATTAACTATTAATTCCTTGCTAAGCAGAAAAACTACAAAATTGTTGACAGCAGTGGGGATTGTGATGAACCTCTTCATCCAAATTGTGCTTTTGTATCAACTAGAAGTTTCGAGTGGTTGGTCTGCAAACCCTTTTGCTGAAAATGTCGATTGAAGCCTTTCCAACAGGAACATCTTTGCCTTCCTCTCAGTAGGGGGCAAAGAAGGTGGTGAAAGAGTTGGGGCTTGGATATGAGAAAATCGACATTTGTCTGAGTGGTTGCAATTGATACATAAATGAAAAGAGATATTGGGAGTTTTGTCCACTCTGTGGTTCTTCGTGAGGGAGATCAAACAGGATAATGTCAACGACGCATTTGATGAGGAAAGCGTCGGACCAAAGCAGAGAAAACCCGTGAAAGTGATGAGATATTTTCCTTTGGTGAAGGCCGCACAAAGGATGGAATGTTGAGGCATCCTGCTGATATCAATGGCTTGGAAAGCTTTCGATCAATGAATATGCAGCAGAACTGCCAAACAATATCAGATTAGGTTTAAGCAAGCGACAGCGTCAATGCATTCAGAACCATGAGTTCTACTTGTGGTGCCCAGCCAGTTGCCGAGAATCGCGATTAACTACAACATTTAACCGTGGCCTTGCATGAAACAATCTTCAATCATTCCATCGATGGTCCATCCTGGTGAAGAGGAACCAGGAAACAATATTGACGCTTATCTTTGACCATCAATAGAGGAGAATGAAGTTACGGTGAGAGGGGACTGATGTGTTTGATGACTCCACGAAACGAATTGTCAGACTTCGAGTAACTCTTCTCTGGAAGATCAATGATTTTCCCACATATGCAAATTTATCTGGCTGGAGTACGAAGGAATTCACTGCACGTCCTTCTTGACCAACTCAAAATGGTTAAGTCATGGAAGAAAGTTTTCCCCAAAAAAATAAATAATAAAAATTCTTCCCGGATTCTTCACCATTTTGGTTCACTTGATCATTCACTTAATAGATGAAGCAAGCTTGGTGGGTCAATGCAATTTATATACATGTATCCTATTGAAAGGTAATCCTTCTCTCAATTTAGTAGTCCATATCTTTTCTACATGGATTCTAATTGAAGCTATAGGTTATCGGTTGTTGATTGGGTTAAATTCCAATGTTCACGAAAAACATCTTGCAAAGGGATGAGGGTTATATTGTGATAGTGTTTGACCTTTTTCTCAAGACATATTGATCATGAGGAGGGAAAAGTGCCAAAAAGTCCTAAACCTTTTGTTATTGTGCCGATTTAGTCCTAAACCTTTTTTGGTGCCGATTTAGTCCTAAACCTTTTTAAGTTGTGCCAATTCAGTCCATTTGGCCGGCCGGAGCTGACGTGGACGCCGGCCGGAGACAGCTGGCCGGCGAACAATTTTTTAATATTTTTTCGAATTTTTTTAATATTTTTCGAATTTTTTCGAATTTTTTTTTTTTTTTCTACTTTCTTCTTCCTGCGGCCGGCGCCGCGCCTGGCCCGGGCGAGGGCGGCGGCGAGGTCGCCTCGCGCCACCGGCGAGGCTCGCCCGCCCAGCCGCCACTAGCGGAGGCGAGGCTCGGGCGGGCGACGGCGGCCTCGCCCCGGATCTGGCGAGGCTCGTCCGCGCCGGCTGGCGAAGGCGAGCCTCGCCCGGCGACGGCGAGGCCGCCGTCGCCAGTCTGGCGAGGCTCGACCTCGCCACGGCCGGGCGAGGCCGAGTCTCGCCTCGGCTAGGCGACGGAGGCCTCGCCGTCGGCGGGCGAGGCCGCCGTCGCCCGAATCCGCGAGGCTCGACCTCGCCACGGCCGGGCGAGCCGAGCCTCGCCGTCGGCCGGGCGAGGCTCGCCCGCCGGCTCCGGCGAAGGCGAGCCTCGCCAGATCGCGACGGCGGCCTCGCCCGGCGACGGCGAGGCCTCCGTCGCCCGGCCGAGGCGAGGCTCGGCCTCGCCCGGCGACGGCGAGGCCTCCGTCGCCCGGCCGAGGCGAGGCTCGGCCTCGCCCGGCCGTGGCGAGGTCGAGCCTCGCCGGATCTGGGCGACGGCCTCGCCCGGCCGACGGCGAGGCCTCCGTCGCCCTAGCCGAGGCGAGGCTCGGCCTCGCCCGGCCGTGGCGAGGTCGAGCCTCGCCGGATCTGGCGACGGCGGCCTCGCCGTCGCCGGGCGAGGCTCGCCTTCGCCGGGCCGGCGGACGAGCCTCGCCCGGCCGAGGCGAGGCTCGGCCTCGCCCGGCCGTGGCGAGGTCGAGCCTCGCCCCGGATCTGGCGAGGCCGCCGTCGCCCGGCCCGAGCCTCGCCTCCGCCGGTGGCCGGCGGGGGCGAGCCTCGCCGGTGGCCGGCGAGGCTGACCTCGCCGCCCTCGCCTGCCCGGCCGGCGCCGGCGCTGGCCAGAGGAAGAAGAAAGTAGAAAAAAAAAGAAAAAAAATTCGAAAAAAATTCGAAAAAAATTAAAAAAATTCGAAAAATATTAAAAAATTGTTCGCCGGCCAACTCCCGGCCGGCGTCCACGTCCAGCTCCGGCCGGCCAAATGGACTGAATTGGCACAACTTAAAAGGTTTAGGACTAAATCGGCACCAAAAAAGGTTTAGGACTAAATCGGCACAATGACAAAAGGTTTAGGACTTTTTGGCACTTTTCCCATCATGAGGATATATTGGGCGATTGACTATAGGAATGACACAATAAATTCACATGTCTTATAATGTTGCATGCACACATCCCATTTGGAAGGTTTGTTGAGTGTTGGGGAGAACTTAGGATAACAACTCATCATGAGCCAAACACAATTTAGGATCAATTTCTCTCCTGAAAGTAAATTGACCAAAATCAGCTTAGCCCCAACAACCGGCCTATATAACTTGGGAATAAGCAATATAACGCCAAATCGATAAGGAAATAAATCCAACAATAACACCAAGGATTTAACGTGGAAACTCAATATAGGAAAAAATGCGAACCGCCCTAAAACTTCAACTAATCACTAAGAATAATAGAATACACAAAGTAGTCTTCTTTAGTCACACACTGAGGATAAACATCAATACTACAAGCTCATTTCCTCACCACAAAAGTGGATAAATATAACGGGGCTAGAAAACCCTAGCCACAAGCAGAGAATTTGGAGGTGGTGCTTGACGAACAAAAACCATCAACTCGTAGTTCTCAGTCTCATGAACAACATACTCAAATTTGAGCCGATTCTATCAATATTTAGCCTTCAAATAGGGACAACAAAAGTTGCAACTATCTTCTTCTTCTTCTTTCTCCCCTGTTTCTTTGGTGCTCTCGGGTGAGGGGGCTCACTTTTGCTCTTCTCTCTCCGGTGGTCTCTTGCACGAAGTAGCCAATGACTTTTCTTTTCTTTTCTTTTCTTTTGATGTTTCTTCCTTTTTCTCTTTTGTTTCTCTTTTGTTTTGTTTTATGTGAGCTAGGTTCCAAGAGATGGACCCAACCAACAAATCTCTCTGTCCACCTAATGTGGGAAGATCCATCATGCCCGTTTTTCTTCTACAAGAGTCAAGCTTTATCCTAAGTAACACCGACAATTATGCATGACACGCGGCACAACACAAAACAACATGCCGACATGCCATTTCTAAAAAAAATACAGAATTTCGATACGTTGGGACACGTAGTATAGTAAATGTATATTTTTATATATACATAGTAAATTATCATTAAATTAATTTGATTCAAATTCACAAATAAATAAATAATAAAAAAAGCCTAGAATGAATTTATGCTAAAAATATTAGTCCATCATTTATTAATATCATTCATTGTTTCAATTTGATAAATTCAATTCCATTCTAATAATCTATAAAACCTGGAGAAAAAGAGCGTTTACATTTTGAACTTGCGTGTCAAATGTGCCGAAGAGAAAAGGAAAAGAAAACTTGGGGTTGAATTGTGTATCATAGGAAGGAAAGTTAGAATAGAAGAAAAATTAGATTTTTCTTTTTTTCCCAATGTATTATTTTTATTTTTATTTTTATGTTTTATTTTTTCATATATATACATTTTAACCCTTCATTTATTGAAAACTTTTAAAATTGACCTCTTATGTTGAAATACGTATTGGAAATTCGCATGTCAAAATTTCGACTCGAGTGTCGAAGAATATTGAGAAAGTTTGACCAAGTATTGGATTTTCCGACATGTGTTGATTGAATGTCCGAGAGTATTCAAGAGTATCGGAGAGTGTCGAACTCCGACATGACACAAAAGTTTCTGGAGAGTGTCGGTGCTGCCTAGGCTTTATCATAGACAACACCTTGGTCATCATATCGAATCTATTGTTGTTGATGTCGATTTTCTCAAATAGGAAAAGCTTCTCTTCTAACTTCTCTCGGATCCAATGATACTTCATGTTAACATGCTTTGATCTTGAATGCAACACCAGATTTTTGCTATGATAGATAGCGCTCATGCTATTGCAATATAGAATAAACTTCTTTTGCTTCAAGTCCAACTCTTGCAAGAATTTTTGCGTCCACAAGAATATTTTACCTTATTTGGTAATAGTAATATACTCCGCTTCAAGTGTAAATAAACCAATACACTTTTGTAATCTTAATTGCTATGAAACAACTCCCTCTGCAAAGATCATCATATAACCCAATGTAAATTTTTAAAAACCATCATCACCTGCATAAATCCACATCCGAGTAGCCACTTAACTCAGGTTTCCACTTCCACAACACAAACAAAATCTAGAAATGCCTGTAAGATACCTCAAAATTCATTTAATAGCGATCCAATATTGCTTACCTAGATTTGAGAGAAACATACTCATGAGCAATATTAGGTCTTGTATTGATCATTGGAATACATTAAACTATCTACAGATGATGTTTAAGGAATTTTCTTCATTTCTTCCTTCTCTTTCTCACTTGAAAGACACTTATTACTACTCAACTTGAAATGGCTTGCAAGTGGAGTATTCACCGGTTTACATATGCTCATGTTGAATCTTTCAAATACCTTTTCAATGTATCTCTCTTGAGATAGCCAAAATTTCTTCTTCTCCCTATCACGAGTAATTCTCATCCCTAAGATTTGCTTAACTGGGCCTAGGTCCTTCATTGCAAAAGCTTCACTCATTTTTCAAGCTTTTGATTTTCTTAGCATCATGCCCAATAGTCAATAAATCATCCACATAGAGTAGGAGAATAAGAAAATCATTATCCGAGAATCTTTTTATAAAGACACAAGAATCGGAGTTAGTTTTTCCATATCTATGTTCTTTCATAAATAATTAAACTTCATGTGTTATTGCCTTGGCGCTTGCTTGAGACCATATAAGCTTCTCGTTAATCTACATGCAAGGTGCTCATCGCCTTCAACTTCAAAATCCTCCAATTGATCCATATACATTTCTTCTTTTAAGTCTCCATGAAGAAAAGTTGTCTTTATATCAAGTTGTTCGGTTTTTAAATTCAAACTGGCGGCTAACCCAATAACAACTCGAATAAAAGGCATCTTTATAATCAATGAAAAAATCTCTTCAAAGTCAATGCCCTTATTTTGACGAAAGCCCTTCATAACAAGTCTAGTCTTGTATCATGGTTGCAAACTATTTTCTTCCGCCTTCAACTTGTACACCCACTTATTTGTGAGTGGTCTTTTACCCTTAGGTAATTTCATTAATTTAAATGTGCGGTTCTCATGCAAGGATTTAAGCTCGTCTTGCATAATTTTATGCCACTCATTCTTTGTCCACATGAATTAAATTTTTTCATAAATTTCCGGTACTCTTGCATTAGTGAGTAACACATACTCATGCAGCAAATATTTTTGGGAATATTTACACTCTCTTTTAGATCTTCCAACTTGAGCTAGGATAGGTTATTCTTGCTCAATTGGCTCAACTGGCTCAACAAGCTGCTCTTGCTCAGTTATTTCACCTATCTCAATTAAAGAATCAACCTTATATGAAGATTCACCATCTTCATGATTTTCGTGCACTTCTCTCCCATGATTTCCACCCACGCTAAGAAGATTTTGACTGAAACTAACCAAACACTTAGCTATGCCTTTTTGGTATCTTTAGCTTCTCGATGTCTTCATTAATTTGATGCTCAAAGAACATCACATCTCGACTTCTAATGACTTTCTTTACAACTGAATCTCATAACCTGCGGTCAGACTCTTTATGTCCATAACCCAAAAAGATATACTGCTTAGACTTGTCATCAAATTTGGACCTTTCATCTCTTGGAACATGCACGAATGCTCCGCAATTGAACACTTTTAGATGATTATAGGAAACATCTTTCCCATTCGAAAACTCTTTAAGGAACATCCCCCTTAAGAGGAATCGATTGAAAAAGACTTATCATTTCCACTACTATTCTTATCGTTTCACCCTAAAATAGTTTAGGCAACTTCGCATGAGAGAGCATACACCGAATTTGGTTATTTATTGTTCGGATCATTGTCTCCACTACTCTATTTTTGCTATGGTGTCTTCGAAACAATCTTCTCAAGCTTAATAACACATTCCTTGCAATAATGTTCAAATGGGCCTCTATATTCACCACCATTGTCAACTTGAAAACATTTAAGGTTCTTACTGGTTTCTCTTTTTATGTTTGAGATGAAATTGCTTGAAAGCCGCAAACACCTGATCTTTAGATTTCAAAACAACAGCCCACACTTTTCAAGAGCAGTCATATATGAATGTCACTAAGTATAATGCACCACTAAGGGTTTTAACATCCATACAATAAACATCAGTATGAACTAAATCAAGTATATTTGATTTCACGTGTGGAGAGGAACTATGGAATGAGAATCCATGTCGCTTATCCGTAAGGCAATGATTACATTCCTTCAAATTTCTCTCATTCAATGGTAGTAGATTCTTCCTAGTAAGAGTGTCAAACTCTTTCTCACTAAGATGACCAAGCCTCATATGCCATAAATCAACTAAGGAATCTTCTACTGCATTTACCTATTCTTTAATCAAATTAGCTCGCATGGTATGGAGAGAGTTTGTCTTCTTATCATTTTCCACTACCATGAAACCTTTAGTCAACTTTTATTTGCCATCGAATAAAGAATTGTGATAACCATCATCAATTAAGGCACCCTTGGAGATCAAGTGAAATCGAATATCCGGAACATGTCTCGCATTTTTCAAAACCAAATTACATTCGACATTGGTTTCCAAATAAACAATGCCAATAAATTTGGAAATACCACTATTTCCCATCCTAACACAATCAAAATCACCATTGTGATGAGAAACAAACTAGTTACTCTGTGGAGTGACATGAAACGAAGCTGTGAAATTAACAATCAAAGAAGAGTCTTAGCATGTAAAGTTCACACATCTGTCGTCACATACTAACACAATATCGCCATCAAATGCAATCGCTATTGTAGCATGTTTTTCTTCTTTCTTTTGATCTCCATTTTTATCATGGGATTTATCTCTCTTTGACAACCAACATTCTTTTGCATAATGTTCCATCTTACCATAATTGTAACACTTCACATTCCTCTTGATTTAGACCTTTCTCTTGACTTGCCCTAATTATCATTATTATGAAACTTTCTTGATTGAATTCTTACCTTGTTTTCTATGACAAGAACCTCCGATTTAGAAACATAATTCAAGCATTTTCTTTTTGTTTATTCATTGAAAAAGCTTTCTTTAACCATACTCATAGAAAGCACATGAAAAGAAGCCGAGTTGTTTAACGCCACAACCAAGGTGTCCCAACTATCGGGAAGAGTACTAAGTAATAAACATGATTACAATTCATCACCAAGGTCAATCTCAAGATTTATCAATTGATTTATAACATCTTGAAATTCACTCAAGTTTTCCAATATGCACTCCCTTCCTTATATCTCAAATTCACCAATCGTTTAATTAGAAGAAATTTATTTTGTGGAGTTCTCATCTCGTAGAGATCTTGTAATTTCTTCCACAAAGTGTCTGCCTTTGTTTCTTAAGCAATATAATGAAACATACTATCATCAATCCATTGTCAGATAAATCCAACCATTTTCTAATTCATTTGCTCACACTCTGTTTTCTTTATCTCCTTTAGCTTCATCACCCTCAATTAAATTAAACAAATTTTTGCAATATAACTTATCATCCATCCAAGGCTTCCAAATAGAGTAATTCAAGGCATTTACTTTAACATTATGCCGCTAATTTCCTCCATGAATAACTAGAATCTCAACTCTAGCTTTGATACCACTTTGTTAGGGAGAACTCAAGACAACAATTCACCATGAATCAAATACAATCCAGGATCAATTTCTCTCCTAAAGCTAAACTGACCAAAATCAACTTAACCCCAACAACAACCAGCTAATATAAGCTCTAAATAAGCAATATAGCGCCAAATCGACAAGGAAATAAAGTCAACAATAACACCAAAGATTTAAAATGGAAACCCAATGTGGGAAAAATCACGAACCGTCCAAAAATTTCTACTAATCAATAAGAATAATAGAATACACAAAGTACTATTCTCTAGTCACATACTAGAGGATAAACATCAATAATACAAGTTCATTTTCTCATCACAAAGTAGATAAACATAAACGAGATTAGAAAACCCTAATCACAATAGGAGAATTTGAATGTGGTTCTCGACAAACAAAAACCTTCAACTCATAGTTCTCGGTCTCACGAATAATGTACTAAAATTTGAGTCGATTCCATCCATGTTTAACCTTCGAATGGGGACAATAAAGTTGCAGCCCTCATCTTCTTCTTTCTCCCCTCTTCCTATGGTGCTCTTGGGTGAGTGGGGCTCACTTTTGCTCCTCTCTCCTCTGGTCTCTTGCACGAAGCAGCCACTCACTATTTCTTTTTTTTCTTTTTTTGGTATTTGACTTTTCTCTTTTGTTTTGCTTTTATTTTGTTTTATGTTAGCAGGGCCTCACAAGAGGTGGACCCAGCCAAAGGAATACCGGGACGATGTAAACCCCGACACACACGGCACATTTAACAAATTGCCCCTAGTTACTCTGGGACGATTATTAGACGTCCCAAATAGGCTTGAAAATTGTCCCAATCTACATGGTTTTCTCGTAGTCTAGAAAAGACTCCAAGTAAGCGGCAAGATAACATCCTGTGAATTCATCGTTTAAAGTTAATTTGGAATTTTCAAAGCTCTCCTAAATTGTGTTCTTGAAAAGATTAAAACACCGCTGATAACTTGACATTAAGGCCCTGCATGGAAACATTTCATTCTTTTTTATTCCTAATGGGAGCAAATAGAAAAAAAAAGTGTTTACTGTTAGGACGCGGTTTTGAAAACAAAAGAACGTGTTTGGTAACGTTTGTTCCGAGAATAAAAAAATGAATAGAAATACGTTTGTAAATTTTATTCTTTTTTTTGTTTCTTTTAATTTTTTAATATTTTTATTTTATTTTTCATTTTTTCCTTTCTTTTTATTTTTTTCTTCTTTTGGCCGGTCCCCGGCCTTGGCGACGGCCGACGGGGGGCGCGGCCTCGCCCAACCACGGCGAGGCTCGCCGGCCCCGGCGAGGCCGAGCCTCGCCGGATCTGGGCGAGGCCGAGCTCGCCCGAGCTCGCCTCGCTCGGCCTCGCCGGGGCCGGCGACGCTCGGCCTCGCCGGATCTAGGCGAGGCCGAGCTCGCCCAACCAAGGCGAGGCTTGGCCTCACCGGGGGCGGCGACGCTCGGCGAGGTCGCCCCCCTCGACGGCGTCGCCGACCCTCGACGGCCGATCGCCGGCCATGGCCGAGGCCGGCGACCGGCCAAAGGAAAAGAAGAAAAAAAAAAAAAAAAAAAAGAAGAAAAGAGGAGAGAGAAGATGGAAGTGTTTCTTCAAAATTGTTTCAAACAGTAAGAACTTTTTTTTTTTTTTTTTTTGCTCGATTTTGTTCCTAACAAAAACAAAAAAGAACAATGTAAACGCAACCAAACGCAAGCGTTTTTCTTTTTTTTTTGTTAAAAACAAAAAACAAAAAATCTGTTCAGGAACAGAAATGAGAAGTGTTACCATGCAGGGCCTAATCTGATTAGATAAGCCTGGAAAACGACGTTTGGCTTAAGTCTTGTGCATCACGTAGTCCGTGCAACCATTATTATTTGGTCAAAGTCAGAACTTTATTTCACGTGCCGTGGTTTTTTCTGCGGTTGGTTTTGCATTTATTACGTGGAATGGAGACAAAAGACGCCACGTTAGGCCAAGGCAAAGAGTAGTATCTGCGGTGAAAGTACAAAACCCACCTCGCGCTGGTTCCAAATTCGACCAAATCTAGAACATGCTCCATCGACGACTCCATGACTCGTAATGTGATTGGAAAATTTCAGCCTTTTTCGACAATGGCTAGTAAACAGTTGAAAGTTTCTTTACGTCTCTAGTTACGCGCATAATTTGGCATTTTTTTTTTATAAATAAAAAATTATAAGCACTTGACATTCGCCCCTACTTTCTATAATTTTTGAAATATTTGAGTTTAAAAATTATTAGACTTTTTAGAAGCCAAAGCAAGAAAGTCGCGCATGGACACATGCATCTCCACACGTGTCTGATCTAAATATATTAATTGTTCTGATATTAATTAAGTGTTGTTATATCTGGACCAAGTTAAAGAGCTTGTAGTAGCAACTCAAGAATGAACGTTGCATGGTTGACTTGGACGAATCTATTTTGAATAATTTCATGTTGAATGGGTGAAACATTTGTCAACATCGATAGAGACTTAGATATGCTAATGTACAAGCACCCTTTAATGAATGGAATAGACTATGATGCTAAATATTTCAATTTCCACGATTGTACAATTTAGTTATTGTCCTAAAAAATCCTAAGATATTATTATTCCGTTGTTGACAAATAAATTTAGGCAATCCGGTCATTCATTTATTTCATACAAAATTAGGGATTAATTTTTAATCCCTAAACAAAAATAATAGAATTAAATTGTATAGCATATAATTTTAGGAGCATATATTTAATTAGTTTATTGCCTTCGCATTGAACCGGCAACTGAAAAATTTGAGTGAATGGCTCTAAAATTAATTGCATGCTATGCATGTGGATTGTTCTGAAATTGGAAAGATCATGAGCAGTAGGGTTATTATTCCATTAAAATCTCATATATATATGGAGAATTGGTGTCGTGGCCTCGATGTAGGAAAGGATCTTCTCTAAAGATGAGAAAGACTAGTCATCTATGCGGACAATATTTGCAAGAGATTTTTTTTTTGTTAGATTGGAAAAATCAATAGAGAGAGAAAGAATCACGGCCTGGCCATGAACGAAATCAAGCCAAATATACTGGGACGTCCTCAAGATGAAATAAAATCTCGCCCCTTTCCTTCGGTGCTAAAATTGTTACGTCTATATAAGCAGAGAAAAAACGGGGGTTGGCTAATTTTTTCTCGGAGATCATAATATAGAGACACACAGAGATTAACATTCTGCCAGAAGAGAGAAAAGGGAGACGATGGGTTCGTCTTCTTAGGTGGTCCCATTGTGACTTAGAGGGAAAATCGTGGAGTTCCTCTGGCAATTGCACGTGGTCTTCACATCATGGTATTGTACACCTTTTGCCATCAAGCTCACTTATTCCGAAGACCCAGCCCTGACGACCAACGAAGCACCAGCACCCACCAATTTCCCAACATGTCAGAGATTGTCCTTGCCATGTCATTACTTTAGCCCCACCTGAAGCCAATCTCGACGCTGCATTCAAAGTTTGTTCAGCAACTTCAACTGTGAACCCCCCCACCTTCCGACAATAACTCGTTCCTGCACCTCAACTGTGAACCGCCCACCTTCCGACAATAACTGATGTTCTTGTTCGTATCCGAACCGAATCAATTCTACGAAGTTCTTATTTTTGCAGGTTTGTTGACCGTGAGCCCATCCTTCACCAAGGAGCACCACCATGCCGAGCTTCACCCATGGGCCATTACCAGTCATCCATTGAGTTGATTCCGTTAAGTTCAAATTTGGGAATATTACTTGCGAAATTAGGTAATTATCTTATCTAAATTTGATTTAGATATTTTATTATCTAATATATGTTTATTAATATCTCACATGCATATTTATGAGTGATAGACATATTTCCCAATCAAGATTTATTTCCTGATTCGCAACTGCATATAATCTTTGACAAAAAGAAAAAAAAAATTGATTCTAATATTTATATCGATATTTTGATCTTTAAGGCTTAAGATCAACTGATCGATTTTATTCACGAAATTTCAAGTTGGTTGGATATTATTTCCTTATTCGCATTCATTGGATGATATATGATCTTGAGTGATTTGGTGCTTATCTTACTTTAATTGTTTTATTTATCTCAAGAATACAAAAAATATTACATTTGCATATCATGTAAATTAGAATCGATTTCCTAGATAGAATTGCATGATAGAATAGTTAGATACATTTCCTATTATATTAGAATTAGGGGTGAGCATGGTCCGGGTTGGGCCGGTCCACCCGTTAACCCTAGGACCAACCCACATAGTGCTGGTACTCAATTTTTGGGACTAAGGACCGACCCTATTGAGCTTGGGACCGAGGACCAGACCGACCCAATGAGTTCGGTCCAGTTCCAAGGTTAACTTGGGACTAACTGATAATTTTTCATTTCATTTTTTGTACTCCTTAAAAAAGCGATTGAAGATTAGCCTGATCCAATGGATTTGGTCCAGTTTCAAGTTCAACTCAATACTAACCAATAATTTTTTATTTTATTTTTTGTACTGCTTGAAAGAGCAACCGAGAACCGTACCAACCCAATGGGTTCGATGATAAGTAAGGTCAGCTAAGAAAGGCAAGCAATGAGGGTCAACTAGGGGTGAGCGTTGAACAGAATGAGCATCGAATGTCGGGCGGGGAGCAATAAGCCAAGCAAGCATCGAGCGGCGAAAGGCACGAGTGACCCAAAGCGAGCGAGGCAAGTGTCGAGTAGCGAGCGGAGAAGTTTTTTTTCAATTTTAGCAAATTGAAGACTAAGAAGACAAATAAGACAGAAAATAATGAATACTAGAGGAGGATGCCATAAGGTGCCTTTTTGGACGCCATGAGGACTCCTCACAAAAACATTTTCCTCCTTTGTAAATTATGACTATTGACGCCGTAAAAGACATTAAAAACCTAAGTTATTAAATAACAATATAAAATTACTTGAATTACTCACTAAAGAGTTGTTTAATGTTGTTAACGCTTTAAGGTTTTCTCTATATAAAAAAATTATAAATAATGTTATATATATATATATATATATATATATATATATATATATTTTAGTTAGGGTTGATCCTGGTTAGATTGACCCGAACTCTCGGGATTGAGGACCGACTTGCACAAAGGCCGATCCAGAATTCTAGGACCAAGGATCAACCCACTTTCCCTAGGAATTGGATCGGGACCGGCGGGGGTTGGACCAATCCGGGGTCGGTCTAGGGTTGACCCGGACCGATGCTCACCCCTAATTAGAATGCATGTTTATATGATATCTAGGTTAAATAATATCTTGGAATTAAACCGCATGTCGAGATAAATTTCTAAGTTAAGATATGATTCGATTAGTTTATTTCCTATATTAAAATAGATAATATCTCACTTTAGTTAGATTTTTATTGTTAGTAATTTTTTATTATGAATTTTTATTAAAAAACACAAAAATAGCATGTGCATGTAATATATAGTTAGGTTAATGAAATGCATGTCATTTAGTAATTGTTGCTAGGTCAATTTAATAAGAAATTGCTCGTCATTAGAATTAGGCCATTTAGTTAAATTGCATGACATTTAGCTTATATTTCATTAAATAAGAGAAAATCTTAAAAAAATTGAGTGATTGCGTATTAATTAGAAATCATATATAGAGTTGTTGATGTGAATTCTAACATAACATTGCAGATGCTTTCTTACAAGGTAAGTCCCGTAACTTATTTATTGCTTTCTTGAGTGTTAAATTGATGGTTTGTGCATCCGCATGATCACCTCATATGTTAGGAAGGCAAATTAAAATCAATTCAAGCTGCTTACAAAATATTTTTTCGAGATAAAAAGAAAAGGTACATTTCAGAAAAATTTAGCGTAATCAAGTCCCTAAACTCACAATCTCTAGTTTGCGGAGTAAAGTAAATCTCCTGTTACTTTACTTGGATTTTTAATTAACCCACCATAGAATAGATTCGTGGCAACTCTTTGATAATAATCTTTTGCATGCTAAATACTTGAAGCTAAGTCGCGAATTGGTATGAGTTTGGGAGAGCCCGACCTAAATTTAGACTTAGTAATCCATTAGCCAAACCCTAGATGGTTTACTAGATATTAGGTCACGACATCCATTCATAGACGTTTGATTCCAAACTCGACATCTATGATATATATTGTAACACTTTGATAAGACAACATTTTCTATTATTTATATTCAATATGAATCAGGGTCAAAGAATTGGACTTAATCGATTTGTATGATTTGCAAAGTGTTTCATCGGCCTCAATAATTAGGTCTGCACGGAGATACCCCTGAAAAACAATAATTTGTTACAATTGAAGTAAAAAGAAAGAGGAGATAAAAGATTTATCCGACGAAAGTGAATCTACTTAATTTCCAAACTAATTTCCAAACTACTTAAAGAGCTAATGAAGTTTCTAAGAATGGCGGAATTTGGACTCCACCATCGATAAACTGTATAATAACCTAAATCTGAGACGTGGTCATAGCAAACTCAGAGCAATGGAAAAGACAATTGTAAGTGGAAGAACAAAATTATGCAAGAAGAGTTGGATAGAGCTTTACTACTCCATTCTAGATGGAATATCCCTACATTTATCTCTTGCTTTCACACATCACTCTCCCGCTCTCCCATGTAGAAGTACAAGAGCGAAAAGTCTTTGTCCGCTCTCCCGACTTTCGCACATAAATACATGAAGCTAAGAAATATCCCTACATTTATCTCTTGCTTTCACACATCACTCTCCCGTTCTCCCATGTAGAAGTACAAGAGCGAAAAGTCTTTGTCTGCTCTCCCGACTTTCGCACATAAATACATGAAGCTAAGAACACTCGCTTAACAATCATCTCTCTCTCTCTCTCTCTCTCTCTCTCTCTCTCTCTCTCTCTCTCTCTCTCTCGGCCAAGTTTTCTTTACCAAACTCCTGTTAAAGAGCGTTGAGAACTCTCTCTCTCTCTCTCTCTCTCTGGGTTGAGCTCGAGATTGAAATGATGACGATTCTCTTCTCGGCTCGATCTCTCTTCTATGTGCTCGTCCTTCTCAGCGCTACTTACTTAGTTGCTGCCACCACCACTCTTCTGCCTAACGACGAAGGTGAGGGGAAAAAAAAGAAAAGAAAAGAAACCCACTGATCTTGTATTGCTTTCATCATAATGTTCTTTTTCCTTCTTCTATTTTTGGCTGGCACGTACACCAAGTTGTATTTGTTTGTGCTTCCTTTCACAGGTAAAGAAAGATGCTATACATATATTCAACCTCAAGTACATGCGAATTTGACATCGCTTGTGCTTTTTCTACATGAGATATGGTTGTTCCTTTGACTCGTTGGCTTTCTCCTTCAGTGGAAGCGTTGAAAGAAATAGCAACGTCCCTAGGGAAAATGGACTGGAATTTTAGTGTGGATCCATGCAGTAAAGAGGGTCAATGGAGTGACAACTTACCGCTCAAAGACACTCTTAGCCACGTCGATTGCGGCTACAATTTCACCGACGCCAATAACAAGACGGTTAGCCATGTCACCTGGATGTAACTCTCTCTCTCTCTCTCTCAAATAAATAAGCAACTTAAAGTGTTTTTTTTTTTTCGGTCGAACAAGTTCATGTATCAACTAACTAACGTGGTGAACGGTTTTATTATTATACAAAAAAAAAGGTTAATACCCTGAAAAGCGCAAAACATGTACACTTGTGATAAATTTACTCAAAACTATTTCTTTGACCACCAAAAATCCAAAACTGGTATATTTTTGAAAAATTTACCCCAAATTGGTACACTTGTGACAAATTTACCCTCTGTTAATTTTTGTTAGATTTTACTATCAAATTATTAAGTTAAATAACACGTGACAGTTAACTGGTATATCAATTTAGGATTTTACGCTCTGTTTGTCATAGTTTACAATTTTTGTGATTTTTTTTGTGGTATTAATCCAATTTAGCAGATGGCATATTTGTCACAAAAATACTAGTTTGAGGTTTTTGCGGTTGAATAAATTAGTTTGGGGGTAAATTTGTCACAAATGTACAAGTTTATGAGTTTTTATGGTCGAGTCAAGGTAAATTTGTCACAAATGTACCAATTTGGAATGTTTTTCATGGTAAAAAAAAATAGTTTATTGTAAATTTGTTACAAGTGTACCAATTTGGGATTTTTCAGGGTATTAACCCAAAAAAAGAAAATATATGGCCGATTTTTTAAGAGAAAATTATCAAAAAAGTTCTAAACTTATTGCAATTTTTTTGAATTAGTCCTAAACCCTTTTTTTTGTCAATTCAGTCTTAAACCTTTTGTAATTGCGCCAATTCAGTCCATTCGATTAATTTTGGTTGGTCGATCTTTTGACATGGACGCCTACGGCCATTGACACTTGACGTGGCTATGAATAATATTTTATTCTTTCGAATTTTTATTTCTTTTTTCTATTTTCTTTTCTTTTATTTTCTTCCTACTTTTCTTAGGCCCCATTTGGTTTGGCATTTGGAAGGCCCTTTTGGGCTCTAAGGGGTTTCGCCAAATACAAACACGCTTGGTTCAATTTTTTGATGACTTTGGCAAGATGCAATTGCATCTCCAAATGGCTCTAAGGGCCTTTAGCTCAAAGTAGCTCCAAAGGTATTTTGGGAAATTGAATCTTTGGAATGCAAATCCCACGATATTGTTCATCTTCTTCGGAGAAACGAATAGAGGCCGACGATTGCCGGCCAAGAAGTTGTCCGCACTGGCGATTGTCACCTGAGGCGTTGCCCGACCACGGAGACCGTTGCCTGGGGGTTGCGGCCACTCGACAACCACCATCTGAGGTCGTGCGACCTCAGGTGTTGCCTGGGTTGCACGACCCAATCATTGCTTGAGGTCCGGCCACCTTAGGCGGTGGTCGCCTAGGTTCGCATGACCCAGGCGACGGTGGCTTGAGGTTGCTAGACCTCAGGCAACACCTGGGTTTGCGCGACCCAAGCGATGGCTGCACGACCCAAGCAACGATGCTTGGGGTTCGCGACTAGGCGACCGTCGCCTGTGTCAAGTATCGCCGCTTGAGGTTCGCGACCTAGGCGTCGCCTGAGGTTTGGCGGCAACAGGCGACCGTCACCTAGGTCACGCAAACCCAGTTGACCACCGCTTGAGGTTGCCAACCCAAACGGCCACTTAGGTTGCGAGCCCAGGTGTCGCTTGAGGTCTAGTGACCTCAAGCAAGGCTATCCGGTTGTTGGATTAAAAAATAATAATAAAACTTTTAAATTACAATTTACCAAACGCTATTTGCATTTTCACAAAACCCTTTAGCTCAAAGGTTTTTGCATTTTCCCAATAACATTTGCCCAAAGCCGAACCAAATGGGGCCTTATTCTCTTCCCTCATAGTAGCCAGTGAGGCTCTAGCGAGGCTCACCGATGACTAGCAACCCTCGCCTGGCCTCGCCAAATTTGGAAGAGGCTTAGGAGCCGCGAGCAAGGTGGCTTCACCCAAATTTGGGCAAGGCTGCGTTTGTCCACAGCGAGGTTAGGCAAAGGCCACTAATTGTCGGTGAGGGCTTCACGGCCCTCGCCTAGTGGCTGGTGAGGACCAATAAGCCACTATGGGGGAGAGAAGAAGAAAACGAAAAAGAGAAAAAAAGAAAAAAAATTGAAAAATTGAAAAAAAAAATTAATAATAAATTGCCACATCGGTGTTGGCCAACTAGCTAGCGCTGAGATGTTAGTGCGACTTGCCAAAAAATTGGTCGGATGAACTAAATTTATACAATTGCAAAAGGTTTAAAATCGAATTGGCAAAAAAAAAAAAAAAAAGGATTTATGATTTTTTTGAAAAAAATAGCAATAGGTTTAAGACTTTTCTGATAATTTTCTTGATTTTTGGGTCAAAGTGTATTGAGCACAAAAAAATTGGAAATTCATTGGATGAGGGCATGGAAATCAAAATTTGGCTTTTCGATTGCAAAAACTATTGAAATTCAAGGATCATGAGTGTAATTAATCCATATGAGCAAGCCACGCAAGCGAATACCATTTTCCGTTTCGCATGCAGAAACATAACAAAGGAAGGGGAAGAAAAGGAGTAAAAGAGATGTCGTTTTATGTGATCGACTTCTTGTCAAACTTTCGATTCAACAATGATTTACCTGTAAAGAAAACGGTGGTAGTTTTGTTAGGCTAATTCCCTGCTTGAGTTTCGTCAAACTTGAAAATGGTCACCGAGTTTTCACTCTCTTTGTTTTACCGTGATTAAGGCCTTCTTCAAATGCAGCATAACATCATCCTTAAGAAGTTATCAACCTATGCAACTCCGTTTCAACCATTACTAAAAGAAATCTTATTAAACAAATGAAATTCGTGACTCATCCGGTTTCATTTCTTCGAACCGATCGAGAGGCCATGGCCAAGCTCGATGAAGAAGATGGACAATAAACATAATCCCATTCAAGTGATGTAAGCTTGATGAAGAAGATGAACAATAAAATTTTCTTATCTCTCTCTTTTAAAAAAATATATATATATATATATATTATGCCCACTTTTGCTTTTTTAATATAAAAATTCAATGTTTTTTCATAGTGTAGTGCTTGATGGGCACCACATTGGTGCCATGTGTCTCAAGAAAGTAATAAAAAAAAGCACGTAAAGCCAAATTGGACTATAAAGTAGGAACTTGATTTCCCCATTTTGATATATTTTAACACTTGTCATACACTTATTCCAATTTCACATTCGTCATTTTTCACTAAAATTGAATTTGTTATGGGCTATCATTTGTCCATAAATTGTCACGATTGTTCGGTTATTTTCTTTTAAGCAAACATAATCACTCATGTAATGTTAACTCTAATCTTGTATTTTGCCTCATGTTGTGATAAATGAGATTGAAGTAATTTTACTCTCTGCATTATATTATCGATTCATGTTAATAATTTATAGATTAATTCTAAATCACTTAACATATTGTGCATAGTATGGTCAACTCTATTTTTAAACAATTTCGATATATTGTTTCGCATCAATCTATTTTGCATGTTATTGAAAGGGAAAAAGTCAATTTTCTCTTTACAATATACATATATGTGTTTATGATTTTCTCTCTCCACTACATAATATATGTCGTGCATGATAGAGTCGATATATATATATTAATTTACTACTTATTACTTGAGATATTATTTGATAGTGTAGTATTTATAGCCTTGTTAATTTTTTTTCTCTTAAATTTTCGTTGAAAAAATAAGAGACTTCTCTATTAATTACCATTTACATTGAACTCATTAAGTAAATATTAACTTTACCAATGGTTGTACAGATAAAAGTATAAAATCATCACAGACAAATATTTCTAATAGAGATTCAGTCTACAACATGGTTATTTGCATCGAATTCACTACATGTATAAAGAATTTATAATGCATTAAGTATATGCATTTAAATTAACATTCAAGAGATCTTCGTCAAAATTTACTTTCTTGAAAAAAAAAAAAAAAAAGCATAGACTTTTGTTTGGAAAAGAATCCTCTCATGTAAATTTAACGCAGCTAGCTTTTATTAAAAAAAAAAATAGATTCTTCGTCGATGCCCAAATTTGTTGAGGGCTACAAGTATCATATACACTCAATTATCTATCTAGAAAAGAAAATATAAACGAAAAAAAATATAATCATTAGTTACTTTTTTTCTCGACAATTGGATGATGTTGAAAAATGTGATTTGAGAAACTTAAATGTAAGAGAAAGTAATACAATTCTTTCCTTTTGCTTTTTAATCAAACTACCAATCATTTCTTTTTCATTTTTAGATATTAAACAAATCATGAAAAAATGTTTAAGATCAGCATACGACCTAAGGACCTCTAGACTTAGAATCTCAATGCCCAAACCTTGGCCCATGGGAGGGAGTACAATACCCTAAGGGCCAAGCACTTGGGCTGCAAATCCTACTCTTCTGGTCCTTGGCTTGAGAACTTGGGTCTCGACTGCAGGTATTGAGGTCCTGAGTTCAACCTCCCAACGTAGGTTTGGGCTTCTAGGCCTAGATCTGGCATGCTTTTTCTTTTTTCTTTAAAAGAAGAAGAAGAAGAAGAAGTCCTATTTATGATAGAGAGAGTACGCGATCGTGATAATGGTATAATGATTTAATTCACTTTTTAGTTAGAATTTTGTACATCTTTATATTATATAAATCTAATGGATGAAACACCTTATGTAGATGTTGACTAATCCCAGGACTTCGTTGGGTTATAATCTACACTAAGGAGAAGAGAAACTCTAATGTGGGACAAAAATCTCACATTTGAAGAAGTTAACTAAGTAGTCAGGAACTTAATCAGGATGTAAAAGATATTCTATTTAAATCACAATTAATCCTTTGCAGAGTAACTTTGGAGGCTAGTTGGTAACTCTATGGTTTATATGACACTTAGTTGAGCAAAATATTTGAAACATTCCATATGAAAAGAAAAGATAAGGATTTAATGCCAAAGCCCACAATGACGAAGGCCAACATATTTCATGAGTTAAGCTTCAATAAACGTGGTCCTTTTGAGAGAAAAAAAAATGGTTTAGTATATTGCTTTATGGTCGTAGATTGAGCTTATGGCAACGAACTCAATTCCGTTGCCTTGGCTTTAATTTTGCTACAAAGTATTGTGCCGTCTCTATAATTTCATCCCCAGAAAGCTATTTTTGTCGTACCATTGTAATAGCTCTCTCAATTTTATTTATGAAATACTTGTATCTATTACCTCGATTTAGATTAAAAGTTTGAAATCAAGGAAAACTGATAATATTGAAAACGGATACTATATCGAACTAAAAAAACGAAAACTATTCAAGGAGTACCTATCGCATTTTTTAAAGAATAACTTTTTTTTTTTTTTTTTGGGCTGAATGGATGTTTAAAAGGAAAACATCATTAGACAAATCTCAAGCAATAAGATTACCCAATTATGTGTGTATTCAATTAATAAAATCTCATCGTCTTTCTTATACATGTATTCAAATAATACATTTAGGTTACGCAATAAGGAAGAATATAAATAAATTTTAAGAATGAGGAAAAAAAATGTAGTTGGCTAATAAATCCTCAAGTAATCACGTTGTTTATTCTGTTCACAATCCACTTTCTCTATTATTATTACTTCAATCATACTGTTTATTGTGTAATAGATTATATTTGTTTTGATAATAAATCACATTAATGCTTAAATCTAAATCATACTTTTGACCAAAAAAATCTAAATCATACTCATAAGTTAAATTTTGAATAATAGATAAAAATGTATATATTAATTGTAATATCTAAATCATACATTTAGGTTATGCAATAAGGAAGAATATAAATAAATTTTAAGAATGAGGAAAAAAATGTAGTTGGCTAAGAAATCCTCAAGTAATCACGTTGTTTATTCTATACACAATCCATTTTCTCTATTATTATTACTTCAATCATATTGTTTATCGTGTAATAGATTATATTTGTTTGATAATAAATCACATTAATGCTTAAATCTAAATCATACTTTTGACCAAAAAAATCTATATCATACTCATAAGATTTGAATAATAGATAAAAATGCATATATTAATTGTAATATCTTGAATATATATGGGGTATTACATTTTATGATTGGATGCTAAAGATAATTACTATAAAATTATATTTATCTTAATAAATTATATATCTAGTGATTGGTATGAGTGTTAAACTCATGGACTATGATTGAGTATTAAAGTAAAAATTAATTATTTTCTTTAACTCTGGTTTTAGGGGTATTTTAAAAATTCCATTTCCCTGATTACAAATGTCTTTCATGAAAGTAAATAGCGTGCTGGTATTATAGTTATTTAAACAAAACATTTCAATTTCAATGACATTGCAATCTTATTTCATCTTTACAACCAAATGAGCGATATTATAATTGTCATGCACGAAATCACACTTGTATAAGTCATGCTTGTTTTTTTTCCCGTTAGCTATATTTCCTTTTTGTGGGGCAATTCTAAGATTTTTTTTTTTTCTCATTTTGAATCAATTGGTGTATAGACGTATAATGTATGTAGCCAATTCTCCAAAAATCATTCTCGTCATGTGAAAACAGAGTACTCAAATCTCAGTCGCTTCCCGGCACTCTCCCACCGCGACTATTCAGATTGCCTTACCTCGAAATGTTGTAAGCCTCTTTATTCTTCTTTCTCCGTTGTCCATTATTCTTCTTCTTCTTCACAAGCATCTGTCTCTGTAAACAGTGATGTCACCCGCAACTACCTGAGCGGCACAATTCCGATAGAATGGGGCTCTACGAACCTGGTCTACATGTATGTGCTCTCTCTTTCTCTCTCTCTCTCTCTCTCTCTCTGACACGCGCATTGCGGCATAGAGATGCGAGTGTCTCTTCTATTGATTGGGGGAAACGGGATGATGTGGGTGCAGTTCTCTACTCGGAAACCAATTGACTGGTCCAATCCCGAAGCAACTAGGAAACATATCCACACTTCAGGAATTGTAAGTGATCACTCATCCCGCCTCTCGCATTTGGCTTCTTCGCTGTGTTAAAGTTGACTGATGCTGAAGATATCAACTCTCTTCTGCTCAGAAACGTCGAGATCAATTGGCTTTTTGGATCTCTACCTCCAGAGCTGGGGTACCTGTCCCAGTTAAATAAATTGTGAGTCTCTTGATTCAAATTCCTGTGTTAGGCATCGAGTTTTTATTCGCTGATGATTTTGTATCTGGCGTGGGAATTATATCCATTGGTCTGTTGAGAGATTAGCATTCAAGTTCAATTAACCAATGTGATACCATCGGTTTTTTCTTGTTTCAGGTACCTTACGTCAAATAATTTCACCGGGGAGCTGCCCAAAACATTTGTTAAATTGATGGCCTTGCAGGACCTGTTAGTTCCAGTTTCCACAAACTCTACTGATATTTACGCATTTCTATCCTTTCTTCTTCATATCAATCTTGTAGTTTAATGCACTGTAGGCGACTCGGTGATAATCAGTTCATGGGAAAGATACCTGATTTTATTCAAAACTTGACAAATCTCGAAAAACTGTAAGGCTTAACGCTTCTTCACCTCTTAAGTCGGTCAATATAGATATACTCCTAAGATAATATAATCTGTGAATTGTATCATTAGGGTCATTCAAGGAAGTGGATTGCAAGGGCCAATTCCCTCTGGGATTGAACTTTTGAAGAAATTGTCTGACTTGTCAGTATGGAGTTTTGGCAGTTCGAATTGATCTCTCTTTCTTTAAGATGGTATTGATCAAATAAAGTTCCCTATTTGATTTTGATATGCAGGAGAATAAGTGACCTCGATGGACCTGAGTCCCGAGTTCCACAACTTAACAGTGCAAATATCAAGACATTGTGAGACCGATGTTCCTTCACAGATAGTTTACTTTATGCAAAAGAGCCAAACTGTCTTAGCAATGTGACAATATCAGTGCCATTTTCTTATAGGATTATGAGGAACTGCAATCTCACAGGAGAGCTACCTGGTTATCTAGCAGCAATGACAAATCTACAAGTATTGTGAGTGGAAAACGGCTTTTTCCTGTTCCTGTTCCTATTCCTAGGAGAATAGATAATTTTACCCTTAATGAGTGATTTTCTACTAGTTTATAATTGACTATAGGTTGCAGTTATATTTAAGATGGCTTGAAGGTCCCTTACCGACTTCAATGGAGTTTTGATCTTTTCTATTGATATTGCTGAATTTGTGAATTGCGAATTGTGATGTGGCATTTAACTCTCTGGTGATTGTGGTCTCTGCTGTAGAATATAAAGTTTCACTCAGAAGTATATGGACCTTTTCTCTCTTTGTTTTCACTTTTCCAGGAAGAGAAACCACGATAATTCTTACCTCAGCTATGGTGCCCATCTCGTCTAATTCACTTTTCCTTTGATTTCTTATCTTATCTTCTTAAGATCATTAATGCAAAATGGAGACTTCTAGTGGTTGATTGTCTGGACTCTTTCCTTCTAGTGGATTACATTCTCGAATCTCAGCCTTAACTGGAGTTTCATGCTTGACTGCCGTATATTTGTCAGCCATGATGTTCTTATTTCAAACAAGAGTATGGCTTCATGTGCATCTCTATATAAGCCAATTCTTCTCTTTCATCTGGTCATTTCTGTAAGATTTTATAAATGCTACATTAAACAACCCTTTTTTGCCATTCTGTCATCATCAGCAAGCAGCGGTTATTCTTTGCTTTTTTGCCATTTTGGATAACCGGATTTCTGTGGTTCTGCAGTGGTTTATCATATACTCCATTTCCTTTTCTCTAGGTTCGACTGGGTTTTAATTTCTCCATTGATATTTATATCGGATTGCAGAATCATGCTTTCCTGTATTTTGAAATCCTCACTTTATTTTTATTTTTTATTTTTTATTCACTCAAGCTGATATTGTACTTTCTAAGCACCCTAATATTTAGTCGTCATCCCTTTATTCATGAATAAATTGTTATGAAGGAGATCTGCTCAGTAGATTATGATTTGCTTTAGTTTTGGTCCTATTAGATAAATCTCGATTTAAACTATAATATGTTACATTCCTCGGGATGCATTCAATTTAGCGCTCAAGTAGCATTTCTAGTTATATGAATTGACATTTCCAATTTGTAAATTTGATTTACGTCAGAAAATTTACAGCAGAAGTTTTGTATGGCTACAGAATGTGACAACTTGAAACTTGGATTTTAGTGATGAATGCCTCTGGAAATGAATGTCCAGTAGAAAGCGTAGGCACTAGGCAGTTGACCTGTATGTCTAATCATCTGAACTGGACATGTATGTTCATTGATGGAGTCTGTGTTTGTACAATCCTCTGAAGTATGCACAAAGAGTGTCCAGTAGGAGTCGGTTAAAACTATCTTCTCATTATAATTGTCTCCTTCACATTAAATTGCTTTGCAGAGACCTCAGCTTCAATAAACTGAGTGGCATAATCCTAGTTCCTTCAGCAGTCTGGAAGTGGTGGATTATATGTAAGTACTTCGATGCAGAACTGAGGCTTCTTTTCCGTATTTTGTAGAAGAATCTAAAATCCCAAATTGTTCTAGTGGCCAAGCTATAGGCAGCTTTTTACCGTAAAGTAGTCGAGCTATCAGTAGAACTCAGACCATGATAATAAATCCAGTTTACAACTCTCAAAGTCCTCGTGTCGCGAATACTTATCATTGCAGCATCTTAAGTTTACAATAAATTGGGTTATGAAGTTATGATTATTGTCTAGTAATTATTTTGGTGGGACTCTAGTCTTGGAGCAGGCATAGATCAATGTTATTATGTTGCTTAAAGGGCATGATTCACAAGTTTCAATAGAGTTACTTGCTTAGGCTGGAAAAGATTAAATGGATCAGTGTTACTTAAGTATTTGACAGATTGAATGTGTATGTACTTAATGCTTGTGCAGTGCACCTGTTTTATGATGAATAGGAGATTTAACATAGCAAAAGTCCTTAGGCTCTCTCTTTGGTTCTTTCCATAACAATGGCCCTAGATTGTTTGGTGAGTGCAATTCTCACGTGGTGATTAGAACGTCTGCAGCTAGGAGCTTGATGTCTAGTCCCTATTCTTGAAAATAACTGTTTTGACATTGGCACATCTTCCCTCATTATTTATTTTATGTCTTAGAAGGACAAGAACATTATCGCGAGGAAATATTTAATAAGCTAGTATGAGTGTATCCTTCATAATGTTTAGCTTTCTGTACTAGTGTTATGGTAATTCTTTCCCATGCACTCCAAGTTTTGCTAGGATCTAGTGTTTCCTCTGTCATTGATTTCCTTTATCTTTCATCTCTAGCTGAAAGCTCTATATTGATATTACTAGTTAATTGATTTTTTTTTCTACACCACTAATAATTAAATGCTTTTAATCCGCTAAATAATGCGTTTTTCGGTATAACTCTATAAGTTTTCAGTTTGAGTGCATAGAGTACACGAGGAACTGACTCAATCAAATAATCTTGTTTAGCTATCTGACTGGAAACCAATTGACTGGAGCAGTCCCTGATTGGATCCTGAAGAGTGAAAAAAATGTGTAAGCTTCGCTGTTTGAAAAATTGTCTTGTTTAATCCCGCACTTGCTTCTAGCTCTTTCTTGCTAATCTTGCACTGTAGTAAGCAATTGTGCATTCCCATCTTGCATCTTTATAGTTTGTAGCCCAAGGAGTTTAACAGAAACATCATAAGTACCTTTCTCCTTGTTGGGATCTGTTTTTGAAATGCTACAGGCTAGACAAGAGGCTGAATTGTATGGTAAGCATGACAGAAAATAAAGTGGATTTTCTTGGAAGTGCCAAGTTGGCCCCACTTTCCCCCTCTACAAAAAACCCCTCCCAGCTCTAGATTTTTTCAAACCTCTTGGTATGATAAAACTAACATTTGGAAAACCTTTGCTTCCCATAAATTCTCTTTGAAAATTTGCACAACGCATCACCTGCACAGTATGATTACTTGCTTGAGCTATTTCTTTATGATAACAATGATTATGGGTTTGTGTATTTGAGGAACTCTACAACCAAAATAAGTGTGCCTAGGAGAAAGTTGATATCATCTTAAGGGCGCCAGAATGAAGCTCTTATGAGGAAGTTTATACTTTTAAAGGGTGGTCTGCATATTCCTTAATAAGAAGATTCGACTTTGTAGTCGTCGGAATCATAATTCTATTTTTGCCTTTTTTCCTTATACGTCATGTCCGTTCTACTATTACTATGTAAACATGCATTTGTGCACTCCGACTAGATCTAAAGTCTCTGTTCACTCCAATTAGTCTTTCTCTGTTACTGTGTAACAATCTTTGGACTATTGTTAAAATAAGAGTATATTCTGAGTTCAAATTCTTAAATAAGTGAACCCCACAACTTTCTAATTATTTGTTATTTATATTTTTTTGCTCAAAACAGATTGTTATTCTCATAGTAAATTAAAAATATTCACATAAGCAGTTCTCCAAAATAAAATATCTTGAATAAGGATGGACTATTGCTTTCATCATCTTGTGATGCTTTCGCCTTTCAACTTGCCTTACCTGTCCATATTTTGCAACTGGTCTGCATTTTTTGTACATAATAATCATTTGATATAATGTCTTTTAGTGTATTTTTCAAAAACGGCTTACTATTTCTCTGTGTAGTGATCTATCATACAACAACTTTGAAGCTACAGACTCAGGATGTGAAGAAGGATCTGTGTATGTACTATTTCCTTCAGTTTAAGTCTGGGCTCCCCTCAAATGTGCGGTTATGAGTGACTTATAATCCTGCAAGTGTACAAAATTTTCATTTCTCTACTGAATGTTGATTTTGTCTTTTCTCTACAGCAACTTGTTCGCAAGCTTGGCGGTTGACAATATGTATGTTTGAGATTAATTTTTTCACCAAGAGACTTGGATTTCGAAGGACCTGCATTTTAGTTGTTTATGTACATAGCATGGAACTTCATTCAGAATGATGATGATGGTAACATTAAAATCTTTGTTGACTTGCTCAGAACCTCATATCCTGTTACAAGTGGGCTTGCCGCATGTTCAAAAGGTCAACATTGTTTAAAAAGTAAGTTGATCTGCTGTATATCCTATCATTATCATCAAACCTGGATACTGCATCGTACTCTGTATTTTCTTATCAAATTTATTTCCTTATCAACTCTCCTCTGGGCTATTGTGTCAATATTTGATGATTAATGCATCATTACTCTAGATATTTTAAAAGCCACCTCCATGAAATAATGTCTTGCTCAAAAACCTGGGGGTTTCTATGTGATCTTTTGATAAGGGAATGCTAGTTTACCTATTGTGTCTGGAAAGTCCACTCCGTATTAAGAAAAAGAAAAAACTTGATTTTTCTCTTTGTGGCTGTACTCCTTCCAGATTTGCATAATCTCTTCATAAATTGTGGTGGGAGCGAAGTAACAATAGGGAACAACACGTACAGTGCTGATCGAGGGCCTCTTGCAGCTGCTTTCAGTTCCTTCCCAAGTGGACGTTACTGGGGCTACAGTGGCACAGGCCACTTCCTTGATGACAAAATTGAATCAGAGATATATATAGCTGACAATGTATCCGTACTGTCCACAAACAATGCCCAGCTTTACATAAATGCACGGCTTTCTCTAATATCTCTAACTTATTATGCTTTTTGTCTGATGAACGGGACCTACAATGTAAGCCTTCATTTTGCCGAGATAATGTTCACGGACAGTAAAAGTTATACAAGCCTTGGAAGGCGAGCTTTTAATGTTTATATACAGGTAAATTTGGGCATTATGTACAGCTGATTCTAATATGTAAAGCATATAAAGCGTTCAATGTGTTACGGTTGGGTTGTTTTATCTAAATACCTTGTATTTGCAAATCATGATCTTTTCACAACTTGTACGTTCTATTGAAACCGAAAGTTTACCTTGTTCAGTGTGGAGACACTCAACAAATCTATTAAACATTATTTCAGGGAAAATTGGTGTGGAAAGATTTCAACATTGCGATTGAAGCAGGTGGAGTTGGAAAGGAGGTCATAAGAAATTTCACTGCCAACGTGAACAAGAGCACTCTGGAGATACGCTTATATTGGGCTGGAAAAGGAACCAACGCTATACTTAGGAAAGTCGTCTATGGTCCCTTATAGCTGCTATCTCTGTCTATCCTGGTATGCAGATAGACAATTCCATGTTTCACTTGGTGCTTCTCTATTGAGAAAGTTACTCGCATTCATATTGGAAACAAATACGTGTGTTTTGTCTTGCACCAGAAGTCATCAATAGGCTATTCAGCTACTTGGTTTGGCTGCAAATGTCCACTGTTGGATTCAGGCCATTGGCATCTGTTACAATTGATCAGATAAATTTCTACAGTAGCTGACCAGGATCTATTATTGTGCTCTTACGAGTCAAAAATTGGCTATGGTTTGGTTTGTTTTCTTTCTCTCTGAGAATGTTTGCTCTGTGTATCTTTAATCCTTCTATTCAGACTATGAAACAATAGCCTTGTTCACTTTTCTGCTATGGATCAGTGACCATTGTACCTGCATTATAATATAGTACAGCTTTGAGAATGAAGAGTAGATTTTTTTTCTTTTCTTTTTGTCCCTTTGTATTTAGTATTATGTTCCAAAGGAGATATCTTCCTTTCCTCATTAATCTGATAGTTTCACTGCAGACTTTGAACCCTCACAAGAATTGCCCAATTCACCAGATTCAACCAGCATATCTGCGGGCATAGTGGTCGGGATTGTGGCTACTATAGTTTTTGTAGTTTTTCTTATCCGGGTTATCCTTTGGTGGAGAGGACGTCTTGGACGTAAAGATGGAATGACACAAGGTAGTTGCTTCCCTGGAGTCTTTGATATTTAGTTCACATATATCTGTCAAGATATACAAGAATGTTATGCACTGTGAATACATTGTCCCTGTTCCCTATTCTGGTGGGGGAGGGGGGTAGTCACGTTGCACCTTTTATATATCAGCTAGATCACACACTTGTCCTATCAAACTGTTGGCGCGTCACTCCTCCTCTTCTTCTTCTTCTGCACACAATTGTCCTGTTAAACTGTTGGTGCACCACTGTTCTTCTTACCTTTTGTGGTGGGGAAGGGTAATCACAATGCGTCATTAATACTGCAACAAGGTTTCATGGATCCCCAGTAAAACTGTTGTTGCATGACATTTGTGCATCGTCACTCCTCTTACCTTTTCTAGTGGGGGGAAGGGTAATCATGATGCATCATTAATACGCAACTAGATTACATGAATCCCCAGTAAATATTGCATGACATTTGTGCATTCCATTGGAAATTTGACTTGACACTGAAGAAAACAAATTATTATTAAGCCATGATACAGCTAAAGAGTCCTTGATCCATTTGGTTCACTAAACTCTTATTTGGAAATCCAAAAAAATGAAGGGATAGATAGTCATAGGAAGGGATACCCCGCGCGCGCGTGTGTGTGTGTGTGTTGGGTATACTTGGGGGTGGCAATCGACCATATATGTACTAAATCTACGTTTCAAGACATCAAAAATAAATACCAGAACTTTTTATATACAAGACATCGAAACATACAAACCTTGCCTTACTTATCCAAATTGGGCTTTTTCTATGATTTTTCCTTTCCCCCACTACTAAATACCCTGAAGACATTCTTTTTTCTTTTTTTTTCAAAGTACATACTGCCAACCAATGCCAAAGTATATAAAAAATAAATTTCAAGATGCTAAAATATTCAGTACTGAACTTGCTCAGACCAAATAGTCATTATGAGGTTTTCTGGTACATTGAGAATGAATTGCTACGTCTTTGTTAGATGGTAGATTACATACTTTAGCTGTTGACTCCAAATTCTTAAAAGATCCAAAACCTTGTGCAGATTTGAAGGTTCTAGCATTGCAAATTGGTTCATTTACCTTGCGACAGATTAAAGCTGCCACAAACAATTTTGATGTTGCCAATAAGATTGGAGAAGGTGGTTTTGGTTCTGTGTACAAGGTATATAGGAATATCGCTGAACCAACTTCCCCGAATTGCTCTCGGAAAAGATTTGAAGAAGGCAGCCTTCAATGTAACCGAATCTTGACAGCATGGATCTGATGCCAAAGTTCAATTGCAGGGTCTTCTGTCAGATGGCACGACTGTAGCAGTGAAGCAGCTTTCATCGAAATCCAAGCAAGGAAATCGTGAGTTTGTGACTGAGATTGGGATGATTTCTGCTCTTCAACATCCGCATCTTGTGAAACTCTACGGATGCTGCATTGAAGGAAATCAACTTTTGTTGGTTTATGAGTACATGGAAAATAACAGTCTCGCTCGTGCTTTATTTGGTAATTTGATATCACACTTTCTTCATTGACTTCAGCTGATGAGACGGGATTAAAGTAGCTTTGATGTCTTTTGATACAAATGAAGGTCCTGAAGAATTTCAGTTAAAATTGGGTTGGTGGACAAGGCACAAGATATGTGTGGGTATTGCCAAGGGCTTGGCATATCTTCATGAAGAATCAAGGCTAAAGATTGTGCATAAAGACATCAAAGCTACCAATGTTTTATTGGATAAGGATCTCAACCCTAAAATATCAGATTTTGGTTTAGCAAAGCTTGATGAGGAGGACAACACACATATTAGCACCAAGATTGCTGGAACTTAGTAAGTTTCTTGCCTTTTGTTCCTGTTAACCTAAGTAGGAGCCAGTGACAACATGGAAGCATGGAATAGAAACATTTAGTCTGATTTGAGAAAAGTGAATTGAATGGAGCTTTGTATATCCTCCTATGTATGAAAAACACAATTTTAGTAAATATGTCTCACATGACATTAACATAGATGATGCACTTTCAAGTGAATTTCAAAATCATTTTTCGGTCAGAATACCTCTTTTCCAAGTTATAAAGTCATCTATGTAGCCTGATAACCATATAGAACAACAATGGTCTTTTTTTCTTTCCTGAAATATTCTCAGTATATTCTATCAGAAAATTTTAGGATGTGCTTGTTTTTTTCCTCTATAGTGTCAAATTTAGGAATGTCTCTTCTTTTGAATTTTAGGAATATTAAGTATGTGCTATTTAAGGCAATTACCTCGTTACAAACACAAGCTCTTTTCTTGTTGTGCAGTGGATATATGGCACCTGAGTATGCAATCCATGGTTACCTCACTGACAAAGCTGATATCTATAGTTTTGGCATCGTTGCCTTAGAAGTTGTTAGTGGCCAGAGCAACACTGGTTCCCAAAAAAATGAGGAATGCTTTTATATACTTGATTGGGTAATCAACTCTATCATTTCAATTATGATCGTATCCATATCTATATCTGCTTGTGCCGGTGGAAAATGGATTATGGAAGCGTGAGCGTAGTATAAAAGTCCTCACATGCACTTTTAATGGTTGCAAAGGAGTTTACAATTACCAGCTATTGAAACCTGCTTAAGAATTGTTATGCTGTTAAGTGCAATTTGTCATTTCAAATTAATCCAATTCTTCTTATTATGTTGATCTACACTGAATTTTCATGTAGAATCTTTTTTGGATCCTTTAAATTTGGGGTCCTTTAAATTTGGGGTAGTTCAGTCTTAGTTTTTATATTTTTATGCTTGACATTCATGCTCCCTGTAGTTTCATTAGCGTCAAACAAGTTCTTCGACTACTATTGAATTTTGGCAATTACGGGTAAATTAAAAACTTTTCAAGACCATGTCTTGACCAGAATATCCATATACTTTCGATCGAGGTATAACTTTTTTCACATTCATATAATTGAGTCCTTAAGTTAGATTTTGTATTGCTTTGAGTAAACAATCATTAGAAAAAACAATCATTGTAAGTCGTCGTTAAATCTGATTGCCGCCTGAGTTGCATAATCAGGTATTCTTGTTAAACTAGAATTGAGAGTAGAAGGCAATGGATGGTGTAAAACATTGAAGGGCTTGTCTACCATTTCATGTAACGACACTGGAAAATAATTCGTGCCGATAAAACTCAATAAGAGCTGGCGAATTTAAAGCAATGTTGGTAATTTTTGGCAACCTGTTATCCATTACTAAGTGATGTTGGAGTTACTAACTTCTTTTTTTTTTAATCAGTAAAGAAATTATGTTCGATCCGCATTGACTCATTCAATTCTTTTTATCCATTTATACCCTATAACGAAGATGAAAAACTAGCAGGTGCTCCTTCTTACCAAAAATAAAAAACTAGCAGGTGCTCCTTACCAAAAATAAAAAACTAGCAGGTGCTTATCAACTGCATTTGTCGTGTAATAATCAAGGGACATAATATATTTCCTTCTTCGTGTTTTATTATTTAGAACATATTTTGCAACTGGTCATTACTTGAAGTCTGGAAAGGGAAATATCTTCACTTTTCATTTATTTTTCTAGGCATGCTTTTTGAAGGAGAGAGGAAATTTGATTGATCTAGTTGATCGGAGGCTCGGTTCTCACTTTGACAAAGAGGAGGCGCTGGCATTGATAAAGGTAGCTCTGATGTGCACTAATGCGACTCCAGCACTTAGGCCACTGATGTCGTCTGTGGTTAGCATGCTTGAAGGCAAGGTTGCTATTCCGGTGCTGGACTCGGAGGGCGCTATCATGACTGAGGAGAAAATTGACGCCATGAGGAAGCATTTTAGAGGTGACGAACATCAGGCACTTGGTGAGAATATCACTAAGAGTATGTCCCCCGATGGGCTATGGACTGGAACCGCTTCGTCTGCATCCGCTAATGATCTCTATCCAATACTTCTAGATACTGATTGGCAGAAGAGAGAGTAAGAAATGGTTTGTTGTGTTCTAAGTAAATTAGTTCTCGAAAGAACTGGGGCTTTAGCTCTTAAATTTCTTTCCGAAGTTTCTGGTTCGCTTACGTTTGAAACTGAAGGTATATATAATATAAACAACAAGTCTATGCAGCACAGTAATTGTGCATTGTGAACTTATTAGTGGGGAAAGCCTAAAGACAGTGGCTTGTGGTTTGGTGGTTTTATTCGTGCTGTTTCTTTCCATATTGTTGTTCGAATAGAGATGATGTTGCAACTTTTTCCTCTTTACACAATAACAATGGGGATGGTTGCCACTGCAAGGGAGGGAATCTATTATGGAAGTTCTTCATTCGTTTGAATGGCGAATGTGCAAAGTGGCACGTTCTTGCTCTGGACGTGTTTTGTTCGCGAGCTCGACCTGTTATATGTTGTTACTCAAGAATTTTTCTTAGCAACACGAATTTTTTCTGTCTTTAGTATGGATGATGGTTGGCCAACTTCACCTTTCCCATCTTTGAGAAATGATGAAAGAGAAACTCGATACTTGCATGTCTACCCACATCAGCAGACTTCTTCCATTCCATCAGTGGATCTGAATCATGAGTCAATGCCCTAAACGATCCTAGGTTAATGTCAAAAGAATCAAACAAGTTGAAACCAAAACCTCAATGGGTTCATCTGCTCACCCTGAGATCTGAGAGGTGGGGGCCGAGTAAATATTGATAAAGTTGACGTCCCACAACGAAAATTGAAGTGTTCCGCATCAAAGTCGGGTGAATCGCTGCTGCTACTACAACTACAACCCGGCAAAGCAAAACAGCAGATCTGCTGCAACTTCGTAAATCCTAATTTCTAAACCAGCAGACTTCCACCGAAAACGAAAACCAAATTCTGTATCCCAAGTAACTAACTGAAAAAGAACAAAGAAGGTGTGCATTAAGTAGAATTCGACAAGCGCCTACCATAACCACTGGGAGTTATTATTATTTGTTTTAACTTTCTTATCGACTTAATAAATAGAGTCAATTCATTTTAGGTTCATATTACGGAAAACTCGAAATTGGTATAATTGTGACAAATCTACTATTAGTTAGTTTACATTATATTTTACTGTCGAATTGTTAAGTTAAATAACACGTGACGGTTGATGAGTGCACCAATTTGGGGTTCTACTTTCCAATTGCAGTTTGGAGCTTTTTGTGGTAGTAATCCAATTTAATGAAAATTAATAGAGGGTAAGTTCATTACAAACATACAAGTTTATGATTTTTAGTGGTAAAAAAAAATTAATTTTTGGTAAATTTGTCAAAATTGTACCAGTTTTGAGTTTTTAGTAATTAAAAAATTATTTTTTGATAAATTAATGGCATGTGATCCAATTTGAAGTTTTTACAATATTAACTCTTTTTTTTTTAACTCTCTATTAGTAAAAATTAATTCGTTTTCATGCAATACAAAGCATTGGGTTATGAGAAATAAGTGAAGTCAACGCCACTATGGAGCCTGCAGGGTCACATCAACGGTTGGTTTTTGGTTTTAACTTTTATTTATTTACTGTCAATCCTAGCAAGTTTTATATTTACAAACCTCTACAAAAACTAATAGAATTTTAGGGTTAATTTAAAATTTCTCTAATGCAAGGCCAACCCTGTGTCTCCAAAGGCACCCAAATTGAACATGAAGGTTCTCCATACTACAAATTTGGAAATAATAAATAACAATAGGGTGAGATATAAATCTCAGCAAGTCAACCTTCTAAATTTCGATTAAGACGGTAATTCGCCTTGAAGGCAACCTAAGCATGCAACAACATTGAATCTTACCTCGCCTCAGCATACTTCTACATATTAATACATCACATATGCTAATATCAATGTATCAAGCATAGCCAATAATCAAAATACACAGCTCTCATGCACCAAGTGGACACATGGGTCCCGATTATAAGGTAAAACTTGTTTTGACCTGTCCCATATTGTACTTTACAGTTTTATCGCATAATTAGGTGCAATGCAATACAATCATTTACACGTGTTCTGATTATTATGACCCATTGGGTTATGGCCAATACAAGAGTTGGCGGTCTTCTGGCATGACTGGACATCTTCTTGCCCTATCGGGCTTGGCATTGTCTAGAACCCCTACCTAGATGGTATATCATAAAGGAGTATTGGTCTAACCTCAACTGCAACTCCGCATCAAATAAACATCGGGCATCATCTCCAAACTCCCGTTGGTTGACAGGTTCAATTAGGTGACTACTCAAGCACGTCAACATTCAAGCCAATTTTATTTGCCGTCAACCAGCCCAATGCAAAAGAATTTGTGCTCAAATAACAAATCTCAAAATATCTTTACATTTAAAATTCCGATGAAATAATTGCACGTGGTGACGTACTTAAAATCAACTCACCAAACTTTGCATACTTTCATTTTAAAACCCCATCATTCCATTTAGCACGTAGAACACAACGTCTAACCATGACACCTCAAAATTTGTCATTTTCTTACCAATAAAACCTTCTTTGAAAATAGTACTTAAAACATGATTTGGCCAATCATCCATATGGCATTACAAGCTTAGACAATCAGAATCAAGCATAAAATTGTACTTTTACGACCAATTCGTCATTAATTATTGCTAATCGCAATTAATTAAGCTAACAACAATTAATTACACTAACCAAGACTAATTAAGACTAATTAAAACTAATTAAAACATCATCGTTAATTAGTCTAACTACGATTAATGAAAATAAACATTGCAATTAATTAAGCTAACCATGATCAACTAAGCTAATCATCCTTAACTAATACTAATTACAATTAGCCTTAATCTAATCCATCCTTAACCATAGTTAGGGATAAATCATCATTATAGGCCACTAACTACCATTAGCCCTAAACTAAACTTAACTCTAAACATAATTAACTCCCTAATCAAGGATCAAGAGTTAACTCATAGTTTATTAGTGGCAACGAGTTCACAACAATGGTTTCAAGACAGAGACGAGAACTCGGGTCTTATGGCATCAACGGCAGCGGTGGCGTGGTGAGCTTTGAGACTCACGACCACCTTGCTTAAGGGTTCGGTGGTGGCGATGAACTGACAGAACAATGGCAACAGTGGATGACGTGTGAGACATGGGCAAGCGACGGCAGCGAAGGATGGTGCAGTGGTGGCTGTCGAATGGCGATATAGGGGGCGGTTATGGAGATGGCGTGGTGATAGTGCCGAGCAGCTTGAGGTCGCAAGCAGCGGCAAACGAGGCGCGGACAGGAGACGATGGTAATGAAGATGGGGAGAAGAAGAAGATGAAGAAGATGAAGAAGATGAAAACTGAAAAAGAAGGTGGAGGGGGAGTGCTCGACTGAAAGGGGATAGATCTTTTTTAGGATTTTTCCCAAAATCCATCATTAGCAAATCCAACATAATTTCTCAAATTCCTCTCCTCCCATTGCAAAGGCATTTTGCACATTTCACACGTTTTTTCCCAAACATTCCAATTCTTTCCTTGAGCTCGTTTGCTTGAATTGGGCTTGAAATGGGCTTGGTGGCTCATTTGCCCCTCACTTGGGTCTCCTTGGCCGATCCACGTGGGCGTGAGGCCCAACAACCTTTGCTTGGCTTGGCTTCTCTTTCTGACATCAAATTCTCATCCGATTAACCCTTTTTCAAAAATTTTAAACTTGTCAATAAATTTGACAAACAATGGGGCGACGTCCAATGGGTTAGTCTCGAAATCCTAGAAAGTTTGATATCCGAAATTGAATTAAACTTCATAGTTAAAGTCATTAGTACATCCTAAACTATCGGATGACTTTTAGGAGATTTCACGCGGTTGACCTGTGATCGATAATATTTCTATCCACGTTTGTGCCTTTTCGAATCATGGACGACCTTCAATTGTCATTTAATCGTAAGGGTTTAATTACGTATCCTGAGTATAAGGTCAATAGGGAATCGGTTTGTCATCGTTCAATGTGAATATCATAATAATATAGAACCACTCGCAAACTGACTACGTTCTTCTATTAAATCGAGTTATATCTATTCGTTAATTGACTTATAACAGCGTAGAATTGACCCTTGTTGATCCTTTAAGTGAAGCGATCAATCCCTAATTAAATTCTCTAATCTGTCGCATTTTAACCCTTTACAACATCACCCAATGGATTAATTAACTTATGAGTGATCATTTCCGAGTAAATTAATCATCGGCGCATTGATGAAATAACTATTTCATATATTTCGAAATGGATCAAATTTCGGGATGTCGGAACTTTTTCTTTTTGCAAAAATTTCGTCCTTGAAATTTAAACTATTACAGCACTTCCTCAAATAGGTGGGGATGTTGACGCCTCATCATCTCTTCGCTTTCCCCTGTGGCTCCATCCGTCCCATAGTGTTGCCAAACAACTTTGACTAAATGAATCGTCTTATTCTGTAACACTTGCTCGATTCACTATCCACATTGTCGTCCACGTCTATTTTCTCGAAATTCAGCACGTGAGTCGAATCAGGTTCATACTTCCTTGGCATTGACATGTGAAAGACGTCATGTACTTTAGTAAGTCTCGGTGGCAACGTGAGACGGTAGGCCAAAGTTCCAATTCGCTATAAAATCTTGAAGGGGCCAACGTATCTCGGATTTAGCTTCCCATTCTTGCCAAATCTTGAAGTGCCTTGCATCAGTAATACCTCCAGGAATACGTGTTCACCCACTTGGAATTCCAAAGGCTTGTGCCGTTTATTTGCATAACTTTAGGTGGGAAAGAGCTTGACTCTTTGACTGCATAAGGAAAATCCATGTAACACGAGTATAATCATCTATAATGGTAAGAAAGAATCGAAATCCATCATGATGTGGGGTGTGATAGGGACCCCATATATCTGCATGAATTAAAGAAAAAATATTCGTAGCTCGAGATTTGCTTATGGTAAAATAAGCACGTGATTATTTAGCAAGAGGACAAATTTTGCATTGGGGATGCTGAAAAGAAGTGCTATGGCCCAAACGTTGACAGGAAAGAATAATTTTATCATTGGTAGTAACATTACATAATGATTCTTTATTCATGGAAAATTGCGATAAATCAAAATTTTTGGGAAAATTGGTCTAAAAATACAATCCTTGTGAAAGACTATCCAAACCCATCAGTTTGCCAATCGAAAGGGCTTGAAAGAGACAAGTGTCGGAATTAAAAAGAATACGACAAGGATTGTCCTCACAAGCTTTTGATACTAAGATAAGATTGAATTGAAACTGAGAAACATAAAGGACATTTCGAAGGGTAATCAAAGGACTAAGATTTATCATCCTTATTTTAGTGACATTTATGGTATTTCCGTTTGGAAGCTTCACGAGTTATAGGGAAAGGATTTTTATGGGTATGAGCAAAAAGACTTTCATCACAAATAATATGGTCACTAGCACATGAATCAATAATTCATACATCATGAGAAATAGAGTTGAGGCAATATGAAGTACCTAAAAAGCTTGCCCCTTTATCAGAAATTTCCAACTGTCTCAATGCTCTCATGATTTTGATACTGATTTTGGGTAATCGACTGATCGTGCCCAGTGACTTGATTAGCTAACGATTCCTTCTTTCCTTTCTTCCTAGGTTTGCCATGTAATTTCCAATAGGTTTCCATCGTATGGTGTAGCCACTTGCAATAATCGTAGTATAATTTCCCTTTTCCTTTAATATTTCCTTCTAAGGATGATGTGGCATTATGAGGGTCGTGCAATGCTTTAAAATTAGGTGCCATCATGGCTTGTTGAGAGCCATTGGATTCAACTAAAGCCATGGCTAAATAATAGCCGTTGGATCTTTGGAGTCCATAATAGTCCATCCCAAAAGAATTAGGGCTTCCTTCTCCTCCTTGAGTTGCAACAACAAAATGACGGCCCCATTCTCCATGGAGACCAAGATGCTTCTCGGCTGAACCTAGGATAGGAGGAAGGCCGCCAATCGCTGGTTGCCCGGATCCGAAATCGGCAAAGCCCCGAGAAGAGGCCGGTTGAAGATGGTCTAAACACGAGAATAGCAAGGGCAATCCCTTCTCCAGTTCGTGCATGCTCGGTCGCAATTGCCCTTTGGCTCTCTTCTTGGACCGCCAATTGGTAGATCCGCCCAAGTGGAGGCGCCAGCTCCATCGCAAGGATTTAGGACTTGAAATGTGAGTAGCTTTCATTTAATATTAGTATAAAATAGGTTGCTTTCTCCTTTCTCGTATCGCTCGATATTGTCAAAGCATTTCCTCCGGCCCCTTGAGCTGCTCTTCGGCGGCCTCGAGTTCATTCCACAAGGCCGAGAGTCAATTGAAGCACGTTATCACGGCGACTTCCTTGCTTCGGCTTCGAGATGGCTAGGGTGAGGGAGAAGATTTTGGTCTAGTCAAGCTTTCCATACATCTCACGGATGTTATCCCAAATTGTCTTTGAGTCTTCAGTTGGTGGAAGCCCGGCGTCCACCTTAGGAGCCAAGCAATTACCAATCCACGTCCGCATGAGCTGGTTATATCTTCACCAATGTTGCCGTGAGCATTCATCCGCCAAAAAAGGCACGGTTCCGTCAAGGAACCCATCTTTATGTTTCGTGACCAACGCCCGTCGGAGATCTTGAGCCCAGATACTGTAGTTTTTGGGTCCACTAAGCTGTAAGGAGATGAGTTTCAATTCGGGGCCATTCCCCGGAGACGTATAGAGTGGGTTGCTAGGCTCTAGTCGACCACCGTTAACCGGAACAGGATACGGCACAAAGCTGGGTGCCACAGTCGGGTAAGGATTCACTCCTCGTCCTTGCAGAATGGGTTCAGGGCCTGGACCAATCCACCCCGTCCCGACACTAACATTTCCTTCGTCTCCAGATGCGCCATATGAGGCATATGTCTGGTTTGACCCAAGAGTCCATGGACCTTGAACAGGAAACCACTGTATAGAAGCCCATTGGGTTGGGTCGGAAACATGAACTGGAGAAAGAGTGGTTTGGCAGAATGTTGAGCTGCAGAATGCTGGTCTTTGGTGGGATCAATTTGATCCGATTCTTTGTTCTGTGGTGAGTTCAGATTTTCCTCCATTGAAGAGTTTCCTCTGTCGATTGTGTTCTTATTCTTGGCCATGATGTGAGAAACAAATTCCTACCGAATGCTGATTTGTTTTGCATAGCTTAATTTGCAATAACAAAAAAAAAAGAAAAAAAAGATTGGAGGCAATTTGAGTGATTTGCGGAAGCTAGGTCAAAAAATATGGCTCTGATACCATGTTAGAGCTTGAGGAATAGGCCAAGAAGATGGAAACGACTAGTTTTTGTATATTTAGTCGTATGTTTTACATTGTACAAGCTCCTATATGTAGTACAACGAATGTCTAGCTGTGGAAAAATTAAATGAAGATAATTAAATCAAATCCAATCTCGGATTAATATAATCTGTCAATTATAACCGCTTGTAATCTTGGATTGATACCAATCACAATCTTCTCGATCCGATCACAATCTCAGGTTCGATCCTCGTATATCTCCAACAGTTCAAGCATTCCGAGCAGGTGGTGGGCATGGAGTGAGGAGAAGGTAGACATATCCGAAACTCAAGCTCAGACCATGGGGACGACTCATTTACGCACAGTACAAACGTGAAACTCAGCAAGTCTTGGCCATCAACAAAGAACACGAACGAGCATCTAACGTAGGCCATTCATCAAGCAGGTGGCGTTCACAGTCGGGATCGGAACTCGCACGAACCGGACAACGGTAGCCCGGTCCGGCAAGCCCAAACCAGGGCACAAAAACAGAACGACGAGTAAAAAAAAAGGGGCCGTCGGTGGTGCTCCCTAACCGGCTAGGGGCGGCGAATGAGAGCGAGCTCGATAGATCGGACAATGCCCGGTCGCCTCGCGCGCCTCCGAGCCAGAATCCTCAGGAACTCGACGCACCCGAAAGGAGAACAAACAAGATTCGAACCAAGACCTACCGTGGGTTCGGCTCGGGAAGGGGGCTGACGTCGGTAGGTTGTCGGCCGGGTTTCGTGTGTGTCCGTCGCCGGAGGACACTCGCTCGTTCTCAGTTTCTCTCTCGATTTCTCACCGCGGACCTTTTTTTTCCTCGCTTTTCTCTCTTCTGTCCTGAACCCCTCCGAACTCCCCGGTCAGTGTCCACAGGCCTCCTTTTATAGGCTCTCGACCTGGGGAAGAGTCCAATCGGCGGAGGCCCATTAGCCTCCGGTCTCTCGCGCGCCGGCCGGTCCTTGGGCTACACCGTCGGTCCCTTCTCCTCCTCCCTGCTCTGGCGCCGATCTGTGCTCTGCTTTGGACAGATCTGCAGCCTCGTCACTTCGCCGCCTGCTCTTATCTTTTAACCGGCGGTCCCTTCCGGCGTCGCCGGTCCCTCGCACGAACGGCGGTCCCTCGCGTGCTCTGTCTCCCGCGGGTGAGCGAGGGAGAAGGAGGAGGAGTAAGGAGGGGCCTGGGCCGGGGAAAAACTAAAGAGAATGGGCCCGGCCCGGGCTGCAAGGAAGGAGAAGAGAGGGGAGTAGGCCGGCCTGGCCCGGCTTCCTTTCTATATCAAATTCTTTTTAAATTTTTAATTAATAATTTAAAAGGTTTCTTTTTATAAAATTAGTAAAATTTAGCACTATTAATGCAAATGATCTTAATGCCTACCTGCCGTGTAATTTAATGAAAATTTCTTTGTTTATAGGTTAAAAATTAATTTCTAATTTTCTATGCAACTTAAATTTAAGTCGACGGCTAAAATTTAAGTATCAACAGAAATTAGAGAAAATGGAAAAGACTATTGTCATTGAAGAACAATATGAAAAGAGGGAAAAATAAATTAAAAGACTTTTATTGGATAAATCGACAATATGAAAAGGTTATTATGCAAGAAGAGTTGGACAAAAGCTTAACAGCTCCATTCTAGATGAATATCCCTACAATTGAGACAATTGAGGAAGACTTGGGTCGTCTCTCTCAATTTCACACATCACTCTCTCACTCTCACATGCAAACGTACAAGAGCAAAGAGTCTTTGTCCATTCTCCTTTTTCATGAAGACCACTCTCTCTCTCTCTCTCTCTCTCTTTGAAGGAAAATTTGTAGTCTGAGAAAGTTATTGTGCAAGAAAAGTCGAACCAAAACTCACTCAATTCGGATGAATATAAATATATAGAAGACTTGGACAAAAGCTTAACAATTCCATTATAGATTAATATCCATACATTCGAGGAAGACTTGGGGTCGTCTCTCTCTCACATTCAGACATCACTCTCTCACTCTCACATGCAAACATACAAGAGCAAAGAGACTTTGTCCGTTCTCTCTCTCTCTCTCTCTCTCTCTCTCTCTCTCTGTGGAAAATTTGTAATCCAAGAAAGTTATTGTGTAAGAAAAGTCAAACCAAAGCTCACTCAATTCCGGATGAATATAAATACATAGAAGACTTGGACAAAAGCTTAACAATTCTATTCTAGATGAATATCCATACATTCGAGGAAGACTTGGGATCGTCTCTCTCTCTCACTTTCAGACATCACTCTCTCACTCTCACATGCAAACATACAAGAGCAAAGAATCTTTGTCCGTTCTCACTCTCTCGTGAAGACCACTCCCTCCCTCCCTCCCTCTCTCTGTATGCATCAAGCTTGAGAGTGAAATGATGATGATTCTCTTCTCAGCTTGATATCTCTTCTCTATGCTTGTCATTCTCAATTGAATTTTGGCAATTTTTCTTCTCAGCTCTCACATTCATACTCCCTGTAGTTTCATTAGGGTCAAACAAGTACTTCCACTACAATTGAATCTTTTCAATTTCTGTTAAATGCAAAAGTTTTCAAGACCATGTCTTGACCTCAATATCCGTATACTTTCAATCGAGGTATAACTTTTTTTCACATTCATATAGTTGAGCCCTTAAGTTAGATTTTTTTTTGCTTTAAGTAAGCCAGTCATTAGCAAAAACAATCATTATTAGTCCTCGTTAAATCTGATTGTCACCTGAGTTGCATAATCAAGAACATTGAAGGACGAGTCTACCATTTCATGTAATGATACCCACAAATAATTCGTGCTTTGATAAAAGTCATTAAGAGCTGGCAATTTTAAAGCGTGTTGGTAATTTTTTTTGGCAACCGGTTAACCATTAGTATTACTAACTTTTATTTAAAATCGATAAAGAAATCATGTTTGATATGTATTTGAGGCATTCGATTCTTTTATCCATTTATAATACCCTGTAACGAAGATGAAAAACTAGCAAGTGCTTATCAGCTGCATTTGTCTCGTAATAGTCAAGGGACATAATATACTTCTTCCTGTTTTAGTATTTAGAGCATATTTTGTAGCTGATGAGTACAGGCTTGAGAGGGAAATAATTTCACTTTTCATTTCTATTTCTAGGCACGCTTTTGAACGAGAGGAAATTTGATAGATCTAGTTGATAGGAGGCTCAATTCTCACTTTGACAAGAGGAGGTGCTGGCATTGATAAAGGTAGCTCGATGTGTACTAATGCGACTCCGGCCTCCAGCCCCGGCGACGTCATCTGTGGTTAGCATGCTTGAAGGCAAGGTTGCTGTTCCAGTCTTTGGACTCGAGGGCATTATCATGACTGAGGGAGAAAATTGAGGCCATGAGGAAGCATTTTAAAGGTGACGAAGATCATTCAGTTGGTGAGAATCTCACCAAGAGTATGTCCATTGATGGGCCATGGATTGGAACCGCTTCGTCGCATCTGCTTGCTGAGTCTCTATCCTATACTTCTAGATACTGATTACGGCAGAAGAGAGAGTAAGAAATGGTTTGTTGTGTTCTAAGTATATTAGTTCTTCAATGAACTAGGGCTTTATTTGGTAATCCTACTGCGACGAACTCTTAAATTTTGCTTTGAAGTTTCTCTTTTGCTTACGTTTGAAACTAAATGTATAGATAATATAAAGAAAACAAGTGTTATGCAGTGCATTAACTGTGTGTTGTGAACTAATTTGTGGGAAAGCCTAAAGACAATGGCTTGTGGTTTGGTGTTTGTATTCGGGCTGTCTCTTTCCATATTGTAATTCAAAGAGAGACGATGTTGCAAGTTTTTCCTCTTCACACAATAACGATGTGGATGGTGGCCACTGCAAGGGAGGGAATCTATTACGGAAGCTTTTCATTTGTTTGTATGGAGAGACGTGCGAAGTGGCATGTTCTTGCTCTAGAAGTGTTTTGTTCAGGAGCTCAACCTGTTACAAGTTGCTACTCAAAAATTTCTCTTAGCAAATGCGAATTTTTTCTGTCTTTAGTGTGGATGATGGTCGGCCAATTTCATCTTTCCCATCTTTGAGAAATGATGGAAGAGAAACTTGTATTTCTACCCGCAAAAAAATTATCTAGGGAAACATGCTTGTCGAATCATTGTTTCTTGCAAATGGTGGATTACTACCTCATCGCAGATTACTTCCATTCTATCCATGGTTCTATATTATGAGTCATTGCCCAAAACAATCTTAGGTTAATGTCAAAAGAATCAAACAAGTTGAAACCGAAACGAAAGCTTAATGGATTCATCTACTCCTTTGAGATCCGAGAGGTGGGCGTCGAGCAAAAGGAAAAGTGTTAAAAAAGTCATAAACATTTTACATTTGTACCAATTTAGTCTTAAACCTTAATCTTTTTATTTGGTGTCAATTTAGTCATTTTCGGCTAATTTTGACTGGATTTTGCTATCAAAACACTGGTCAGGCGACGTGGCACGATCGGTGTCAGGCGGGTGAGGCGAGTGGCCACGAAGGCGGTCTCGTGTGGGGTGGCAAGGCTCGCCCATGGTCGGCGAGGCTTGACTCTTGTCAGATCCGACAAAGGCGAGCCTCACTGCCCCGCAAGAGGCTACCCTCATAGCCATCGACGAGGCTCATTGACCGTCGCCTTAGGCCGGTCACCAAGGTCCGACGACCGACTGGAAGAAGGAGGAGGAGAAGGAAAAAATAAAAAATAAAAAGGAATAAAATAAAATAAATAAATAAAATATTATTAAAAGTTGTACACGCTAGTGCTGATCGTGCCAAGTTAGCCGAACGGTGTACAATTAGAAAAATCCAATCAAAATTAGTCAGAAATGATTGAATTGGCACAAAATAAAAAAGTTTAGGATTAAATTGACACCAAAAAAAGGGTTTATAAATAAATTGGTATAAATGTAAAAGGTTTAGGACTTTTTTAACACTTTTCCTACCAAGTGAATATTGATCAAGTCAACACTTAACATCCCACGACAAAAATTGAAGTGTCCACATCAAAGGCGGGTGATTCGCCGCTGCTACTACAACTACAACCCAAAAAGCAAAACAACAGATCTGCTGCAACTTCATTAATCATGATTCCTTAACTGGCGGACCTCCACCGAAATTGAAACCAAATCCCGTCTCCTAAAGGGGTGCATGACAAACCAGAATTTCTATTCTAGAAACAAATTTTCTATTCCACTTGTTTTGGAATAAAATCCGTTTGATAACATTATTTCATTTTTCTATTTCTGAAATAGATTCTTGTTCCAGAAATATGTTTGGAATAAAAATTTGAAGCTAAAATTTTATACTTCTCTATTTTTGGAATAGAAATGAGAAATAAAAATTCTTCTTATCGTTCGTCAATCGGTTCTTCATCCGTCGCCGCCGACCACCATCCGTCGGTCGCTTATCGCTGCCACCCGCCGCCGTCGCCGGTTGCTCGCCACCAATGCCACTGCCGGTTGCTTGCCGCCAACCTCCGTTGCCGGTTGCTTTGGTTGCCGGTTGCCGGGCGCCGCCGCCGGCTGCCCAGCCGCTAGCCGTGGGTCGCCGTCGGTCGCCGGCCACCGCCGCCGCTACTACTATCTATCACGCTATCCGGCGATCGCCGCCGCTGTCCGTCACGCTATCCGCCGATCCGCCGCCGTCCGAAAAAAAAAGAAATTTTATGTCATTATCAAACGAATTTCTATTTTTAAAGTATAAATTTTGTGTCGTTATCAAACGGTTATTTTTTGCTAGAAATTCTTCTAGAAATAGAAATAGAAAAATCTATTTTTGTTCAGAAACTATTTTGGAACATAATTGTTGTCATGCACGCCCTAAGTAACTAACCAAAAAGAACAAAAAAGAAGGGGTGCATTAAGTAGAATCAACAAGCTTTTGTATCTCGGTGGACCATTATCTCTAGTAGTTACTTTTTCACTTTCTTATCGAATTAATAAATGGAATCGACAGTTCAATGCCATGCCATTCCTTCCTTCTCTCTCTCTCAACTCTGTATTAAAAATTTAGTAAAAATGGTTCGTTTTTGTGCAATGCAAAGCAATGAATTTTGGGAACTAAGTGAAGTCAATACCATTGTGGAGTTGACATTGACCGTTGATGTTTGATTTTAACTTTTGCAACTTGGGTGGGTCAGAGAATGCAAGTCGGACCGCGTTCAATGAGTAGGCCATCACTATAAGGTAAGATGACTTATTTTTCCATCTATCTATATTTCTTAAATCACTTAGGTTCAGGTTTGATTTATGACTATAGGTGCAATCGTTAGTGAAATTTTATTTAAATAGTAATATTTGGGAATTTTTTTTTTGTCAATTTTATAACTATCATCAATTTAATAATTGCGTGTCACTATGAAAAAAATGAACTTAAATTTTAGTTTAAGATAAAATTGGTGGCAAGCTATAGAGGTAATTTTTCCATGACTCATGAAAGGGTAGGTTTTTTCAAATGAATACTAATGACCGATATCGCTATGGAAAAGCATTAATGGTTTAGATATTTTTATAGGACATAGGAAGGTTTAGAGATTGGAAAGGAGTTAATGTCAAGAAATTGGCAAAGCATAAAAATGGTTTTTTTCAAAATAAGTGGCGAGATCTCATCTATTCACATTGTTTTTAATCTATGTTCCTCTCATTAGATGATGGCATGTGCATTTAAAATCAAAATAAAGTTAGAAAATATCAAGATTAGAAACATGTAAATCAAATTGGAAAACAAAGGAATAGAGAAATTAAATACGTGTGGGTCATGGGTTTCTATGATTAGACTTAAGGGAGAAGTGGGTCTCAAAATTTAAGATTGGTCACATTAGATGCTTTGACTAATATTATTTGTATGCTGAAAATTATATTCTGCCTACCTAATATGATAATTTTCCCAAATTTGACACATTCACCGATTAAATGAAGATCTTCAACCCAGCCCACACTTACTCTCATTGGCGTCCGAATCAACTTTTAGTTGCATTAATGCACGCATCTTGATACGTTCACAATGTGATGTGTAAACACATTCATGGAAGCATCATGTAGATGTGAAAGATTGACATTTCTTGTGAACACGACGAAACGTCCGCGTGGAAATTTTCCTATCACAAAAAGAAAGAGGTATAAAAAATTCAAAAAGCTCATTAGCGTAAATTTCGCATTCTAGAGTATGAACGCAAAAGCAAATTGCCAAATTATGGAGGTCGGGTTCTTATTATTGGCGAGGAACGAATAATTGTCTCAGGAGACTCGTGTTGCCAATGCATATGTCACAGTCCGTGATTCTCTAGTACACGTAAGCCCTTAGGAGTGAAGCTTGGGATTATCGAGTGAAGAGTGAGGAGGCGAGATGATGATGAAACACAACTTGTTCGTGGGAGTAGCGTCAAGATGGTTGGTGCTAGGAGTTCTAGAATAAAAGATTATATTTTTAGGAGCTTTGAAGGTGGAGTTGGCCTCCCGTGCACAAACTGGTTGGAGCTTATATCACTCTCCTAATGAGGCCATGGCAAGTCGAAACCAATTGTTGAGCCTAAAGAGATGGACTAGACACTAGAGCGGAGTTGGGCGTGGTACGATCTTGTATAAAAGAGATATTCACCATATTGTTTACTGGAGCAATTATAGAATGAAGATTGCTTGGCGAATTCTGCTTGCCAAGCGCTGCATGGGTTATTCAGCAGCCAAGAAACTACTAACCCATGACAAATGGTATCAGAGCAATGATCCCTCCAGTAGGTGGATGATTCGGGAAAAGCCTATGGTCTTCCTATCCTATGAGGGCGAGAGTGATCGTCGAGGGTCGAGAGAGGGCTCGAACAACATGCGGCTCTCATCTAACTTATGTGATGGCAATGAGGGTATATAAAGGAACCGAATTACTCACTAAATGGGGATAACGTTCCTAGATCAATGTGCAAATCTCAAGAAGAGGTCTGCAATCATGTTTCCACCAAGGGAGACCCTTTGTTGGCTTGTTGAGATCAGGAGAAGCTTAGTAGGTGAAAGAAGGTGCTACCACAGGAGTGTAGTTGGTTAGGGGTGCCACACTTGTCGAGGAGCACAAATGACTGGAGATCCACGAATAACTTTGATCGGGGGAAGCAAGCAATAGAGTGAAGTGACCTGTTCTATTGGGCGAGCGTTGTCATCTATGTAAGTCCTAGGGAGTGGCATTGATGGTTAGGGAAATGCAGGGAAGCGATAGAACATCCTGCAATGAAGGCGTTGCAGAATTAAGTGGGGGAGTTTGTCACAATCCGTGATTCTCCCGTACCCGTAAACCCTTGGGAGTGAAGCTTGGGATTATCGAGTAAAGAGTGAGGACGTAGAGATGATGAATACAACTAGCTCATGGGAGTAGCGTCAGGATGGTTGATGCTAGGAATTCTAGAATAGAATGATTACATTACTTAAGAGCTCTAAAGGTGGGGTTGGCCTCCCGTGCACAAACTAGTCGGGAGCTTATCTTTTGCTCTCTGATGAGGTTATGGCATGCCGAAATCAGTTGTTGAGCTTAAAGAAATTTGTTGTCTCACTCGATGGACTAAACGCCTAAGAGGAGCTGGGCGTGGTACGATCTTATATAAAGAGTTACACTTGCCATATTGTTCACCGGAACAACTATAGAAAGAAGGTTGGCCTGGCGAATTTCGCTCGCCGGGTGCCACATGGATTATTCCACGGCCAAGAAACTACCAACCCATGACACATGCATGCATGTTTCTTGTCGTAGAACTTTACCATCGCGAATGATGGTCCCCTCGTTGCATGGTTGGTAAACTAATTCATGTCGAGTTCAAAAATCACCGTGTCAACTTGATAAAAAAAGGTGTAATTAAAAGGTTTTGACCCAAAAAAAAAAAAAGTAATTAAAGATCAAACGTTGAATCACCTTTAAAGTGATGTCATAGTGTAGTCTACTAATAATGCTTTAGGCGACTAGGCAAGTAAACTGACTATGTTCTACTATGAAGGAGTTTTATTTTTTTATTTTTCAATCCAAGTTGAGAATTATAGTGACTAAAAATGTAATATTTTGTACTGTCAAGCCCCGAACCTTGAGCACGCGCGCATCTCTCTGTGGTTGATACAATTGCTATGTGCCAAGACGCGTCGCCAACCCATTTATTTTATTGCACATGTAAAAGCGAATAAACAAATCCCCAGACAACACAATTATGAGATAGAAAAGCAGGATCACAATTTCACCAAAAACCACATTTTCATAGACAAGCTAGTCTATTTACAAAAAGATCGACTTTAAAAAAAGAAGCTGTCTTATGACCTATTAGTTAGACACATTCACCGATCCTTCGAACTCCACCTCCATAGGCTCCGGGCTTCGGGTCCTCCATAACCCTATTAGGAGGATTAGCTACATCCTCGCTTTGGAGCGGCGTTATTTGCGCAACGGCAGGAATATCAAAAACCTGAAAGGGACCTTCCCTATAGCCATTGAGCCCATGGTGAAACCACGCCTTGAATCGATGAGATACCCTCTGAGGTTGGCCCTCATCGACCCAGATAGTGGTCATAACCAGCTCATGGATCCAGTGACTCCTGGGGAAAGGGACGTCTATACACCATTCAGTAACCTCTCGAGGCTGTCCAAAATGAACTTGAGGGACTGCCATCTAAGGACTTGAAAAGATTGAGCCTACAATAGGGTGAGACAATGTCTCAATAAGTTCACTCCCTAAAACCCGACTAGGAAGGAAATACGCCTAAAGGTAGTCTAATCACATATCACGGATGACTCACTCACCTCGGTTCCTTCCTATATATCGATCGGTTTATATCATAGATGCATATAATAAATGCACACATCAATTGAAACGTCTCATTTAATCTCAATCAATCACAGGGATCCCGATTATAGGGCCAAATCGTTATGACATGTCCCATTCCCTGCCACACAATTTTGCCCCATAATCCGGCGCGGCTATCTTAATCAATCACATGTTCCAATTGATTACGGCCCTTGGGGCACAACCTACTCGACGTTCAACGGTCTTACGGCATAACCAAGCATCATCTCACCCCATTGAGCATGGCAATGTCTACACGAGACGGCAATCCTAAAGGAAAGCATCGGTCCCGCTTCTCTTGCGACTAGCATCCATTGTCCAAGGGCATCCATATAGGGGCAACGTCTACTCGCGCATTGGGGACGGGTTCTCATAATCATCACACGATCACTTTCCGGTTTCGGCCAAGGACAACTGTGTATTGCACTCAAATGTCTCAATTAAGATAATGCACTTGGCCTATTTTATTTTCCTGTCCAAAATAGCCCAACTTTGGATTTTCGTCAAAACTCGGGTTTGCAGAAAAATCTTCGGACAGTCGACGTTCTAAAATAAATTGTGACATGACGGGGCTTTCCAATTTCTGAAATCGAGTTCAATTTCGCGGTTAATTTCAACCGGGCGCGATTTTAACGTGACCTAGCCTACCGGGTAACTTTTAGGAATTTTAGCTCATTTGACCCGTGGTCGATTATATTCGAGCCACATTGTACATTTTCGACTCATTGGCGATTCTCGGTTGTCGTGAAAATCTCGAGATTTCAAATACATGCACGGAGTTATATAAATAACAAAAAAATCAGTTTCTTTGCTCTAGTTCGATGAGAATTTTGCAATTAGGTGGAATTACCCACACTTTAATCACATGCCTCTGTCAAACCGACCTATCTCAACCTCTTATCAATTTTGACGATGCCGTATTGACCCTTGCGATTAGCATGGTCAGCGGTTGATTTACGATCGAATTCTCAAGTCTACATTGCATTAAAATTTCTTAACGACTTTACTGATAGACTAGTTATCTCGTGAGTAATTAGTTCAAAGAAAAAGACTATAGGCGCGTCAATGAAAAGCCCAGCTCATTCAATCAAAAAGAGAATCACAAAATCATGATGTCACAACTCTTTTTCTTATAAAATTTCATTCTCAAAATTTAAACCATTACAATTCTTTAAACAAAAGGTGGGGGTATGATCGTCTCATCGAATCTTCACTTTCCTAAGTTGCTTCTTCTATCCCGTGGTGTTGCCAGACCACTTTAAATAATGGGATTGTCTTGATACGCAGAACCTGTTTTTTTGCAATTCACAATTTGAACCGGTCTCTCACGTACGACACTTTGTCGTCCACGTCTAATTCTTCAAAATTCAGCATATGGGTCGGGTTATGCTCATATTTTCTCAACATCGACACGTGGAAGACATCATGCACTTGCGCCAGTCTCGGCGGCAACGCAAGACGATACGCTAAAGTCATTATTCTTTCTAGAATCTCAAAGGGACCAACATACCTCGGACTCAGCTTCCCTTTCTTGCTGAAGCGCGAAGTACCCCTTATCGGTAACACCTTCAAAAAGACATGCTCACCAACTTAGAATTTTAATGGTCTTCGATGCTTATCCACATAACTTTTCTAGCGACTTTGAGCGGTCTTTAATCTGTCCATGATAACTGCAACTGCATCCATTGATGCTTGAACCAACTCAGGCTTGTGATATTCCGTTCCCCGACTTTATCCTAACAAGCGAGTCTGCCCACGATCTACCATACAACACTTCAAACGATGCCATCTGAATACTCTGCTGGTAACTATTGTTGTAGGCGAACTAGATGAGATGAAGTTGTTCCTCCCAGCTTCTTTTGAAGTCTAGCACACACGCTCTCAACATGTTCTTGAAAGTCTGAATTGTCCTCTCAGACTGGCCATCTGTCTATGGATGGTAAGCCGTACTGAATTGTAGCTTCGTTCCCAAGGCGATCTACAAGCTTTTCAAAAGGCAGGCATGTAAATCTCGGGTCTCTATCGGATGTGATTATCACCGCCTCCATGCAGATGAATAATCTGACGCACGTACAATTCTGCATATCTGTCCAATGTAAGGTCTTTCCATACGGCGATAAAGTGAGTTGACTTCATCAATCTGTCGACCACAATCCGAATGGAATCATTACTCCTCTGACTCATCGGTAAGCCCATCACAAAATCCATCGTGATGTATTCTCATTTCCTCGGGAATCTTGAGCGAAGTCTCTCCCGGCTTACGGTGCTATGCCTTTTACTTGCTGACACGTCAGACATTTGGTGACATGCTTAGCAATATCCGCCTTCATATCGGTCTACCAATAGTGTTAACGCAGATTTTAATACATCTTCATGCTACTTGGATGAATGTTGTAACTGCTACGATGAGCTTCTAACAAAATCTCATTCTTAAGTGCTGCATCATTAAGTACACACAATCGTCATGGGAACCTTAGTGTTACGTGTAAATCTAAAAGTCAGCATTTCTCTTTTCGATGTCCTCTTGCGGGATCTTACGAATCTACAGGTCTGTTAGCTGAAGCATCTTGATCCTTATCTGTACTTTCGGTTCAATTCTAAGAGTACCATAAGATTTGAAAGGTGGCCTACCTCAAATTTGAAAACCGAATCTCGAGTTCGAGTAAGACCCACTCTTTAATCACCATTTGTGCAACTGAAGACTTCTGACTCAACGCATTTGCGACCTTATTAGCCTTTCAGGGTGCAATCATAATTTTTGAGAAGTTCCATCCAACAACGCTATCTCATATTCAACTCTTTCTAAGAGAATATGTACTTGAGACTTTGATGTTCTGTAAAGATTTGAAATCTTTCTCCACACAAATAATGTCTCCAAATCTTCAGAGCGAAGATAATCACTGCGATTTCTAAGTCATGTATCGGGTAATTCAGCTCATGAGATCTTAACTGACGGGACGCGTATGCAACAACTCTGTCATGCTGCATTAACACACAACTCAATCCTCTAAATAATGCATCATTGTAGATCTCGTACCCTCCAAGACTAGATGGTATTGTCAACACTGGTGTGGTAGTCAACTTCTGAAGCACTATCCTCAAATGCCTTTCGTGCTCTCCATGACTTTTCAAGTACACCAAGATATCGTCGATGAATACGATCATAAACTGATCCGAGTACTCTTTGAACACTCAGTTCATCAAATCCACGAAAGTAGCTGGGTTGTTCGTCAAACCAAACGGTATTACCGTGAACTCATAATGGCCGTATCGCATGTGAAACGCTAACTTCGGTATGTCCTCCTTTCTAATCCTCAGCTGATGATACCTTGTCCTCAGGTCGATCTTAGAGAATATCGACGCTCCTTGCAGCTGGTCGAACAAGTCGTCGATCCTCAGCAATGGATATTTGTTCTTGATTGTCACTTGATTGAGCTAACGGTAGTCAATGCAAAGACGTAACAAACCATCTTTCTTCTGCACGAACAGCACTGGTGCTCCCCAAGGTGATGTACCGGGACGTATGAATCCCTTATCCAACAACTCCCACATCTGCACCTTTAGTTCTTTCAACTCAGACAACACCATGCGGTAAGGAGCCTTAGAGACTGGCTCCATCCTGGGGGCTAACTTAATAACGAACTCAATCTCTCTTTCTAGTGGCAGACCTGGTAATTTTAGAAATTCCTGAACAACTGCAATATCTTCAATCTTCAGCTCCTCAACTGTTGTATCCATGACAGTTGCTAAGTAACCTTAACAACCCTCGTCTAACAAACAGGTTGCCTTAAGCGACGAGATTAAGGTAATCAATGGTCCTCTTTGACTCCCAATAAACTCGAAACTTTCACTCACTAATGGGTTAAAGCCAGATCGCTTTATGATAGCAGTCCATCATAGCTCGTTACTTGGTGAGCCGAGTCCATGCCAATTATTACATCAAAATCATACATGGCTAAGACTATCAAATATATTCTCGCCTCTCGCTCACCAATTACTAACTTGCTACTGCAGGATAGCCCACCGTAGACAACACCTTATCCTTTAACGGTATAAATATACTAACATACGGCTCTCAACATTTTAGGACTCAATCCTACCAGCTTAACAAATTGCTTAGCTATAAATGAATGAGTTGCACTAGGGTCAAATAAAGCATAAGCAGCATGGTCATTCAACGAGACTGTACCTATGATCACATCAGGCAAGTCCTCGGCTGTCTCTGGTGACGTGTACACTCTTCCTTGCGTTAGAGTACATTTCGGTCCACCCAGCGGTGGATTACGTGGCACAAACCCCTATTCTAACCCATCGGTGGCAGCGGCGACAAATCGCTTGTCCCATCGATCTTTCTCTCGGACAATTCCTAGCTAAGTGACCTTGCTGGCCACATTCAAAGCAAGCACCCAACCTAGAATGGCATAGGGTGATCCATGTTGCCTTACGTAGAAACGACATACTCCATTGAAGCTCGGCACCGACTTACCTACCCCACCTTTCTGTTAAGTGGGATGGATACCTTCCTCCAATTATGGGCTTCTTCCCAAGCGGTTGCAATCTCTATTCGGACCAAACTACGACCCGGATGCGGTAGCTTGCTCACTCAAATTTCTTTCTATCAAGGCCCGTCCATAAAGCTCATCATAATCTCTCATATCAAGTGGCACCAATGGATTTTTTAGCTCTGGTCTGAGGCCATTCCTGAACCTCCTAGTTTTGTCCTTCGGATCTTTCACCAGTTTAGGAGCGTACTGTGATAGCTCTGCAAATTTTGCCTCATCTTGGTCCCACATCGGCATCCCTTGACGAGGCACTAGAATTCCTCCATCTTCTTCTTCCTTGCGCTACCAGAGAAATACTTGCCGTTAAAGGCTCCAAGGAAGGCGTTCCACACCGGAACCACACCTTCAGGGACTATTTTGCCTCTAGTGACCCTCCACTAGGTACTTGCATTACCTTACAGCTAATATACTAAAAGGACAACATTATCTTCTTCAGTGCACACCAGCAGTACAAAGGCTTTCTCCAAGTTTTGGATCAGTGTGCGGCCTTGGGATCCACTAGGTACTTGCATTACCTTACAGCTAATATACTACAAGGACAACATTCTCTTCTTCAGTGCACACTAGTAGTACAAAGGCTTTCTCCAAGTTTTGGATCCAGAGTATTGCAGCCTTGGGATCCACTAGGTACTTGCATTACCTTACAGCTAATATACTACAAGGACAACATTCTCTTCTTCAGTGCACACCAGCAGTACAAAGGCTTTCTCCAAGTTTTGGATCCAGAGTATTGCAGCCTTGGGATCTCTTGCACTGGTGAACCTCAACAGGTTCAGCTTTAGAAATTGCTCGACGAGCTTGAGTATCGGCCTCTCAGCAACTAAGTTCCCAAGTGGAACTTTGGCGGGTGCGGTCGCGGCGGCAATAACGGCGGTAGTACCGGCGGGCATGTGCAGTGGTGGTAGTGGCGGCTTGATTCTAGGGCTCTTTGTCCCATCAAAGCTCAAGCGTCTTAAGCACATGTGACGATCCCATCAATTCTAGGATCGCCAAGAGCTTACCCTAGCAGCGAGTCGGCGGTGCTACTCCTTGTGCTGGCCCAAGTCGGTGCTTTACCATGACCACCTTGGCTACCGACCCTTGTCGGCGTCCTACCCCGAGTCACTAGTCCTATGGTCCTCTTTCTAGACATCATTTGCTCTTAATCACTCATTATGTAGACTTTCTACAGAACCTGTTCCCAATTCCATACAAAATTAGAAACTAAGTGATCCCCACAAAACCATCTACCAAATAGTTATCAGTCACATGCATCAGCATAAAATAAAGGTCGTTCCTACTAACTATCCCATAACCCATCGCGCCTTATCACTCCAACCACCGACCAGCTTTGATACCACTTCGGGCGGGGATGTCACGCCTTAAACCTCAAGCGCGCGCACATCCCTCTGTGGTCGATAAAATTGCGACGTCTCAGGACGCGTCGCCGACCCATTCATTTATTGCACATGCGAAGAGAATAAACAAATCCCTAGACAACACAAATATGGGATAGAAAAAGCGGGACGACAATTTCACCAAAAGCCACATTTTCATAAACAAACTAGTCTATCTACAAAAAATCGGCTTTCAAAAAGAAGCTATCCTACAATCTACTAGTCGGACACATTCATCAATCATTCAGACTCCACCTCCACAGGCTCCGGGAGCTTCAAGTCCTCCACAACCCCATCGGGAGGGTCAGCTGCACCCTTGCCTAGAGCAGCGTTGACCACAACGGTGGGGATATCAAAACCCTGAATGGGACATTCCCTATACCCATTGAGCCCGTGGCAAAATCACGCCCAAAATCGATGAAGTATCCTCCGAGGTAAGCCCTCATCGACCCAAATAGTGGTCACAACCAGCTCATTGATCCGGTGACTCCAGGGGACAAGTGTGACGGCTGATATTACGATTCTATTTTCGATAGAATAAGTTGGGCTTTTCATCGACACGACTATAGTTCTTTTCCTTGAGCTGATCATTCATGGGATAACTAGTCTATTGGGTGAAGCCGTTAAGGAATCTAAACGCAATAAATTTGAGAATTCGACCATGAATTGACTGCTCAACCGTACTAATCTATAAGGGTCAATACGGCACGATCAAAATCGATCAAAGACCAGAGATAGGTCATTTCAACAGAGGTATGTGATTAAAGTGTGGGTGATTCCACCTGGTTACAAAATTTCTGTCGAACGGCATTAAACCGATTTTTCTATCATTTTTGTATCTTGCGCCCGTATTTGAAACCCCAAAATTTTCACGGCAATCGAGAGTCACCAATATGTCGAAGATGTACAATGTGGCTTGAAAATAATCGACCACGGATCAAATGCGCTAAAAATTTCTAAAAGCTATCCGGTAGGTTAGGTCACGATAAAATCACGTCTGATTGAAATTAACAATGAAATTGAACCCAATTTCAAAAATTGAAAGTTCTGGCATGTCATAATTTATTTTAGGAACGTCGATTCATCCTTCGAAGTTTTTTTTTTTTGGCAAATCGGGATTTTTAAATGAAAATTGAAGTTGGGCTATTTTAGACCGAGAAAATTAGAGGACCATTTTTTAGCATACCTTTGACTATCAAGTTGGTTCACTTGGCAAGAGAAAATGTGAAATTGAATGTAGGCATCCTCCTTGACATTTTAGCCTTTGAACTAAGTCCAATTGGAGAAGAATTGAGTTGGAATTAGAGGGGGAATGTTCAAAATTCGTAGATCCATGTGGGGTGCAACATTTCAGCAACTTGGGAGGCTTATTGGGGAAGATTTGTGAAGGAAAATGGGCTGAGGATAGGACTGAGGATGGTGGGGGCAAGTGATTAGTGTTTTGGATATTTTGGGGAGACTTTGAGGCATTTGGGTCCCCCTTCGGTTGAACTCTTCTCCTTCCTCCTTGCTGTTACTTTCTCCATTGTTGTAGTGTTTTGAAGCTAGAAAAACCAGGAGAGCCGAAGCTAAGAACTAGCCCTAGCCTCATCGCGACACACGTGCCGTCAGAGCCGCAAACCGCCGTCCCAATCACGCCTCTCGCTACGACTCCGGCCCAGCTCGTCCCGCGTCCCACGTCTCCTCCATCGCATGTCCATGCCCCGCCATGGCTGCAGCCCCGTCCGACCAGGCTGCCGTCCACCGTCGCCATCCTTGAGCCGCCAGCCGCCTTCGCCTGCCCGCTTAGCCTCACCTGGCCTGTTTCCAGCCAAGCCAAGCCCCCAGTCAGCCCTTTCCAGCCCAACATAGAAGCCGAACTCACAGCCCGGCTGTGAGCTTTGTGGCCTTTTTTCGACCCCGCCTAGACCCGTTAGATGTTGCCGTAAAACCCGAGTGTCGCTTGCCGTTGCGTCGTTGTAGGCTGTGAACTCACCGGCCCATTAATCCATAAGTTTACTTGCTAAACTCTGTTTATGGAGTTAATTATGTTTAGTGGGTAATTAGATTAGGCTAAGTATGGCTTAAGTGGTTAGTTTAGATGGATTAGTAATTTAGTTGGTTAATTAAGATTGTTAGGTGGTTAGATTAGATTAATTAAGGATTAGATAGAATGTACTATTTATGTGGATAGGTGCATTATTTTCTAGGCCCGTTTAGGTGGTTAGATTAGCATTTTCGGCCTAAGTATGCATTTATTGGATTAATTTGCATTTATTTAATTAATTTTTAATTAATTTAATTATTTAATATTTTCCGAAAATTATACCGGGATAGCCCGTGCCAAAATTTCGTGTTGATTGCGGTGGCGTGATTAGTTTATGCAATTGAATGATAATTTGTGCAATTGAGTGGTGATTGTTGATTTTTAGTTATTATTTCAAAATTGTGAAATTTTGGTATTTAATTAGAAAATAATTTTTTTTAAAATGCAAAGATGGTCGTTTGTGATGAGAAAAGGAATAAGGGCAATGACACTGATACTTATCTTCGACCATTGATAAAGGACAATGAAGTTATTGTGGGGAGGAGGTTGATGCGTTTGATGCCTCCACGAAACAAAGTTTCAGGCGCTGCGACTTTTCACCCAGATGGTCAATGATTTTCTTGCTTATGCTAATTTTTTGGTTGGAATACAAAGGGATGCACTGTGTATCCTTCTTGTGCTGATTTGATAGACTCAAAATGGTTTAGTGATGGAAGAAAGTTTTCTTATATGAGACACAGGTGAGGATAGAATCTGAATCATCCTTTCTGATTTGACAAGCAAGCTTGGTTCTTAGTCGTATAAGAAAAAGATTTTCCTCTCAAATTCTTCACTACCATCACGATTCACTTGATTGATGAAGCAAGCCTGGTGCACTAGGGGAATTAAATACATGTATCCTATTGAAGGCAATCATTCCCTCAATTTAGTGGTATCATATCCTTTATACACAAATACCATATGTGTAATGGGTTGTTAATGAGGTTCAACTCCAATATTTGCAATTGTTAGAATATTTAAATAATAAATCGCACATTCATCTAATAATTTAAACTCTTAGAACAGTTAATAGTAGCCTCGCCAAATCTCATATAGTATTAGAACTAGAGGTCCGTGCCTTCGTTGATGGACTCTTACATGTTTCCTAACATCCCATGCACACCCCCATATTTGGGACGATTTTGGAGCGTCCTATTCCATTGGGATGGCATATATCCCTACTGTGCTGGGACATTTCCTAAAGCCCATCTGAAATATGCTCAAAATTGGACACCTAGAACTCTAGAGTGTCAAAACTTGGTATGGGAGGGACACTTAAATCTAAAAATTATGAAATGTACATTTAAGTCTGCCAAAATCGGACAAAATAGATCGATTAAGTACCAATGGCGAGAAAATTCGGCCAAAATGCTAACGTGGCGAGACAAATGCAAAACAACGTCATTTTTGCACGTTGACATAACTAGAAAAGTCGAAATGACATCGTTTTGCATGCTGACGTGGTTTAATAAGCAAAAAACGACATCATCTTGTCTCAGTTTGAATTTTAATATAACCTCAAAATATTATTAAAAAAAAGTGCCACATCAACGCTAGTCATCCACATTAATAATTTCTTGCCAAAATTGGTCGGATAGTTTAATTGATAAAAGTGAAAAGGTTTAGGACTCAACTAGTAAAATTAAAAGGTTTATGATTGAATTAGCGAAAATGTAATAAATTTAGGACTTTTTAAATAATTTCCCTATGGAAAAGCAAATTGCCAAATCGTGGAGGTCGGGATCTTTGTGTCGGTAGGAACGAATAATTATCTCAGGAGACTCCCATAGTCAATGCATGCATGCGTGTTTCTCATTGTAGAAGATTGTCCCCTCATTGCATGGTTGACTGGGCAGTCCTTGTTGAGTTCAAAAATCACCATGCCGATAGTAACTAAAAGGTGAAACATCGGGTCATCTTTAAGAAAGGAACGCCATAGTGTGATGCGCTGCGATGTTCCGTTGGCTAGACAAGTAAGCGACTAGATCCTCTGGACGAATTGATTTTCTTCATCCATTGAGAATTATAATAACAGAAAAATGTAATATTCTTTACAACATCAAATGAAGAGTACATGCGCTTATTTATATACAAAACCATAGAATAATATATAAATTATAGAATATCTTAATAGAGAGATTTGCTCCAATCCCAATTAGTGAGGTTGAGGTTAGTTGAGAGCTTGTCAAACACATATGGCAAGGCAAAGGTTTAAGGGTTGTGATGGTCACACCCTAATGCAAGATCTTCTCCCTCTAATTTAAGAGAACTCGTGCCGCAACAAGTGTTAACTGTGCTTTGTGAGTTATCGGCATTCTCTAGAGATCCATGTTTCAAGACGCTCGATCCCTAGTAGCTTGGTTAATTCTAAGATCGTGTTGCATTATTTCTTAGTCATATGGAAAAGATCTTTCCTCCCTGATTCTTAAATATAATGGTTCACCTGATCATTCGCTTAGGAGATGAAATGAGCTTGGTGGATCAACACGATCTGGATTCATGTATCCTATTAAAAGGTAATCCTTCCCTCAATTTAGTCTCTTCATGTTCTTTTCACGTGCACACCAATCTAAGCTATATGTAATAGATTGTTGACGGGGTTCAAGTTTGATGCTCACAATAAATGTTATGCGGAAGATCAATTGTCTAGGGATACATTATGAGAGAGTGTTTGACCTTTTGTTTTAGATGTATTGATCTCGAAGATACATTAGTCGATTAATCCTATAGGAACGGCACGATGAATTTAATGTTTTCTAACGTCCCATACACACGTACCATCATTGGGATGTTTGTAGAGGAGCATGTTAGGATTCCACTAGGACAGCGTAAATCCCAACATGCTCAGGCCATTTCCCAATTCGTCCCTAATTACTCGGGGATGATTATTAAATGTCCCAAACGGGCACGAAAATTGTCCCAATCTGCATGGTTTCGTGAAGTGAAGGAAGAAATAAATTTCAAGTTTTAGAAGCTCACCATCGTTGGAGTTTAACATGGAACTTTCAAAGCTCACCTGCTGAATTTAATTGCATTTGTTGACAAGTCTTGTGCATGACGTCGTGCGTGGAACGGACATAAAAGAGCCACGTGAGTCCAAAGCAAAGAAATGTATTTGCCGTCAAGTACAAAGCCCTCCTTGCTTGAGATATTTTAACTTTTCTCATATACCTTGCGATGCATGTGGTTTGATTTTTTGTTCAATTTTAAATACTCGGAACTTTCATAATATAAAATAAGTTTTGCAACATAAATTAGAATATAATTTTTTTCATAATTTTTGAAAATTGGAGTTTTATTTTGCATTTCCAAGCGTCTGATCTACATATGTTATTTTTGAGGCATTACTTTTCAGGTCATTGTTATCATTCCCGGACTAGTTAGAAAGCTTTTATGAGCAGCTCGAGTACGAGCGAAGTTTGACTTTGAATAATGTGTTTCACATATATTTCAATTTGAATGGGTGAGACACTTTGCCTACATCGATAGAGACTTTGATATGTTAATATACAAGTAACCATTTATGAAAGGGATAGGCTAAGGTGCAAAATATTCCACCACCATACAACTCTATTAGTATCTGAATAAGTCTTGTGGGGCTATCATACCGTCCGCGTGAATTTGAAATTTGAACATGTATGAATTTTGTTTTTAACCACTTTGACAAGATCGGTTTTTTGAGAAATAATTATTAAAAATTCTTAAACTTACAATACAGCTAATTTGATTATAAACTTTTCAATTTGATCAATTTATTCCAAAACATTTTGATGATGATTTTCTAATATAGTTCTTTTGACGACATTTTAACCTAGAATTGCTTACATGACAATTTAGTCAACACCGGTTGTCCACATAGCATGACTGGTACTAGCATGGATAATTTTTTTATTTCTTTTAAATTTTCTGAATGTTAGCTTTTTTTTTCTTTTTCCTTTTCTTTATTTTCTTTTTTGATAGCTGTCTTTGGCCATTGATAGAGGAGGATGAAACTACTATGGGAGGGGGTTGATGAGTTTGATGCCTCCACTCAGTTTGCGAGCGACTCTTCTATGGACATTCAATGATTTTCCTACTAATGCTAATTTATCTAGCGGGAGTACAAAGGGACGCCGACGCACTACATTTACTTCTTGTGCTGATTTGACCGACTCTAAATGGGTTAATTATAGAAGAAAGATTTCTCATATGAGACACAATCGATTATTAAATTTGGGTCATCTTTTTTGAAACGAGAAGCAAGCTTGATTTGACTGACTCTAAATGGGCAACCATGTTAGCGCCCGGCCGAATTTTGGCTGAAAAGATTGAATTTGCACAATTTCAAAATATTTAGGATTCAATTGGCAAAACAAAAAATAAGTTTATAATTGAATTTGCACAATTGCAATAAATTTAGGATTTTGGTAATTTTCCCCAAGAATTTCTCTTAACAAATGCAAATTTTTTTTCTATCTTTAGTGTGGATGATTGAAGAACAATATGAAAAGAGGGAAAAGAAATTAAAAGACTTTTATTGGATAAACCGGCAATCTGAAAAAGGTTAATATGCAAGAAGAGTTGGACAAAAAGCTTAACAGCTCCATTCCAGATGAATATCCTTACAATCAAAACAATTAAGGAAGACTTGAGGTCGTCTCTCTCACTTTCACATCACACTCTCACTCTCACATCGAGATATACAAGAGCAAAGAATCTTTGTCCTCTCTCTCTCTCTCTCTCTCTCTCTCTCTCTCTCTCTCTCTCTCTCTCTCTCTATTGAAGGTAAATTTGTGGTCCAAGAAAGTTATTATGCAAGAAAAGTTGAACCAAAGCATATTCATACATTTAAGGAAGACTTGAAGTCACCCCTCTCACTCTCAAACATCACTCTCTCTCTTACATGCAAACATACAAGAGCAAAAATTCTTCCTCTCTCTCTCTCTCTCTCTCTCTCTCTCTCTCTCTCTAGGAAGACTTGGGGTCGTCTCTCTCACTCTCAGACATCACTCTTGCTCTTACATGCAAACATACAAGAGTAAAAAGTCTTCGTCCCCTCTCCCTTTTTTCGTACATAAATGCATAAAGTTAGACCATTCACTTAACAATTATCTCTCTCTTGCTCCCTCTCGCTTAGCCAAGTTTTGTTTTCACACACTCCAGTTAAAGAGTAGGAGATCTCTCTCTCTGCGTTGAGCTCGAGACTGAAATAATGACGATTCTCTTCTCGGTTCGATGTCTCTTCTTTGTGCTTGTTCTTCTCCACTCTACTAACTTAGCTGCCACTGCCACTCTTCTGCCCCAAGATGAAGGTGAAAAAAAAAGACCCACCGATCTTTTATTGCTTTCATCATACTGTTTCTTTATCTTTTGGGCTTCGACGTACACCGAGTTTTTTTTTTTATTTGTTTGCGCTTGTTTTTCATACATATATTCAACCTTAAGTACACGTGAATCTGACATCGTTTGTGCTTGTTTTGCATGATATACTGTTGTTCCTACGACTTGTCGGCTCTTTTCTTTTTCAGTGGATGCGCTGAAAGAAATAACAGAGACGTTAGGGAAATCGAACTGGAATTTCAGCGCAGACCCATGCGATGTAGAGAGTGAATGGGGCAACATCATCACTTGCGAAAATTTCACCGACGCCCACAACATCACCGCTCCCCACATCATCAGCATGTCTCTTTCTCTCAATTTCATGAATTTTACCATCATAGATTCCTAGCTAGACTTTGATACTAATCACATGATTGCATACAAATATTTTTATCTCTTTATAAATCGACTGGCTGCCGAACTGAATCTTTTTGCACTATATTAGTATTTCATTGAAAAAAAAATTAGCCGATTGTCTGATTGTTCGAAATGTAGTGATAATACATAAATCATTTATCATATTAAAATTACTCATGAAGTAATTATGAACATAATATTAATTGTTCACGGTATGATTATATAAATTTTCATAATTTTAATTAATACAACACATATTATGTGCTTAGAATTTAATTATATAAATTATATTTTTAGTGATAAATGGAAGTGTTAAACTCAAAGATCAAGATTGAATATCAAAGTGATGAGAGTTATATTCCCTCTGACTTTAATTGTAGGGTTAATTTCGGAATTTTAACGCTATTCCCTCCTTATTACATACGTCATTCATACTAATGCATGGTAGAGCTGTGCTTTGAGTGATGCATGCTTTTCACATTAACTATATATTCGTTTGCTTTAAACAAAACCTTCTTTTTTTTAGGCAATTTTTAAAGAATTTTTTTCATTTAGAATCAGCTGAGATTTATATATATAGCAATAGATGTGATATAGCCATTTGGTAACATCTTTTTGATGCCTAGTTTTTAATTAGAGATAGAATAAGCCTTCGTGTCGTTGCGAAAACAGATATTTTCAGGAGCAATCTCTTGCCGGCACCCTTCCGCCTCGGCTGTTCGGATTGCCTTACCTTGAGGAGTTGTAAGCACTCTATCTCCATTTCCTCTTTCTCCATTTTTGATCTTCTTCTTCTTCTTCTTCGTCATCTCTCCCTATAAACAGTGACGTCAGCCGGAACTACCTGAGCGGCACGATTCCTAAAGAATGGGGCTCTACGAAGTTGTCCTACATGTTTGCTCTCTCTCTCTCTCTCTCTCTCTCTCTCTCTCTCTCTCGCGTATGTTCTATTGATTGATTTGGAAAAACGCGATGATGTGGGTGTAGTGTTCTACTCGGAAACCGATTGACTGGTCCAATCCCGAAGGAGCTGGGGAACATATCCACTCTTTCGGAATTGTAAGTGACCACTCACCCCGACGGTCGCGTTTGGCCTCTTCGCTGTTTTAAATTTGATTGATAGTTTCAAGATTTTAACTTTCTCCTTCTGCTCAGAGACGTCGAGAGCAATTGGCTTTATGGACCTCTTCCTCCAGAGCTCGGGAACTTGTCCATGTTATATGGATTGTGAGTCTCTTGATGCAAATTTCTGTGTTAGGCATCGAGTTTTTATTCGCTGATGATTTTGTATCTGGCGAGGGAATTTTATCCATTGGCGTGATCTGTTGAGAGGTCAGCATTCGGGTTCTATTAACCAACGTGTTGTCATGGGTTTTTCTTGTTTCAGGTGCCTTACATCAAATAATTTCACGGGGGAGCTGCCTCAAACAATTTTTAACTTAACGAATTTGGAGTACCTGTTAGTTTCCAGTATCCACAAACTCAGCTAGTATTTACACATTTCTGTTCTTTCTTCTTCATATGAATTTTGTTGTTTAATGCATTGTAGGCAACTTGGTGATAATCAGTTCATAGGAAAGATACCCAAATTTATTAAGAACTTGACAAGTCTTGAAATGCTGTAAGGCTTAATGCTTCTTCACCTTTTAAGTCGGTCTATAAAGATATCCCCAGGATAATTCCATCTATGAATTTTATCATCAGAGTTATTGAGGAAGTGGATTGCAAGGGCCGATTCCCTCTGAGATCGCAGTTTTAGAGAGATTGTACCACTTGTAAGTTTGGCATTTCGATCTGATCTCTCTTTCTTTGAGATGTTATCAATCAAATAAAGCTCCTATTTGATTTTGATGTGCAGGAGATTAAGTGACCTCGATGGACCCGAGTCCCCAGTTCCAAAACTTGGGTGTAGAAATATTGTGAAACTGTGAGAGCGCCGTTCCTTCACAAATAGTTTACTTAATGCAAAAGAGCCAAATCGTCTTAGCAATGTGATAAATATCAGTGCTATTTTCTTATAGGATTCTGAGGAGCTGCAATCTCATGGGCGAGCTACCTGCTTATCTAGCAAAAATGACAAACCTAAAAACACTGTGAGTTGAAAACGGCTTTTCCCTTTTGCTATTCCAAGCTGAACAAATAATTTTACCCTTAAGGAGTGAAATTTCTACTAGTTTTGGCTGACTATTGGTTGTAGTTAAAGAACCAATTTAAGATGGCTTGAAGGTCCCTTACTGCTTCAATGGTGTTTTGATATTTTCTGTTGATATTGCTGAATTGTGAATGATGCGGCATTTAAATCCTTGGTGATTGTGGCCTCCGCTGTAGAATATACAGTTTTCGGCAGAAGTATATGGACTTTTACTCTCTCCGAGAATTTGTGGAACTATTGTCAACAGTTCTAAAAGCTCAAGCTATAAGATGAAAGCGTGATTTGTTATTTAAATATCCTAACACTCTCTTTGTTTTTTACTTTTCCAGGAATAGAAACCACAAGAATTCTTACCTTGGTTGTGGTGCCCATTTCATCTAATTTACTTTTGCTTTGATATGTCATCTTAACTTTTTAAGAGCATTAATGCAAAATGGAGAATTCTGGTGGTTGATTGTCTGGAAACTTTCCTTTTAGTGGTTTACATTCTCGAATCTCAGCCCTACAATAACTAACTGGAGTTTTATGCTTGACTGTTGTACACTTGTCAGCCATAACATTCAAAGTTCAAACGAGAGCATGGCTTTAAATGCATCTTTATACAAGACAATTCTTCTTGTTCATCCGGTCAACTTTGTAAGATTTTATAAATGCTACTTTTAACAGCAACTTTTTGCCATTCTGTTATGGCTCTGTTTGTTTTTTGTAGAAAACATTTTCCGGCGTTTGGTTTGCTTAGGAAAATGAGTCAATGGAAAATGTTTTCGTAGTCAACAAAAAATCTGCATCTAAATTCAGGAAATGATTTCCCTTTTTGAAAAAGTCGAAACACATTTTCCAAAATATGACTAGATATCGGCGCTTTAACCCGCAACTCTTCGCTTGGACACGGGAACCCCAATGCCTGGTTCTTGGTCCTCGGCTTTGACCAGTCATCAACGCCCGGGCCTGATCTATCGAGTTGGGCTCGAGGCCTTGGTGCCCAGGCCAAATGCCTTGGCACTCAAGCCCGAGTACATAAAGGCAGTGTTCAAGTCCTTGACACTCAAGCTCTGGTCCCCAGCACTTAGGTTTGAGTCCTCAAAGGCCGTGCGCGGGTCCTTGGAACTCAAATTCGGATCCTTGGTTAATGAAATGTTGGTTCTTATGAAATTTTAAAAAATAAAATCAAAATTTTATTACCTTTTTTCTTTCGTTTCTTTCTTTTTCTATTTCCTTCTTCCTTGGTCTATTGTCGGCCACAATGATGATCGATGATGACCATAAATAGGGACGAGCTCACCCGATTCTGGCGAAGCTCGTGTGAACTCGTCCCTCGCCCGTGGTCCATTGCTGTAGCTAGCCATTGCCGTAGCTAGTGACCTTGGCCAAGGAAGAGTTTAAAGAAAAAAATTAAAATATTAAAATATTTCAAATTTTTTGGTAATTTTTCCTAGAAAATCAAATCAAATTTTCCATATCAAACGTGGAAAATATTTTCTAAAAACGTCACATTTTCTGCGAAACAAACAGAGCTTTAATTCTTTGTTTTTCTGATATTCTTGAATGACCAAATTTCTGTGGTTCTGCTGCGGCTTATCATATATTCTATTCCCTTTCCTGTTTTTGAAATCTTCATTTTATTCTTTATTTTTTATTCACTCGAGCTCTTATTTCATTTTCTAAGCACCCCAGTATTGAGTCAGCATCCCTCTATTCATAAATAAAATATTGTGAAGGAGATGTGTTCAACAAATTATGTTTAGCTTTAGTTTTGGTCCTATTAGATTAGTGGAATCTCCCAATTTGAACTATAATATGTTGCATTTCTCGGGATGCACTCAATTTAGTGCCCGAATAGCATTTCTAGTAATATAAATTGAAATTTCCATTTTGTAAATTTGATTTACGGCAGTTTTGTATAGTTACAGCATGTGACCAACTTGAAACATGGATTTAGGCGATGAATGCCTCTGGAAATGAATGTCTAGTTGAAAGCATAGGCACTAGGCAGTTGACCTGCATGTCTAAACATCTGAACTGGACTTTTTATGTTCATTCATGTTGTCTGTGTTTCTACAATCCTCTGAAGTATGCTCAAAGAGTGTCCTGTGGAGTCAGTTAAAACTATCTTCTCAATATATATTCACATTAAATTGCTTTGCAGAGACCTCAGCTTCAACAATCTGAGTGGCAAAATCCCTGAATCCTACCGCAGCCTGGAAAACATAGGATATATGTAAGTACATAGGCTTCTTTTCGTATTTTGTGGAAGAATCTAAAATCTCAAGTTGTTCTAGTGGTGAAGCTATAGGCAACTTTTACCATAAAGTAGTTGAGCTATCAATAGAACTTAGACTGTGATAACATATCCATTTATAACTCTCAAAGTCCTCATGTCGTGAATGCTTATTATTTCACCATCCAAATTTTATAATGAATTGGGTTATGAATTTATGATTATTGTCAAGTAATTATTTTGGTGGGACTCTAGTCATGGAGCAAGTGTAGATCGTTGATATTTCTGTTGCTTAAAGAGCATGATTCACAAGTTTCAAATAGTTACTTGTTTACGCTGGAAGTGATACCTAAGTATTTGACAGTTGTATGTGTCCGTACTCAATGCATGTCTTGTGTGCCTATTTTATGATGTATAGGAGATTAAAGATAGCAAAAGTCTTTAGGCTCTCTACTTGGTTCTTTCCACAACAATGGCCCTAGAAGTTTGGTGAGTGCAGTTCTTAAGTGCTATGTAGAAGGTCTGCGGAAGACCTTGGTATCTTGTCCCTAGTTTTGAAAATGATGGGAAACTGTAGTCCTAAGCTTCTTGGACTGTTTTACATTTTGGGCATCGTCTCATCTTCCTGCCTGACGATTGACAGCTTGACAATAGCACATCTTCCTTAATTATTTATCTTATGTCTTAGAAGGACAAAAACATTATCGCAAGGAAATAGTTGATAACCTAGTTTGGAAGTATCCTTCACTAGTTCAGCTTTGTTTACTAGTGTTATGGTAATCTTTCTCCTTGCACTCCAAGTTTCGCAAGGATCAGGGTTTTCCTCTGTCATTGATTTCCTTGATCTTTCATCTCCAGCTAAAAGCTCTATATTGTTATCATGACTTAAACTGATTTTTTTCCACACCAGTAGTAAATAAATGATTTTAATCTGCTAAATAATGTGTTGTCGAGGTATAACTCTTAAAAAAATTTCAGCTTGAGTGCATAGAGTACATGAGGAACTGACTCAATCAAATAATTTTGTTTAGCTATCTGGAAACCAGTTGACTGGAGCAGTCCCTGATTGGATCCTGGTGAAAGGAAAAAATGTGTAAGCTTCGCTGCCTGAAGAAAATATCTTGTTTAATCATGAATTTGCTTCTAGCTCTATCTGGCTAATCTTGCTCTGAACCAAGCAATTATGCATTCCCATCTTGCATCTTTATGGTTAGTAGCCTTTGGAGGTAAATGGAAACATCATCTGTACCTTTCTCCTCGTTGGGATCTGTTAATTGGATTAATATATGTAAGAAAAGAGGCTGAACTGTATGATATGCATGAAAGAATATAAAGTGGATTTTCTTGGAAGTGCCTGGTTAGCTCCATTTTCCCCTATACAAAAGCCCTTCCTTCCCAGCTGGAGATCTCTCAGACCTCTTGGAATGATTAAAATTACGTTTGGAAAATTTTTTACTTCCCATTAATCATCTTTGAAAGTTTGTCTAATGTTTCACCCGCACTATATGATTAGTTACTTGGGCTATTTCTTGCTGATAACAATGTTTTTATGGGTTTGTGTATTTGAAAAACTCTACAACCAAAATGAGTGTACTTAGGAGAAGTTAATATTATCTTATGGGCGTAGGAATGAAGCTCTCATGTGGTAGTTTAAACAGATAAATGGTGGTGTGGATATTTTCTTATTAGAAGATGCGACTTAGCACTAGTTGGAATCACAGTTCTGTTTTAGCCTCTTTGCCTTATACATCATGACTGTTGTACTGTTACGGGTAAAAATGTTTTTATACACTATAAATAGTTTTAAAGTCTCGGTTTACTCCAATTAGTGTTTCTCCTTTTCATATTTTAAGATAAGATATTTTCAATAGGAATAAAATATCACTTTCATCATCTTGTGATGTTTTTGCCTTTCATCTTGCCTTACCTGTCCATATTTTGCAACTGGCCTGCATTTTTGTACATACCTATCATTTAATGGAAGTATGAAAAAAAAAAAAATCATTTGATGGAATGACTTTCAGTGTATTCTTCAAATTGATGAGATTTTGGAAACGGTTGACTGTTTCTCTGTGTAGTGATTTATCATACAACAACTTCACTGCTGGAGGCTCAGAATGTCAAGAAAGATCTGTGTATGTCCTATTTCCTTCAGTCAGTCCTCCCCTCAAATGTGTACTTAAAGAGTAACTTTTATCCTGTATGTGTATGATATTTCCATAGCTCTGCTGAATGTTGATTTTGTCTTTTCTCTACAGCAACTTGTTCGCAAGCTCCGAGGTTGAGAATGCGTATGTTCGGGATTAAATTTTGAACAAGAGACTTGGATTTCCAAGGACCCGCATTTTTATTGTTTATGTGCTTAGCATTGAACTTCATTTAGAATGATGATGATTATAACAGTAAAATCTTTGCTGACTTGCTCAGAACCTCATATTCTGCCACAAGTGGACTTGTCTCATGTTTGCAGAGTCCCCATTGTACAAAAAGTAAGTTAATATGCTACAAAGTCATTGCTGTAGAATAAGTTGATATGTTGTCTATCCTATGAGATTTTGTGGGACCACAACTAATTGTTCTAAAACTAAAGTTGTTAGATGAAGTGTGGACATATTTAATTGGGGAGACAAATGGGCCCTCGAAAGATTTGAACTCATGACATCCAGCTCTAACACCATACAAGATTTTATGAGACCATAGTCAATTGTTTTAAAAGCTTAAACCATTAGATAAAGATGTGATTTAATATTTAAATTATTCTAACATATCCTATGATTATTATCATATCCTAATTTGCATCTTTCTCTCTGTGTAATCTCTCATCAAATTTATCTCCTTGTCAACTTTCCTCTTGGCTATTGTGTCAATCTTTGATGGTTAATGCATAATTACTCAAATAACTTCAAAAGCCACCCACCTTCATGAAATAACGGGTTGCTCATAAACTGGGGAGTTTCTATGTAATTTTCCAATAAGTGAATGCTAGCTTATTTAGTGTGTCTGGAAAGTCCACTCCATATTAACAAAAAGAAGAAAACTTGATTTTTTCTCTGTGGCTGCTTTTTACTCCATCTAGATCGGTATAACCTCTTCATAAATTGCGGTGGGAGCAAGCAAACATAGGGGGCATCACATACGAAGATGATTCGTGGGAGGCTACACCTTCAAGATTCTTCAGGAGGGATTACTGGGCGTGCAGTAGCACTGGTTACTTCCCCGATTACGATACCGCTAGATATAGCTATACAGTTGAAAATACATCCAGACTGTCCATGAGTAAAACCCAACTTTACACGAAAGCACGACGTTCTTCTATCTCTCTAACTTACTATGGTTTTGTCTGATGGATGGGCCCTACAATGTAACCCTTCATTTTGCGGAGATAATGTTCACAGACGACAAAAGTTATCAAAGCCTTGGGAGGAGAGCTTTTAATATTTATATACAGGTAAACTCAGGGCATTATGTAGTGCCGGTTCTAATATGTAAAGCACATAAAGCGTTCAATATGTTATGGTTGGGAAGTTTATCCAAATATCTCGTACTTGCAAATCATGATTTTTTCACAATTTGTACATTCTATGGAGACTAAAAGTTTCACCTTGTTTAGTGTGGAGACACTCAACTTGATTCAGATGAAACATTATTTCAGGGGAAATTGATGTGGAAAGATTTCAACATTGAGATTGAAGCAGGTGGAGTTGGAAAGGAGGTCATAAAAAGTTTTCCTGCCAATGTGACCAAGGGCACTCTGGAGATACGATTCTACTGGGCTGGGAAAGGAACCACTGCTATACCTGACAGAGGAGTCTATGGTCCTCTTATATCTGCTATCTCCATCTATCCTGGTATGTAGATGGATGCTTCCATGTTCACTCGGTGCTTCTCTCTTGAGAAAGTTACTCATATTCATGTTGAAAAGAATACCCATATCTTTGTCTTGCACCAGAAGTCATCAATAGGCTATTCAGTTACTTGGTTTGGTTGCAAATGCCTACTGTTGGGATTCAGGCCATTGGCATATGTCACTATTGATCAGGTCAAGTACGCATAATAGCTGACTAGGGTCTATTATTACTCTTAGAGTCGAAAATTGGTTATACGTTGCTTTGTGTTCTTTCTATCTGAGCATGTTTTCTCTGTTTATCTTTAATCCTTCCATTAGACTACGAAATGATAGCCTTGTTCACTTTTCCACTATGGATTACAACCATTTCGCCTGTATTATACAGTACAGCCTTGAGAATGAAGAGTAGATTTTTTTTTTTCCTTTTCTTTTTCCTTTTGTATTTTGTATTACATGTTCCATAGATGACATCTTCCCGTGCTCATTTATCTGATAGTTTCTGTGGAGTACTCTGGGCGGTTTTATGTCCTTTTGATTCTCAATTAGTGTGTTCTCCATCAATTTCTTTCTGTGTTCAATGAGAAGCTACAGATATTTTTCTGCATTTACATCTACCCCATGTAACTGAACAGTTTTGGGTAAATATTTGTTTGTTCTTTTTCTTCACTGCAGGCTTTGATCCCCCACCAGCAAATCTGCTGGCAAAGTGGCTGGGATTCTGGCTGCTATAGTTTTTGTAGTTTTCCTTATCCTGGTTATCCTTTGGTGGAGAGGATGCCTTGGACGTAAAGATAAAATGGCAGAAGGTAGTTGCTTACCTAGAATCTCTGCTAATTAGTCCACGTGTATCTGTGAAGAAATACGAGAATGTTATGCACCCTGAATACATTTTCCCCCTTCCGTATTCTGGTTGAGAGGGAGAATAATCTCATTGCATCATTTATATTTCCTGGTGGGGAAGGTGTAATCACAATGCATCATTAATGCTTCATCTAGATTTACAATTCCCATAAAACTGTTGATGCGTGACATTTGTGCATTCCATAGGGAATTCGATTCAACACAAAAAGCCAAAGATTATTAGTAGGCGATATACAGCCAAAGTATCATAGAACCATTTGGTTTGCTCAACGAACTAAATTTTCATTTAGAAATCCGAAAATTGAAGCAATAGATAGTTGTAGGGAGAGATGGTAGAATGTTTCTCAGATGTGTGTGTGTGTGTGTGTACACACTAAGTCTACATTTCAAGACACCGAAAATAGCTGCCGGAACTTCACATGTACGAGAAATTAAAACATACAAACCATGCCCTACGTTTCCAAGTGGGTTTTCTGTAAGATTTTTCTTTTCCTTCACTACCAAATACCCTGGGACATTCTCATTTTACTTTTCAAAAATACATACTGCCAACTGATGCCATACTTTCCCAGAAAGTAATTTTCAAGATGCTAAGCTATTCTGTACTGAACTTGCTCAGACCAAAAGGTCACAAAAAGGTTTCCTGGAATATTGAGGAGGAATTGATACGTCTTTGTTAGATAGTGGATTACATACTTCAGCTGTTGACTTTTCCAAATTCTTAGAAGTTCCAAAACGTGTTGCAGAATTGAAGGGTCTAGCATTGCAAATTGGTTTATTTACCTTGCGACAGATTAAAAGCCGCCACAAACAATTTTGACGCTGCCAACAAGATAGGAGAAGGTGGTTTTGGTTCTGTCTACAAGGTATGCTGGAAATTGGCAAACCAAATTCCCCCAACTCCCAACAGAAAAGATCTGTAGAAAGCAGCATTCAACGTAACTCAATTTTCACAGCATAGATCTAATGCCAAAGTTGAATTGCAGGGTTTTCTGTTAGATGGCACCACTATAGCTGTGAAGCAGCTTTCTTCCAAATCACAGCAAGGAAATCATGAGTTCCTGACAGAGATTGGGACGATTTCTGCTCTTCAGCATCCACATCTGGTGAAACTCTATGGATGCTGCATTGAAGGAAATCAACTTTTGCTGGTTTACGAGTACATGGAAAATAACAGTCTTGCTCGCGCTTTATTTGGTAATTTGATATCACATTGTGCTTCATTGACTTCAGTTGATGACATGGCTATAAAGCGGTTTTGATGTCTTCTGATACAATTGAAGGTCCTGAAGAATTTCAGTTACAGTTGGATTGGTGGACAAGACACAAGATATGTGTGGGTATTGCTAGGGGCTTGGCATATCTTCATGAAGAATCAAGGCTGAAGATTGTGCATAGAGACATTAAAGCTACTAATATTTTACTAGATAAGGATCTCAACCTAAAATATCGGATTTTGGTTTGGCAAAGCTTGATGAGGAAGACAACACACATATTAGCACCAAGATTGCTGGAACTTAGTAAGTTTCTTGCTTTACGTTCCTGTTAACCTAATTAGGAGTCAGTTACAACATAAAACCATGGAGTTGGAACATATAGTCTGATTTAAGAAAAGTGAGTTGAATGGAGCTTTGTGATTGATTCACATCATCCCAAAGAATGGAGCTCAACAAATGTGGCTTAACTACAAAACTTTATGCCTGTCCCGCCACTCTTCATGTCAAAAAAAATGTTAAGTATGTCACATAACCTACCATTAATAATGTTACTCTGATATTGACTCATGTAATCTTTAATTTGAATATAACTGAGTATATAGGCAATAGAGCTAATTCACCCACGTTTCTATTTTATACCCACGGAAAAACATAAATAAGCATGTTCACATGTTTCAAAATTTTGCATTAACATGTGTGAAAAGTCAACTTGTTTATGAAAAGAATGTGATTAATTAGGGAAAAGGATATAGCTGTGAGTTTGTACTAACTCTAACATTAATTCAACAAAAAAGAACTATAACATTAACTAATTTCCGTTATCTCAACAAACTTAGATAATCTGATACAATTTCTGGAAAGTTTGTATCCTCTTACGGGAGATTGATTGATAATATCCTACGTGCTCGATTTACTACATTAAGAACAATTCAAGACAAATATTTCGTACAGTAATTCAGTGTGCCCTACCTAATGAGTTCACTTAGACAAAAAGCTTGTTTGTGAAACTATGATGATACAATTGTGATGCAATACATTTTAACAACACATATTGACACATATTATTAAGTGTTTTAATATATTTCCCCCTATAACAATCAACTTAATGCAAGACAATTTAATGAACATTAACTACTATATGTTAAAATTTCAATATGAATTATCTATATATACTCCTTTTGTATGAAAAACACAATTTTAGTAGATATGTCTCACATGACATTAACATGAAGGATGAACTTTCAAGTGAGTTACAAACAAAATAAAACCAAAATATACAAAGCAAGCACGTGCATTGCAAGGGTTAGAAAGCTAGCGAGGAAGTGAAAGGCTGTTTTTCTATTGGTACAGCAACAACGATGACAACAAAACTAAGAAGCTTTTCTGCCCCTAGGCTTGGCTTTACGAATCCTCCTATGGTCGCTGCCCATTTATTCACAGACCTTGGCTCAGCGTGTTTCCAAATCATTTTTCAGTCGGAGTGCCTCTTTTCCAAGTTATGAAATCATATATGAAGCCTGATAATTATATAGAACAACAATGGTCTTTTTTCTTTTTTTTGAAATATTCTCAGTAAATTCTATTAGAATTGTCATATTTAGGAATCTCTCTTTCTTCTGAATTTTAGGAATATTAAGTATGCACTATTTAAGGCAGTTACCTTGTTGCAAACACAAGCTCTTTTCTTGTTGTGCAGTGGATATATGGCACCAGAGTACGCGATGCATGGTTACCTCACTGACAAAGCTGACATCTATAGTTTTGGCATCGTTGCTTTAGAAGTTGTTAGTGGCCGGAGCAACAGTAGTTCCCAAAAAAATGAGGAATGCTTTTATCTACTTGACTGGGTAATCAACTCTATCATTTCAATTATGATCGTATCCATACTTAAATCTTTGCTTGTGCCGGTGGAAAATGGATTAAGGAAGCGTGAGCATAGTATGTAATTTCTCACATGCACTATTAATTGTTGCAAATGAGTGTTACAGTTACCAGCTATTGAAACCTGCTTAACGAATTGTTGTGCTGCTAAGTGCAATTTGTCATTTCAAATTAATCTAATTCTTCTTATTATGTTGGTCTACACTGAATTTTCCTGTAGATTCTTTTTTTGGATTGAAGAAGATTCTATTCCTTGAAGTTTGGGGTAGTTCAGTTTTAGTCTTTATGTTTTTATGCTTGACGTTACTCCCTGTAGTTCCATTGGTGCCAAACAAGTCCTTCGACTACCACACAATTTTGGCAATTACAATTATATTAAAAAGAATTCAAGACCATGTCTTGACTAGAATATCCATATACTTTCTATTGAGGTATAACTTTTTTCACATTCTTATAATTTTGAGTCCTTCAGTTAGATTTTGTTTTGCTTTGAGTAAGCAATCATTATTAGTCCCCGTTAAATTTGATTGTCACCTGAGTTGCATAATCAAGTATTTCTTGTTAGACTAGAATTGAGAGTAGAAGGCAATGGATGGTGTAAAACATTTCATGTAATGACACTGACAAATAATTCTTGCTAATAAAACTCAATAAAAGCTGGCGATTTTAAAGCAGTATTGGTAAGTTTTTGGCAACTAGTGAACCATTAGTAAGTGATGTTGGAGTTTACCAACTTTTAATCAAAATCGGTAAAGAAATCATGTTTGATCCGTATTTGACTCATTTGAGATGAAAAACTAGTGGGTGCTTATCAACTGCATTTGTCACGTAATAATCAAGACACATAATATACTTCATCCTGTTGTAGTATTTAGAGCATATTTTGCATCTGATCAGTACCTGAAGCTTGAAAGGAAATATTTTCACTTTTCATTTCTGTTTCTAGGTACGAGTTTTGAAGGAGAGAGGAAATTTGATAGATTTAGTTGATCAGAGGCTCGGTTGTCACTTTGACAAAGAGGAGGCGCTAGTATTGACAAAGGTAGCTCTGATGTGTACTAATGCGACTCCAGCACTCAGGCCGCCGATGTCATCTGTGGTTAGCATGCTTGAAGGCAAGGTTGCTGTTCCGGTGCTGGACTTTGGAGGCGCTGTCATGACTGAGGAGAAAATTGAGGCCATGAGGAAGCATTTTAGAGGTGACAAACATCAGGCAGTTGGAGAGAATATCACCAAGAGTATGTCCATTGATGGGCCATGGATCGGAAGCACTTCGTCCGCATCTGCTAATGATCTTTATCCAATATTTCTGGATACTGATTACCGACAGAAGAAAGGTTTGTTTTGTTCTAAGTAAAATAGTTCCCCAAAGAACTTGGGCTTTAGCTCTTGAATTTCTCTCCGAAGTCTCTCTTTCGCTTACATTTGAAACTGAAGGTATAGATAATGTAAAGAAAACGACGTGTTATGCAGTGCAGTAATTGTGTATTGTGAACTCATTAGTAGGGAAAGCCTGAAGACAATAGTTTGTGGTTTGGTGGTTGTATTTGAGCCGTTTCTTTCCATATTGTTATTCAAACAGAGACGATGTTGCGACTTTTTTTCTCTTCACACGATAACGATGCAGATGGTTGCCACTGCAAGGGAGGAATCTATTATGGAAGTTCTTCATTTGTTTGAATGGCGAGATGTGCGAAGTGGCATGTTCTTGCTCTGGACATGTTTTGTTCACTAGCTAAACCCGTTATATGTTGCTACTCAAAAAAAATTTCTTAGCAAACGCAAATTTTTCTGTCTTTAGTATGGATGATGGTCGGCCAACTTCGTCTTTCCCATCTTTGAGAAATGAGGAAAGAGAAACTTGATACTTGCATGTCTACACACAAAAAATTTATCTGGAGAAATTTGCATGTCCAGTTACTATTTCTTCCCGGTGGATTACTACCTCATCAGCTTACTAATTCCATTCCATCAGTGGTTATGTATTATGAGTCAATGCCCAAAACGTTCTTAGATTAATGTCAAAACAATCAAACAAGTTGAAACCGGAATCGAAACCTCAATGGGTTCAGCAGCTCATGCTAAGATTTGAGAGGTGGGGGCCTAGTGAATATTGATGAAGTTGACATCCCACGATGAAAATTGAAGTGTTCCACATCAGAGGCGGGTGATTTGCTGCTGCCGCTACAACTACAACCGAGCAAAGCAAAACAGCAAATCTGCAACCTGTCCCATGCAATCTGCTAGAAAAGGATGTTTACCTTTGTCTTCTTAACCCAATCAGTTCCTTCATACGTCACATGCAACCTGTCCCAAATTTCTTTAGCAGACTCACATGAGTATATGCGGTTATATTCCGAGGGAGATAAGGCACAATATAAGAATAAACTGCTTTAGCATATAAAACTTCTCTTTTGGTTATTTCTGCCTCAAACATAGCTTTGACTTCAGGCTTTTTGCTATCTGTATCCTTTGAGGAAGAGGTCGGAGGTCTTACACCTTCAGAACTACGTCTCACTCTAAGGGATCCTTGGATCTGATGAATACTTTTATCTTGTTCTTCCAGATGTTGTAGTCCTTTCCATTAAAGTACGGAGACCTTGTGTAACTCTGTCCTTCCATAAGTCCCAATGCAATATTGCTAGCCTTAACAAGATCGTTAACTCAGAAGTAATGAATCACTTCAATAAAGAATAACCATGCTCTGATACCAATTGTTATAGCTAGATCTATCACCTAAAGGGGATGAATTAGGTGATATTGCGGAAATTAAAATAAATTAAAGTAATATTACGAAGATACAACTTCTAGTGACAAAGAGTGTGGTGGTCAGATCTTACCGATGTGCATTTCTATCACAGTTAAAATAAAGAAAGTAAATGATAGAGAATTGCATATAAAAGATTATAATGATTCGACTTTTGCAAGCTTACGTCCACTCTTCCACATTATAAACCTATTGGCCGGATTCCACTATTAAAACCAATCGGAGGTTATAAGATCTGAGCAATGAACACTAAAGCTCGTGTGGATAACTCCTCACAAATTCTCGACCTCTAAATGATTACACAATGTTGCTCACAAAGACAAATGTATTTGATTGGAAAACACTCTTTCAGACTTTGAAATTATAAGCTTCGATTTTCTAGTGTTACGTTTATCCTTTCAACTTCAAGACCTCCTTCTATACTCTTCCCCATACAAGCTGACCGTTGGACATATCTTCAGGCGGATTATCCAACCAATCTACCACTTGGTATGAATCATGCTTAGAAGATCTACTTCCAAGTTGGTAAGGATGAAGCTTCCCATAGATTTTGCTTTCCATACAATAATTTGGGTTTCCATAATTGAGTGCTTCAACTTGGGAAAAATGCTTTGCTCATGCACAACATTCCAGGAAATCCAAATCTTCAAGAGATATTTTGGAAAATTTCCCTTGGAACTCCTTATATGTAAGCCAGGAAATACAACCAATCACCACTAGTTGTGGCATGAGTATATTGTCTCATTCCTAGCTGTTTGACATAACATATAAGGAAATAAATAATTAAGCCACAACTTTGATTCTGATTTACACCATCTAATCATATCCCATCAGACTTTCCTCCTAAAAAATACTTATCATCAGAATCAAAATTTTTTACTATGGATAAGTTTTGTTAAACTTCAAAATTACTTTAGGCAATGTTTTCTTAACAACTTACACATGATGTTGACATGGACACAAGGTTTTGTGTGATTCTCATGTGAGATACTCTCGGAGATCCAACCTTCGGACCTATTTTGTTTGGGAAAAAGTTTTAATTTTTGAATATGTTTGTTTCAAAAAAAAAAATTCATAATAAGGGAAAAAGATTTCCATGAAAATCGTTTTTGAAAAAAAAAATGTTTTCCCTTTTTTAGATTAAGAAATTCATTTTCCTTATATTATGTATGAATATTTTTCTTTCACCGCGAATGATTTTCAAGTAACACATGAAAGTCCCAAAAATTAATTTACAGGAATTTCTTTTACTCAAATAAACACATTATGTATGAATATTTTTCTTCCACCACGAATGATTTTCAAGTAAACACATGAAAGTCCCGAAAATTAATTTACAAGAATTTATTGTTACTCAAATAAACACATTATTCATTTCGATGATATTCAAAATAAAATATATTTTCAATTTTGTTGTAAAATGAGATTAATCGGTTAAAGAATTATTCTTTTCTTGATCGGATTGTTGATGAACTATTAATTTAACAAAGCAGGAAATCTATCAATTTTTTTTTTTTTTATACAAAATAAGTTCATTTTTCAATGGATCCATAAGAAATTCCTTCTTTAATTAATCGTCTTTCATTTTATATTTTTATTAAGCTAATATGTAGTTAATTCAATTTACTTTGTTATTGCTTAAGACAATATGAAATAAATATCTACTACTATTATCAAATGTATTCAATAGTTTTCGATTTTTTTTTCTTGAATACATGTTTAATTTGAAAAACCAAAAAATTAAATAAGAATGGGAATTTTGAAAACATGTTTGTGCTCTTGTATCAACTAAAAGTTTCAGTGGTTGGTCTGCTGCAAACCCTTTTACGAAATTGCTGAAGATGTCGATTGAAGCCTTTCCAAGAGGAACATCTTTGCCTTCCTCTCATTAGGAGGCAAAGAAGATGGTGAAAGAATTGGGGCTTGGATATGAGAAAATCGACTCTTGTCCGAGTGGTTGCACTTGATACGTAAATGAAAAGAGATATTGGGAGTTTTGTCCACTTTGTGGTTCTTTGTGAGGGAGATGAAACAGGATAATGTCGACGACACATTTGATGAGGAAAGCGTCTGACCAAAGCAGGGAAAACCCGCAAAAGTGTTCAGATATTTTCCTTTGATGAAGGCCGCACGAAGGATGGAATGTTAAGACATCCGACTGATAACAACATATCCAGAATATCCAGAATACCAGAATATGCGGCAAAACCGCCGAACAACATCAGATTAGGGTGAGGGGTTTAAATCTCCACCTTCTCAGGGGGGATGGGATGGGGACGCGTAAGTTTCAAGAGTGGGTTTCGACTCCCACGCCCTGCAAGAGGCATGGCAAAAGTCTGAGAGTGAGTGTAGAGTAGGAATAGAATAGGACTAACAAAAAAAAAAAAAAAACCATCAGATTAGGTTTAAGCAAGCGATGGCTTCAATGCATTCAGAACCATGAGTTCTACTTGTAGCGCACAACCAATCGTCGTGAATCAATCTTCGACCATTTTGTCACCGTCCATCTTGGTGGAAAATTACCAAAGCAATTCTAAATCTATTGCAATTTTTCCAATTAAGTCCTAAATTTTCCTTTTTGCCAATTTAGTCCTAAATTTTTTACAATTGTACTAATTCAAGCCATCCGACTAAATTTGGCTAGTCGGCACTCACATGATTGCCGCCGACCGATACTAATGTGGCAATTTTTTAATAAATAAATAAATATATATATATATATTTCTTTGTTTTTCTTTCTTCTTCTTATTCTAGCCCCGAACCGGCCAAACCTCGCCTTTGGTAAGGCCTAGCTGTCACGGGCGAGCTTGCCCTCACCATGGCTAGGCGAGACCTTGCTGACCTTAGCCTCTAGTTGGTCGATGACCGGTCGGGAAGAAAGAAAAAATAAAAACAAAAGTTAATAAAAATTATAAAAAAATAAAATATTATTAAAAGTTAACAAAGTTTCGGATTGCGAGCAAGTCTTCTCTAGAAGATCAATGATTTTCCCGCTTCTACTAGTTTATCTGGGCTGGAGTACGAATGGACACATTGCATGTCCTTCTTGTTACGGTTTGACCGACTCAAAAATTTAAGTCATGGAAGAGAGTTCTCCTATCCCACTTCTGCTAATTTATTTGACCGGGAGTTGATGTGTCTGATGCCTCCAAAACAAAGTTTCAGATTGCGAGTCCAATATACTTGCGTTGGTGGACAATATTAAAATAACCCTCAATGACTCGACATTAATCTAATTAAACATGCATTGAAGATGACGTTTTGCTTAAGTCTCGTGCATGACTTCACCCATGAAACCATTAGTATTTGGTCTAAGTCTAAACTTCTGTTTTAGGTGCCATGATTTTTTTGCTGTTGGTGTCTAGATTTATAATATGGAACGGAGATAAAAGAGGCCATGTTTGGCCAAAGCACGTCAAAGTACAAAACCCTCATGCTACGGTTCCAAATTCGATCAAACTTAGAACATGCTCCATCGACGATTCCATGACACACTGTGATTGGAAAATTTCAGCCTTTTTCAACGATGACTATGTAAACAGTTAAAAGTTTCTTCAAATCTCTAGGTACGCACATAACTTGGCTTTTTTTCTAAAATAAATTTATAAGCACTTGAAATTTTGATTTATTTTTCTATAATGTTAAAAAATTAGAGTTTAAAAATGATTGGACTTTTTAGAAGCCAAAACAAAGAAAGTCGTGCATGGACATATCCATCTCCACATGTGTCTGATCTACATATATTAATTGTTCTGGTATTAATTAATTGTTGTTATCTCTGGACCAGGTTAAAGAGCTTTTATAAGCAACTCAAGAAAGAGCATGGGTGAAACACTTGTCGACATCAATAGAGACTTAGATACCCTAATGTACAAGCACCCATTACTTAATGGGATAGACTATGGTGCCAAATATTTCAATTTCCACGACCGTGCAATTCAATTGTTGTCCTAAAAAATCCTAAGATATTATTATTTCGTTTGTCTAAATTAGATTCCAAGCTCAACATATATGATATTTTTGTTTTGTAACTACTTTAATAGGACAACTCTTTCCATTATTTATATTTAACATATATGATACCACCAACAACGGGCAAATAATATTGGGTCAGGGCCGAAGATTTGGACTTAACTGATTTGTAGGGCTTGAAGGGTATTTCATTGGCCTTCAAATTATCAGGTCTCCATGGCCATTCCCCCGAATGAGGTAATGAAGTTTCTAAGAATAATGGAATTTGGACTCCACCAACGATAAATTGTTTAATAACCTAAATCTGAGATGTGGTCATAGCAAAATTGTCAATGCTGAATCACACTCAAACTCCCCACATTAAACAAGCCCACAACGCTCATGGACTTACTAACATATTCGATCCTCAAACTTAAAAAAACGTACAGTCGTGAACTCGAATCACAGGAAAGTGAATGCGAACTGAGTGAACTAAGGGCGAATGTTATGATTTTTCTAAAAAGAGAACATCCAGGCGTTTCGGAAAAAAATAAATTCCTCAAACGAGGAAGTCCTTCGTTTAGGCATTATCACAAACACATGGCGGTCAGCTCCGATGCATAGCACAGAGACAGGTTTACACAAGCTTGGTTCAAGCATTCCGTCGAGCAGGTGGTGGGCATGGAATGAGAAGGTCGACATATCCGAAACTCAAGCTCAGACCAAAATCCGCAAGCAATGAACCAGCAAAACTCGACTTCAATGGGGACGACTCATTTGCGCTCAGTACAAACGTGAAAATCAGCAAGTCTCGGCCATCAATGAAGAACACGAACGAGCATCTAACGTAGTCTTTTCATCGAGCAGGTGGCGTGCACAGTCTGAGTAACAAGCGAAAGCTCAAACGGGACCCAGACAAACCGGAAGGGAAAAACCAGGGCCTAACAGCAACAAAGCATAACATAGTCGGGATCGAAACTCGCACGAACCGGACAACGGTAGCCCGGTCCGGCAAGCGCAAATCAGGGCACAAAAACAGAACGACGAGGGGGAAAAAAACGGGGCCGTCGGTGGTGCTCCCTAAACGGCTCGGGGGTGGCGAATGAGGGCGAGCTCGATGTCCGGTCGCCCCGCGCGCCTCCGAGCCAAAATCCTCAGGAACTCGACGCACCCGAAAGAAGAACAAACAAGATTCGAACCAAGACCTACCGTGGGTTCGGCTCGGGAAGGGGCCCGACGTCGGTAGGTTGTCGGCCGGGTTTCGAGTCTGTCCGTCGCCAGAGGACACTCGCTCGTTCTCAGTTTCTCTCTCGATTTCTCACCGCGGACCTTTTTTTCCCCTTGCTTTTCTCTCTTCTGTCCTGAACCCCTCCGAACTCCCCGGTCAGCGTCCAGAGGCCTCCTTTTATAGGCTCTCGACCTGGGGAAGAGTCAATCGGCGGAGGCCCATTAGCCTCCGGTCTCTCGCGCGCCGGCCGGTCCTTGGGCTACACCGGCGGTCCCTTCTCCTCCTCCCTGCTCTGGCGCCGATCTGTGCTCTGCTTTGGACAGATCTGCAGCCTTGTCACTTCGCCGCCTGCTCTTCTCTTTTAGCCGGCGGTCCCTTCCGGCGTCGCCGGTCCCTCGCACGAACGGCGGTCCCTCGCGTGCTCTGTCTCGCGCGGGTGAGCGAGGGAGAAGGAGGAGGGAGTAAGGAGGGGCCTGGGCCGGGGAAAAAAATAAAGAGAATGGGCCCGGCCCGGGCTGCAAGGAAGGAGAAGAGAGGGGGAGTAGGCCGGCCTGGCCCGGCTTCCTTTCTATCTCAAATTCTTTTTTAAATTTTTATGTTTTTAATTAATAATTTTAAAAAGTTTCTTTTTATAAAATTAGTAAAATTTAGCACTATTAATGCAAATGATCTTAATGCCTACCTGCCGTGTAATTTAATGAAAATTTCTTTGTTTATAGTTTAAAAATTAATTTCTAATTTTCTATGCAACTTAAATTTAAGTCGACGGCTAAAATTTAAGTATCGACAGAAATTAGAGAAATGGAAAAGACTATTGTCATTGAAGAACAATATGAAAAGAGGGAAAAATAAATTAAAAGACTTTTATTGGATAAACCGACACTATGAAAAAGGTTATTATGCAAGAAGAGTTGGACAAAAGCTTAACAGCTCCATTCTAGATGAATATCCCTACAATTGAGACAATTGAGGAAGACTTGGGGTCGTCTCTCTCTCACTTTCACTCATCACTCTCTCGCTTTCACATGCAAATGTACAAGAACAAAGAGTCTTCGTCCGTTCTCCCTTTTTCATGAAGACCACTCTCTCCCTCTCTCTCTCTCTCTTTAAGGAAAATTTGTAGTCTGAGAAAGTTATTGTGCAAGAAAAGTTGAACCAAAGCTCACTCAATTCCGGATGAATATAAATATATAGAAGACTTGGACAAAAGCTTAACAAATCCATTCTAGATTAATATCTATACATTTGAGGAAGACTTGGGGTCGTCTCTCTCTCACTTTCAAACATCTCTCTCTCTCTCTCTCTCTCTCTCTCTCTCTCTCTCTCTGGAAAATTTGTAGTCCAAGAAAGTTATTCTAGATTAATATCTATACATTTGAGGAAGACTTGGGGTCGTCTCTCTCTCACTTTCAAACATCACTCTCTCTCTCTCTCTCTCTTTCTCTCTCACTTTCAAACATCACTCTCTCTCTCTCTCTCTGTCTGGAAAATTTGTAGTCCAAGAAAGTTATTGTGTAAGAAAAGTCAAAATGAATATAAATACATAGAAGACTTGGACAAAAGCTTAACGATTCTATTCTAGATGAATATCCATACATTCGAGGAAGACTTGGGATTGTCTCTCTCTCTCACTTTCAGACATCACTCTCTCACTCTCACATGCAAACATACAAGAGCGAAGAATCTTTGTCCGTTCTCACTCTCTCGTAGAGGTGTTAAATGGGTTGCACAACCCATTTATGGACCCATTTAAGCATAAATGGGTCGTTAATGGGTCAGGCTTTGAGAAATAAGGCACCCCGATGGGTTTTAAAAATAAAAGTACTAAAATAAATGGGTCTTAAATGGGTACCCATTTAAGACCCATTTACAAACCCATTAAAGTCTAAAAATGGGTAGAGGTGTTAAATGGGTTGTGCAACCCATTTATTTTCTCTTCTTTTATTATTTTTCTTTTATTTTTAAATTTTTTTTTATTTTTCTTTCCTCTTCCTTCGATTGCCGGACGGCGATGGCGGCGTGGCCGGCGAGCCTCGAGGTCGGCGGCGTCGGGCAAGCTCGAGCTCGCCGGATGCGGCGAGGCCGCCGATGCCGGCGAGCTCAAGCTCACCCGACGTCGGAAAGCTCGAGCTCGCCCGACACCGGCGAGCCTCGAGCTCATCGGATCTGGGAGGCGGAGGCTTCACCGACGTCGGCGAGGCTCGAGCCTCACCGATTTGGCGAGACTCGAGCTCACCGACGTCGGGCAAGGCTCGAGCCTCGCCAATCTAGCAAGCCTTGAGCTCGCCGGATCCGGCGAGCCTCAAGCTCGCCGACATTGGCGGCGGGCGAGCTCGAGGCTCGCCATGTGGGCTCTACCGCCGATCGTCGTTGTGGTGGGCAGTAGCCAAAGAAGAAGAAGAAGAAGAAAAAAAGAAAAAAATAAAAAAGAAAATTATATTTAAAAATAAAAAATAATTATAAATTTTATTTTTTAAAGAATAATTATAAATTTTATTTTTAAAAAATAATTAAAATTTTATTTTTTAAAAAAATAAAAATAATTAAAATTCGATTTTTAAAAATAATTATTTAAAAATTATAAAAATTGTCCATTAAATTTGTGTTGTATAAAATTATTTTAGCAATACCATTTTTTTAAATATATATCTATATATATATAATAAGTTAAGTTTAGTTAAATTGGTTGGGTATGGGTCGGGTTGGATATAGGTCAAAATTTTTGCATTGTAATAAACGGGTCATAAACGGGTTAAATGGGTTGATTTGGGTCGGACCATTTATAACCCGATCCAAACCCGACCTGAACCACCCGTTTAACGGGTCTATTCTCTCGTGAAGACCACTCCCTCCCTCCCTCCCTCCCTCCCTCTCTCTCTATGCATCAAGCTTGAGAGTGAAATGATGATGATTCTCTTCTCGGCTCGATATCTCTTCACTATGCTTGTCATTCTCAATTGAATTTTGGCAATTTTTCTTCTCAGCTCACTCTCACGTTCATACTCCCTGTAGTTTCATTAGGGTCAAACAAGTACTTCCACTACAATTGAATCTTTTCAATTTCTGTTAAATTCAAAAGTTTTCAAGACCATGTCTTGACCTGAATATCCGTATACTTTCGATTGAGGTATAACTTTTTTTCACATTCACATAGTTGAGTCCTTAAGTTGATTTTATTTTGCTTTAAGTAAGCCAGTCATTAGCAAAAACAATCATTATTAGTCCTCGTTAAATCTGATTGTCACCGGAGTTGCATAATCAAGAACATTGAAGGACGAGTCTACCGTTTCATGTAATGATACCCACAAATAATTCGTGCTGATAAAAGTCATTAATAGCTGGCAATTTATAAGCGGTGTTGGTAATTTTTTTGGCAACCGGTTAACCATTAGTATTACTAACTTTTATTTAAAATCGGTAAAGAAATCATGTTTGATATGTATTTGAGTCATTCGATTCTTTTATCCATTTATAATACCTTGTAACGAAGATGAAAAACTAGCAGGTGCTTATCAGCTGCATTTGTCTCGTAATAATCAAGGGACATAATATACTTCTTCATGTTTTAGTATTTAGAGCATATTTTGTAGCTGATCAGTACCTGAAGCTTGAGAGGGAAATATTTTCACTTTTCATTTCTATTTCTAGGCACGCTTTTTGAACGAGAGAGGAAATTTGATAGATCTAGTTGATAGAAGGCTCAATTCTCACTTTGACAAAGAGGAGGTGCTGGCATTGATAAAGGTCGCTCTGATGTGTACTAATGCGACTCCACCACTCCGGCCACTGACGTCATCTGTGGTTAGCATGCTTGAAGGCAAGGTTGCTGTTCCAGTGCTGGACTTTGAGGGCATTGACTGAGGAGAAAATTGAGGCCATGAGGAAGCATTTTAAAGGTGACGAAGATCATTCAGTTGGTGAGAATATCACCAAGAGTATGTCCATTGATGGGCCATGGATTGGAACCGCATCGTCTGCATCTGCTAATGATCTCTATCCAATACTTCTAGATACTGATTACTGGCAGAAGAGAGAGTAAGAAATGGTTTGTTGTGTTCTAAGTATATTAGTTCTTCAATGAGCTAGGGCTTTATTTGGTAATCCTTGCAACGGAACTCTTAAATTTTACTTTGAAGTTTCTCTTTTGCTTACGTTTGAAACTGAATGTATAGATAATATAAAGAAAACAAGTGTTATGCAGTGCATTAACTGTGTATTGTGAACTAATTAGTGGGGAAAGCCTAAAGACAATGGCTTGTGGTTTGGTGTTTGTATTCGTGCTGTCTCTTTCCATATTGTTATTCAAAGAGAGACGATGTTGCAAGTTTTCCTCTTCACACAATAATGATGTGGATGGTAGCCACTGCAAGGGAGGGAATCTATTACAGAAGCTTTTCATTTGTTTGAATGGAGAGATGTGCGAAGTGGCACGTTCTTGCTCTGGACGTGTTTTGTTCAGGAGCTCAACTTGTTACATGTCGCTACTCAAGAATTTCTCTTAGCAAATGGGAATTTTTTCTGTCTTTAGTGTGGATGATGGTTGGCCAATTTCATCTTTCCCATCTTTGAGAAATGATGGAAGAGAAACTTGTATTTCTACCCGCAAAAAAATTATCTAGAGAAACTTTCTTGTCCAATCACTGTTTCTTGCAAATGGCGGATTACTACCTCATCAGCAGACTACTTCCATTCTGTCCATGGTTTTATATTATGAGTCAATGCCCAAAATGATCTTAGGTTAATGTCAAAAGAATCAAACAAGTTGAAACCGAAACCGAAAGTTTAATGGGTTCATCTACTTCCACCTGAGATCTAAGAGGTGGGCGCCAAGTGAAGGGAAAAGTATTTAAAAAGTCATAAATCTTTTGTATTTGTGGCAATTTAGTCATAAATATTTTTTTGATACCAATTTAGTTTTAAATCTTTTTATTTGGTGCCAATTCAGTCATTTTCAACTAATTTTAGCTGGATTTTGCTGACTGGGTGTTGATCGGTTGACATGGCACGATTAGCATAAACATGGACAATTTCTAATAATATTTTAATATTTTTAAATATTTTTGAATATTTTTATTTTTATTTTTATTTTCTTTTTTTTTCTCCTCCTCCTTCCTCCGGTCGGTCGTCGGACCTCGGCCAGGCTAGTGGCCATGAGGGCGGCCTCGCATGGGGCAACAAGGCTCGCCCATGGCTGACGAGACTCGACCCTTGCCAGCCCAAACTTGTCCGAGTTAGGAATCCTACTGCTGCTGCCTATGTATTCAGACCTTGTCTCAGCCTATTTCCAACTCTTTTTTCAAGCCTCTTTTCCAAGTTATAAGGATGCACTTGGTTCCCAACTACAAAGCTACATGTACCCTGAAAGTTATATAAAAACCAGAAATGTCTTTTTTTCTTTTTTTTTCTTTTTTTTTGAAATATTCTCAGTGGGATCCTATTAAAAAATTTCTAGAATGTACTTGTTTTTTCCTTGACTCTTGAGACCATGGTGTCATGATTAAGAATATCTCCTTATTTTGTATTTTAGGAAGATAAGAGGGACAATCTTTGGAAGAAAATATTAAGTGCTATTTAAGACATTTGCCATGTTGAAAACACCAGCTCTTTTCTTGTTATGCAGTGGATATATGGCACTAGAGTATGCAATGCAAGGTTACCTCACTGAAAAAGCCGACATCTATAGTTTTGGCATCGTTGCCTTAGAAGTTGTTAGTGGCCGGAGCAACATCAGTTACCAAAAGAAGGAGAAATGCTTTTATCTACTCGATTGGGTAATTAACTCTAGCGTTCAAAGTTTTCTTATTATGATATTTAAATCTCTGCTTGTACTGGTTGAGAGATGGATTAAGTGTAAACATAGTATAGGATTCATATGCACTTTTAATGGTTGCAAAGGAGAGTTACAGTTACCAGCTATTGAAACCTGTTCAACGAATTGTCATGCCGTTAAGTGCAATTTGTCATTTAAAATTAATCCAATTATTCTTGTTATGTTAGTCTATACTTTGAAAGGAGCAAGTAACCCTTGCAGTAGCCGCCCTATGTGTTCATGGTCAAGATGAGCGACTTGGGGTGGGGGTGGTCATGGATTAGTCTGGTTCTAAGAAACTGAAACTGGAATTTACCTAGTGACACGTTGAAACTCGAAACGATGGGCTGCCTCCTGAAAGAAGGAATCATGTAGATTCTTTTTTGGATTGAAGACAATTCTATTCATTGAAATTTGGAGTCCTTAAAATTTGGGTTGGTTTTGTTTTAGTCTTTATAGTTTTATCCGTGACATTCATACTCCCTGTAGTTTCATTAGCGCCAAACAAGTTGGTCGAGTACTTTGCAATTTGACAATTAGTATTGGCTTTTAAAAAATTTCAAGACCATGCTTGACGCAAATATTGATATACTTTCGATTTAGATTTGACTTTTTCACATCCATGCAATTAAGCCAATCATTAGCTAAAACAATCATTATTAGTCCCTGTAAAATCTGATTTTCACCTAAGCCGCATAATAAGGTAATTCTTGTTAAACTGGAATTGAGAGTAAAAGGCAATGAATGGTGTAAACCAGTGATGGACGATTCTCCTGTTTCATGTAATGACAAACTGATAAATAATTCCTGCCAGTAAAACTCAATAAGAGTTGGTAATTTTAAAGCAGTGGTGGTAGTTTTTTGGTGACCGGTGAATGTTAGTAAGTGATTAACAAGTGTTTAAGTTTACTAACTTCTACTTAAAATTGGAAAAGAAATCATGTTTCATCTGTATTGACTTGTTCGATTTTTTCCTTCCAAGTATAACTTATAATGAAAATGAAAAACTAGCAGGTGTTTATCAACTTCATTTGTCATGAAATTATCGAGGGCAGAATATATCTCCTTTTTCCTGTTTTAGTGTTCTGAGCATATTCTACAACTGATCAGTACCTGTAGCTTGAGGGAAATATCTTCCTTTCCATTTCTGTTTCTAGGCGCGAGTTTTGAATGAGAGAGGAAATTTGACGGATCTAGTTGATCAGAGGCTGGGTTCTCATTTTGACGAAAAGGAGGTGCTGGCGATGATAAAGGTAGCTCTGCTTTGTACTAATGCGACTCCAGCACTCAGGCCACTGATGTCATCTGTGGTTAGCATGCTTGAAGGCAAGGCTGCTGTTCCAATGCTGGACTCCGAGGCTGCTGTTCCAATGCTGGACTCCGAGGCTGCTATCATAATGGAGGAGACAATTGAGGCCATGAGGAAGCATTTCAAAGGTGACGAAGATCAGGCAGTTGATGAGAATATCACCAAAAGCACGCTCACTGATGGGCCGTGGACTGGAACTGCTTCTTCTACATCTGCTAATGATCTCTATCCGATAAATCCGGATACTGATTACTGGCAGAACAGAAAATAAGAAATGGTTTGCTATGTTTTGAGTTAATTTGGTTTGAAAGAACTAGGGCTTTATTTGGTAATCCATCCAAAGGAACTCTTAAATTTCGCTTCTAAGTTTCTCTTTTGTTCACATTTGAAACTGAAGGTATAGATACTATGAAGAATACGACGACTATTATGCAGTGCAGTAATTGTGTATTGTAAACAACTTATTGGGGAAAGCCAAAAGACGATGGCTTGTTGTTTGATGGTTGTATTCGTGCCGTTTCTTTCGATATTGTTAATCATACAAAGACGATGTTGGGACTTCTTCATGCAATGATGATGTGTATGGTTGCCACTGCCAGGGTGGGAATCTATTATGGAAGCTTTTCATTGTTTGAATGGCGAAGTTGCGGAGTCTTGCTCTGAATGTGTTTTACTGCCCGAGCTAGGCCTGTTGTACGTGGGAAAATTCTAAATAAAGATCTGAAGTGAATTTATTTTCTCAAATGAGAACCCAAAATGAATTTTGTGTCAAATAAGGACTCGAAGTGGACCAATTGTTTCAAATAAGGACCCGGAGTAAATTTTGTGTCAAATAAGGACTTAAAGTGATCAAGTTAATTTCTATTAAGGACCTTAACTCGCTGGCAGACATTTTCTGGTGATTAAAATATGGACAATTTTGTCAGAAATTTGTGATTGGAAAAAAAAGGGAAAATTCTAAATTAATTAAGTTTAGGTTATTCATTTAGATGTTTATGTTTTCTTCTTTCTTCTCCTCCGCTGCTCCTCAACCAAATCGCTGCCCGATCATCGTCATGACTCGATTCTCGTTGCTCCTTGCCTTGCTCAACTAGAGGAGAATTTGGGTCTCCACAAACAAAAAGAGAAGCATATGGTTTTCTTCTTATTTTTGAATTCGTGCCTCAATCGGCGAGAGAATTTTGGTCTTCGACTTTGCGAGAGAATAGGTACAAGGAATGGGGAGACCGTAGAAAACCTAGGGTTTTTTGTTTCTATTTTAAGATTTGTTAATTTTCCCTAGATTTTGTTTTGGACAAAATTGCCCAAAATTATGGTTGTCAGAAATGTTGTATGCTTGATAGTTGGTAAATATTTGGCTAACCGGCAAGCTCGGTCCTTATTTGGAATTGATTCCACCACTTCGGGTCCTTATTTGAGACAACAGATCCACTTTAGGTTTTTATCTGACACAAAGTTTATTTCGGATCCCTATTTGAGAAAACCGATCCACTTCAGGTCCTTATTTGGAATTTTCCCGTTGTACGTTGCTCCTCAAGAATTATTTTAAGGAAGTGCCAGATTTTCTCTCTTTAGTATGGATGATGCTCCGCCTCATCTATCCCATCTGTGAGAAATGATAATACAGAATACTACATCCACCAAAAAAAAAAAAAAAAAAAAAATTCTTTAAAAGCTTGCACGTCTAGTCAGTGTTTCCTACGGATGGTAGATTACTACCTCGGCAGCACATTGCATTTCTATTAATTGTCTCCCTGTTGTGAGTCCTTGCCTTGGATTCTTGATGACGGTTAAGCATGGAGGCTCACCAAAGGAAGGCAGCAGGGTCTTCACTTCCTGTCCATTTAATTTATAGAGACGTCGGACTCCAGATCACTTCCTATCCATTTAATTTATAGAGACGTTGGACTCTAGATGCGTTTCTTATTTTTTAGTATCAATGCCCACATTATCCCGTATCCTCAATTGATCAGTATCTTTATCGAATTCTGTACCTAACTTTATCTTCTTGGTATTCTTAAATTTAGGGATCTCGATGTGTGGACTAAATCTCAGTTAATATCTTTTAAGGACATATTTTTAGGTCGCCAAAAAGGTCTTATGTTAATGTCAAGAGAATTAAACAAGTTGGGGCCTCGTTTGCTCTCCTTGAAATCCAAGGGGACTAGCTTGTCGTCCCACGGCAAATTGGTTGACCCCACCAATTCGAAGTGTCAACATCAAAGGCGATGATTGGCTGCTACTCCCTACAACTACAGCTCAGCCAAGCAAAGCCAAGCCAATTAAAAAGAGATATATATATATATATGCAGCAACTTCCTAAATCCTATATCATCCCTAGCCCCGCTCCCCACCGAAAATGGAAACCAAATCCTGTATTTTAAGTAGCTAACTAGAAAAAGAATAACAAAGAAGGTACATTAAGGAGAATCCAACAATGCCCTTTATCTCAGTGGACCCATGACCTCAGGTTTTCTCTCACCCCCACGCCCACCTACGTTAAATGTAACCCAGAATCCAAAAACTCTCTCTCTCTCTCTCTCTCTCTTCAAAAAGAGCCTTTTGGGTTGCTATGTTTCAGTGAGAGCAAAATGGGTTGGGGTTGGTGGGTACAGAGGCAATGCAGATGGGCTCCTCCTCATTCTTTTCACTGGAAACTGGCTCTTTTGGCATTGATGGTATGGGGTGCGGAAGCAGCCCGGGAAGGTGTGATGGGTGCGTTTAGCTCATTGGAAAAATGTAAAGGCGTTTTAAGCGCATAAGACTTTAGCGAAATGTAAAGACATTTAGTAAACTATGTTTTGAGGAGTAACTTTAAGATAAATACCGTTTGGTAGAAAAACATTTGAAAAACTCTTTAGGTGATTAATATTAGTTTTTTTTTTTTTTAAATTTTATTTGCTTAAAATTGAAAAAAATAATGTATACAACTTTGTAAATATAAATTTTGACAATAATACTAAAAAAATCAAATACATATATTATTATTTTCTTAAAAAGACCAAACCCTTTACCCAATTTTTTTTTTAATTTGCATTTGCTTAAAATTGAAAAAAAAAATTATATATGCAAATTTTTAAATATAAATTTTCACAATAATACTAAAAAAATCAAATACATATATATATATATATATATATATATATATATGTATATATAATTTTAAAAAAAGACCAAATTCTTCATCAAATTTTTTAATTTTTAATTGTTTAAAATTGAAAAAAAAAAAAATGTATGCAACTTTTTAAATATAGTCTTTTGACAATAATGCTAAAAAAATCAAATATATAAATAATTTTAAAAAAATACCAAAATATATTTAATTTTTTTTTTAGCATTATTTTGGCATTTAAAAAAATAATAACTATGGCAAAATAAAAAATTTGAAGAATGAGTGAGAATAATTTTGGAAGAAAAAAAATAAGTTTTAGCATTTGACTAAATCTTTGAAAGCAAAGTTAGTTTTTACTTAGTATTGGGCTTTCAGTCTTCCCAATGTTAACTTTCAATTAAAAGTTACTTCAAAATGATTGCCAAATAGTCCAATATTTTCCCAAGTGGCTTTGGAGGCTGAAAATCCATCGGGAATATTAATCCAAACGCACCCGATGTGTTTCAAGGGAGGTGGGTGGCAGACCTGTCCTACCCTCTCTACAACTCCTCCGTCTGCCCCTTTATTGAGCGCAAGTTCGCCTACCTTCGGAACGGCCACCCCGACGTCGCCTTCACCAAGTATCGGTGGTAGCCCCTCGGCGGCTGCTCCTTGTCCAAGTACTACTCTCTCCCTCTCCGCTCACCTTTTATCACTTCCTTAGGTGCAGAAAAGGTGGAACCCATTATGGCATTGATTTGATTAGTTGACATGCGTCTTTATGTTCTGAAATGGTCCCATGGTCCCCATTGCAGTGCGGCTGCACAGCTCCCTCACAACAACTTATTTCGTGACGCAAAAAAAGAAAAAAGAAAAAAAGAATGTCTTTTCAAGGATTATTGTGCACACAAATGTTCCCGCCAACAGTAGACAGCAGCAACAATCTGTTCATACTAAACTTTCGAGTGATATTGCGCCCCTATCGTAAAAGCCACTCACCTTAAATCTCATAACAAAGTACATATTACTCCAGGTTCAATAGTAAATAGCGGATTTGTATGAGATCCTGACATTCGACATTCAATAAAATCGCACAATAAATAAAGATTTTGCTTTCTATTTGACAATTTCACCAATTGTAAAATGTCTTATCAATTTGTCAATATAATGTTGTTATATATGTTGCCATTTCGATTATTATCAAACACCATTTTTGATTTTTTTTTTTAAAGATAGATTTTTGGTTCATATATAGCATATCCCATAAGCTTTAAGTAAAGAGGAGTTTTCGATTTTCAATATATATTGCTATTTCGATATTAGATTATGCTCCAAATAAGAAAAGTTTACTGTCCTTGATTCATTTTTTTCTTATGTTACTGTAGTCCATATTTACATTCATTCTTTGTTTTTTTAATTAACTATTTACGTTCCTTGTTAGACATTATTTTTAAATTAGTAATTAATATTCTTATTTTATTATTCTAGTAACAAAATCTTTTCTTCATTTTTACAATCATTCCCATGTCCGCCGGCCCGAGGGATGTCCCGGGAGGCGACAAAGTTAATGATTTCCCACGCCTGCTCTGTTCCACGGAGCAGTGGCGCCGTGTACGTTACGGCAATAGGACGATAGTAACTCCTCGAGCGTTGATTGGGCCGTCTTCAACCACGCGTGGCAGAGCGCGTGGGAGTAGATAGAGCCAAAAAATGACAAAGATTCGTTTTCCCTGGGAATCACAAAACTCACCGGTGGGTGAGTGCCGTCAAGCTCACGGTTGGTCACCAGCAGCATGTGTTGAATTTGACAATATTTAATTTCAAATTTGTCGTACTTCGAGTGAGATTCACCAAATTCAACAATTAAATATATTTTAAACAAAAAAAATTCAATATAGCATATATAATAATACTTCGATTAGGAAGATTCTTAAACTTTCTAATGACACCCGAATCATATCAATTGAACGTAATTTGATTAATGAATCACTTTTAAACATAATTGACCCATTTTCAGTAAATTAATTAAGTGACATGTTATTAATTCACTTAATTTTGTTTGATTATTTGAGAAACAAGGCCCATTAACCTAAATACATACTCAATTTCATGTAAATGTGTGTACTTGTTGAAGGAATGGCGAGATATGCTGCATGAGTGGGGAAAAAGCAATGAACACTTAGACCCTAATTTAAGGTTAATTGATATCAACCACCATTTTGTGAATACAAATGATGACCGATTATCATTAACCACAAATTAACCAATTAAGTGATTTGGGGTGGTTGTTATTAGGGGTGTGCATGGTCGGCGGGCGGTTCCCGACCTAGAACCGGAACCGCCCGCTAAGTACCGATTCCGAAAATTGAAATCGGGATCCACCGTTTGTCGCATGGATCCACACAGGAACCGAACCGGCGGTCCGGTCCGGTTTCCGGGTGGATCCATGGAACCGATCTTGACGCGGGCGACGCTGGTTCTTCGGGATCTGCAAAAGGGTCGCTTGGGCGAGAGGCAGCGGCGGAGTTGGGTCGCGGGTCGCTGAACTGGATCGCGGGTCACAGGGAGGTTGAATGGCGACGGCGTCAGGGCTGAGATGAGCTCAGATCTATAGTCGTCGAGCGAGATCAACGTGGCTGAAGCAGGGGACGCCGAGCGTTGGTCGCGAATGGGTCTCGTGGGTTGCTGGAGTCGCAGCCACCGGCGTGAAGAAACGAGCGGCGCCATTGCGGTGCCGCACGTCGAGGGGAAGGCGGATCTCGGGGAGGCTGAACGACGACGGCGTCGGGGCCGAGATGAGCTCGGATTTGTAGTCGTCGAGCGAGATCGGCGCCAAGCAGCGAGGGGGACGCCGAGCGTTGGTCGCGGATGGGTCTCGTGGGTTGCTGGAGTCGCGGCCACCGGCGTGAAGAAACGAGCGGTGGTTGCGGTGCTGCACGTCAGGGGGAAGGCGGATCTGGCAGGGAGGTTGAACGGCGATGGCGTCAGGGCTAAGATGAGCTCAAATATGTAGTCGTCGAGCGAGATCGGTGCGGGTGACGGGGACACCGAGCGTTGGTCGCGGATGGGTCTCGTGGGTTGTTGCGGGCGTGAAGAAACGAGCGGTGGTTGCGGTGCTGCACGTCAGGGGGAAGGCGGATTTGGCAGGATGACGATGGCGGAGGTGCGGAGTAGTCGCAGGTCAGTGGGCGCGCGGTATGAGATCGGAGCAGCGCCGACAGGAGGGTGGCGGACGACGGGCTGGCTGGCGGCTTCGCGGCTCGTGCGGTGAGGCGGATGCACAGGTCACCGAGGAGGAATCGAAATAGCGAGAGGAACTGAGGAAGAGAGAGAGAGACAGAGAGGCGGCCGCGAAACCGAAGAGAAGTGGAAGAGACAGAGAGAGACCTAGGTTTGTTTTTGTAATTTTTTTTTTTAATATTAAAAGGGAACCGGTCCGGTTCGGGTGGGCGGGCGGGTGGACCCGCCCATGGAACCGGAACCGGACCGGTTCCCTCAAGAACCGCCGGTTCCGAGCGGTTACTGGTCCGGTTCCGGGCAGTCCGGGCGGATCTCGGGTATTTTGTACACCCCTAGTTGTTATGTATGCAATACAAAGGCTGATCCAAAGGCCCAATTTGAAATCAACAACTTGTTTGTTCTTGTTTGCTATTGTTTTGAATCAACGACTTGTTTGCTACTATAATTCAATTGGCTCAAGTGTGAAGTTAACGCCATTGAGGCACTATGGAGGAGTTGGCCCTAGTTCTTATCATTGAATCTGATCTCTTTTTGTACCCAATTTGTCACCTAACCATGTTTTAGGTTTTCAATTCAAGTTTGTAATAAATACTCCATAAGTTATAGGTTTTTTATGTTCTTGCACTTCGAATACTTTACTTAACTTAATGCACTTTCTTTTTTTCACTTGTTTCCTTTCTTAAATATTGTGAGTGGAAAACGGCTTTCCCTTTTTCCTATTCCAAGCAGAACAGACAATTTTACCCTTAATAAGTGAAATTTCTACTAGTTTATGGTTGACTATTGGTTGCAATTTGCAAAGAAATAGCCCACTTCTTTTTCGGGAAGAGATGGGAAATTAGCTCAATATCATTTGATTGAATAGTTAACCCATTTGAGATGGCTTGGAGGTCCCTTACTGACTTAAAGGGTGTTTTGATCTTTTTCGTTGATATTGATGAATTACGAATCGCGATGTGGCATTTAAGTGTTTGGTGATTGTGGCCTCTGTCATAGAATATATAGTTTCGCACAGAAGTAGATGGACCTTTTCTTTTTTTGTTTTCACTTTTCCAGGAATAGAAACCACAAGAATTCTTACCTAGGTTGTGGTGCCCATTTTGTCTATTTTACTAACTTCAATGGAGGCTTGTAGTGGTTGATCATCTGGAAATATTTCTGCTAGTGGTTTACATTCTCGAATCTCAGCCCACAATAACTAACTGGGGTTTTATGCTTGACCGTCGTATACTTGTCAGCCATTATATTCTTTGTTTGAATGAAAGCATGGTTTCAAATGCATCTTTACACAAGTCAATTTTCTTATTCATCTGGTCATCTCTGTGAGATTTTATAAATCCTACATTTAACAGCAGTTTTTTGCCATTCTGTCGTCATCAGCCATCAAGGCTTATTCTTTGTTGACATTTTGAATAACCGAATTTCTGTGGTTCTGTCCGGCTTATCATATACTCCATTTCCTTTTGTTTAGGTTTGACTAGGTTGCAATTTCTCCAATAATAATTGTATTGGACTGCAAAATCATGCCTTCCAATTTTTTGAAATCCTCACTTTTTTTTTTTCTATTTTTTATTCACTCAAGCCGATATTGTACTTTCTAAGGACTCTGATATTTTGTCGTCATCGCTTTATTGATGAATAAAATGTTAGGAAGGAGATCTATTCATTAAATTATGATTAGCTTTAGTTTCGTTCCTCTTAGATAAATAGAATCTCTTGATTTGAACTATAATATGTTGCATTCCAAGGAATGCATTCGATTTAGTGCCCAAGTAGCATTTCTAGTTGTATAAATTAAAATTTCCAGGTCGTAAATCTGATTTACGGCATAATTTTTGCATATTTACAGCGTGTGACCAACTTGATGAAAATTGATTTTTTGCGATGAATGCCTCTGGAAATGATTGTCTACTATAAAGCATAGGCACCTGTATGTCTAAACATCTGAACTGGACTTGCAGGTTCATTGATGCCGTCTGTGTTTGTACAATCCTCCAAAGTATACTAAGAGTGTCCAGTGAGAGTTGGTGAAAACTATCTTCTCATTATATTCGTCTCCTTTCCATTCAATTGTTTTGTAGAGACCTCAGCTTCAACAGACTGAGTGGCGAAATCCTCAACTCCTTCAGCAACCTGGTAGCAGTAGATAATATGTAAGTACTTTGATGCTGAACCTAGGCTTCTTTTTCTTATTTTGTATAAGAATCTAAAATCTAAAATTGTTCCGTTGGCCAAGCTATAGGCAACTCTTACTGTAAAGTAGTTGAGCTATCAATTGAACTTAGACCACGATAACAGGTCCCATTTATAACCCTTGAACCTGTTATCTTGAATGCTTGTTATATCACCATCCATATCTTACAATGATTTGGGTTCTGAATTTGTGATTATTATCAACTAATTATTTTGGTGGGACTCTAGTCTTGGAGCAGACATAGATTAATGATATTCTGTTCCTTAAGGAACACAATTCACAAGTTTCAGTAGTGTCACTTGTTTATGCTGGAAGAGTTAATTGGATCAGTGTTACTTAAGCATTTGATAGTTGTACGTGTGTGTACTTAATGCATGTCCAGTGCGCCTGTTTTTTGATGTATGGGAGATTAAAGATAGTGAAAGTCCTTAGACTCTCTATCTGGTTCTTTCAACAACAATGGTCCTAGATTGTTTGGTGAGTGCAGTTCTTATCCTCTATTTAGAAGGTCTGCAGATAAGACCTTGATGTCTTGTCCCTAGTCTGGAAAGTGATGAGAAACTGTATTCCCAAGCTTCTTGGACTGTTTAATAATGGCACATCTTTCTATCTTTCTGCCCAACGATTGATTGTATGACATTGGCACATCTTCCCTAATTATTTATTTTATGCCTTAGAAGTACATGAACATTATTGCGAGGAAATAGTTAATAAGCTAGTACGCCAGTATCCTTCACCATGTTCAGCTTTGTGTACTAGTGTTATGCTAATTTTTCTTCACGCACTCCAGGTTTGACAAGGATCAAGTTTTTCCTCTGTCATTGACTTCATTTATCTTTCATCTCGCGCTGAAAGCTCCATATTGATATTATGCATTGACTGATTTTTTTCTACACCACTAAAAATTAATGCTTTTAATCTGCGAAAATAATGCATGTTCAAGGTGTAACTCTAAAATTTTTCGGTTTGAGTGGGTAAAATACATGAGGAACTGACTCAATCAAATGATCTTGTTTAGCTATCTGACCGGAAACCAATTGACTGGAGCAGTTCCTGATTGAATCCTGGAGAAAGCAGAAAATGTGTAAGCTTTGCAGCCTGAAGAAATGTCTTGCTTAATCACCAATTTTCTTCTAGTTCTATCTGGCTAGTCTTGCACTGTAGTAAGCTATTGTGCATTCCCATCTTGCATCTTTATGGTTTGCAGCCTATGGAGTAAAGGGAAACATCATGAGTACCTTTCTCCTTGTTGGGATCTGTTATTTGGAAAGTTATATGCAAGACAGGAGGCTGATTTGTAGATTATACATAAAAGAATATTAAGTGGATTTTCTTGTCAAGTTAGCCCCACTTTCTTCTATACAAAAAGCCCTTCTCAGCTCTAGATAATTTTGAAACCTCTTGGAATGATAGAAATAACATTTGGAAAAATTTAATATCCTATAAATCCTCTTTGAAAGTTTGTCTAATGCATCTCCTGCATAATTTGATTAGTTGCTTGTGCTATTTCTTGCTGATAACAATGTTTATGGGTTTGTGTATTTGAGAAACTCTACAACTAAAATGAGTGTACCTAGGAGAAAGTTATTATTATCTTAAGAGCGTAAGAATGAAGCTCTTCGGAGGTAGTTTAAACATTTAAATGGTGGTCTGGATATTTTCTAATAGGAAGATCCGACTTAGTAATTGTTGGAATCCCAGTTTTATTTTTGCCTCTTTGCCTTATACAACATGTCTGTCATACTGTGCTGTGTAAAAATGTATATATGCACTCCAACTAGTTCTATAGTCTATGTTCGCTCCGATTAGTCTTTCTCCTTTGAATATTTAAGATTGGATATCTTCAATACAGATTAAACATTACTTTCATCAGCTTGTCACTTTTTTCGCCTTTCAACTTGCCCTGCCTGTCCATATTTTGCAACTGATCTACATTTTTGTGCATAATAATTATCTGATGGGAATGACTTTTAGTGTATTCTTGAAATTGATGACATTTTGGAAACGGCTTACTATTTCTCTGTGTAGTGATTTATCATACAACTCCTTCACTGCTGGTGGCTCAGGATGTCAAAATCGATCTATGTATGTACTATATCCTTCAGTCTAAGTCCATGTCTCCCCTCAAGGGTGCAGTTTTGAGTAACTTATAATCCTGTGTGTAAAATTTCCTTTTCTCTACTGAATGTTGATTTTGTCTTTCTCTACAGCAACTTGTTCGCAAGCTCGGTGGTTGACATTGCGTATGTTTAAGATTAAATTTTTCACCAAGAGACTTGGTTTTCAAGGACCTGCAATTTAATTATTTATGTACGAACGATGGAACTTTATTTAGAATGATGATGATTATAACTTTAAAATCTTTACTGACTTGCTCAGAACCTCTTATACTGCCAGAAGTGGACTTGTCTCATGTTTAAAAAGTCAGCGTTTGTTGGAAGATACGCAGAAGATAGGAAAGTTTAGCAAATCATGTCAAATTGTAAATTGATATGTAATATTGTCTATCTTAGGCCTAGAAAGATAGGGATAATTTTTTTCCTTTATTATTTCTTCCTTTGTAGTTAAATACAATGTATTGTGCTCATATTACAATATAGAGAAATACACAGAAATTCCTACACCTCATCTCTCTCGATTTATCCTTCGCTTCACATTTTGACATGGTATTAGAGCTTTGACTCTGACATTGCTTCCGCACCATCTCTGTTGATTGCCTAGAGGAACCCTATCCTGCAAAAGGGTTGCCGAGAGGAATCAAATTCTTTTGAAAGGAATTTTTTGTCAAATATGAACCCACCAGAAAACCAACCAGAGAACCTCACCTTCAATCCAGATGAACCACTGTCGACGACTCCTCAGACTTCCACTGGTGTGACCGAACAACAACTCGGTCAGATCCAAAATCCACATGCGTATTGGCAGAATGCTCCGGCTCAGTTTAATCTGGGTCAGCCATTTTCGGCGTATCCCTACCAATGGATGCCATATCCATGGATCCCAGGGATGAATCCAGTCACATCATCGCCGGGTAGTATGCCGAGCAACGGAGGTCCACCAGCCAACATTGGGGCAGACACGACCATCGGCCCGGAGCAGATGGGCACATCAAATTTTTCTGGAACAGGATCTCAGGGACAATCTGGTGCGGGACTTCAGGGACAATCCCAGGGAATACCACCTGGTTTTCTTAATTTTCCGTTCGCGGCTGCCATGGGACGACCAGAGCCCGGCGACGCGCTCTATGTTTCCACTTCCGACGGACCGGAGTTGCGGCTCATCAGCCACCCTCTCACGGGTCCAGAGAATTACTCAACCTGGGCGCGGGAATTTCGGCGAGCCCTAATCACCAAAGACAAAGAGGGTTTCGTCGACGGGACCGTTCCGATCCCGACCAACGAAAAAATGGGAAAACAGTGGAGAAAATGCAACCAATTAGTCAGAACATGGATCGGTAACTGCATTAACCCAGAAATCGCGGCTAGGTTACCACCAACAGAGGATTCAAAAATTATTTGGGACAGCATCCGAGAAATGTACGGCAAATTAGATCGGGCAAAAATTTTTTCGCTCCATCAAACGCTCAGCGAACTGAAGCAAGGAAACACATCGGTGACGACGTGCTTCAACAGGCTTTCAGCACTCTGGAACGAGTTGGAAGCCGCTGAAGAAAAACTGGAAGGGCCCGAATCAACCCTCCAGCAGTACAAGGCTATCAAAGACAGGGAGAAAGCGACTCGGTTCTTACTGATTTTGAACGATTCGTATCTCACCTTCCGATCGCAGATGCTGGTGATGGAACCAGCGCCAACCCTCGGCCGAATCTTCCAGCTTGCAGTGCCAGAGGAGAATCAAAGGCTTGCCTCATCGGACAGCAAGATCTCCGAAACCCTAGCGCTAGCGGCAAGAGTAGAAAAGGAGAAGGAGAAAACCCTAGATCGAAAAGGAGGAGAGAATAGGGAGCACTTAGGGTTCGCGGAGAACCGAGGGCTGCTAGGGTTCGCGGATCAAAAGCCCTATAAATGGGGCAGCTCGGACGGCTCAGATTGGATGTCGCGATCCGACGGCTCCAGAGGCACGCGAGCTTCGGATCATCTGGACGGTGGAGATGCGTCTGCTTTAAGAGGATCCAACGGTCCTCAAAATTCGAAAGGATATGGGCCAAATTTTCGAAATAAAGGCAAATTATTTTGCGATTTTTGCAAGCGGCCCCACCATACCATCGATACCTGCTGGAAATTACATGGCAGGCCTGGAGAAAAGGAAAAAAGAGGAAAAGAAATATCTGCAGCAGCCTATCAAATTTCAGGATCAATGAATTCTGCTAATCAGCCTATTACACATGGGGAATATCAGCAACTTATGCAGGCTTTGCAGAAATTGGATGTCCAGAAAAAGGGAAGCAGCTTTACAGGTATTTCATATTGCCTGGCAAGTACTATTTCTAGAAATACCTGGATTATAGACTCAGGAGCCAGTGATCATATAGCATGTGATAGAAGATTATTTTCTGCTGTTAATGAAGAGTTAGAAAATCCTGTCACTGTGCAATTACCCAATGGAAGTGTTGCCTATGTCACTACAACAGGAACAGTGGAACTTAATTCCCATATTGTCCTTACTAATGTCCTCTATATTCCGGACTTCCAATTTAATCTGGTTTCAGTGTCTAGAGCCTGTAAGGACAACTCTTGTCGAGTTTTTTTCGACACTGATACATGTCTATTTCAGGCCCTTTCGACTGGGACACTGATGGGCTGGGGTAGTCTCTCTGAAGGATTGTTTTTCTGGAAAAGCTTGCCTGCAAATTTTAATTTTCCTTGTAATAAGAAATCATTGTGTAACTCAATTTCCAATGATAGAAATTTCCTTTTGCACTCCAGATTGGGTCATAGTTCTCAATTTCCTTACCCTCATTGTCAAATTTGCCCTCTTGCAAAGCAATCGCGTAATCCTTTCCCTTTAAGTCAAAGTCGTTCGAGAAATATCCTTTCCTTACTACATATTGATGTTTGGGGACCCTACCATATAGTAAATCATGATGGATCTCGTTTTTTCCTTACCATTGTGGATGATCATTCCAGAGCCACCTGGATCTTCCTCATGCAGTCTAAAAGTCAAGTTGTGTCCCACTTGAAAACCTTTCTTTCCTTATCCAAAACCTAGTTTGGAAAACCTGTACAAAAAATAAGGACAGACAATGGGAAGGAATTTTTTAATCATGAATGTGCGGATCTCCTTTCATCTCAAGGAATTTTACATGAGAGCTCCTGTACTTATACACCACAACAAAATGGAGTGGTGGAAAGGAAGCATCGTCATCTCTTAGAGGTTGCCAGAGCTTTGAAGTTTCAAGCTTCTATTCCAGATACATTTTGGGGAGATTGCATATTGACTGCTGCTTATTTAATAAATCGAATGCCGACCAAAGTTCTGGATGGACAGTCTCCTTTCCAGGTACTTTTTGGAAAGAAGCCTGACTTGAGCCACTTGAGAATTTTTGGCTGTCTCTGCTACGCTGCTATTGTCGGGCCCAAAGATAAGATGGGTCCACGTGCTCGCTACTGCATATTCATGGGATATTCTACCTTACAAAAGGGATATTGAATTTATGATCCAAGTATTGGAGAATTTTCTGTCAACAGAGATATTATATTCCAAGAAACTATTTTCCCTTTCGTCCATCAGAACAAAAGTGGCACTGAACCAGGGCATTCTCCGACCTATTCTGTTGACGATGGATCTGCAGGTTCCAGATATATATTTATTCCTCCGCCGACGAATACACAAGGTGTTTTCAACTCCACTAACAGCACAACACCTTTAGAGGAAGCCTAGGATGAAAGACTGAATGATAATGAGATTTCTTCAGATCTACCTATCCCAGTGGAAATCCCTGACAATACATCTTCAGGAGATGATCCACCCAGACGTTCTGGACGTGTTACTCGACCTCCTACCTGGACTAAAGACTATATATGTGGAGTCAGGAATTCACCAGGTATTCCTTTTCCAATCTCCTCTTATGTTTCCTTCGATCGTTTATCCCCAATGCATCGATGTTGCATTGCTCGTATTTCTGAAGACCAAGAACCATCCAACTTTCATGAGGCAATCACTGATCCACGATGGCAAACGGCAATGGAAGCAGAATTGAAAGCCCTCGTGGATAACCATACATGGGATCTTGTTGCTTTACCTCCACATCGTAAAGCAATTGGATGTAAATGGGTCTACAAGATTAAATATCGAGCAGATGGATCGATTGAACGATACAAGGTGCGACTTGTGGCTAAAGGCTTCACACAGAAGGAAGGTTTCGACTATCACGAGACTTTTTCCCCCGTGGCCAAAGATGTCACAGTTCGCTCTTTTCTCTTTGTAGCAGCTTCTCACGACTGGTCGTTACATCAGATGGATGTTCATAATGCCTTTCTCCATGGTGATTTAGACGAGGAGCTATATATGGAAATACCTCAAGGCTTACGGAGACAGGGGGAGAATAAAGTATGTCGTTTCCGCAAATCCTTGTACGGACTCAAGCAAGCATCCAGACAGTGGTACGCGAAATTTGCTGAATCACTAATAGCTGCTGGTTTTCACCAATCCAGATTTGATTATGCTGTATTCACATGGACTCAAGGTACGTCATCTATCTACTTGATGATATATGTAGATGACATACTCATTATGGGGAATGATGAAATAGCTATCAAAGGCCTTAAAGGATACTTGCATTCTACTTTCCATATTAAAGATCTGGGATCGCCAAAGTATTTTCTTGGGATTGAAATTACTCGATCTAGCCAAGGAATCTCTCTTAGTCAGAGAAAATTTGCATTGGAGATCATTTCAGAAGTAGGATTATCTGGGTGTAAGCCAGCTGTAGTGCCTATTGAACAAAATGTCAAGCTGACAACCGCTGATTATGATGTTGAAGTGCCTCAAGAGGCAGACCCTACTCTCAAAGATCCTTTGGGCTATCAGAAGCTTGTCGGGAAGCTCATATATTTGACTATGACTAGACCAGACATAAGTTACGCTGTGCAGACACTTAGTCAGTTCATGCATAAGCCAAAAGAGTCTCATATGAATGCCGCGCTGAAAGTCGTGAGATACTTGAAGAAATGTCCTGGTCTTGGGATTCTTCTCTCTAGGAAGTGTGACATGAAAATGATCGCATATTGCGATGCAGATTATGCAACCTGTCCTATGAGCAGAAGGTCAATAATGGGTTTTTGTATCAAATTGGGGGATTCTTTACTTTCCTGGAGAACGAAGAAACAACCAACTGTCTCGTTATCTTCGACAGAGGCAGAATATCGAGCCATGGCTAAAACCACATGTGAAATAGTGTGGTTGAGAGGGTTACTTCAGGATCTTGGAGTGCATGTCAAGGGACCAACAAGATTGTTCTGCGACAATGATGCAGCTCTCAAACTTGCATCCAATCCTATCGTGCATGAGAGAACAAAGCACATTGAAGTCGATTGTCATTTCACCCGAGAAAAAATCCAGGAAGGGATGATTGAGACACAAGGGATTGGAACGCAAGAACAACCGGCGGATGTCTTCACCAAACCTCTGTGTCAAAAATAGCATGCGTATCTCTTGAGCAAGCTAGGCGTCTTGGACATCTACAAGCCACCAGCTTGAGGGGGAGTGTTGGAAGATACGCAGAAGATAGGAAAGTTTAGCAAATCATGTCAAATTGTAAATTGATATGTAATATTGTCTATCTTAGGCCTAGAAAGATAGGGATAATTTTTTTCCTTTATTATTTCTTCCTTTGTAGTTAAATACAATGTATTGTGCTCATATTACAATATAGAGAAATACACAGAAATTCCTACACCTCATCTCTCTCGATTTATCCTTCGCTTCACATTTTGACAGCGTTGTCAAAAAAGTAAGTTGATCTACTGTATATCCTATCATTATCATCAGATCCTGATACTGCATCATACTCTGTGTATTTTTGCGTCAAATTTGTCTCCTTATCAACTCTCTTCTTGGCTATTGTATCAATCTTTGATGGTTAATGCACAATTGCTCTAGAAATTTTAAAAGGCGCCTCCATGAAATAGTTTGTTCCTCATAAACTTGGGAGTTTCTATGTGATTTTCCAGTAAGGGAATGCAAGTTCATTTAATGTGTCTGGAAAGTCCACTCCACACTAAGAAAAAGAGGAAAACTTTTTTTTGTCTTTGTGGCTGTTTCTTTACCTCATCCAGATCGGTATAACCTCTTCATAAATTGCGGTGGGAGCAAAGTAACAATAGGTCGCAACACATACAGCAATGATACAGAGGCGCCTATGATATAGCTAGTATAAGTACCTAGAGGGGGGTGAATAGGTATATAAAAGATTTTTCTCGATAATTGCACAATACTAGATAGTTGATAGATTTGAGACAAACAATAATCAAAGTAAGACTGAGAGAAGGGAAGAGAGAATTGAACACGCGGTTTATAGTGGTTCGGCTTATTTCAAGCCTACGTCCACTCTTTCGCACCGATGCCTATTGGCTGGATTCCACTATGAACAAAGAGATGTTACAGGCGTTGTTCTTCCTTGATTTCTCGGTGTAGGTGATCTACCACACTCGCTCAAGGTATCACTAAGTATAGACACTCTTTGTGTATACGATTTCGCTCAAAATGTATCGACTAATAATCAAGGTGCTTCAGACTCTGAAATTTCTCTATCGATCATGCACTAAAGCAACTAGAACGTCTTCCTTTTATACTCCTTTATGCCATCATACCCGTTGGCACTTACCAAAGGAATTCCTCCAATCTACCCGTTGGACGGAATCAATCAAGAAGATCATTCGAGCTATTAAAGGAACCTGACGATAGCCCATCAATCCTGTTCGCCCATACAATCAGGATCTTGGTTTCCAAGAATAGAACCTTCCAAGAATATTTCGTTGACCATCGGATCTTCAAACGATCTTGATTACGAATAAAAGAATCCGTTATATTTATCCAGCCAAGAGATCTTCTCCAGAGGATAGGACTAAATCCTCAACCAAATACTTCGGCTCGGATTGCCTTCATCACTAGATTAGAAAAACGTCAATGAGAATAGTCTTGAGTCTTGAGTCTTGAGTCTTTGAGTCCGGTGATATGAAAGTCTTTAGACTCTAAACGAATGTCTGCAATTATCCGTACTAGACCGATAGAAACGTTTTGTCGCTTCAAAATATTCGGAAAGATTTCTCCAACAGGTCTCCCCCTTTTTGATGGTGACAAAACTTTCCTGTAGATTTGAACAACTTTGACCTGCAAAACATTACTCAAGCAATATGGCTATCTCATAAAGATTAATAAATCAACCGACTCTGCATCCACGAAAAATCGGTTAGTCTTTCATGAGTAAGACCATACAACAACACTTGATATAAATGCAAACAGTCAAGCATCAAAATCCACACCCAAGTCAGTCAAATTCAAGTTCACACCCAAGTCATACTCAAAAACAAACATTCAAACACACAAAAGAAATTTAAAGTCAAAGTTTAAAGAGTTCAAATTGCAATTCTCCCCCTTTTTGTCATCATTAAAAAGGTGAGAAAAGAGTCAAGTCTCGCTTTGGGAATGCGCACAACTGAAATCTCCCATCGACTGTACGATGCCTTCCAGCCTCTTTAAGTCTTCCCGTAGATGAGCCACCTCTTCTCCTTTGGCATTGGCTTGAATTTGAAGAGCGAGGTCTTTCATTTGATCCGCCAGGGTAACAGAAGATGCTTGTCCAGCATTCTTCAGGACTTGAAGTTCACAGTCCAGAGCATAGATTTGACCCCGCATTTCCAGAAGAACATCAAGGATACGACGAAAATCTGCTGTATTGTCCGTCTGTGTGCTCGCATTTGCTCTCTCGGATGGAGTGAAGGCAGACGATGGAACTTCGGTGTAATCTTGCAGATTTGGTGTTGACGTATCATGTCCTTCCTCAGGCATTTGAGAAGCCTGAAAATCTTCTGGATTTGCTGGTGAGCGACTCACACCTTCACTGTTGACAGCATGTGGTGTAGTCCTTTCTTGCTCGCCATCTCCCCCTGTCTCTAGGACCTCAAATGGGGAAGAGTGATGGTCATGCTCTTCAGCATCTTGATTCCCTTTCTCTCCGGCTTCATCTGCAGACTTTTCTTTCACTGCTTCTCCTTCTTCTTCAGCTTCTTTCTCTTTCTCTTGTTGCTCCTCTGCTTCTCTGTTCTTTGCTTGCTCCTCTTCTTCTCTCTGTTCTTTTTCCTCTGCTTCTTTCCCTTTCTTCTGATGTTCTGTTGATTCAGGTACAGAACGTCTGGTCCTTTTCAATGCAGAGATAGTGAGATCTTCCTCTTCATCTTCATCCTCCAAGATAAGAGTTCTTTTCTTTTTGGATGGAGCACCCATGGGCTCCTTCCCTTTTCTCTTTGATGCAGAAGATATTGGAGTCTTCACTCTGAACTTCTCCATTGCCTTAGCAAGCTCTTTCAGACACATTTTTGTCAGCATTTTCAAACCTACCACCATTTTGTCGCATGGTCGAACACAAAGAGTATGTGGAGGTTCAATGTTCAAGTGTCTGAAGATCTTGGTCACAAGACCTGGGTAAGGCAATTGGCCCTTGTCCTTCACCATTGCTCTGTACATGTGAAAGAGAATGGTGTGAGGGAGAGAGAACTTCTTCCCTGTATTGATCGCGTACATCAATTTCGCCTCGGAGTTAGACACGTCAGTCTTGGATGTAGACTTTGGCCTGATACAGTTGATCACAATTTTGTGAAGCAAGATGTTGATGGCACGCATTCTTGAGTAGGTAATTCTTCCCTCTGTATCCCTGTCTTTGACAAGCTCCAATGAGGCACGAGCAATCGAAACTTTGATTGGTTGATAGCGTCCTCTTTCAACTCCAATTATATCTGCTAACATGTCCACATCTACCACATAGTCTTGGTCTCGAACACTGAAGGATATTCTATTCGCATCTAAAAAGCTAAGATTCGAATAGAAGTATGCTGTCAATTGCGCATAACCGTCTGTGGTATCGGAGCAAAATTGCTCAAGTTGAAGCAGATTGAACTTCTCCCTTAAGTTCACATTAATGGCATCCAAGAAATCGAAATCAACACTCCTAGGGTTTATCACCCCTCGTTTCAACGATCAAGAACAGATTCTCCTGTTCCTTCGATTTAAACAAATCCATCATTTTTCCCTTCACCTTCGCAGCAACACCCATTCTAGGTTGAAATTCACCGAACATTTTATCATCATCGTTCCCGTCGGTCGGATTCGGTCCGATACACGAGGGTCACTTGGAATGTTCGCAAGTGCTTCCTCGCCTTTCCTTTGGGAGCAATTCCCAAATCCTCCATTTGTCGCAAAAATATATACTCATTCCCATAATTCTTATCTTTAAGGAAATCATCTACGTAGTTCAGCGGAGTCCCAGTGCTCTTCAACGCACAATAGAGCTTGTAAATAAAAGAGGGTTTTTGGACTCTTACAGGGTCTGCGTCCTCGATTATTTCTTCCTCCGGTTGATGACCCGCACCTTGTGGGGTAGATGGTGTTGAGTGACGTGGTGGAGAGTGAATCGGGCTCGTTGCCGACTCGGTAAATCTTCTTCTTCGGTGAGATCGAAATGGGTAGGCCCCTCCCTCATTCTCTCGTAGTCCCCCGTTCGCGATTCTTGAAGACTTCCTCGAAGAAGACATCCTTCCTTGTCGTTGAAAGATTCCTTTACTCGCTTTCCCAAGAAAGATGACAACTTTCTCGAAGATGAACACGAAGTAGAGACAGATTGGGAGGAGAATGCCTTTTTAGGGTTTTGAAGTTTAAGCGAGGAAAACTGTATATATATATAACTCAGTTTAAAAAGGAAAAACCAATCGGCACAAAGGAAAGTGAACAGACGCCTCTTTTTAAAATCGATAACTGCCAAATAGAAGTTAATCTTTTTGAAAAGACAAGATTCCGTTTTTCACGGAAATTATAAATTAACTGAACTAATGATCGTACCTTTTCGAGATTGAATATAATAACAACTTACAGTCTATAGCCATGAATATCTGAGTCTGAGGGTTGGAGAGTCTCTAGACTTTAACTTCCTCAAGTTTCAAAATGTTGAGTCTGGAACGGATAAAATCGAATTGATTCTTCTCCAAAGGCTTTGTGAATATATCCGCTAGTTGATTTTTTGAATCAACAAATTGAATCGAGATTTCTCCATTTTGAACATGATCTCTAATGAAATGATGTCGAATCTCTATATGCTTTGCTCTTGAATGAAGGATTGGATTTTTAGTGAGATTGATTGCGCTGGTGTTGTCACATCTAATCTCTCGTGCATGAGTCTTCAATTCCAAAGTCTTGTAGCTGTTGTTTTATCCATAGAATTTGCGAACAGCAACTTCCAAGAGCTACATACTCGCTTCGTTGTTGAGAGAGCCACGGTGCTTTGTTTCCTTGAAAACCAAGACACCGTCCCCTTCCAAGCAACCGGCAAGTTCCCGAAGTGCTCTTTCTATCGACTCCAGCAACCGGTCGGATCTCGCCTCGAATATCCCGAAGATTAAAGTCTCCCTTCTTAGGATACCAAAGACCGATGCTTGGAGATGAAGCAACGTATTTGATAATACGTTTCGCAGCACTGAGATGGGATTCTCTAGGATTTGATTGAAACCTAGCACGGATGCAAACACTCAACAAAATGTCGAGTCTAGAAGCGAAGATAAAGAAGTGAACCAATGATGCTTCGTACAGCTTTTGATCAACTTTCTTCCCTTCTTCATCTTTGTCTATCTTCAAAGAACTTGACATCGGTATGTCGGTCTTTTTGCAATTTTCCAATCCAAACATTTTAACAAGATCATTAGCATATTTTTCTTGATAAATAAAGGTTCATTCCTTCAATTGTTTTACTTGAAGACCAAGAAAGAATGTTAGCTCTCCCATCATACTCATTTCAAACTCATCCTGCATAGACTTTGAAAATTTCTTGCACAGACTTTCATTAGAGGATCCAAAAATAATATCGTCCACATATATTTGAACAAGTAAAAAGCTTTTGTTTTCCTTTTTGATAAATAAAGTAGTATCTACTTTACCTTTGACAAAACCATTCTGTATTAAAAACTTACTTAGTCTGTCGTACCAAGCTCGAGGTGCTTGCTTTAAACCATACAAGGCCTTTTCGGTCCAAGACCGAGTCGGCTTCTTTGGGTCTTCAAACCCCGGTGGTTGTTCCACATAAACTTCCTCATGGATAAATCCATTTAGGAAGGCACTTGCTACTGGTGCGTAAGTCTCATCATAGTCTATTCCTTCTTCTTGCGTATATCCCTTGGCCACGAGTCTTGCTTTGTTTCGTACGACTTTTCCTTTCTCATTCATCTTGTTCCTGAACACCCATTTAGCTCCAATAACGGTTTTACCTTTTGGTTTAGATGTCAATTCCCGACATCATTAATGTTGAACCTGTCCGAGCTCTTCTTGCATAGCTTCAATCCAGCTTTCATCAGATAAAGCTTCTTCTATGCTCTTTGGTTCAATTTCAGAAATGAGAGCCACAGCATTAGACTCTTCACGCCTTTTGGATCTGGTGCGAATTCCTTCATTAATTTCGCCGATAATGAGATCTTTGGGATGGATGGACTTATGCTTCCAATTACTGGTTGATTTGTCTGGTTGATGATCTCTTTCTTTATTTGAATCTTCACGAACAGCTTGATGTTGGTCTTCCAGAGTCTGAGATGCTTCTTGAGTTGTAAGCTTTGGAGGGTCTGGAGCAGGTTCAGTCTCTTCATGATGAGTCTGACTAGATTCATCTTGCGTAGAGTCTTGAAATTTGACATTCATTGACTCCTCCACGGACTCGGCTCTTCTTGTTATAGACTCGTAGGCTTTGCTTGATGTAGAATATCCAAGGAAGATGCCTTCATCTGATCTTTCTTCAAACTTACCAACTCGATCTTTTGCATTTTTCAACATAAAGCATTTGCAACCGAACACATGAAAGTATGAAACAATAGGCTTCTTACCTTTGAATAACTCATAAGGGGTTTTCTCTAGAATAGGTCTTAAGAAGACTCTATTGATGATATAGCACGCCGTTGAAACAGCTTCAGCCCAAAATCGTGAAGAAATCTTACTTTCAATTAAAAGAGTTCTAGCCATTTCTTGAAGAGATCTATTCTTTCTTTCCACAACTCCATTTTGCTGAGGAGTATATGGAGAGGAGAACACATGCTTAAAGCCAGATTCATCACAAAATTTTGTAAAATCTTGATTTTCAAATTCACCTCCATGATCTGTTCTTATACTTGAGATAACACATCCTTTTTCATTTTGAACCTTTTTAGCAAATTTTTCAAAATACGAGAAGGTTTCGGACTTACTTGCAAGGAAATATACCCAAGTAAAGCGGGAGTAATCGTCCACAATTACTAGACAATACTTCTTACCTCCAATGCTCTGGGTTCTGGTTGGTCCGAAGAGATCCATATGCAGCAACTGTAGTACATGATTAGTAGAGACATGATTTATTGGCTTAAATGAATTTCTTACCTGCTTTCCCAAAATACATGGTGTGCATGGATCGGACTTTTGGTATGGTAATTTGGGTAGACCTCGAACAAGCTGCTTTGATGAGATTTTGGCTAATTGCTTCATGTTGACATGACCAAGCTTTCTGTGCCACAAGCTTGCTTCGTCTTGAATTGAGATTAGGCATTGCGATTCATTTGGTTTCACATCCAGAAGATAGATATTTCCATGTCTTCGACCCATGAAAGATTGAGTAGAGTCTTTACTGGTTCCAGAACATGTTCCTTCTTGAAAGAAGATCTTAAAACCAGTATCACACAATTGGCTAATGCTGAGAAGATTGTAATTGAGTCCTTCCACTAGGGAAACATTACTTATTGTGAGATTTTCAATTTTCACAGTTCCAAATCCCACAATACTTCCTTTGCTGTTTCCTCCAAATGAAACTTTTCCATCATTTACTTGAACAAGCTTTATGAAGCAATTTGAGTCTCCTGTCATGTGTCTTGAGCATCCACTGTCAAGATACCACTTTACCTTTTTCTTGACGGAGACCTGCATTTAAAAGAGAGTCTCAGGCTTTCTTTAGTACCCAAATTTTCTTGGGTCCTTTGGTGTTAGTAAGATAAACAGTATTAGCCCATACTTTCTTAACAGGATTCCAAACCATAGGACACTCTTTTTCAAAGTGATCCTGACTCAAGCACTTTGAACACCCGAGGGCATTTCGACCTACAGACTTTACAAAAACTTTCTTGAAATGATTTTTGTAAGCCTCTCTTGAGGGTCTTTCCTTAATTCTTTCTTTTACTTTAGGAAAATCAATCAAGGGAATTGTTTCTGCTGTCATACCTAGACCGGACTTATTGAAGTAAGGTCTTTGAGCTGAAAGAATTTTTTCAAGTTTTTCGAACCCTATTGAAAATTTCTTTGAAATATTTGATAAGTCAGTTTTTAAAAGGGCATTTTCTTTCAAAAGATTATTTTCATTTCCTTTAAGAGTGGAAACATTTAAGTCTAAACTTTTAACTCTTTCTTCTAAAACGTTTTCCTTTTGTTTTAGAGCTGAGTTTTCCTTTTTAAGTTCGGAAATTCTTTTGAGAGAAGTCTTAAGACTAAAACATAGTTCATCAATGTATTTAGAAACTTTGACAGGAATTTTAAAATTACTTGCCTCAAATTCACCATCCGAGTCCGATCTAGAATTCGAGTCCGAGTCTGAATGTGCCATCAGACATAGGTTGGCATATTCATTATCACTTTCTTCACACTCTGTATCACTCCAGGTTTCGGCTTTGAGAGCTTTTCGAAACTTTTCAGCTTTTCCTCTCTTCTTCTTCAGAAGAGGACAGTTGGGTCTGATGTGTCCCTTTTTCTTACATTCAAAGCAAACTACATCTTTGTTTGGTTCCTCATCATCACGTACTTGGTCTCTTGTCTTTGAAAACTTTGTTTCTTTGAGTTGAACCTTCTTCCTTTTCTATTTAGTTTTCTGAATCTTTTTATCATGAGAGCAAGCTCCTCATCGTCCATATCATCTTCAGAATCTGTATCATCAGAATCATCATTTGATTTTAATGCAATGGATTTCTTACCTTTTGGATCTTCGTCTTCATTAATTCGTTCCACTTCATAAGATCAAGAGTTCCAATCAGCTCGTCGACGATAGTGGCATAATTCTTTGCGTCTCTCTTATTGAAGTCTTTATGTGATTCCAATCCTTAGAGAGTCCACGCAGTAGCTTGTTTACCTTCATGGGATCAGGAATTTTTTGTCATTGATTCTCAAGACCATTGACAATATCTGTAAAACGGCTAAACATGTCAGTTATAGATTTTCCTGGTTTCATTTTGAAGGCTTCATATTGACTGAGGAGAATGTTGATTCTGGTTTCCTTCACTCAATCTGTTCCTTCATAGGTGATATATAATCTGTCCCAGACTTCTTTTGCTGTAACACAAGAAGATATTCTGTTATATTCAGTTGGTGACAAAGCACAATATAAAGAGTAAATTGCTTTTGCATCGAGTGCTTGTCTCTTGATTATCTCTTCCTGAGTCATTCCGCTGGTCTCAACAGTTTCTTTCCCTCTTTCAGAGACTGATGCAGCTGTAGGAGTAATTCCATTTTCTACAACGTCCCATTCCAGAGGATCCTTTGATCGTAGGAAAGCTTTCATCTTGTTCTTCCAGATGTTGTAATCCTTTCCATCAAAGTAGGGTGGTCTGGTATTGTTTTGCCCTTCCACCAGCCCTGGTGCTAGCATACTAGCCATGGATCTTTTACTCTGAAGTAAAACACTTCAAATAAAGTGAGTACACGAGCTCTGATACCAATTGATATAGCTAGTATAAGTACCTAGAGGGGGTGAATAGGTATATAAAAGATTTTTCTCGATAATTGCACAATACTAGACAGTTGATAGATTTGAGACAAACAATAATCAAAGTAAGACTGAGAGAAGGGAAGAGAGAATTGAACACGCGGTTTATAGTGGTTCGGCTTATTTCAAGCCTATGTCCACTCTTCTGCACTGACAACCTATTGGCTGGATTCCACTATGAACAAAGAGATGTTACAGCGTTGTTCTTCCTTGATTTCTCGGTGTAGGTGATCTACCACACTCGCTCAAGGTATCACTAAGTATAGACACTCTTTGTGTATACGATTTCGCTCAAAATGTATCGACTAATAATCAAGGTGCTTCAGACTCTGGAATTTCTCTATCGATCATGCACTAAAGCAACTAGAACATCTTCCTTTTATACTCCTTTATGCCATCATACCCGTTGGCACTTACCAAAGGAATTCCTCCAATCTACCCGTTGGACGGAATCAATCAAGAAGATCATTCGAGCTATTAAAGGAACCCGACGATAGCCCATCAATCTCGTTCGCCCATACAATCGGGATCTTGGTTTCCAAGAATAGAACCTTCCAAGAATATTTCGTCGACCATCGGATCTTCAAACGATCTTGATTACGAATAAAAGAATCCGTTATATTTATCCAGCCAAGAGATCTTCTCCAGAGGATAGGACTAAATCCTCAACCAAATACTTCGGCTCTGGATTGCCTTCGTCACTGGATTAGAAAAACTGTCAATGAGAATAGTCTTGAGTCTTGAGTCTTGAGTGCTGAGTCTGGTGATCTGAAAGTCTTTAGACTCTAAACAGAAGGTCTGCAATTATCCAGACTAGACTGATAGAAATGTTTTGTCAGCTTCAAAATATTCTGGAAAGATTTCTCCAACAGCCTACAGCTCCAAAATTCTTCCTGAGCGGAGATAACTGGGCCTACAGTAGCACTGGTCACTTCCTTGATGACAATCGGCCTACAGATAAATATGTAGTCTACTATGGATCCGAACTGTCTAAGAATGATGCCCAACTTTACAAGAGCGCACGATGTTCTGCTGTCTCTCTAACTTATTATGGTTTTTGTCTGATGAATGGGACCTATGATGTAAATCTTCATTTTGCGGAGATATTTTTCACGGGCAACGAAAGTTATACAAGCCTTGGAAGGCGAGCTTTTAATGTTTATATACAGTTAAATTTTGGGCATTACGTAGTGCTACTTCTAACATGTAAAGGGTATAAAGCGTTCAATATGTTATGGTTGGGAAGTTTATCTATATATCTTTTATTTGCAAATCATGGTCTGATCACAATTTCTACATTCTGTTGAGACTGAAAGTTTCACCTTGTTCAGTGTGGAGACACTCATTCTAAATCGGATTAAACATTATTTCGGGGAAATTGGTGTGGAAAGATTTCAACGTTAAGATTGAAGCAGTGGAGTTGGAAAGCCGGTCACGAAAACTTTTATCAGTGACGGTGATTGCGTGCACTCGAGATATGCTTCTATTGGGCCGGGAAAGGAACCAATGCTATACCTACGGGAGGAGTCTATGGTCCTCTTATATCTGCTATCGCCGTCTATCCCGGTATGTAGATGGACACTTCCTTGTTTCACTTGGAGCTTCTCCGTTGAGAAAGTTACTAGTATTCATATTACAAAAAATAACCTTGTTTTGTCTTGCACTCAAAGTCATCAATAGGCTATACAGTTACTTGGTTTGGTTGCAAATGCCCACTGTTGGATATAGACCACTAGCATCTCGTTACTATTGATCGATCAATTTCCACAAAGTGGCGACTAGGATCTATTATTTTTCTCTTAAGAGGTGAAAATTGGCTATGGTTTGCTTTGGCTTCTTTCTATCTCGAGCATGTTTTATTTGTGTATCTCTAATCCTGTTGAAGTGTTATCTCATATCAATTGACAATGGATCCTAAATGCTCTTTATATTCATATAGTCTGCTCTACCTATTAACTTAAATTTTTAGGTTGAATTTTCTAACATGGTATTATAGCCAATGCTATCCTTTCGCAAATATGCATGGTCAAAACTCCATGTGAATGTGCATAGTCAAAATTTCACATGCAGTTTGACAATGGGTATGCTCTTTATATTCATATAGTCTCCTCCATCTATTAGCTTACCCTTTTGCGTTGGACTTTCCAACAAATCCTCTATTCAAAATATAAAACAATAACCTCGTTGACCAAGAAGCTACAAATATTTTTCTGCATTTATGTCTACCCAACCGAATAGTTTTGGGTAAATATTTATGTGTTTTTCCTTCACTGCAGGCTTTCCAACTACACTAGCGTCAGCCAGCCTACCAGTGTCAGCCAGACTACTAGCGTCGACCACCGGACCGGGGAGGCCCGGCCGAATGTTGGCTGGCCCGCTGCCCAGCCGGTCGCTCAGCCCACTGACTAGCCCTGGCCCGCTGCCACCACTGACTAGCCCTGGCCTGCTGCCACCAGAGTCGGCCAGCCCACTGATTGTCCCTAGCCCGCGCCACTGTAGTCGGCCAACCCACCGAGTCAACCGGCATATCTCGCGGCATAGTAGTTGGGATTGTGGCTGCTATAGTTTTTATAGTTTTCCTTATCCTGGTTATCCTTTGGTGGAGAGGATGTCTCGGACATGAAGATAAAATGGCACAAGGTAGTTGCTTTCCTGGAGCCTGGAGTCTGTTATTTAGCTCACAAATATCTGTCAAGAAATTTGAGAACGCTATGCACTCTGAATACATATTCCCCCTTCCGTATTCTGTTGGGGGAGAGGGGTAATCACATTGCATCATTTATGTTTTAGCTAATCACACGGTTGTCCTATCAAACTGTTCGTGCATGACTCTTCTTCTTACCTTTCATGGTTGAGGGAGGGGTAATCACAATGCATCATTAATACTCCAGCTAAATTACCCAGTTCCCTTGTAAAATAGTCGATGCATGAAATTTGTGTATTCCGCTGGGAATTCCATTTGGCACAAAAAGAAAAAATATTATTATTAAGTCGTAATAGAGCTAAAGTGTTGACCGTTTAACTCACCCAAAAAAGGGATAGATAGTTATAGGGAGAGTGTGGAAGATTATTTCTCTGAATTGTGTGTATATATAAATTGGGTCTCTTTGGGGGCACAATCGATCGTGCACGCACGCGCGTGCTAAGTCTCGTGTTTCAAGACATCAAAAATAAATGCCGAACTTCACATATACGAGACATTGAAACATACGAAACTTGCCTTACGCTTCTGAAGTGGGTTTTTTCTATGCTGTTTCTTTTCCCCGAAGACATTCTCATTTTACTTTTCAAAGGACATACCGCCAACCGATGCCGACTTTCATAGAAAATAAATTTCTGGATGCTAAGATATTCAAGACTAAACTTGCTTCGACCAAAACGTCATATAAAGGTTTTCTCGGTACATTGAGAATGAATTGCCATGTCTTTGTTAGATAGTGGATTTCATACTTTAGCTGTTGATTATTTCAAATTCTTAGAAGTTCCAAAACATGGTGCAGACTTGAAGGGTCTAGGGTTGCAAAATGGTTCATTTACCTTGCGACAGATTAAAGCTGCTTGTTGGAAATTAGTGATCCATTTTCGGGATACTTCGGCTATTGTAGTTTGTCCCATGTCTTTTATTTCATCTTCGTCCACGATCCCTTGTATCCTTTTGTTGGCACACTTGCACTTGCCTTTGAATGTGTATGCTTTTTCTTCAATGATGTCTCGGGACATTAAAATGCTCTTAGTTGTAGTTGTTAGCTCGGGCTCTGGCTCTAGCTCTCGTAGGCTCTGGCTCTGGCTCCGGCTTTGGTTCTGGCTCTAGCTCCGGCTCTAGCTCTGTTGGCTCTCGCTCGGGCTCTGGCCTTTGATTTTGGCTCTGGCTCCGGCTCTGACTCTGTTGGCTCTTGCTCGGGCTCTGGCCTTTTTAGTTGAGAATGGTGCGGACAAACGCCCATAACCATCCGATAAACCCGTGCTCTGATACCATGTTAGAAAAATTTTAGATGTGTGCGCTGCGGAAGCATGGTTTTGGTATTAGTTATAGTTTTTGATTAGTGGCGTGTGTGCAAGTATATGGTGTAGATTGTGGAGGATGGACAAGGGACAATATGTGATAGTTGGAGGATATAAGACACGGGATATGGGGGAAAATAGTTTCTTTAGTTTATGAAAGTAATTTTACAATGGTTGAAGGAAGTGTTGGTGGAGGAGCTTCATGATATGGAATATATTCTCATGCTCTTACATTTGTTGAACTTACATGCCTATTTATAGAGACTAAATACAACATTCTAGAATAATGTGGAATGTTGTCCACTTAAGCTTACTCTAGGAAATTCTAGATTGTAGTTCTTCTAGAGACTTCTTTGGACATTTTCCTCTTTCTTCTAGAAAATGTTTTCTTCTTTCTTCTAGAAAATTCATCTAGGGAATTCTAGAGAATTCTAGAAATTTAGCAACTCTTAGAAATTCTAGAAAATGGATCACAATTTCCAACAGTTTTCTTTCTATCTGAGCATGTGTTCTGTGTGTATCTTTAATCCTTCTATTCAGACTATGAAACAACAGCCTCGTTCACTTTTCTACTATGGATCAACGACCATTGCGCCTGTATTATATAGTACAGCCTTGAGAATGAAGAATATATTTCTATTTATTTTTCTTGTTCCCTTTGTATTTAGTATTAAATGTTCCAAAGATGACATCTTCCTGTGCTCATTAATCTGATAGTTTTCGTGGAGTGTTCTGAGCAGTTCTCATGTCCTCCTGATTCTCAATTAGTGCTGTCTTATCTGTTGGTTTCTGTGTTCACCAAGAAGCTACGGATATATTTCCGCACGTGTGCTTACCCCATTTACTTGAACATTTTTGGGTAAACATATGTTGTTCTTTCTTCACTGCAGATTTTGAAATCCCACGAGAGTCGGCCATAATAACTGCTGGTACAGTGGTTGGGATTGTGGCTGCTATAGTTTTTGTAGTTTTTCTTATCCTGGGCATCCTTTGGTGGAGAGGATGTCTTGGGCGTGAAGATGAAATGGCAGAAGGTAGTTGCTTACCTAGAGTCTCTGTCATTTAGTTCACATAAATATGTCAAGAAATATGAGAATGTTATGCACTCTGAATACATTGTCCCCCTTCCCTATTCTGGTGGGGGTGGGGGGTAATCGCATTGCATCTTTTATATATCAGCTTGATCACACGGTTGTCCTGTCAAACTGTTGGTGCATGACTCTTCTTCTTACCTTTTCTGGTGGGGGAACAGGTAATCTCAATGCATCATTAATACTGCAACTAGGTTACACAGTTCCCCTGTAAAACTGTTGATGCATGACATTTGTGTATTCCATTGGAGATTTGATTTGACGTATAAAGAAAATCAGTTATTATTAAGCCATGATACGGCTGAAGGGTCATAGATCCATTTGGCTCACTAAACTTTTTGATGCAGCCCACATTGAAGACCGGCTCCCTCGACCATCGGCCCGCATTAAAGCTCGACGAAACCGAGAAGCCATAACGACATCTTGAGTCCATCCCGGAAGCTTGAAAGACACCTTGGAAGCTCGCGTGACGCTTTTACTAGTTTATAGTTTCCATGCTCTTTACTATTTCTCCTATTTTCAATGCTCCGTTTTTATTTCTCCTAGTTTTCAACGCTTTGTCTTTATTTCTCCTAGTTTCAACGTTCTGTTTTTATTTCTTTGATGATATAAGCAAATCCCTTGTAGAAGACAGATGACTTTTGATAAATGAAAAAAAAACTTTGCTTGAAGCAACATGAACCTTGTAGAGTTCAACCCTTGAAAACCTAGAAGTGTTTTCACTCCGTCCTTGAAGAGTCGGAGCTTTCGAAATCTGCATCCTTGAAGAGTTGCAGTCATCGATCTAGAAGAATCGGTGCCCCCTCAACTTCCTTGGAGGCCTAGGAGAGCAACCAACGGAGTCTCTGTCTTTTCCTGTTCTGTTCGTTACTTCCAACCCAATTTCGACTATCCTACAGTGCTTATTTCAGAAAACCCAAAACAGAGAAATTGTAGATCCAGAAGTCTTTGTTCATTTGGTTTTGGAATCAGGTCGATCCGATCTGTATCGACAAAGATACGACTGTTCTCCTGAGCTCGCGCAGTGCTGAAATTCCTGTTTGTCCTGTTTCCGTGTGCGAGTGACTCTCCCGATCCTATTGTTTGAGAAAGCCTACCCTAGGCTTGCATCACTTTTAAATGGAAATCCGAGAAATGAAGGGATAGATAGTTTATAGGAAGAGGGCGGTAGATTTCCTAGTGAGCGTGTGAGTGTGTGTGTGTGTATGTGGGGTCTTCTTGGGGGCACGATTGACCATATATATACTGAATCTATGTTTCAAGACATTGAAAACAAATGCCCGCTTCGCATATATGAGACATTGAAACATACAACCCTATGTTATGTTTCCAAAGTGGGCTTTCTCTATGATTTTTCTTTTCCCCTACTACTAAGTACCCTGAAAACACTCTTTTTTTTCTTTTTTAAGTACATACTGAACCAATACCAGAGTTTCCTAGAAAATAAATTTCAAGATGCTAAGATATTCTGTGATAATAATGTTTTTTGGTACATCGAGAAGGAATTGCTCCGTTTTTGTTAGATGGTAGGTTACGTACTATAGTTGTTGACTCCTCCAAATTCTGAGAAGTTCCAAACCATGGTGCAGATTTGAAGGGTCTAGCATTGCAAATTGGTTCATTTACCTTGCGACAGATTAAAGCTGCCACAAACAATTTTGATGCTGCCAATAAGATTGGAGAAGGTGGTTTTGGTTCTGTGTACAAGGTATACAGGAAAATCGGTGAACCCATTTCCCTCAATTCCCAATAGAAAAGCTGTGTAGAAAGCAGCATTCAATGTAACTGAATCTTCACAGCATAAATCTGATGCGAAAGTGCATATGCAGGGTCTTCTGTCAGATGGCACCACTATAGCAGTGAAGCAGCTTTCATCAAAATCAAAGCAAGGAAATCGTGAGTTTGTGACTGAGCTTGGGATGATTTCTGCTCTTCAACATCCACATCTTGTGAAACTATATGGATGCTGCATTGAAGGAAATCAACTTTTGCTGGTTTACGAGTACATGGAAAATAACAGTCTTGCTCGCGCTTTATTTGGTAATTTGATATCACACCGTGCTTCTCTGGCTTTAGTTAATGACATGGGACTAATGTAGCTTTGATGTCTTCTGATACAATTGAAGGTCCTGAAGAATTTCAGTTAAAGTTGGATTGGTGGACAAGACACAAGATATGTGTGGGTATTGCTAGGGCCTTGGCATATCTTCATGAAGAATCCAGGCTGAAGATTGTGCGTAGAGACATCAAAGCTACTAATGTTTTACTAGATAAGGATCTCAACCCTAAAATATCAGATTTTGGTTTAGCAAAGCTTGATGAAGAGGACAACACACATATTAGCACCAAGATTGCTGGAACTTAGTAAGTTTATTGCTTTATGTTCCTGTTAGCCTAATTAGGAGTTGGTCAGCGACAACATAAAACACTGGAGTAGAGATATCCCGTCTAATTTAAGAAAAGTGAGTTGAAAGGAGCTTTGTGGTTGACTCACATCATCCCTAAGTATGGTGCTCAACAAATGGGGCTTAACCGCAAAGCTTTATGCCTGTCCCACCAATCTTCACGTTAATTACGGAAAAATTGTTAATTATGTCTCGTACTCTACCATTAAGTAATGGTACTCTGATATTATGTAAATGTTAATTTGAATACAACTTAGTATTATACGGAATAGAGCTAATTTGCCCATGTTTCTGTTGTATACACACGGAAAAACGTAAATAAGCATGTTCACGTATTTGAGACGTTTGCATTAACATGTGTGAAAAGTCAACTTGTTTATGAAAAGAATGTGACTAGTTAGGGAAAAGATAAAACTGCAAGTTCATTCTACTAACTCTAACAATAATTCAACAAAAAAGAACTATAACATTAACTAATTTCCATTATCTCAACAAACTTAGATAATCTGATACAATTTCTGGAAAGTTCATATCCTCCTACGTGAGATTTTACTCAAAAAGATTGATAATACCCTATGTGCTCCACGTACTACTTTAAGAACAATTCAAGATAAACATTTCATACGGTAATTCAGCGTGCCCTACCTAATGCGTTCACTCAGACAAAAAGCTTGTGAAACTATCATGATACAATTATAATGCAATACATTTTAATAGTCTATATTGATGCGTAATTTAATTGTTTTTATTATGTTTCCCCATTGACAAGCAACTTAATGCAAAAAAATATAATGAACAACAACTACTATTATATGTTAAAATTTCACTATAAATTATCTATATGCTCCTTTGTATGAAAAACACAGTTTTAGTAAATATGTCTCACATGACATTGACATAGATGTTGCACTTGCAAGTGAATTTAAAAATCATTTTTTGGTCAGATTGCCTCTTTTCCATGTCATAAAGTCACATATGTAGCCTGATAATAGAACATTAATGGTCTTTTTTTTCTCTGAGATATCCTCGGTAAATTCTATCAGAAAATTTTAGGATGCACTTGTTTTTTTTATCTACTCTTGAGACCATAGTGTCAAATTTAGGAACGTCTCTTTCTTTTGAATTTTAGAAGTATTAAGTATGTTCTATATGAGACAGTTACCTTGTTGCAAACACAAGCACTTTTCTTATTGTGCAGCGGATATATGGCACCGGAGTACGCAATGCATGGTTACCTCACTGACAAAGCTGACATCTATAGTTTTGGCGTCGTTGCTTTAGAAGTTGTTAGTGGCCGGAGCAACACTAGCTCCCAGAAAACTGAGGAATGCTTTAATCTACTTGATTGGGTAATCAACTCTATCATTTCAATTATGATCATATCCGTATTTAAATCTCTGCTTGTGCTGGTGGAAAATGGATTACGAAGGTGTAAGCGTAGTGTGTAATTCCTCATATGCACTTTTAATGGTTGCAAAGGAGTGTTACGGTTACCAGCTATTGAAATCTGCTCAACGAATTATCATGCTGTTAATTACAATTTGTCATTTCAAATTAATCCAGTTCTTCTATTATGTTGGTCTACACTGAATTTTACATGAAAATCTTTTTTTGGATTGAAGAAAATTCTATTCCTTGAAATTTGACGTAGTTCAGTTTTAGTCTTTATGTTTTTATGCTTGACATTCATACTCCCTGAAGTTTCATTAGCACCAAACAAGTCCTTTGACCACTATGGAATTTGGCAATTACTGTCAAATTATAAAGTTTTCAGGACCATGTCTTGACTAGAATATTCATATACTTTTAATTGAGGCATAACTTTTTCACATTCATCTAATTGAGTCCTTCAGTTAGATTTTGTTTTGCTTTGATTGAGCAATCATTAGAAAAAATAATCATTGTAAAATAACCTTGCGGAATACATTTTCTGAAATTTTCTGGTGGTCATTTCACGAAAAATGAACTAGTCAGAAAAAATATTTTCCATCAACAGAAAAAAAGTCTTCTAAAATAGGTGAAATTGTTTTCCTATTGAGAAAGAGGAAAATATTTTCCATCTCTTCTTTCACCTCGCTATTTTTCACCAAATACCTTTTCCTTTTATTTTGCTTTGTGTAAGCAATCATTTTTAGTCCTCGTGAAATCTGATTGTCGCCCGGGTTGCATAATCAGGTATTTCTTGCTAAACTAGAATCGAGAGTAGAAGGCAATGGATGGTGTAAAACATTGAAGAACGAGTCTACCATTTCATGTAATGACCCCGACAAATAATTTGTGCTGATAAAACTCGACAAGAGCTGGGGATTTCTTTCATTTATACCCTATAACAAAGATGAAAAACTAGCAGGTGCTTATCAATTGCATTTGTCACGTAATAATCAAGGGACATAATATACTTCTTCTTGTTTTAGTATTTAGAGCATATTTTGCAACTGATCAGTACCTGAAGCTTGAGAGGGAAATATCTTCACTTTTTATTTCTGTTTCTAGGCACACTTTCTGAAGGAGAGAGGAAATTTGATTGAACTAGTTGATTGGAGGCTTGGTTCTCACTTTGACAAAGAGGAGGCGCTGGCATTAATAAAGGTAGCTCTGATGTGTACTAATGCGACTCGAGCACTCAGGCCTCCAATGTCGTCTGTGGTTAGCATGCTTGAAGGCAAGGTTGCTGTTCCGGTGCTGGACTCTGAGGGCACTATCATGACAGAGGAGAAAATTGAGGCCATGAGGAAGCATTTTAGAGGTGGCGAACATCAGGCAGTTATTGAGAATATCACCAAGAGCATGTCCACTGATAGGCCATGGACTGGAACCGCTTCGTCTGCATCTGGTAACGATCTCTATCCAATACTTCTGGATACTGAGTACTGGCAGAAGAGAGAGTAAGAAATGGTTTGTTGTGTGTTCTAAGTAAATTAGTTCCTGAAAGAACTGGGCCTTTATTTGGTAATCCTCGCACCGGAACTCCTAAATTTTGCTTCCAAGTTTCTCTTTCGCTCACGTTTGGAACAGAAGGTATAGATACTATAAAGAAAACAGCGACTGTTATGCAATGCAGTAATTGTGTATTGTGAATTAATTATTGGGGAAAGGCATAAGACAATTGCTTGTGGTTGGTGGTTTTATTCGTACTGTTTCTTTCGATGTGGTTATTCGAACAGACGATGTTGCTACTTTTCCTCTTCAATCAATAGCCGTGTGGACGGTTGTCGCTGCAAGGGTGGGAATCTATTATGGAAGCTTATCTTTGTTCGAATGGCGAGATGTGCAAAGTGGTGCATTCTTGCTCTGTGTGTGTTTTGTTCCCGAGCTCGACCTGTTATATTGGTACCTGAGAACTATTCTAAGAAAATGCGAGTTTTTTTTCTCTTCGGTGTGGATGACGCATCGCCCAGTTCATTTGTCCTATCTTTAAGAAATGATAAAAGGGGCAGGTTCTCTAATGGATACCAACGACCAATTTTGCAATGGAAAAGCATTGAATGGTTTAAGACTTTTTTTTTATTAGGACATAGGATGGAAAGGAACTAATATCAAGAAATTGGCAAACAATAGAAATGGTTTTTCTTGTCTTCATCTCTTCACATCGTCTTTCATCTGCGTTCCTTTCATTGGATGATGACATGTGCATTTAATAAATTAAAGCTAGAAAATATCGGGATTAGAAACATGTAAATTGGATTGGGATATTATAAAGGAATAGAGAATTCACATAAGCATGGTTATTGTTAGGCCAAAGAAAATATGGGTTTCAAAATTTAAGATAAGTTATTAGATTCTTTGTCTCTGTTGACATCCAAAATTATCCTTACTAATATATGCTGGTCACAAGGGTATTGACATTAAAAATCACTCTCCCTCTCGCATGGGGGTACCTAGACCGTGTCAGTCACAAAAACGAGGGATGTCCAAGGTTTTCAAGAGCCCTTGGGCTGAATTTCGATGGGCCTACAAGTGAAGATGCATGATTCAATGATAAAGCAGTTGGTTGCCACATGTCTAGGTCAAGAGATATTACTGAAGACGTAAAATTTAGATAAAATTGGCGTCAAGATTTAAGCGGGAACAATTGGTGCTCAAGAAGGCAAGCAAAATCAAAGGATCGGTTATTACTTGCTAGACAAGTCATGTGAGCATCATCAACAAGTTAGGAAACAACAAGATATGGATAAAGCAGTTTAGCAAAGAATGTGGGATAAGTTAGGAGCGACTTTCAAGGAAGGATCAACCAATCGACGATTACTAGATTGTCCTATAAAAACTGTAGACAATCCAACAAATAGCCCCCCGAACAATACATCAAAATCGTTTATCTTATCCTTTAGTTATCTTATCCTTTAGTTATCTTAGCCTAGCCTAGTTTAATTGTAGCCTTGGATTCCTGTCGTTGATTCAATTCTAACATGTGTCTCTATTCTAGGTAGTGTTGTTAATTAGATTCCAATGTTGTCCTACCGTCTAGCGTCGTCGATTAGATTCCAATGTTGTATCCTCATAACCATCTAGGAGTAATACCTACCTTGTGTTATTTCCACTATCCAGCGTTGTCGATTAGATTTTGACATTATGTCCTCATATCCATCCAGGAGTAGTACCTATCCGGTGTTGTTTCCGCCGTCTAGTGTCATTGATTAGATTACGATATTGTGTCTTCATATCCATCTAGGAGCAATACCTACCCGGTGTTGTTTCTACTATCCAATGTCATTGATTAGATTTCGATATTGTGTCCTCATATCTATCTATGAGCATTACCTACCCGATGTTGTTTCTATGTCTAGTGTCTTCGATTAAATTCCAACTTTGAGTCCTCATATCCATCTAGGAGCAATATCTACCTGATGTTGTTTTTATTGTCTAGCGTCATCGATTCGATTCCGACGTTATGTCTTCATATCCATCTAGGAGTAGTATTTACCTTGTGTTGTTTCCAACGTATAGCATCATCGATTAGGTTCCGATGCTGTGTCCACGAACCCATCTAGGAGTAGTGCATTTCTGAAGTTGTTTTCATCATTAAGCGTTGTCAAACAAGTCTCGATGTTGTATAAACCACTTGATATTAATGGGCTTTCATTAGCGTATTGAAGTGTGTTTGAATTAAGTTGTTGATTAGATTTTGACACTTGTTATCATTGATTCCGAGCTTGTACTGAACGATTCAATTAGATTTTAGACTATAGAATATATTTTTCTATTAATATTTGACCTTATCTATTCAATACTGGCACACAATCTAAGTCCCTTAAAATAAAAATCAAAACATAACACTTGGTGAAAATTCATTGCGGGATCCGAAATTGGCGAAACTAGCTCATATTCATATGCTAAAAATCATATATTTCCCGCCTAATGTGATAATTTTTCCCACATCTTACTCATTCGATAATTGGATGTAGATGCTTTGGTCATTCCACACATATTCTCATCAGTTTGAATAAATTATAAATCATGTTAACGCATGTATTAATATATTTGTGGTCAGAACGAGAAGGACATTCATGAAAGTACAGGCACGAAAGACCGACATCATTTCTCAACACGATGAAACATTCCATCCATGAAGTTTCCTATCAAACAAAAAAATAATTTAAAGAAAAAAAAAGGCGTTTGACCGTGGTAGTATAGTCTGCTAAAATGTCAGCTACCCTTTTTCTTTGTCAGGTGGCTAGACCAGGTCCGACTTTTAACAAATTGATTTTTCTTTGTTTAACATTGCTTCTCAATAATTCGAACCTCCAAAACATAAAAAAAGAGATAATTGAGATTGGCTTGAATCTTGCTCGAGGGGCTCTGCCTTTCAGCCAAATTTAGATTTGAAATCTTGGTTTTTTTTGGCTAAAATTTAGTAATATAAAGTTTGAAAGGAAATAAATGAAAGTTAATAGACACACCCTTCATTTAAGTCTAATTCAAAATAAATTCAGTTTTTGATTTTGTTGTAAAATGAGATTAACCTGTTAAAGACATAATTTTTTCTTGATCGGATTGTCGATAAACTATTAGTTTCGTTATGAAGCAGGGTAACTATCATTTTCTTTTTACAAAATTAGTTCATTTTTTAATGGATTCATGAGAAATTCCTGCTATTTAAGCATATATATATATAGTTTTAATTTAACTGTATTATAATGATTTATCTTTCATTTTGTATTTTTATTTAACAAATGTGTACTTAAATCAATTTACTTTATTATTGCTTGATACAATATGAAACTAAATATCTGCTGCTACTATCAAATGTATTGGATGGTTTTCAATTTTCGTTTTCGACTTTTTTCTTTTCTTGAATACATGTTTAATTCGAAAAACCAAAAATATTCAATAAGAATGGGAATTTTGATAACATGTTTGGCGTGTCTTTGAATTCCATCATTTTATATTCCTTTTTCAATCAGTATACTCCATCTTTTAACATCTATAAAGACACTAATGCTGGTAAAACGACATTAGTTTGGTAAATACAATATTTTATCTCAATCAAAATTGTTGATAAACTATTAATTCCTTGCTAAGCAGAAAAACTACAAAATTGTTGACAACAGTGGTGATTGTGATGAACCTCTTCGTCCAAATTGTACTCTTGTATCAACTAGAATTTTCGAGTGGTTGGTTTGCAAACCCTTTTGCTGAAGATGTCGATTGAAGCCTTTCCAACAGGAACATTTTTGCCTTCCTCTCAGTAGGGGGCAAAGAAGGTGGTAAAAGAGTTGGGGCTTGGATATGATAAAATCAACACTTGTCTGAGTGGTTGCACTTGATACATAAATGAAAAGAGATATTGGGAGTTTTGTCCACTCTGGTTCTTCGTGAGGGAGATCAAACAGGATAATGTCAACAACGCATTTGATGAGTGTTGTACTTTAGCTGGTACGTCCATTATGGGGTGCGATTAGAACGCACCGTTTCGTCTTGATGCGTCACGATGGAAAGACACAAATGGAGGAGTACGAAGGAAGACGTATAAAACCCTCCCGAACACAACCGTTGGACTGGTTGGCAAACATACACACCAGATTTCTCTCCATTTCAATCAAAGAAGAAGAAGGCATTCCATTTTCACTTTTGCAAGAACAATCGGCATTTATGCCATGGAAATCGGGTGTTTTTCCTTATGATTGCATCCAGACTAACGTGAGGAAGTGTTGTTCGTGTTTCATCGGCAATTCAACGTTTGTTCCGGGGCTATTTGCTGTTTGCGCATCGGAATCCGATAAGTCGTCTTCCACCGACTTGAATTCCAACATTGGTATCAGAGCCCGGTCGTGGTTTCTGCCTTGTTTTTCATTGAATTTTCTAGTACACCATTTGATATCGAGATTAAGAGTATGATATCTACACTAGTTGGATGTTTATTAATCAAAATTGATATGTGAATCGTCGAAAAATCGAACCAAAGTGAAGAACGGGTTTGGGGTCACGTGCATCCGTGCGGTTTTGGCCAATTTTCGAAATATTTTTTTCGCCAAAATCAACTTTTGAATATACAGGATGAAAGTACTCGTCGAGACGAGTCCGACGGTGGTTCGAGCGCAACCGGAGGAGGCCGGACGCGCCCACACGTGCGGCTAGAAACCGCTGCGTGGGCCTCACGTGCCTGACGCGTTGGGGATGCCAGCGCGTGCGCAACACGCGCCGATCGGCGAACCGACACGTGCGCGTCACGCGCGCATCGCGTGGAGCGACGCGACGGTTGATGACCTCACGAATGACGTCATCGGTGACGTCGTCCAACAGTCGGTAACCGCTAGGATGACATCATTGATGACGTCAGCGCCGATAGCAGTTAGCCGGCCGGCAACCCGACCCGACCCGAGATTCGACCTGGTTGACCCAACCCGACCCAACCGTTGACCGGTCAATCGATCCGGCGGTCAAACCGGTCGGGCCGGTCACCAGTCGGACCGGCCAGGAGCCATTTGGCTTGCTGGCTCTTGCGCTGCACGGGCCACGCACTCAGGCGGCGCATGGGGCGCGTGCAAGCTCCAATTGGAGCGTGGTCGGAGGCGTTGGGTTCATATGAATGTTTTCTAAACAATGGTATAATTATTTTATAATTTTGAATTTTATAAATGTATGAAAATGCGTAGAAAACCCTATGTACGCGTATTTTTTTGGGGTTTAATGCATAGTTTATTCATTTGTAGTTTGTATTTTCTTGTGATTTAGGAAATACAGTAGCTAGCTTGTGTGCAAATGATGTTATATATGCTGTGTAGAGCTTGGTTCAATGATATGATATATATATTTTAATATACTTGCAATTTTCTAGTTACTAGAAAATTAGAACAATGGTAGGAAATCTATTACATGTTGAATTGCAATTTTGATTATAGTTGAAGCATGATTGTTGTTTATACGTTGGTTATTATCATGCTATGTTTTTGAGTTAAGAAAAAATGTAAAAATTACATAAAGTCATGTAATTATTTTTCCTAATGGGAGTTCGTAGGTTGGTAGAATTCGAGAGAGTTCTCACCAAAAACTTAAAATTTGCGAAAGTTAAACTAATTAATGATAATAGAACAATTGTACATAGAAGTTGATTGGGAACATAGTGAACTTTTACTTTTGTGTCTTTTGTTGAATTATCATTAATTTAGTTTGTCTTTGCTGCAAATTAAATATGTGTGTTACTCTGTAAAGCGTGCTAGTATTGATTCTACGTTTATTATGTCAATGTGTTATAGCAATTGATTATGGCTTCGACATCCAAGACCATTGTGGCTGACCTCAATAAAGGTGAGAAGCTGAATGGTGACAATTATGATATTTGGCACCGAAAGGTTCAGTACATCCTTGAAGAATAAAAGGTTTTGGAAACCCTCAACCATACCATGGATGAACCTGAGCATGGAACTTCAGCTCAACATAGGAAAGATCTGGAAGCTTATCAAGCTTGGAAAAAGAAAAATAGCATTGCTCGCATCACGTTGCTGAGCTGTATGCAAGATGATCTCATGTGTGAGTTTGAAGATTATGATAAAGCTTAAGCTATGTGGGTTGCCTTGAAGGACAAGTTTGGGGGTACATCTACCACTAAGCTGAGGAGACTCACCATCAAGTTTGACACATTCCGAAAGCGTCCAAATGTAATGATGAGGCAGCATCTTCGGGAGATGTCAAACATGATTCGTGAGCTGAAGACGGTAGGTCACTCCCTTACTGATGAACAGTAAGTTCAGGCTGTTATAAGGTCTCTTCCTGACAATTGGGAGCAAATGAAGATTAATATGACACATAATGAGAACATTATCACTTTTGATGATATTACGCATCATTTGGAACTAGAGGATGAGCGCCTAAAGGCTGCGAGATCCTCTACCCATGCTTATATTGCTGAATCGAGTTCATGCAAAGCTTCGAGCTTTAAGCGTAAGAGGAGTCTTCAGTTCAACAACAAAGGGAAGAAGACTGATCAGGCACCTAAAAGGGCTAAGACCTTTCGACGCTAGAAGCGTGGTGGGAAGAAGGACAAGGCCAAGATGGAGTGCCACAATTGTGGCAAGATGGGTCACTTTGCTCGTGAATGCACTGAGCCGAAAAAGATACCCTATTACTCAATTACTTTGAGTAATGCTTTTGTTTCTAGTACTGTAATGCTTGTTGAATCTCATCCAATGTAGACTGTAGACTCAGGAGCAACAGACCACGTAGCTAGAGACCGAGAAGCATTTGTGGAGTATCGTCAGATATCGTCTTGAAGAAGATGGATATATGTTGGGAATAACTCAAGAGTTGAAGTGAAGAGTATCGGCACATGTAAATTAATCTTACATGGTGGTTGAAACCTATTCTTGCATTATGTCATTTATGCTCCAGATATTCGACGAAACTTGGTCTCTGTAATTGTTCTTCTTAGCTTAGGTTATGTATTGAATTTTCATGGTGATTGTGTTGACATTTTGTATGGAACAGTTTATTATGGTTCATGTCATGTATCGAATGGTTTTATGGTGTTAAACATTGACTATGATCAGTACAATATTAATGTTGATGGTTGTTTTTCCTTTAATTGCATCTTCTAATAACGTTGAGATTGATGCAATTACTTGGCGTGCTAGATTAGGTCACATTGGATTGCAAAGAATGCAAAGATTAGCTAGAAAAGGCCTTTTAGGGTCACTCACTAATGTTAGTCTATCCGTATATGAACATTGTCTGGCGGGAAAAACAACTAGAAAACCATTCGGTAAAGAGACTAGAGCTGAATTTCCATTGCATCTTATACATTCTGACATTTGTGGTCCTTTGAATGTGAGGGCGAGGCATGGAGTCTCATATTTCATCACTTTCATAGATGACTTCACACGTTTCGGTAATGTCTTTCTGATATCCCATAAGTCAGAAGCATTAGACTGCTTTAGACGATATATAGCAATGGTAAAGAATCAGTTAAATAAAACAATAAAGGCATTGAGAACCGATTGTGGATGTGAGTATCTACCGGAGCAATTCAAGGCTCTTTGTGATGAAAAGGGAATTGTACGACAATTGACTATTCCTGGTACTCCACAACAAAATTGGGTAGCTGAGAGAAGGAATAGAATCTTATTGGAAATTGTTAGGTCTATGATGGGGTAAGCAAATTTACCTATCTCATATTGGGGAGATGCGTTATTGACTGCTGCCTATATACTTAACAGTGTGCCCTCAAAATCGGTCACTTCCACCCCTTATGAATTATGGACTGGTAGGAAACCAGACTTGAGTAGTCTACGTTCATGGGGATGTGCAGCTTATGTTCATGATTCTTCCCATAAACATGGCAAATTAGGTCCTAGAGGGAAGAAATGTATCTTTATAAGATATTCCGAACACTCCAAAGGATACTTGTTCATAGGTGAACAAGCTGATGGAAGTGTGACCGAAGTAGAGTCACGAGATGTCACATTCTTGGAGAATGATTTTCCTAGTAAATGTGAGATTGATAAGGACTTCCAATTATATAAGATGGAAGATCCTAATAACACACCCACTAATGTTGTAGAGGGAAATGAAGATTTACCTCAACACACAAGACCTAGTGGGAGTGTTGCATCGCCTGATGAATTGAATTCAAGAGAAATTCAATTGCGTAAAAGTAATCGTAAAAATATTCCCCGTCGTCGTTTTGAGATTGAAGGGGAAGCATTTATGATTGCTCAAAAGAACGATGCCGAGCCTAACACTGTTCAAGAGGCTCTCTCATCCTTTGATAAGGAAGAATGGAGAAAATTTTTGGAAGATGAGATGGAGTCAATGAGGGCAAACCATGTCTAGGACTTGGTTGATCTACCACCAAATCGTAAGGCCATTGGAAACAAATGGGTCTTCAAGATTAAGCATAGGGCGGATGGATCCATTGAAAAGTATAAGGCCCGCCTTGTGGTAAAAAGTTATACTCAACAAGAGGGTATAGACTATGAGGAAACTTTTTCACTAGTTGTAAGGTTTGCCTCAATACGCCTTATTCTAGCCATCGTTGCACATTTAGACCTTGAATTACATCAAATGGATGTAAAGACGGTATTTCTCAATAGAGAATTAGATGAGGAAATCTATATGAAACAACCAATAGGTTTCATAGCTAAAGGTCAAGAGCATAAAGTTTGCAAGCTTCATCGCTCAATAGATGGCCTCAAGCAATCATCTAGACAGTGGTATCTTCGTTTTCATCGAGCAATAATAACTTTTGGTTTCATGATGATCGAAGAAGATCACTATGTATATGTCAAGCGGTCCAAAGATAAATTTGTGATTTTATCACTTTATGTGGACGATATTCTGTTGGCTGGAAATGACAAGGTTTTGGTTATCACCATAAAAGAATGGTTGTCCTCCAATTTTGAGATAAAGGACATGGGAGAAGAAGCTACTTATATATTAGGAGTTAAGATCGAAAGAGATCGATCGAGGAAACTCCTTACTTTATTACAATAGTCTTATATTATGAAGATTCTTGAGCGTTTCAATATGCAGCATTGTAATCCCATTGATACCCCTGTCATGCAAGGTGAAGGCCTAAGTACTGAGATGTGTCCGAAGACTCTAGAAGAAATTAAAGTAATGAAAACTGTTCCTTACTCTAGTGTGGTTGGAAGTTTGATGTATGCTATGATGTGTACTAGACCCGACATATGCTATGCCGTGGGATTGGTGAGCCGATATCAATCAAATCCTGGTCAAGCACACTGGAAAGCAGTGAAGAGGATCCTGAGATACTTGAAGGGCACCATGGACTATCGACTTTGTTACCAAGGGAATGATTTACGCCTATTAGGCTATTCAGATGCCAATTGGGTTGGAAACCTGGATGAGCGTAAATCAACTTCTAGATATGCGTTTTTGCTCAATGGAGATGCGATTTCTTGGAATAGCAAGAAACAGACATGCACAGCCTTGTCTACGATGGAGGTAGAATTTATTGCATGTTCTGCCGCAGTGCAAGAAGCAGTATGGCTAAAACGTTTCTTGAAAAATTTAGCCATTGTCACTGAAGTTCCAAGATCGGTGACAGTTCATTGCGATAGTCAAGCAGCCATTGCCTATGTAAAAGATCCCAAGTATCATGGAAGGCAAAGCATATTGACATAAAGAATAACTTCATCAGAGATATTATAGTGTAGAAAGAAGTGATCCTGCAATACATTTCAACCAATAGAATGGTTGCTGATCCATTTACGAAGGCTATTCCTAGAGACATATTCTTGATTGATAGGATGTCACTAGGATTGCGTAGAATGTGATATCTGATATTGTAGAGGATAATTGGTTTATGTATTTGTGGACAAATGTATTGTACTTGTTTGTTTATTAGTGATTTGATGTTTTATCAATAAATACAAATCTACTATGAGACTAGCACAAACACATATATATTATTAAAAAAAAAAAGTATGTCAGCAAGCAATGATTAGCTCACTCACACGAGCAATTTCCTCAAGTGCTGTAGATAGCACGTTGAGATGAGACGTTATGTACAAATAAATGCTGAAGAGCTGTGAAAGCTAGTATGTGCACCTAGAGGGGGGTGAATAGGTGCAAAAACAATTTTGCGATATAAGTGCAGCACAAATCAACAATGGATTATGAAAAGGAAATTCTTCTATTTTCAAATAAACAAGTTACGATCAAAGTAAAAGAGTGTAGGGAAGAGAATTTGAATATAGAGTTTATAGTGGTTCGGCTTAATCCAAGCCTACGTCCACTCTTCCGCACTGATAGCCCACCGGCTGGATTTCACTATGAACAAAAGAGTTGTTACAGTAAAGCTCTCCCTTTATTCCACAGTGTAGAGACTCTACTACACTTCCTCAAGGTCTCTCAAAGATATAGACTCTCTTTTGCGTACAAGATTTCGCTCAACAAATGAATTGACTAAGAACAATGAGTTTCAGACTTTGGAATTCTTCTATCGCGCACACACTCAAACAACTGGAACGTCTTCCTTATATACTCCTTTATGCCATCATACCCGTTGGCACTTACCAAAGGAATTATTCCAATCTACCTGTTGGACAGAATCAATTAGGAAGATCTTCGAGCTATTTAAGGAACATGACGATAGCCCATCAATCCTGCTCGCCCATACAATCAGGATATTGGTTTCCATAAGTAGAACCTTCCATGTATACTTCGCCAATCAACGAATCCACAATCTCTGAATCAATCTTGATTTAAATAATGGATTCCAACATGCTATATCCAGCCAGAAGATCTACTCCAGTCGATAAGGTCAAATCCTTAACGAAACATCCAGTTTTGGATAAGCCTTCTTCGACGGTCTATAAACTGTCAATGAGGATAGACTTTGAGTCTAGAGTCTGGCAGTCTGGAGGTCCTCAGACTTTGGTGAAAGAGTCTGCAAGTCTTCAGACTAGACTGATGGAAACGTTTTGTCAACTTCAAAACACTTAAGGAAGTTTTCTCCAATAAGAGCAAGTCTGGTACATAAAATATGTCGCCTTGATTGGAGTCAAGATGAGGTTTGTGATTTGTTTATAACAAGACCGAACATGATAGTCCCACAATCATGTATGCCTGTAAGATGCTGGATGCGAGTACTTAATTGGGCACTATAGAAAGTGAGCTGATATAGCACTCGGGCTAAACATGAGTACGTGAGAGGCATGTGACTATGTTTAGGCTAAGATCCGTATAGTGTATATATTTAGTAAATGACATACGCTCTTATAGAAAGAGAAATCCACTATAGCATGTAATTCATACTACATGTGCATTGTTCGACTAATAAGGAAATGTGAGTAAAATTATCCATATTTACTCATCGTGTGAGCCTTTGAGGTAATTTATAATTTACCTCATTATGTGCCCTATGTTACTTCTGATTATGTTCTCGAAAGGAAAGATCAATGTTGCTACTTTAGCATGTTACGAGCGGTCATGAATAGATATGGCCTATGGGACATGTCTAGGAAAATAGTTGTTTTGAAATTGAGAGAGACATAAGTGCGAATGAAGACTATTGTTGTTTTACATCTATCACATGTATTTACTGGTCGACCAATTATATCGCCCTATGTGGTTGCGGATGTAATTGTAAATACATTATATTTTTTAGAATAGTCAAGTATAGCCTTTAAATGATAGGTATACTTGGACTGATGTAACAAAATATGTCTGGGGCACTGTGAGACATCGATTGTTTATTTCTTTTCGGGGTTGTAGCCATTATGTCATCCCTAACAGGTGCATAATTAGAGCTCTCAAGTGCAGGTGTACTCACTGGTCGCACGGCTTATTTGCCAGTATGAATTGTTTTGTAAAGTTGATGAATGTTGAATGCCTTGTATTCTTGATAGAGCGCTATCAAGCCCATCATGTCCAAGTGGGAGATGTTGTACTTTAGCTGGTACGTCCATGATGGGGTGCGATTAGAACGCACCGTTTCGTCTTGATGCGTTACGATGGAAAGACACAAATGGAGGGGTACGAAGGGAGACGTATAAAAGCCTCCCGAACACAACTGTTGGACTGGTTGGCAAACATACGCACCAGATTTCTCTCCATTTCAATCAAAGAAGAAGAAGGCATTCCATTTTCACATTTGCAAGAACAATCGGCATTTGCGCCATGGAAATCGGGTGTTTTTCCTTGTGATTGCATCCAGACTAACGTGAGGAAGTGTTGTTCGTGTTTCATCAGCAATTCAACGTTCGTTCTGAGGCTATTTGCTGTTTGCGCATCGGAATCCAGTAAGTCGTCTTCCGCCGACTTGAATTCCAACAATGAGGAAAGTGTCCGACCAAAGCAGAGAAAACCCGTGAAAGTGATGAGATATTTTCCTTAGACGAAGGCCGCACAAAGGATGGAATGTTGAGGCATCCTGCTGATATTAATGGCTTGGAAAGCTTTCGATCAATGATATCTTGAATATGCAGCAGAACCGCCAAACAATATCAGATTAGGTTTAAGCAAGCGACAGCGTCAATGCATTCAGAACCATGAGTTATACTTGCGGTGCCCGGCTAGCTGTCGAGAATCGCGATTAACTACAACATTTAACCGTGGCCTTGCATGAAACAATCTTCAATCATTCCATCGATGGTCCATCCTGGTGAAGATGAACCAGGAAATAATATTGATGCTTATCTTCGACCATCAATAGAGGAGAATGAAGTTACGGTGAGAGGGGGCTGATGTGTTTGATGACTCCACGAAACGAATTGTCAGACTTCGAGTAACTCTTCTCTGGAAGATCAATGGTTTTCCCACTTATGCTAATTTATCTGGCTGAAGTACGAAGGAATTCACTGCACGTCCTTATTGTTCTAATTTGACCAACTCAAAATGGTTAAGTCATGGAAGAAAGTTTTCCCCCAAAAAATAAAAGATAAAAATTCTTCGCTGATTCTTCACCATTTTGGTTCACTTGATCAAATAATAAGCCACGCATTCATGTAACAGTATAAACTTTTAAAATGATTGGTAATAAAGGTCCGAGTAGGGCTGTTTTCTTAAAAAAAAAAGGATCTGAAGTGGACCTTATCTCAAATAAATGCTTGAAGTGGAGCCGTTTTCTTAAATTAAAAAAAAAAAAAAAGAAGATGCTCAGAGTAGACTTTATCTCTAATAAAAACTTGAATTGGTTAATTTAATTTCAAATAAAGGTTCGAGTTCACTGACCAGCTTGCATGTGTGGCTCACGTACCATTTATGTGCAACTCATGTGCAATTTACGTGCCACTCACGAGCAACTCATGTGTGATTTACGTGGTACCCCATCTGACTCACGTGATTTATGGTAGCGACCTTAAAGAGACAATAACGAAGACCATCAAAGAACCTCAGTTGTTAAGAGAAATTTCCAAAGAGAAGAAGATACCAACACAATGATATGTTGAGATCAAATGAAACACCCACCTTATTTTAGCAACTTACGATGTCTTCAAACTTGTCCATTCCCCCATGTAATCTGGATTTCAGCCAGCAAGCAAGCAATTTCTCATAATCCTAATATGTGAAAAACAATAGTTAATGGTAAGCAGCCATAATTAAAAAGAGACAAAAGAAAGATATCAAATATTCATTGTATTGAGCTCACAAAGTCTCTCTCATGTTCATATGCTGCAAATTAGGAAAATTCGAGCTTGGACCTTTCGAATTAAATATTCTCTTGGATGCATATAAAACCACTCCATCACCTAATATTAACAATCCTTCTACCTTTTTGCGATAAAACACAATCTTACAAGATCATAAGAGACAAAGAACAATTGCACATGATCAAATGCTCAAAACTCCTTCTAGTTTGTCAACAAAGATATGGTTGAAGGAATAGGTACCTCCATAGATGTGCCTTGAATGTCCTTGAAAACTTAATGCCATAATATAAGAACAATTTTCAAGTATCTCATAAATCATATAAAAAAATCTTTTTGGCCCTAATTGCAAAGAATTGAGATACACACAATATTGTAATTTTGATCCAATTCCTGATAATATAATGTATCTTTCCTATTAATGTGCTTCCATCTATATGACTACAAGTGGTCTATAAATCAAAATCCCCCAAAGGCAATTCAGTATGTTGAGCAATAAAAAGTATTATGATGCCACTTACAAATCTTCTAATTTCTTCGGATTGCCAAAGGATTCGTGTATTGTTCCCTTGAAAACATTAGCAGATAGAAGGCTGCAAAAACAAAACTAGGAATTAGGAATATTGAAGGATCAAGTCTCAATGTGTAAGTGGACATAAGATAGAAAAAAGTGCATTTTCATCTCCCCAAATAAAGAGAAACTTCGTTTCAAGTTAAGCAGGAAAATTAGAGTTAGAACTTTTATTTCATAATCTGGCAATCAAAAGAGCTCACGAATATCAATAAAGGACTTATGAAATGTGTTATCTGGGCAAAAGTGTGATAATTAATGTACTCCAATTTACTTACAGTCTTGTTGAGTGGCTCAAGTTTCCAGGTATGGCTCAAGAGCGCCTTCAAGTAGATTGTCCTCTAATGCACTAGCATTGCCATAAATTTATCACCTTCAGGTCTAACACATTCTAAATACAAAGGTATGTGATTTATAGCAAGTCTTACAGCTCTTGCAAAGTGCTGATGTTGCCAATTTCCTTGGGAATGCCACTTATGTGATTTTCGAGTGTTGATGTGAAGCAGCAAAGTGAAGACTAAAGTATGCTTCTTTTCAAACTCCTAATTAAATTGTGATAATGATCTATGATGTATGATAAGGTTAACTTATTGAATGGTAAGTGATATCTTAGTGAGAGTTGTGGGGAGCGATCCACTGATGTAGTTACAAGTAAGGTCTCTGCTTGTAAAGAATGCTCACTTTATAACTTCTACAATTCTCAAGCAATAATTTGTTAAACTTCTGCCAAATTAATTGATTTAGATTCCCACGGATGCTACATTTCTCAAACAAATACATGCTTAAGAAAATTGATAACCATGTGCTTAAGAAAGATCAATCAACAATTACAGAAAACAACGTCAATAATAAGATGAGGTGGAACCACAATAGTCTTCACTCAACTCATAAAATGCTTTTCTGTGATTTCGTCACAAAAATAATGAAACATTGCCCATCATACACATTCAAGTCCTTTGGCCTAATTACCTTTTATATGGGAAGATCTCATGCAGTCAAGTCTAACTCACAATTCTGTTAGGTAAGTGAGGTTGTAGAATTAATCAGGAAAAATCATTGTCAAATTAAGTCACTTCAATTGGTTGCAAAATGAAGAAGATACTTAGAGAAACAAAAATAAATTGTTGGTTCATACATACATCCTTGTGACATGGCAAACTATGTTGTTAATGAAGGCACTGTTGCAAGTCATGCTCTTCTAAGCATTTATTTTACTTGGCATGTTTTGTAGATAAGCACAAAATGCTTTGGAGCTAGAGGTAGCACCCCTTGGTTAAGATGATTAAAATTGGCTTGACCTTAAGTAAGAAAGGGTTATTCAATCTCAAGATTGTAGAGTGTAGAGCAACGAGTATAGTTCAGGACCCATTGATCGGATGTCCTACTAGTTTTCTGTACAAGCTATTAGGGACGATTTTGTCACATCCCAGTAGTGCTAGCATGATGTTAAAGTATAACCATGTCCAACTATAATAAGAAAGACAACTTTCCAAGAGTATAAACAAGCTTCCACATAAGAGATACTAAGAAAAATTTAGATAAGGAGATCATTTTCTCGAAAAGAAATCGAAGTGGACCTTATTTCAAATGAGGACCTAAAATTGAGCCATTTCTTTCAAAGGAGAGCCCATGGTAGACCTTGACTCAAATAAAAACCCGAATTGGTTAATGTAATCTCAAATATAAGCCCGAGCTCACCGACAAGCTTGCACGTGCCACTCATGTGCCACTCACGTGTGACTCACGTGCAATTTACATGCGATCACGTATACCTCACGTGAGATTTATGTTCGAAATCTTGGCATTTAGTGTGGCATCCCAAAAATTCAAGGCAACCTCTAGATGTATTAAAGTCCATGATTAGGTAATGGAAGTGCCGTTTGATTTTGTATTAGCCATTGAGTTGACGAATTTCAATTAATTTAAGGCCGAGCATTGTAAGGGATGATTGCTTGGATGAAGATGTATCTTCAAGTGACCCAAGGATTTATTAAAGTGCAAATTGATATAGAAATCTTATTCTTGGTGGTGCACTTTATAAGTAGAATTTTATTGATTTAAATTATAAAGTTTTGTGGGCTTATAAGTTGAAATTAGAAGTTTATTTAAATAAGGGTTAAATGGAATAGGAATAGGAGAGGGTGGGCTGATTTTTAGGCCCAAAAGCCTGTCCAACCAGCCCACGCCAGCCCCTTGGTCGACCGGCCCATGAAGGCCCAAGACCGGCCCAAACCTTGAAGCCCATAAGCCTTGCATGCGAGCTGCCAAGTGGCATGGAGGTTGCGCAAGGTGTGGCTGCCCCCATTGGCCATCTTGGGCGGCCACATGCAGCTGCAATGATTAAAGGAAAGGGAAATTAAGAGAGGGAGAGTGGCCGGTTTTGGTGAGTGAGAGAGAGCTGTCGAGAGAGTGAGAGAGGGAAACTGAGAGAGGAAGAGGGAGGCCGTGCAAAGAAGGAGGAGGAGGATTCGTTTGCCCGTTCGTCCACCGTTCGTTGCTGCTTTTTCGTTGTTTGTTGCTGTTTTTGTGCTTGAATCTAAGGCAAGTAGAGTCCTAAAACCTACCCTTTGCTTGCTGTGAAGTGTGTGTGTGGAAGATGATAAATCGTGGTTGTGGTAGGTGGTGCAATTTCGGAGCTTTGGGGAGAGGTTTGTTGGTCTTGCATGCTGTTTCTGGAAAATCAGCTTGACTGTTCACGAGTTTGTGTGTTGAATGTCACTTTTCACTTGGAATTTCACTTCTACCTCTTCATGAAAGTTGTAGAGGGCATCTTGAAGTATAACATACTAAAATTTGAGACAAAATGGATGAGCATTGAGGGGTGAAACCCTTTTTCTACGAAAATGTTAGATCTGGAAACTGTTTTGTTAATCTCTTGGTGATTTCGTGTGTTGCATGTCACCTTTTACTTGGAATTTCACTTCGACCTCTTGATGAAAGTTGTAAAGAACATCTTTAAGATTAACATACTCAAATTTGAGACAAAACGAACAAGTTTTTCTTGGTGAAACGATTTTTCCTTTGAAGACGTTAGATCTGGAAATATTGTACTGAGCTTCACTGACTTCGTGGTCTATAAAGTAACTTTCTTTTGAAAATCTCACCTTGATCTCTTAATGAAAGTTGTAGTAGATTTATTGAAGTAAAACATACCAAAAATTCAGAGGAAAAGAAGAAAGATAAGTCGGTGAAATCGTTTTTCTTTGAGAAAACCGGATCTGGAAAATATTACTTCGACCCAGTAAGACTCCGTCATTTTTATAAAATCATCTGGTCAAAATTTGATCATATGTTCTCAATGAAAGTTGTAAGTAATATTCTGAGTAATAACATACTGAAAAATTAGAAGAAATGAACATATATAAGTCGAAGAATCGGGTTTCTTTGAATGATGATAGTCTGGAAAAGATAAACCCAAAAACAGGAAAGTAAACTGGTTTTAAATTTTAATCTGGAACGAATTTGACTTCGGTTTCTTCATGAAACTTGTAATTCTAGATCTTAACTACAACATGTCAAAATTGCAGAATTTTCTGAGTCCATTTGAGGGTTCAATTGAAGTTTTTTTCGAAACTGTGCATGGGTCATGTTAAAAACCCCTTTCAGTGATATATATGGATCTGTACGTATTCTGTGAAGCCTTGTTTGATATGGTGTCCTTCACGAAATATGTTTTCTTAGATCTTATCTACATTGTGGTAAATTTTCAGAATTTATTTCGATCGTTTGCTAATTTTCTAGAATTTTTCATGGATAGCACACACTCTGTTTAAGCTGGAAATTGTTTTATTTACTGTTTATTGGATTTATTATGCAAATCATGATATCCTGGATTATTATTCGTACAATGACATGATGACATTCATACATTTCATATGACATCAAAGGATTGATGGATTTTCATGAACTCAATGAAGTTTTCAAAACCATTGCATCAAATGATACTTTTCCCAAGGCATATTATATGATTTTAAAAAGGGTTGCTGCCAAATCATTGACATTGTTGCATCAAATGTGAAATTGAAAATGAGATGTATGGGAATAAGCATTGTGGTGATGAGAAGACCGTCGGAGGTGTGAGCCGACGATGCCCCGGGAATGTCGGGATGCCCGGAATGTGGGGGTGCCGGATGCCTGGTGGCCTAGTGGCGTAATTCCGGAGGGTCCTCGGGAGTTTCGAGATGCCCGGTGGTATACGGTACGTAATTCCAGGGGGAGTGCCTGGTGGTATGTCGGTACGTAATCCTGGAAGCCCCGGAGGTGTGTGCCGGGGGGATACCTCGTGATGCTAGTTGGGATGCGAGATGCCCGGAGGTGTGTGCCGGATGCCCGGTTGTATTTTGAATACATGCCCGGAGGTTCCTCGCGATGCCAGGTTGGGTGCGAGCGATAAATTGTGGGATGCAAACATTGGTCCTTGCAAAGAAAAACTGATAAGATCCTTGTGAAAGATAAAAATTGAAAATGAATCATGTGCATGGGTGTATGCATATGGCATGATGCATGATCGGCTGATGAAAGTAAATTGATGCTATTTGATATTGAAAATGCAATCATGAAGGCATGAATAGATCTCATGGTGATGTATGCTTGATAGCATGGATGATATGAGTGCATGGTGGTATATGCACATATGGCATGGTGATACATGCATGAATGCTTGATAATGGGTGCATGGTGGTATATGCACATATGACATGGTGATATATGTATGAATGCTTGATGATGAGTGCATGGTGGTATATGCACATATGGCATGGTGATATATGCATGAGTGCTTGATGATGAGTGCATGGTGGTATATGCACATATGGCATGGTGATATATGCATGAATGCTTGATGATGAGTGCATGATGGTATACGCATATATGGTATGATGACATATGCATGACTGCAAGGTAAGTTATGCTTGAATGCATGAATGATACGTGCTTTGTTATGATGCCTTGATTGTTCTGTTTGACGCAATGAATAGTTTGGTGGATCTTTACTGCTGAGTGTTTGTACTCACCCCTTTTGGGGATTAACATTTCAGACTAGATAAGATTCCTCTGCTGCCACTACCACCGGTAGATGGATCAAGTGGTTGGGTATGACCGCGAGGAGGAGGATAGCAAAGGAAGGAATTTTTGGACGCCGACACTGATCGATGGACTTTAAGTATACGACTGCTAGAGGAGATGTCAATCATCTTTTGAAGTATAGCCGAGTATAGCAAACTATGGCATTTTGATGTACCGATGAATGATGTCCATCTGGTTTAAGTAAATAAAAGTGTTCGGCTTTTACCTAAAAAAAAGTTTAGTTGGTGTGCATCGTTTTCTGAGTATAGGGAAGGGAGTTGATGGATGTGCTTCCGTTACATGAATTGTGCAAGGGACCGATCTAAAAGATGTAAACCCCTAGGTTGTATGGACCCGTTGCAATTGAAATGGTATCAGAGTGACATGTTATTAGGAAAAGTGAAAGGTAAGCGAACTGTGGCGACCCTAACGGATCGGGGGCCGTCGAGGGGTGCCACATTTAGTTCTTTATCATGTAGCACATTTGTCACTTTTCTGTTCCTATGAACAATTTTCAATCTAGATTCCTCATGAAGCCAATCCCCTTGCTATTCCTAAACATATTTTCTTTCTTGTGGCCCAATCGAACTCAATCTATTACTCATCTCGTCCTAGGAAGAGAAAGAAAGTTAAGTTGAATGCTCATTAATAGCATATTAGTTAACTTAGGCAAAATCATCTTTTACCAGAAAGTGTACGAGGGACGCTATTGTTCTCCAGATATTCCTAAACTGGTAACAATTGATTTCCTTCAATGCACAACTGTAAAGCTATACAAAATTTAGGTGTTGGAGAGCATATATCATGCCTATCTCATTGAGAAATTCACGAATGCCTTGCTTTGATTTAGACGAAAATTGCTTCACAACAATCATAGTTCCATCCAACAGTATTCCTTGAGATTAATTATACGATCATAATCGATCATATGTTATTTCTTTAAAAAAATGATTAACTTGACAACATCTAGGTTGGTAAGTCTAAAATAAAGACACATATTGAATTTATCAAACACTGCATGGAGGATGAAGTTATAAACATATTGTGAATTACCTTGTAAGGTGGATCAACCCTCATTCACCGTTCTTATTCACAGAGTCAAAGTTACCCATAGCAGCTTTGATTTGTCTTAAAGTGAAATGGCTAATCTGGAGATCTAATCCACGTGATGTTGGGGCAAAAAAAAAAACCAAGGTGTATATTAGGAAAGTCATAATAATAATCAAAGGAAAAGCACAATTCTACAACAAACTCTAAATGATTCACCTATATGGCCGTGCCTCATAAAAATGCAATCCTAGTTAGAAGAAAGAAAAAAAGGCCAACTTTTGTGGCGTCACAATTTACTTATAAGAATTCCATAAAAAATACAAAAAAAGTAGACAAATACAGTCTTGAGTTAAGCATCATATTTCTACGATGAATCAAAGAGTGACAGATTTCTGCGTGAGCATATCCGTTAGTATGATAATCTCACCTAGATCTTCAACTTCTCTATCACCTAAGAATCCTATTAGCCAAATGACTAGTAATATCAAAACAAGGAGAACCATTGAAGCTGTCACAATTCCAATGATTACTCTAGCTGATAGTACAGGGCTTTCAATATCAAAGTTTACAAGCAAGAAAAAAAGATAGATTTCTACACGAATGCTTCAATGAAAACATGATAAAAGAATGATAGAGATCTGCATTTAGCATTGACTTACTCGGTGTCACTGCAATAATAAAAATAAGTAGTCCATAGGTACCTCCATTTGGACATGATTCCCTTCTCTAACCAATATAAAAGAATCTCAAAAAAAAAAAATGAAGAATTATTATTACAATTAATTTTAAAAGAAGAAGAAGAAGAAGAAAGAGGGCAAAGCGTGGCGGTTGGGGGCAGGCTAGCAACGACAGTTGGCAAAGGACGAGGCCACGCGCGCCCGCTTGAGGGGTTAAGGGGGGGTGGTTTGAGGATTTTTAAGGGGGGCTCGAGCGAGAGCGAGAGAGGGAGAGAGGGAGAGAGGGAGAGCAACCGAGAGAGCAAGGACCAGAGAGCGAAGAGTGAGTGTCGTGAGTGAAGGGCCTACTCCGCGCCTGGGGCCGCCTACCCCGCCGACCCCGCCGACGCGCGCCTCTCCCTACAGTAGGACTTAGTGCGTTTCTTTTTTCATTTGTCACGGGCCGTGTCGATTTCCCGAGGATCCCGGTTCGGAGGCATGCGAGGCGATCGGACGTAGCCCCATCTATCGAGCTCCCCTACCGTTCGCCACCCCCGAGCCGGGTAGGCAGTTCGTGCAAGTCCCGGCGCCGTCGGTTCTGTGCTCGACAGTTTTTGGTGTTTGCTTTTTGATTGTTGAGAGTCTGGCGCGAATCCGAGTTCTCTCCCGTCTGAGGTGCAGTGGAACATGAACGAGTGTGCAGTGGAAGAAGGCTGATCAGTGGCTAACCTCTCAGTTGACTCACCCCATGTGTTTGACGTAATGCCTGAACTAGATTTGCATTGGTTTTCTTGGCTTTTGGTCAGCGTTTGTTGGTGGTCGGAGGAGGTGACTCACGGCAGGTGTTGATGTGGTCGCCCGAGGAACGGACGGCGTGGACGAGAGGCTCCAGGGTGTTGCCGGAGGCGCAGTCAGTGGCCAGCCATCATGGCTGTCCGCGGAGGCCATGGTTTGGTGGTTTAGGGGTTCGCGTTGGGTGGCCACGGCTAGAGTCGCTGTGACCGGTGATGATGATCGAACATGGTGGCCAACGGTGGAGGGAACGAGCGTATATTGATTGACTGCAAAACATAATGTCACGGCTGGAGTTGTAATGTTCTTGAATCAGTAAGCAAATCTTTCGGTGTTCTGGGCGTGCTCGAAGAAGAAGACGTTGAGAAGCAGAGGTTGGAATCTTGGGAACAAGAAGTCGTGGAGGGGGTGGTCAAGAGTAGTGAGTTTTGTGGGTTTAGTTAGGCATAGTGGACTTTATGCTAATTTAGGCTTTTTAAACCTTGGGGTGAAATAGTCATGAAAGCAAAGAGGGCTTCAGCATGGGCTTGGTGTAGCATTAGTGGAAGAGTGGGCTTAATTTGGAGTTTTCCGAATTGGGCTTACAAAGGGTAGAATTGGAGTGGGCTTGAGGATAAGCTCAATTGTGCCCTTTAGCCTAGACGATGAGTCCAATCTTAGCCCATGGCCCAGCCCGAAGACCAGCGGCAGGCAGCCCAGATCCCCTTTTTGGATTTAAAAAAATAAAAAATATATATTTATTAAAAATTATAAAAAAATCCTGAATTTAAAAAAATAAATAAATCAGAACAAGCTTAAAAGTATTTTTTTTTTTTGGGTAGTCTCCTCTTAAAAAGTAGGAGCCTTTGGATCTAAGATTGTGCTCGAATTTGATTAGGCCCTTAGGGTTCTACCTTAGGATTTCAATTGTCCTTGGAGACAAATGCTTCTGATTGCACACTTTCGGTATGATGGTTATAGCTTCCCTTTAGCCTAGTTAAGATTGGCATGCATTTATCTCTTGGTGTTAGGTGCCTATTTTTTCTTGCAATATAATTAATGCTTCTTTTAGTAAGTAATTGTTATTTTAATGGTAATGCGCCCACATGATTACTTCACATGTTAGTAGATAGATTTAAAATCAATCTAGATGACCTAACAAACATCTTTTTAAAATGAACAAGATTGGGTGTCGAAAGGGCACTAGTTGATCAATTACTATAAGCAAGTTTCCAATTTTAGATTCTCTGATTGCATAGAAAGTGAGATATACTTTCATGCCTCACTTGATTTCTAGTCGACCTTAATAGGCTAATGGCAACTCCTTATTAGAAAATTCTTATAGTGTTAATTTGAATATCCCAACGTTGCATGAGATATGAGCTTAGAAGAGTCTACATCTAAAACAAGGGTTGTATGCTCACATCTATGTCTTTTCCTCGCTAGACGAAAAAGGTAGGTCGCAACATCTAGGTTTGCAAATTTAACGATTAAATTTGATGGGAGTTAATGGAATATAAATTTATCGTAAGTGTACTAATTTGCAGTTTTTTGTGGTAAAAGAATTAGTTTGACATAAATTTGTCATACTTATATTAATTTAGGATATTTTGTGGTTAAAAAAATTAGTTTTTCTAAAGTTATCACAAGTGTACTAATTTGAGACTTTTGGTGGTAAAAAAATCAATTTGAAACAAATTTATCACAAGTGTACCAATTTGATGTTTCTCATGATATTAAACCTCATAGTGAGACTTTGCACATGAACTCAACAAGTGCTGCAAAACCGATTCTACTTGCTTTGCCTGTGAGGAATATGTCCATATGATGTCAACAAATTCCTTCAACTGGTCTTTGAAACGTAGACCATCTGGAAGTGTTCGAAGAGCAAGGAGTCAGTAAAACGGTTCAAGTAAGAGCAATGTTTCGACAAAAAATAAAAATAAGAGCGATGTAAGTTTTGACTTGGAGTAATGTATTTCACATATATTCCAATTTGAATGGGTGACACACTTGTCTACAACGATAGAGACTCGGATATGTTAATATACATACAACCATTCGTGATTGGGATGTGCTAAGGTGCAAAATGCCCCACCACCGTACAATTCTATTAAATTTGAATAAGTCTTGTGGGGCTATCATACCGTCACCGATAGTGAATTTTATATTCGAACATGTATGAATTTTCTTTTTCTGTAACCACTTTGACAAGACAGCATTTCTAAGGGATAGTTGTCGAAAAATTTGTAAATTAATCATACAATGTAATCAATTCAATTTTAAAGTTTTCAATTTGATTGATCTAGCTCTAAACATTTTAATAAATATTTAATATAGTTCTTTCGGCTATTTTTGACCTGAAATTGTTGAGTTTGAAGACTCTTTTTTTTTTTTTGCATTTTTTTTAATTTTATGAATTTTACCTTTTTTTTTTCTTTTCCTTCCTTCCATTCTTTTTTGTTTTTCTTTTCCTTTTTGCTCATGGCCAATCACTTGCCAAGGCCATGCTCGCCTAGATCTAGGTGAAGCCATCGCGGCCCTTACAGTTCAAGCCTCGCTAGTGGCCGGTGAGCATGGCCCTTGCTTGTGGCCGATGTTAGCTGCCAACCGATGCTGAGATCAGTCACAAGCAAAAAAGAAAAGAAAAGGTAAAATTGAAAAAGAAAATAAAAAAGAAGCATAAGGACAATGATACTTTTCTTCGACCATTGGTGGAGGACAATGAAGTTATTATGGGACGAGGTTGATGCGTTTGATGCCTCCACGAAACAAAGTTTCAGACTGCAAGCGACTCCTCACCTAATAGGAGGAATATGTCCTTGTGATGTCAACAAATTGCTTCAACTGGTCTTTGAAACGTAGACCATCTGGAAGTGTTCGAAGAGCAAGGAGTCAGTAAAACGGTTCAAGTAAGAGCAATGTTTCGACAAAAAATAAAAATAAGAGCGATGTAAGTTTTGACTTGGAGTAATGTATTTCACATATATTCCAATTTGAATGGGTGATACAATTGTCTACATCGATAGAGACTTGGATACGTTAATATACATACAACCATTCGTGATTGGGATGTGCTAAGGTGCAAAATGCTCCACCACCGTACAATTCTATTAAATTTGAATAAGTCTTGTGGGGCTATCATACCGTCACCGATAGTGAATTTTATATTCGAACATGTATGAATTTTCTTTTTCTGTAACCACTTTGACAAGACGGCATTTCTAAGGGATAGTTCTCGAAAAATTTGTAAATTAATCATACAATGTAATCAATTCAATTTTAAAGTTTTCAATTTGATTGATCTAGCTCTAAACACTTTAATAAATATTTAATATAGTTCTTTCGGATATTTTTGACCTGAAATTGTTGAGTTTGAAGATTTTTTTTTTTTTGCATTTTTTTTTAATTTTATGAATTTTACATTTTTTTCTTTTCCTTCCTTCCATTCTTTTTTGTTTTTTTTTTTTCCTTTTTGCTCATGGCCAATCACTTGCCAAGGCCATGCTCGCCTAGATCTAGGTGAAGCCATCGCGGCCCTTACAGTTGAAGCCTCGCTAGTGGCCGATGAGCATGGCCCTTGCTTGTGGCCGATGTTAGCTGCCAACCATTGCTGAGATCGGTCACAAGCAAAAAAGAAAAGAAAGGTAAAATTGAAAAAGAAAATAAAAAAGAAGCATAACGACACTGATACTTTTCTTCGACCATTGGTGGAGGACAATGAAGTTATTATGGGAGGAGGCTGATGCGTTTGATGCCTCCACGAAACAAAGTTTCAGACTGCAAGCGACTCCTCACCTAATGGGAGGAATATGTCCTTGTGATGTCAACAAATTGCTTCAACTGGTCTTTGAAACGTAGACCATCTGGAAGTGTTCGAAGAGCAAGGAGTCAGTAAAACGGTTCAAGTAAGAGCAATGTTTCGACAAAAATAAAAATAAGAGCGATGTAAGTTTTGACTTGGAGTAATGTATTTCACATATATTCCAATTTGAATGGGTGATACAATTGTCTACATCGATAGAGACTTGGATACGTTAATATACATACAACCATTCGTGATTGGGATGTGCTAAGGTGCAAAATGCTCCACCACCGTACAATTCTATTAAATTTGAATAAGTCTTGTGGGGCTATCATACCGTCACCGATAGTGAATTTTATATTCGAACATGTATGAATTTTCTTTTTCTGTAACCACTTTGACAAGACGGCATTTCTAAGGGATAGTTGTCGAAAAATTTGTAAATTAATCATACAATGTAGTCAATTCAATTTTAAAGTTTTCAATTTGATTGATCTAGCTCTAGACACTTTAATAAATATTTAATATAGTTCTTTCGGCTATTTTTGACCTGAAATTGTTGAGTTTGAAGATTTTTTTCATTTTTTTTTAATTTTATGAATTTTACCTTTTTTTTTCTTTTCCTTCCTTCCATTCTTTTTTGTTTTTTTTTTCCTTTTTGCTCATGGCCAATCACTTGCCAAGGCCATGCTCGCCTAGATCTAGGTGAAGCCATCGCGGCCCTTACAATTCAAGCCTCGCTAGTGGCTGGTGAGCATGGCCCTTGCTTGTGGCCGATGTGAGCTGCCAACCATTGCTGAGATCGGTCACAAGCAAAAAAGAAAAGAAAAGGTAAAATTGAAAAAGAAAATAAAAAAGAAGGATAACGACACTGATACTTTTCTTCGACCATTGGTGGAGGACAATGAAGTTATTATGGGAGGAGGTTGATGCGTTTGATGCCTCCACTAAGCAAAGTTTCAAACTGCAAGCGACTCCTCACCTAATGGGAGGAATATGTCCTTGTGATGTGAACACATTCCTTCAACTGGTCTTTGAAACGTAGACCATCTGGAAGTGTTCGAAGAGCAAGGAGTCAGTAAAACGGTTCAAGTAAGAGCAATGTTTCGACAAAAAATAAAAATAAGAGCGATGTAAGTTTTGACTTGGAGTAATGTATTTCACATATATTCCAATTTGAATGGGTGATACACTTGTCTGCATCGATAGAGACTTGGATATGTTAATATACATACAACCATTCGTGACTGGGATGTGCTAAGGTGCAAAATGCTCCACCACCGTACAATTCTATTAAATTTGAATAAGTCTTGTGGGGCTATCATACCGTCACCGATAGTGAATTTTATATTCGAACATGTATGAATTTTCTTTTTCTGTAACCACTTTGACAAGACAGCATTTCTAAGGGATAGTTGTCGAAAAATTTGTAAATTAATCATACAATGTAATCAATTCAATTTTAAAGTTTTCAATTTGATTGATCTAGCTCTAAAAATTTTAATAAATATTTAATATAGTTCTTTCGGCTATTTTTGACCTGAAATTGTTGAGTTTGACGATTTTTTTTTTTGCATTTTTTTTAATTTTTTTAATTTTACCTTTTTTTCTTTTCCTTCCTTCCATTCTTTTTTGTTTTTTTTTTTCCTCTTTGCTCATGGCCAATCACTTGCCAAGGCCATGCTTGCCTAGATCTAGGTGAAGCCATCGCGGCCCTTACAGTTCAAGCCTCGCTAGTGGCCGGTGAGCATGGCCCTTGCTTGTGGCCGATGTCAGTTGCCAACCATTGCTGAGATCGGTCACAAGCAAAAAAGAAAAGAAAGAAAAGGTAAAATTGAAAAAGAAAATAAAAAAGAAGCATAACGACGCTGATACTTTTCTTCGACCATTGGTGGAGGAAAATGAAGTTATTATGGGAGGAGGTTGATGCGTTTGATGCCTCCACGAAACAAAGTTTCACACTGCAAGCGACTCTTCACCTAATGGTCAATGAATTTCCTGCTTATGCTAATTTATTTGGTTGGAATACAACAGGATGCACTATGTATCCTTCTTGTGCTGATTTGATAGACTCAAAATGGTTTGGTGATGGAAGGAAGTTTTCTTATATGAGACGGGCAAGAATTGAATCTGAATCATCCTTTTTGATTTGACAAGCAAGCTTGGTTCTTAGTCATATAAGAAAAAGATTTTCCTCTCAGATTCTTCACTACCATTATGGTTCACTTGACGGATGAAGCAAGCTTGGTGCACTAGGGCAATTAGATACATGTATCCTATTGAAGGCAATCATTCCCTCAATTTAGTGGTCTCTTCATATCCTTTAGACACGGATACCATATGTGTAATGGGTTGTTAATGAGATTTAAGTTCGATGTTCGCAATTGTAAGAATATTTAAATATTAAATTGCACATTTATCTAACAATTTAAATTTTAGAACAGTCGGCAGTTATCCCACCAAATCGCCCATAATATCAGAATTAGAGGTTCATGCCTTCATTGATGGACTCTTACATGTTTCCTAATGTCGCATACGCACATCGTCGTGTTAGAATCCAAAGTTTAAGTTAATATGGAACTTTCAAAAGTCACCTAAACTTGCATGTTGAATTTAATTGCATCTGTTGACAAGTCTTTTGCATGGCGTCGTGCGAGGAACTCGGAGATAAAAGGGGCCATGTGAGTCCAAAGCAAAGAAATGCATTTGCTATCAAGTAAAAAACTTCTCTCGGTCCGAGTGATTTTTATTTTTTTAGATTTCCAATGATCCACACGGTTTGACTTTTTGTTTAATTTTAAACACTTCAAACTGTCGTAATATAAAACGTGTTTTTAAACATAGATTACTGTATAATCTATTCATAATTTTGGAATATGAATATTATTTATATCTCAACATGCATTTGATCTGTATATGTAATTTTTTTGGCGTTAACATTCAGGTTATTATTGTTACTTCCAGACTAGTCAGACAAATTTTATGAGCAACTCAAGTAAGAGTGATGTAAGTTTGACTTGGAGTAATGTATTTCACATATATTCAATTTTGAATGGGTGATACACTTTTATGCATCGATAGAGACTTAAATATGCTAATGTACAAAGTAACCATTAATGAATGGGATAGACTGAGGTGCTTCCAGCACCGCACAACTCTATTATTATCTGAATAAGTTTTGTGGGGCTACAATAACGTCATCAGTGGCTTTCAAATTCGAACAAGTATGAATTTTCTTTTTGTATAACCACCTTGACGAGACAGCTTTTCTGAGGGATAGTTGTCCAAAAATTGATAAATCAATCATATGTTATAGTTAACTTGATTATAAATTTTCAATTTGGTCAATACAATCCTAAACATTTTAATAATTTTATAATATAGTTTTTTTGGCTAGTTTTAGTCTGAAATTGTTGATGTAGACGATTTTTTTTTCATTTTTTTTAATTTTATGAAATCTTCCTCTCTTTTTTTCCTTTCATTTTCCTTCATTTCTTTTCATTTTTTTTTCCTTGTCTCCGTTTTCACTTAGATTTGGGCGAGGGTGTCATTGCTCTTCCATGCTAGCTCTCGCTTGTGGCTAGCAAGCAAGCGTGGCCCCAAACTATGGCTGATGTCAGCTGCCGATCATTGCCAAGACTAGTCACAAGCATTAAAGAAAAGGAAAAAATCACGAATTTAAATAATAAAAAAATGCAAAGATGGTCGTTTGCGATGAGAAAAAGGGACAAGGCAACGACACTAATACTTATCTTCGACCATTGATAGAGGACAATGAAGTTATTGTGGGAGGAGGTTGATTAACAAAGTTTCAGATTGCAAGTGACTCTTCATCGGATGGTCAATGATTTTCCTGCTTATGCTAATTTATTTGGTTGGAATACAAAGGGATGCACTGTGTATCCTTCTTATGCTGATTTGATAGACTCAAAATGGTTTAGTGATAGAAGGAAGTTTTCTTATATGAGACACGAGCGAGGATTGAATCTGAATCAACCTTTCCAATTTGACAAGCAAGCTTGGTTCTTAGTCATATAAGAAAAAGATTTTCCTCTCGAATTCTTCACTACCATTACGATTCACTTGATTGATGAAGCAAGCCATGTATCCTATTGAAGGCAATCATTCCCTCAATTTAGTGGTCTCTTCATATCCTTTATACATGGGTACCATATGTGTAATGGGTTGTTGATGAGGTTTAAGTCCGATATTTGCAACTGTTATAATATTTAAATAATAAATCACGCATTCATCTAATAATTTAAACTCTTGGAATAGTTAGTAGTAGTCCCACCAAATCTCATATAGTATAAGAACTAGAGGTTTGTGCCTTCATTGATGGACTCTTACATGTTTCCTAACGTCCCATGCACACCTCCCATATTTAGGATAATTTTGGAGTGTCCTATTCCATTGGGATGGTGTATATCCCTACCATGCTCAGGACATTTCCTAAACTGTATGAAATAGGCTCGAAAATTGGACACTCGGAACTTTGGAGTGTCAAAACTTGGTATTGGGGGCGAAATAATTCAACCAAAATGCTAACGTGGCGAGACAAATGCAAAACAACGTCATTTTGCAGTTGACATGACTAGATCGAAAATGACATCATTTTGCATACTGACGTGATTTAATAAGCAAAAAACAACATCATTTTGTCTCGGTTTGAATTTTAATATAAATTCAAAATATTATTAAAAGAGTACCATGTTAACACTAGTCATCCACGTTAATAATTTATGGCCAAAACTAGTCGGATGGTTTAATTGATAAAAAGTGAAAAAGTTTAAGACTCAATTGGTAAAATTGAAAGGTTTATGACTAAATTAGCGAAAATGCAATAAATTTAGGACTTTTTAGATAATTTCCCTATGCAAAAGCAAATTGCCAAATCGTGGAGGTCGGGATCTTTGTGTCGGCAGGAACGAATAATTATTTGTGGAGACTCCCATAGTCAATGCATGCATGCGTGTTTCTCATTGTAGAAGATTGTCCCCTCATTGTGTGGTTGACTGGGCAGTCCTTGTCAAGTTCCAAAATCACCGTGCCAACAGTAACTAAAAGGTGAAACATCGGGTCATCTTTAAGGAAGCAACGTCATAGTGTAGTCTGCTAATGACGTTCCAGTTGGCTAGACAAGTAAGCTGACTAGATCCTCCCCTCCCAGACGAATTGTTTTTTCTTCATCCATTGAGAATTATAATAACAGAAAAATGTAATATTCCGTACAACATCAAATGAAGAGTACATGTGCTTATTTATAGGTACATGATAAGTATCTAAATTAACAAATCAAGATCAATAAAAAAATATATACAAAACCACATAATAATATATAGAATTATAGAATATCATAATTGAGAGATCTGCGCCAATCCCAATTAGTGAGGTTGAGGTTAGTTGAGAGCTTGTCGAACACTTATGGCAAGGCAAAGGTTTAAGGGTTGTGATGGTCACACCCTAATGCAAGATCTTCTCCCTTAAATTTAAGAGAACTCGTGCCGCAACAAGTGTTGACAGTGGTTTGTGAGTTATCAGCATTCTCTAGAGATCCATGTTTCAAGACGCTCGATCCCTAGTAGCTTGGTTAATTCTAAGATCGTGTTGCATTACTTCTTAGTCATATGGAAAAGATCTTTCCTCCCCGATTCTTAGATATAATGGTTCACCTGATCATTCGCTTAGGAGATGAAGCGAGCTTGGTGGATCAACACAATCTGGATTCATAAATCCTATTAAAAGTAATCCTTCCCTCAATTTAGTCTCTTCATGTCCTTTTCACCTGCACACCAATCTAAGCTGTATGTAATAGATTGTTAATGGGGTTCAGGTTTGATGTTCACAATAAATGTTATGCAGAGGATCGATTGTCTAGGGATACATTGTGAGAGAGTGTTTGACCTTTTGTTTTAGATATATTGATCTCGAAGATACATTAGTCGATTAATCCTATAGGAATGGCACGATGAATTTACATTTTTTTCTAACGTCCCATACACACGTACCATCAATGGGATGTTTGTAGAGGATGTTGGAAAAATATGGCTTCGAAATGGGTTGAACAATGAAATCGGATTAAGTAAAACAACTCGGACTTTGAGGTGTGATATCACTATCTTTAAGGATTTATTTGCCCCACAATGTTGCTAATGGTCACCGGCAAAAATCCCCCAAGATACAACAAAGTCTCGAATGAGAATACTAGATAGCAATTCTAGTATTTTTCCAGGGTCTCTCTAGGAAACAATCGAAAATCGGCTGCAGTTTTTCAAAAAGAAGACTCGAGAATGACCACACTTTTTTCCTTCCGAAAATTGACAAGTATATATATGAAACAGTCTTGCAACTCTTCGTGAAAATTGTCAAAGAATGAACAAACACGTCCTTTAGAAAATTGTTCGGATAAACAAATGCGATTCTTCGGAAGAAGTCGAAAATCCGAACAATTGCAACCTTTCGGGAAATGTTGCAAAACCGAATAAGTAATTTTTCCAAAGGTTGTCTTGAAAAGACACAAACAAAATTCGAATAATAATTAATTTTTTTAAATAAATAAAATTTCGAATTTTCATTTTTATATTTCATTTCGAAAATTCTCAAAATAAAAGGCAACCTTTGAATTGATTAAAAAATAACAAAAATAAAATAAATAAGTAACAAAGGGATTAGTGCTAATTAATCTACGGGCACGCAGACGTGCTAAGTGCTAAGTGCACCAAAATCGCGCACCCGCACGCGGGTATGGTGGGGTCTAGCCCCACCCAATCACTCCTTGAGGTACACAAGGAAACCCTTCACTTATAAATTGCGCCACTTCCTCCCACTTTTCCTATGCGGGACAAGGAAAACACACTCAGTTTGTTTTGACAAACAATCCTCCAATAGAGGAGCATGCCAGGATTCCACTAGGACAGCGTAAATCCCAACATGCTTAGGCCATTTCCCAATTCATCCCTCATTACTCAGGGATGATTATTAAATGTCCCAAACGGGCACGAAAATTGTCCCAATCTGCATGATTTCGTGAAGTGAGGGAAGACATCAATTTTAACTTTTTGAAGCTCACCATCGTTGGAGTTTAAAATGGAACTTTCAAAGCTCAACTGCTGAATTAAATTGCATTTGTCGACAAGTCTTGTGCATGATGGGTCGTGCGTGGAACGGAGATAGAAGAGGCCACATGAGTCCAAAGCAAAGAAATGTATTTGCCGTCAAGTACAAAGCCCTCCTCGCTTGAGTGACTTATTGGGATCTACGTGGAGTTGAAAGAGTATGAATTTGAGTTTGATCGCACACACAATCGGTGTGGAGATTTGTATTATATTTATAATATGTACATGAGTGGGAAAAATACAATTAAAGATTTTACAAAGATAACAATCTACAGTATCAATGATAGCAATCTAAAAAATTAGTAAAGATTGTGAAAGATTACTCTATCGACGGAATTGACACAAATCATGGAAGATCGGCTCAATCAATGGGATTAGTAAAGATTGCAGAAGATTGTTGTATCGTGAAAAATTTGCTTTATCACACCCCCTCAAGCGAAATGGTGGCAGAGTCACTGTGAGCTTGTCGCGTAAAATAAGAAACTGAGAGATGGATAGAGGCTTTGTCATGATATCAGCCGTTTGAACCTATGTAGGAATGAAGCGAACTTCCAACTGCTTCTTTTTAATTAAATCACGAACAAAATGATAGTCAATTTCTATGTGCTTGGTTTGGGCATGAAAGATGGGATTGGCAGCCAAATAGATTGCCCCTACATTATCACAAAGAACAAGTGGTGGCCGATGTAGAGTGTATCGAAGATCTCGAAGGAGTTGTAATAGCCATAATAATTCAGAGGATACGTTAGCCACCCCTTTGTATTCTGATTCAGTGCTGGATCTAGCAACGGTTGGTTGCTTTTTAGAACTCCAAGAAACCAAGTTGGGACCAAAATAAATGCAATAGCCACTAGTAGATTTTCGGTCATCAGGGCAGCCAACCTAGTTAGCATCTGTAAATGCAGTGAAGGTCAATTGGCGAATAGGTCGCAAGGTTATGCCATAATGAATAATAGCCTTGAGATAGCGCAAAATCCGTTTGACGGCTGACCAATGAACTTCAATTGGACAATGCATAAATTGGCACACTTTATTGACGGCTAAGGATAAATTTGGCTTAGTAAGAGTGAGGTATTGCAGTGCCCCAACCGTACTTTGATAAGTGGATACATCAGTCAGTGGTTCACCACTTTGTTTCGACAACTTAGAAGCCGAGGGAGCCATAGGTGATGAGCAAGGTTTTGCATCAGCCATACCTGTACGGGTTAGAAGATCAGTGGCATACTTGGATTGAGTGAGGGACAGTCCATTAGAGGATCTATGGGCTTCGATGCCAAGAAAGTATGATAAATTTCCCAAATCAGTGATTGCCAACTCAATGCCAAGACGAGTAATTAATTTAGTGATGGAGGAGGTAGAGCTCCCAGTAATAATAATGTCGTCCACATAGATGAGAAGAAGTAGAATGTGATTAGAGCAATGCTGTATGAATAATGAAGAATCAACAGTGGAGGCCACAAAACTTAGCCGAGAAAACCATGCTCTTGGGGCTTGTTTTAGCCCATATAGAGCTTTCTGAAGACGAGATACATGGCCAGGATAATGTGGATCAATAAATCCTTGGGGTTGCTGCATGTAGACTTCTTCTTTAATGGTGCCATGGAGAAATGCATTCTTAATGTCCAATTGACGAAGAGACTAGTTATATGTGATAGCTAAGGAGAGAACAACTCGAATCGTTGTCGGTTTGATAACCGGACTAAAAGTTTCATCATAGTCCAAGCCAGCCTATTGAGTAAAGCCCTTCACAATGAGTCGTGCCTTGTATCTATCAATGGAGCCATCAGACTTGATTTTTAGGCGATAAATCCACTTGCAATTGACCACATTCATAGAAGGGTGATGAGGGACCAATTCCCAAGTGCCATTTTGAATGAGAGCATTAAATTCATTGGCCATAGCTTGTTGCCGCTTGGGGTCTTTGTTTGCAACAGAAAAAACAAGTGGGTTCACTTGGTGTCAAGCTTGAGTGAAAACAAGAACAAAGTGGGTGCTTAGTGGAAAGAAAAACCTTTGGTTTGTGAATGTTATTCTTTAGATGAGTGACCACTGGATGGGTAGAAGTTGGCAGTTGAGGTTGAGAAGATTGTAACGATGGAGCTTTTGGAGAAGAGGATCTAGAAGATTGCTGAATATGTGATGAGGAGTCATCCATGATAGTAGATGAACTTGATGGAGTTGATGTGGTGGTGGACACCCCCTGAAACTGTGGGGGCTTAGTAGAGGAATAACCAATGCAAACAGGAGAACTAGGCGATGGTGATGACGATTGACCAGATTGTGAATTAGCAAAAGGGAAAAAGTTCTCCTGAAAAATCACATGGCGAGAGATATATATTCGGCCAGTGCTACGATGAAGACAACGATAGCCACAGTGATGGGGAGAATAGCCAAGGAAGATACATTGCATTGTTCTGTCATCAAGTTTATTGCGGGCATAAGGGCACAGCTAAGGGTAGCATGCACATCCAAAAACACGCAATTGTAAATAATCGGGTTTCTAGCCAAACAATTTCTCATAAGGAGACAATCCACTCAAGACCGTTGTAGGCATGCGGTTAATTAGAAAGACCGCAATGAGGAAGGCATCATTCCAATATATACGAGGAACAGAAGATTGGGTAAGCAATGTGATGCCAGTTTTTACAATATGACGGTGTTTGCGCTCAGCCCGACCATTTTGCTCCTGTGTGTGCGGGCATGAAAGACGATGTAGGATGCCATGAAGACAAAGATAAGGATCAAATTTCTTATACTCACCACCTTCATCAGTTTGAAGTGCCTTGATATTACAATTGAAATATCTTTCCACTTAGGATTTAAATTGCACAAAAGTAGACAAAGGCATCGATTTCACAAAGAAGTGGAAAAAGCCATGTATATCCATTATAAGCATCGATAAAAATGATATAATAATGAAAACCATTAATTGAAGTAATCGGAGATGGTCCCCATAGATCGAATAAAGTATCTCCAAAGGAGCATTACAAGTAGTTGATGATCTAGTAAAGGGAAGACGACGCAACTTGCCCAAGTGACATGATTCACAGAAACTAGATGAGGAAGACAGGGATATTGGCAAGTCATGCTTAGAAATAACTGAAGAAGTAATGCGGGCAGTTGGATGACCCAAGCGCTCATGCCAAATAGAAGCAAAAACTCGTTCACCAATGAAGCAGGATGGAGCTGGTGGTGATTTATTTGACTGTAAAGGGACCTTATTGGTGGTACGGGCATTATTAAGATAATAAAGTCCATTCTTATGCTGGCCTTTGAGCAGAGGTTCCCCGAGGATCGATCCTTAACACAACAGAAAGTAGGATGAAATTCAAATACCACATCGTTGTCTTTGGTAAATTGAGAGACTGATAATAGATTCTTCTTAATAGAGGGAACATGATAAATATTTCGTAGTTTAAAAGAACTAGTAGGAGAATGTAAGATGGAAGAACCAATATGTGATATTTGCAAACTTGACCTATTTGCAGTGCAGATTTGATTGATGCCAGAATAGTCACTCCGAATGTTCAAATTTTCCATATATGCTGTAAGATGATGAGTGGCACCAGAGTCTGGGTACCAGTATGGATCAAATGACTCGCCAATTGAAGATGCATACATTGCAGATGGAGAGCCACTATTAGCTTTATAACCAGGATTAAATCTTTGGTAGCATTGGAGAGCAGAGTGACCTGCACGACTACAAACTTGACAAATGAGTCGAGAGTGAGAGGAACCTCCTTCATAAAAATTGCGACCACGGCCTCAACCGCGTCCTCGTCCTCGACCGCGTCCTCGACCATTGGAGGGAGGATTCAGGGCAGCAGATGATTTGACCGCAACATTCACAATAAGAGAAGACTGTATCAGAGATTCAGTGGTGTGGCTTTGAAGAATAATTTCTTGATTGTAAAGCAGGCCGAGGAAGTCATTAAGAGGTAATGGATCAAGACGAGATGTGACTGTGTTAACAAATGCATCATACTCCGAACCCAGGCCACCGAGGATGCTAAGAACTAATTGGCAATCGAAGATGGGATGAGCAGCGGCAGAAAGTTGATCCGCAATATTCTTGGCTTTTTGAACAAAAGCTTCCATGGAAAGAGAGCCCTTCTTTAGAGATCAAAGCTGATACTCTAACTGCATTATGCGAGCTTGAGATAGAGGAGCATAAAGTTTCTCAAGCGAGGTCCAAACATCATGAGAAGTCTCAAGACCGACAATGTGTGAGAAAATTGATTCAGTAAGAGTGGAGAGGATGCAACAGAGGATGAGTTGATCTTGATAATGCCATGCAGTATGATTCGGATTGTCGATCACATTATTATCAGCATCAGTGATAGTGGGTGTTGGACAAGGATATGAGCCATCCACAAACCGAAGATACCCATGAAGACGAATTAGAGGAAGAAATTGTGCTCGCCACAGAAGGTAATTGTTGCGATCTAGCTTGATTTGGAGAACATGAGATATATTGCCAAGAGCAAAGGGTGGTTGGGAGGGAGATAACAAGGATGAAGAGTTAGTAGCGGTGACGGCAGTAATGGTGTTGGAGGATGTAGAAGAAGAAATTTTAGTGGAAAAAAAAATTTGTGAAGCTCTGATACCATGAAAGAGTATGAATTTGAGTTTGATCGCGCACACTATTGGTGTGGAGATTTGTATTATATTTATAATATGTACATGAGCAGGAAAAATACAATTAAAGATTTTACAAAGATAACAATCTACGGTATCGGTGATAACAATCTACAAAATCAGTAAAGATTGTGAAAGATTACTCTATCGACGGAATTGACACAAATCATGGAAGATCGGCTCAATCAATGGGATTAGTAAAGATTGCAGAAGATTGCTGTATCATGAAAGATTTGCTTTATCAGGAGTAACATTTATTTTAACTTTTCTCATATCCTTTGCGATGCATGCGGTTTGACTTTTTGTTCAATTTTAAATACTCGGAACTTTCGTAATATAAAATATGTTTTTGCAACATAAATTAGGATATAATTTTTTTTCAAAAATTTTGAAAATTGGATTTTTGTTTTGCATTTCCAAGCGTCTATTCTAAATATGTTATTTTTGAGGCATTACTTTTCAGGTCATTGTTATCATTCTCGGACTAGCTAGAAAGCTTTTATGAGCAGCTCGAGTAAGAGCGAAGTAAGTTTGACTTTGAATAATGTGTTTTGCATATATTCCAATTTGAATGGGTGAGACACTTGTCTACTTCGATAGAGACTTAGATATGTTAATATACAAGTAACCATTTATGAATGGGATAGACCAAGGTGCAAAATATTCCACCACCGTACAACTCTATTAGTATCTGAATAAGTCTTGTGGGGCTATCATACCATCCATGTGAATTTGAAATTTGAACATGTATGAATTTTTGTTTTTTAACCACTTTGACAAGATAGGTTTTTCGAGAAATAATTATTAAAAAATTCTTAGACTTACCATATGACAGCTAATTTGATTATAAACTTTTCAATTTGATCAATTTATTTCAAAACATTTTGATGATGATTTTCTAATGTAGTTCTTTTGGCCACATTTTAACCTAGAATTGCTTACATGACGATTTAGTCAACACTAGTTGTCTACGCAGCATGACTGGTACTAGCATGGATAATTTTTTCTATCTCTTTTAAATTTTCTGAATGTTAGCTTTTTTTTCTTTTTCCCTTTCTTTATTTTCTTTTTTGATAGCTATCTTCGGCCATTGATAGAGGAGGATAAAATTACTGTGGGAGGGGGTTGATGAGTTTGATGCCTCCAAGAAAGAAAGTTTTAGTTTGCGAACGACTTTCTCTGGACAGTCAATGATTTTCCTGCGAATGCTAATTTATCTAGCAGGAGTACGAAGGGACGCCGACGCACTACATTTACTTCTTGTGCTGATTTGACTGACTCTAAATTGGTTAGTTATAGAAGAAAGATTTCTCATATGAGACGCAAGCGATTATTAAATCTGGATCATCCTTTTCGAAGCGAGAAGCAAGCTTGATTTTATAAGAAAAAAATTTCCTCCCAGATTCTTCGCTAACATTATGGTGTACCTGATAGATGAAGCAAGCTTCGTGCATGGGTGCAATTAAATATATGTATCCTATTGAAGGCAATCCTTCCCTCAATTTAGTCTCTTAATATCCTTGGTACACGGACATCATCCATGTAATGGGTTATTAATGGAGTTTGAGTCCGACGTTCGCAAAAAATGTCATGTGGAGGGATCAAATGTCGAGGAATACCTTGTGAGAGAGACCGTATGACCTTTTGTTCAAGATATTGTGATTGCAAAGATATATTGGTTGATGGACTCCAAAAGAATGATAAAAGTGAATTCACATGTTTCTTAATATCCCATTTGCACAAATCATCTTTGGGACGTTGGTGGGGGGTCCGAGTATTCCATTGGGATGGTGTATATCCCTACGCGCTCGGTCTACGGACGATTATTATTTGCTTTAAGCTTAAACTTTATTTAACGTGCTGCGGTTTTTCTGCGGTTGGTGTTCATATTTCTAACATAAAACGGAAATAAAAGAGGCCGTGTTAGGTCAAAAGAAAAGATTAGTATCTACCGTCAAAGCAACAAAACTCCCTCCCTTGGGTTCAAATTCGACCAAAATCTAGAACATACTCATGACTCATTGCAATTGGAAAATTCCAGTCTTTTTCTACGATGACTAGGTGCAAAAAAATCACCGATCTGCGTGCTTAGTACTCCACTTGGACATACCGTTTCGTCGGAAAATCCAGGAGACAAGGACTTGGGCTCATTTTTGTTTGCCGGATAAATAAATCGTGCTAAATTTAGTACCGATTTACGAAAAAGAATAACATGCTAAAGTGATATGTGAAAAATCTTTTTTTTAATTATAATTGATTTTGTAGACTACATTATTTATAAAAAAAATTATTGGGATATTTTCGGAATAGTTCTTATTTTCACATTTTTCCGAATCTCTAATTGTACACGGTCCGGAATGGTCTAAGAATTATTTGACTTTTTAGAAGCCCAAAAGAAAAAAAAAAAAAAAATAGCAAAGTCGTGCATGGATACATGCATCTCCACACGTGTCTCATCTACATATATAATTTTTCTGGTATCACTTTTGATTAATATCTGGACTAGTTAAAATAGCTTTTGCAAGCAGCTCAAGTAAGAGCCTTGTTCAGTTGACTTGGATTAATCTATTTCGAATCTATTCCATTGTTACTGGGTGAAACACTTGTCAACATCGATAGAAACTTGAGATGTGCTAATGTCCAAGCAATCATTAACGAATGGGACAGATCAAGGTGAAGAAAGTTTTGGATTCCCCGACCATCCAACTCAATTATTGTCCGAGTATTATTTGTGGTTATTATACCGTCCATCGGCTGGGAATTCCAAATTCAACATGTATGATTCTTTTTTTCTTATCGAATTTGACAAGACAATTTCTTCATTATTTATAATCAACATATATGATACCACTAATTATGTACAAACTATTATATAAGATTATCCGCACAGGCTAAAAGATTGAAGTTAACTGGTTTGTAGAGATTACAAGGCTTTTCATTGGCCTCCACATAATCAGGTCTCAATAGCCATACCTCTGGATTATCAAATAAATAATAATTTTTTACAACTGAAGTAAAAAGAAAGAGGAGAAAAAAGATTTGTCCCATAAATAGTGAATCTAATTATTTTACAAATAAGTCAATAATCTAATGAAGTTTCCAAAGAGTTAGGGAACTTGGACTTCGCCATTGATAGACCAAAAAAGACACCGGGACACTTGGAGTGTCAAAATTTGGCACGGAGGGATACTTAAGTACCAAAAGTTAGGAAAGTGATACTCAAGTGCCAAAATCGGAGTAAAATGGATCAGTTAAGTTTCTACGTTGCGTATGTGGCATTTTCCGGCAACATCCTTACTGAGGTAGCAAATATATATACACACACACATATATATTTAAAAAAAGCTCACATGGACAACAAAAACGACATCACCCATCCACGCTGACTTGGCCAACCTAAACGACGTTGTTTTTCCTTAGTGTTAAATGACGTCGTTTAAGTTATTTTTTGGCTTAACCATACTTGGCCGTCGTCGTTCCTCTCTATTCACTCGCGTTCACACCAAATATGAGGCATTTCTCTCCGTCACCGTTCACACCTAGAGGTGGTCATCGCTCATTGTCATCGATCGCCGTCGTCAGTCGTCGTCGCCACTCGCCATTGTCGCTCGCCCAAGTTTGGCCTCTTCTTCTATCACGTCCCGATCCTCCGAACCTATGCCCATCTCTGCTTGGTCGATATAATAGTGATGTCCCAGGACGCATCGCCGACCCATTCGATTTTAAATACACATGCGAAAGCAGATATAAACCCCTAGACAATAAAACAATGGGATAGGAAAGCAAGGCCAAGCTTTTCAAACTTGATAATGACCACACACTTATATATATATATATATATATATATATATATATATATATATATAACACAACTAATAATATATAATACAAACCAAGCCAAACTTTATATATCCAAATACATAAGGTTCACAAACAGGGGTGGAGGTTCTAAACCACTACGAGTCACTCATCCTCGTCCTCTTCGATCTCTCCTTCTTCTAGACTCCAGCTGGAGCCTGCTACTAAGTACACGGGAGAGTTTGGGTCATCCAACTTAGGGTCCTTCGCATCCACCACTACACCATCCTTAGGATCTGCTGTACCATTTCCAAAAGCAACCTCCATCACGTACAGATGTATCTCACTTTTCGATACATGGCCCACCCTTTGGCCATTATGATAATGGCGATACCATGACCAGTACTGATGGGGTACCTTCTTAGGTAAACCCGCATTTACCTAGACAATGGATTTCACCAGCACATATTCAAGACCCTCGGGATGCCCATGTATCGTGATGTGATAGCTCTGTTCGGTGAACTTCTTAGGTTGTCCAAAATGGTCTGGCGGGGCTGCCATTTACAGGCTTGAAATGTTATCCCACAATGGGGTGAGACGACATCTCAGCGAGTTCTACCCCCTAAGACCCAATTAGGAAGAAAATTACGCCCTAAGGGTTGCCTAAGCACAAACAAGCGTCAGAAAACTTACCTTGGCATCAGTTCCTTCCTGCAAGTCAGTTCAATTAATAAATACTAATAATCACAACACCCCAATCAAACAGATCAAACCATCGATCAATCAACTTGATCGATTACATGTCATTGAGACCAACACACGGTCATTTCGATTATTCAATCTCAACTCTTAGTCACGGCCCAACAAGCACGACCTAGATTAAGTGGTAATCACGACCCCATTGGCAATTTTCTAGATTTTTTAGTAATCACGGCCCCACCTAGCAATTTTCTAGACTTGGTGGTAATCACAACCCACCAGGCAATTTTCTAGATTTATACCCACAATATCCAATTTTTGGATAAATTCCCACAATCACTAATTTCACTCAATTTTCACAATCTGGTATTCAAATAAATAAATAAATAGCACCACAGCAATCAGCACAAAATTCCGGTCACCGACTATCTTGGTCTAATTTTTGAAAAATAAATAATTAATTAAATAATTACGAAAATCATTAAATAAATGCAATAAATAGCATAAATGCAAACTTAAGCCCGATAAAGCCTAATTGGAAGCCGAGATGGGTCCGGAAAATTTTTGAGCCACTCTAGTTAAATACTAGAGCTTGTCTAGGCTCTAATTGCACTAACTATCCACCTAACATGCATCAGTAATTAATTAAATTCACTAATCTAATATGATCTAACCACCTAATCCATCTTAGCCGAAACTAATCAACCCCTAAGCATAATTAACCTACTAAGCGAGGATTAATGAGTTAAACTTACTTGTTTCATGATCCGTTCGGTTCAAATCGACAAGGACGCAACGGGACTCAACTTCCTCTAAAGCGGGCCTAGCTTTCGGGGCTGGGAATGACCTCAAAACGGGCCATGAACACTGCTAGAAACCCACTCTGTTTGCTTCTGTTTTGGGCTGAAAAAGAGGGAAACAAGCTCGAGTTGAGGTGACAACGAGCTGAGGAAGGTTGAAGGGGTCGAATCATGCCTAGGTGGGAACTCACGATGGTCGGAGGGGAGCTAAACAGCTCTGGCATGGCTGAGGCAGTAGCTAGGACACGAGATAGGTTGCTAGGAACGGCAAAGGGCGTTGGGGTCGCACGATGAGGCGCAGTGGCATACGCGCAATGCAGGGCGACAAACGACGACAGGCAGGGCTGCTCGCGGGCGGTCCGGCGGGTGGCTGGCTTTGGCGGCTTCTCCTCTAGATTTTTTAGAGCTCTGGCATAATGAGAAAGGGAAGAGGGCTAATCAATCGCTTAAAGGAAGAGGGGGAACCAGTTTGGATGAGCGGGGGCCCTTGGTCCCCTTGATCGGTTTGTCCTCATCCCCTTGGTCTCCCACCACTAGCCGGTGTCCAGACACATTTCTTAGCCCAAAATGCCTCTTTCTAGAAGCTGGAGAGGGTCCAAAGGTCATGGGTAGTGGGGGGCTATAAATTTGCTTTGCTTCCTTTTCACCGACACCTCATTGATCAAATTGGTATTTTTCCTCACCAATTGATCCCACTTGATCCTAATTGGCTCGACTTTTTCTGGTAACTTTTCCCAAAAAAATCTTGGTTTTTAGTGCAAAAAATGACTTGTGACATCGATTTTCTTCAAATCATTCAAATGAACCCATTTTTATACCTTGGCAACCCTCCTTTTAAATATTTTTAGTGTAAATGACTCTGGTCGATTTCAAATACAATGAACCCCTTCAACACATTGGTACCAAAATGACCAGAAAAAATCAAACTTGTGCCGAAACGATAGAAAAATCAAACTAGTGATGATGGCATTTGCAATTTAGTGGGATCACCCACGTTTAACCACGCATTTCGGTCGAACCAACCTATCTCTGATGTCTAATCGATTTTTAACTGTATCGTAATGATCTCAACAGATGAACACGGTTGAGCAGCTGATTGGTCGAATCCTCAAGTCTATTTGCCTTAAAATCCTTAATGGCTTCCATAGATAGTTTTATCTCAGTGATCAACTCGAGAATAGCATTGTAGACGTTAATGAAATGCCTGATTTATTTAATTGAAAGTAGAATTGAAAACTAGGATGTCACAACTCTTCCCATTCTATAAAAATTTCGTCCTCGAAATTTAAACCATTACAATGGTCTTTGTATGCAAAACTTTCTCTTTTCTATCCACAATCTGAGCTGGGCTTTCAACGTATGACACTCGGTCATCCACGTCCAATTCCTCAAAATTGAGCACGTGAGTCGAGTCAGGCTCATACTTTCTTAACATCAACTCGTGAAAAACGTCGTGCACTTTGCGCCAATCTCGGCAGCAACACAAGATGATACGCCAAAGTCCATATTCTTTCAAGAATCTCCAACGAACCTATGTACCTCGGACTCAGTTTTCCCTTCTTGCCAAAGTGCAAAGTTTCCCTCATTGGTGACACTTTTAGAAAAACGTGATCACCAACTTAGAATTCCAAAAGCCTTCGACGATTATCTGCATAACTTTTCCGACGACTTTGATCAATCTTTAATCTGTTTTTGATCATTGCCACGGCATCCACTAATTGCTGAACCAACTCTGGGCCTATAATCTTTCTCTCTCCAATTTCATCCCAACATACCGGTATTCTACACGCTCGGCTATACAATGCTTCAAATGGAGTCATCTGGATGCTCTATTGATAACTGTTGGTATAGGCAAATTCCACGAGATGAAGTTGTTCTTCCCAACTTCCCTTGAAGTCCAGTACACAAGCTCTCAACATATCTTCAAGAGTCTGAATTGTCCTCTCAGACTGACCATCCGTCTGAGGATGATATGCCATACTATATCGAAGCTTTGTACCTAAAGCACTCTGTAAGCTCTTCCAAAAAGAGGTGGTAAAGCTCGGGTCTTGATCTGACGTCATCGTAATCGGCACTCCATGCAGTCGAACAATTCGGCGCACGTACAACTCAACGTGCTTATCCAAGTGAAGATCCTTTCGCACTGCAATAAAGTGAGCCGACTTTGTTAGCCTATCAATTATTACCCAAATGGAATAATTACCTCTCTGACTCCTTGGTAATCCGATCACGAAGTCCATCATGATGTGCTCCCACTTCCACTCTGAGATCTCAAGAGGTTGCAACAGCCCTCTCGGCTTGCAATGTTGAGCTTTAACCTGCTGACACGTCAAACACTTGGTGACATGTCTGGCGATGTCCGCCTTTATACCGGACAACCAATATTGTTGACGTAGATTCAGATACATCTTGGTACTTCCGAGATGAATGCTATAACTACTACGGTGAGCTTTTGATAAAATATCATTTCTAAGCTTTGCATCGTTAGGTACAACCTATCGTACTCGAAATTTCAATGTTCCATCATTAGAAATTTAAAAGTCAACTTTCCTCTCTTTGATATCCTCTTGTAAAATTTTCTGAACATCTGGATCTGTTGGCTGAAGTAGCTTGATTATGACCTGGACATTCGGCTCAATTTTGAGGGTCGCGATAAGATGAGAAAAGTGGCCTACCTCAAATTTGAACATCAAATCTTGAGCTCGCTCGATTAGATTCCACTCCTTCACCAATAAGTGAGCAATTGACGACTTTCGGCTCAAAGCATCGGCGACCTTGTTTGCCTTTCCTAGGTGATATAAAATATCACAATTGTAATCCTTTAGCAATTCCATCCATCGGCGCTGTCTCACATTCAATTCCTTATGAGAGAATAGGTACTTGAGACTCTGATGGTCTGTGAAGATCTGAAATTTTTCCCCACACAAGTAATGTCTGCAAATGTTTAATGCAAATATAATTGCTGTAAGTTTTAAGTCATGCGTCAGGTAGTTCATTTCATGAGGTCTCAACTGGCGGGAGGTGTATGCAACAACCTTTTCATATTGCATTAGCACGCAACCCAGTCCTCTGAACGATGCATCACTATAGATCTTGTACCCTCCAAGACCAGATGGAATTGTCAGCACAGGTGCGGTAGTCAGCTTTTGCTTTAACTCTTGGAAACTACATTAACACTTGTCTGACTAGACAAATTTCTCATCTTTCTTCAGGAGTCTTGTCAAAGGTGACGCCAAAGCTGAAAATCCTTCCACAAATCGTCTGTAATAACCTACTAAACTTCGAAAACTTTGGATCTTTGTTACTGTTGTCGGTCTCGGCCAGTTGATCACGGCTTCAATCTTGCTTGGGTCCACAAAGATTCCTTTTCCTGAAATCACGTGACCTAAAAACACAACACGAGTCAGCCAAAACTCGCATTTGTTAAACTTAGCATACAATTGGTGAATCCTTAAGGTTTGGAGCACTAATCTCAAATGATCCTCTCGTGCTCCTTAGCACTTCTTGAATACACCAAGACATCATCGATGAACACGATCACAAATTGATCTAGATATTCCTTGAATACTTGGTTCATCAAATCCATGAAGGCAGCTGGAACATTTGTCAACCCAAACGGCATCATAGTGAACTTGTAATGACCATACCGAGTACGAAATGCTAATTTTGGAATATCTTCTTTCCTAATCCTCAGCTGATGATATCCCGTCCTCAAGTCGATTTTCAAAAATATCGACGCTCCTTGTAACTGATCAAACAAGTCATCAATCATCGGCAATGGATACTTGTTCTTGACCGTTACTTGATTGAGTTGGCGATAGTCGATGCACAAATGCAACGAACCATCTTTCTTTTTGACAAAGAGAACTAGTGCTCCCAAGGTGATGCATTGGGACGTATGAATCCCTTATCCAACAATTCCTGCATCTACACCTTCAATTCTTTCAATTCTGATAGTGCCATCCGGTAAGGATTCTTAGAGATTGGCTCTTATCTCAGGTGCTAACTTAATCACGAACTCAATTTCTCTCTCTGGTGGTAATCTTGGTAATTCCTTTAGGAAAACATCGGGAAATTCTTGCACAACTAGAATATCCTTAATCTTCAGCTCCTTAACTTTCGTATCCACAATAGTTGCCAAGTAACCTTGACAAACCCCGTCTAACAAACGGGTTGCCTCTTGACACGAGATTAGGGAAATCGAAGGTCCTCCTCGGTTCCCTACAAACTCGAAGCTCTCACCCTTAATGGGTAAAATTGAATCAACTTGCAATAGTAGTCCATTTTAACTTGTTGCTTGGTGAGCCAATCCATGTGAATTATCAAATCAAAGTTATACATGGGTAGGACTAATAAGTCTATTTTCCCCTCTCGCTCACTAATCGCTAACTTGCAACCAAAACAACCCAAAGCAGACAACACTTTATCCTTCAATGGTGTAGATATGCTAACAACAGATTCCAGCAATTCAAGATTTATCCCTATCAACTTAACATATTGCTCGACAATAAAAAAATGAGTTGCTCTTGAATTGAATAAAGAATAAGCGGGATGGTTGTTTAGCGAAACCATACCTGTGATCACGTCAAGCGTAGTCTCTGCCTGACCTTGAGTGATGGCATACATCGTGCCTTGAACGGGAGGTCTAAGCTGTCCTCCATGTGGTGCATTTTGAGGCACGCATCCTCTATCTAACCTAATCGGTGGCGGCGGTGGCAACTTGAGGTCTCCTCTTATCCTTCGAGGACAATTTCGGCTATGTGACCTAGTTGGCCATATTCAAAACAAGTGCCTAGCCTAGATTGGCATGGGGCGAGCTCCATGTCGCCTTCCATAAGCACAACATAATTCAATTTGGTTTGACCCAGACTTCCCAATTCCAACCTTCCTGTTGGGCGGGATCTAAAATCTACCTCCCGTCATAGGCTTCTTCCCATGTCGGATTGCATCTTTGTTAGCACTAAACCTCGATCTAGATATGGTGGCTTGCTCATTCAATCTCTTTCTATCATCCGAGCTCTCGATAGACTTATAATAATTTGTCAAATCCAAATCAATATACTTGCTTTAGTCGCTTGAAGACCATTCCTAAACCTTTGGGCTTTTTCTTCAGGGTCCTCCACTAACCTCGGAGCATATTGTGATAATTCCGTGAACTTGACCCCATTGATCTACAATCATGAAGTCTTGGTGGAGGCGCGCTGAACTCCTCCATTTTTGCTCTCTAGCACTACTGAAAAGTAGTTACCATTAAAAGCTCTTAAGGAATGTGTCCCACACCGAGACCACACCTTCCTAACATTGCTATCCTTGGGTGGTTCTCCACCGTATTTGCATTGCTCTCTAGTTCGTAAGTTGCAAGAACTATCTTTTCGGTCTCATTGCACATCAAAGTGCAAATGTTTTTCAAGATCTTTTGATCCACAAAGTGCGACTTTAGGGTCTCCTTTACCAACGAACCTCAGCGGTTTAGCTTCAAGAATTGTTCCACTAACTTGTGAATCGGTCTCCTAGCGACTACGATTCCTGGCGAACCTTCAGCGGGTGTGACGATAGGTGCAACGACAGGTACGGCAGCAAGGGCGACTTCAATAGCAACGGCAACAGTAGCAGTAGTGGCGGCTTGAGCGGTAACTGCAACAACGGCGATGAATGTAGCAGCTTGATCCCGGGCCTACTGCCCCCATCAACTCTCTCATGGCATCCAGCGCCCGGTTGATTCTGATAGTTCCTTGCTCACCTAGGGCTACTACCCAGCACCCACTTGAGGTGGTGTTACTTCACTGGCACTGGCTTGCTAATGCCCTACCTGGGCCTCCTCGAGTACCGACTCTAGTTGATGTCCTACCCTGAGTCACAGGCCTTACAAATCTCTTACTTGAGTTCTCTGCTCCAGCTCGCTCATAGTTCAATCTTTCTATTGAAACTTGTCTTTCAAATCCACATTGGATTAAAAGATGAGCGATCCACACATAACAAACAATTTTATCACACAATTATTACCAACATGCACTAGTCATGAATTTAAAGGCCAATTCTACTTACTATCACATATCCATCGCACATTATCAATCCAATTTCTAACAACCACGCTCTGATACCACTAAACTAGGATGTCACACCCCGACCCTCCGAGCACGTGCCCATCCTTGCATGGTCGATATAATAGCGATGTCTCAGGACGCATCGCCGATCTATTCGATTTCAAATACGAATGTGGAAGTAGATATGAATCCCCAAATAATAAAACAATGGGATAGGAAAACAGGGCCATAAAATTTCAAACCACACCAACCACACTTATATATATATAACATAACTAGTCATATATAATACAAGCCAAACCAAGCTTTGTGTATCCAAACACATAAGGTTCAACAAACGAGGGTGGAGGTCAAGCAACTATGGCTACTCATCATCATTTTCTCCAAACTCCTCTTGCTCCACATTCTCGCTCTCATTGGAGTCTTTTGTTAAGTAAGGGACTCTGGCTCTTCCAGATTGGGATCCTTCGCATCCTCCACTGCTCCACCCTCAGGGTCTGTTGTACCTTTACCAAAAGCAACCTCCAAAATCCGCAAAGGAACCTCACTTTCCGGTACAGGGCCCACCCTCTGGCCATTATGATAATGACGGTACCATGATCGGTATCGATGAGGCACATTATGGGGTAAGCCTGCATCGACCCAAACAATGGACTTCACCAGCACATATTCCAGACCCTTGGGGTGTCCGTGTATCGCAATGTGGTAGCTTGTCTTTGTGAATTTCTTAGGTTGTCCAAAATGGTCTGGCGGGGCTGCCATCTACGGGCCTGAAATATTATTCCACAACGAGGTGAGACGACGTCACATCGAGTTCTACCCCCTAAGACCCGATTAGGAAGAAAATATGCCTTAAGGGTTGCCTAAGCACAAACACGCATCAGATGACTTACCTTGGCCTCAGTTCCTTCCTGCAAGTTAGTTCAATTCATAAATATTGACATACATAACACCCAATCAAATCAGATCGAATCATCGATCAATCGACTCAATCGATTACATGTCAACAAGACCACTCCCTAGTCATCAAAAGCATTCCATCTCAATTCTCAATCACGGCTCAACGAGCAGGTTCTATCAAATTCTCAACTATAAATCACGATCCTAAGGACACAAACTATCTTTAGGTAGTATTCACGGCCCAATGGGCATAACCTTTAATAGGTGGTAGATCATGGCCCCACAAGCAATTGGTGAATCATGAGATTTAACATGGTAATCACGGCCCGATTGGGCAATTTTCTAACAAATGGCAAGTCACGGCCCTACTAGACACAACCGATTCCAATTCGGTGGCGAATCTCGGCCTAACTGGCACGGCCATACATTGGCGGCTTACTAGGTCCACTCACAACCTTTCATGGTTATTTTCCACTCAATTACCAACATTCTCCAATTTTGGAATAATTTCCCATAACACCAATCACACTAAAATTCCACAATCCGAAATTCAAATAAATAAAGCAGAAAGCACCATAGCAATCGGCATGAAATTTCGGTCACCACCATCCCAATCTAATTTTCGAAAAATAAATAAATAATTAATTAATAGCGGAAATTAATAAATAAATGCCAATAAATAGCATAAATGCTAACTTAAGCCCAAAAATGCCTAATTGGAAGCTGAGACGCGCTTGGAAAACTTTCGAACCACTATTGTTAAATACTAGAGCTTGTCTAGGCTCTAATTGCACAAACTATTCACTTAACATGCATTGACAAATAATTAAATTCATTAATCTAAACTAATCTAACCACATAATCCATCTTAACCTAAACTAATCAACCCTAAGCATAATTAACCTACTAAGTGAGAATTAGTGAGTTAAACTCAATTGTTTCGCGATCTATTTGGTTAAAATCAACGGGGACGCAACGAGACTCAACTTCCTCCAAAGCTGGCCTAGCTTTCGAGCCGAGAATGACCTCAAAATGGGCCACGAACACTGCTGGAAACCCACTCTATTCGCTTCTATTTTGGGTTGAAAAAGAGGGAAACAAGCTTGGGTTGAGGCGACAATGGGCTAAGGAAGGTTGAAGGGGTCAAACTAGGCCTAGGTGAGAACTCATGGTGGTCGGAGGTGAGCTAAACGGCTCTGGCATGGCTGAGGCAGCAGTTGGGACACGAGACAGGCTGCTGGGAATGGTAGGGGGTCGTCGGGGTCGCGTGGTGAGGCGCGGTGGCACGCTCACAAGGCAGGCAGCGAACGGCGACGGGTGGGGCTGCTCGCGGGCGGTCCGATTGGTGGCTGGCTTCGACGGCTTCTCTTGATTTTTCAAAGCTCTCAAAGCACAATGAGAAAAGAGAAGAGGACTAATTGACTGCTTAAAGGGGGAGGGGGAACCAGTTTGGATGAGGAGAGCCCTTTGGTCCCCTTGACCGGTTTGTCCTCATCCCCTTGGTCTCCCACCACCAGCTGGTGTCCAACCACATTTCTCAACCCAAAATGCGACTTTCAAGAAGCTTGAGAGGGTCCAAAGGTCATAGGTAGTGGGGGGCTATGAATTTGCTTGGCTTCCTCTTCAATTGGACTTTGATTCATTCTTAATTCAACACAAATCGGCCTTAATAAATTCAATCGACATCTCATTGATCAAATTGGTATTTTTCCTCACCAATTGATCCCACTTGCATCCCAAATTGCGCAATAAAAAAGGTCCTTGACTTTTTTTGGACAAAACGGCTCTAGGATGACTTTTTCCCAAAAAGTCTCAGTTTGCAGAAAAATCTTTGGAGACTAAGTCGACGTTCCTAAAATGACCTGTGACATGACAGAACTTTCAATTTCTGAAATCTTATTCAAATTCGCGATTAATTTCATTTTGGCACGTTTTTAGTGAGACCTTTGCGACCTGGTAGCTTTTAGACATTTTTAGTGCAAATGACTCGTGGTTAATTTTCTTCAAGCCACAATGAACCCCTTCGACACATTGGCAATCCTCGGTTTTCGTGAAAATCTCGAGTTTTCAAATACGGATATAGGGTACCAAAACGATAGAAAAATCAAACTAGTGCTGATTGATGAGAATTTTGCAATTTAATGGGATCACCCACGTTTGACCACATATCTCGGTCGAATCGATTTTTAACTGTGTCGTAATAATCTCGGCAGATGAGCACAGTCGAACAGTCGATTTTTGGTCAAATCCTCAAATCTATTCGCCTTAAAATCCTTAATAGCTTCCATAGATAGTCTAGTTATCTCACGAGTGATCAACTCTAAGAATAGCACTGTAGGCACGTCGATGAAATGCTCGATTTATTCAACTAAAAGCAGAATTGAAAATCTAGGATGTCACATCTTCCCCTCCCCTATGATGAAATTAGGGCTCGAACTTGTTTATTAGAGCTCCGATGGGAAATTTGGGGCTCTACTGGGAAATGTGGAGGTCGACCGGGAGATGTAGGGCTCAGATGGTACTTTAATGTGCGATTTAGGGCTCAAAAGCGGTGCTAGAACTCTAATGGGGGTTCGGATTGGCAATTTAGGGCTCGACCTCAAAATGTAGAGTTTGACGAGGGGAAAATTAAGGCTCGACCTCGTAGATGTGGTGTTAATATGATGTGTGACTTAGAGCAGTGATACGGTGATGTGTGTTTAAAGCTTGGATGTGGTATTGTGATGTGCGATGGCGGATTTTTAAGAGTCAAATGTGAAATGTTATGTGCGACGGCGATTTTGATGGCTTGGAGTGGTTGTCGTGGGGATATTTGGTCTTCTTTTTTCTTTTTTTTTAAATCGAAGTGTTGAAATGAGTGTTGTGGGACGTATGCTTGTCATGGGGACCTATGTTTTTTGGTTAATATATTAAGGGAAGGCAAATAATCAAAGTGGCTATTGTGTAAGGGCATATTATCAGTATGGGGACCTTTGTTTGTCGTTGAGGGACATTTTTTTAGTAAATTGTCTAACATGTACATCTCCATTTTCCCTTTTCTTTAATAAAGTCCATGAGAGGGGGGACTTCCATATACAATTGTCTATTGTCCTTTGTGAATTTGATCCCAAAAGTTAATTATTTTTTTTTCTTGGTGTAGATATGGCTTATGATAAGGATTATATTGCTGTCATAGTTTGCTACAGTGGGGATTTTGCAATTGGGGAGGATGAGTGGGAGTATAAGAGTAGAAATGAGGGTACCATCTTTATCGATATAAAGAGAGCATTTTATATCGGATTTGTTAGGGATATAGTGACTTATTTGTCTTATAAAGTACAAAAGTTGTTAAATTATGTTCCTGTAAAAGGCTTGAGAGATGGTTTGAAAAGCTTAAAAAATGATAATGGTTTTAGGGATGTCATGTACTATTTTCTTCATGACGAAGAGGCAAAATTATACGTTGAGTACAATAGTGATCATGAGGATGGAGATGATGATGGAGAGAGCGCCCAAGTAGGAGAAGGGGGAGATGGTATTCAAGCTAGTACTGAGGTTAGGGATGAAAGAAGGCAGGATAGATAGAATGGGGAGGAGAGAGGCGCAGATGCAATTCACAAAAGTGATGATGACATAGGTGATAACACAATCACTATTAGATTGGGAAGTGGCTGAATCCAGTGATGATGACGATGAAGGGTTGCTTGCACAATCAAGGAAAAAGCGAAGGGAGTTTTTGTCAAATAGGGTTGCAACTTTGCAGGTAACTAATGAAGTTCCAAACAAGGTTGAAGGCCCTGTAGATGCTAATGTTGCTGGCTAGGAGATTGATTATGAAGAAAGCGTCGAGAATGCTATTTCCCAAGATGAGCTAAAAGAAGATCAAAGAGTTGTGCATAGAAGGAAAAATAAGTTTCCTTCCTATGATCCATCCGTTGCCTCTCATATTTTGTTGGTAGGTATGAAATTTCAAGACGCGAAACAATTTCGGGAAGTTACACTGAAGAACTCCATTGCTGCACAAAGAAATATTGACTTCATTAGAAACACTAAAACCTTTGTAAGAGCTAGGTGTTCCCAACAAAATTGCCACGTCTTGATCCTCCGAGCCCGTGCCCATCCCTACTTGGTCGATATAATAACGATATCCTATGACATATCGCCAACCCATTCTTTTAAATACACATGCGGAAACAGATATAAAATCCCCAGACAATAAAATAATGGAATAGGAAAGTAGGGCCAAATTTTTAAAACTATACCAACACACTTATATACATATATCGAGTCAGGTTTTACATACAACCATTCGATATATATAGACACACACACACACACACACACACACACACACACACACACACACACACAGGTAGGTTCTCAAACGAGGGGGTTTTCTCAACACTCCGGCTACTCATTCTCGTCATCTTCGATCTCTCCTTCTTCCTTCGCATCCAGAGAATTTGGATCACCAAGCTTCAGGTCCTTCGCATCCACCACCGAACCAACCTTAAGGTCTGCTGTACCCTTTCCAAAAGCAACCTCCATCACATACAGAGGTATCTCACATTCTGGTACAGGGCTAACCCTTTAGCCATTATGATAATGGCGATACCATGACCAATATTGATGGGGACACCTTTTTAGGTAACCCCACATCAATTCAGACGATGGACTTCACCAGCACATACTAAAGACCCTTAGGGTGCCCATGTATCGGAATATGGTAACTTTGGCTGTCCAAAATGTTCCAGCGGGGCTGCCATCTAAGGGCCTGAAATTGTTATCCCACAACAGGGTGAGACGACGTCTCAACAAGTTCAACTCCCTAAGACCTGATTAGGAAGAAAATACGCCTTAAGGGCGGCCTAAGTACAAACACGAGTCAAAGGACTTACCTTGGCCTCAGTTTCCTCCCTGCAAGTCAATTTAAATAAATAAATACTGACAGCTATATCATCCAATCAATCAGATCGAACCATCGATCAATCGACTCAATCAATTATATGTCGACAAGACCATTCCCTGGTCTAATCAATTATTCAATTCCAATTCTTAATCACGGCCCAACGGGCATGGTCTACTAAATCCTCAGCCATAAATCACGGTCTAAATGACACAACCTAGATTAGGTGGTAATCACGGCCCGAATGGGCACATCCTCTAATAAGTGGTAAATCACGGCCCAATTTGGCACGACATCTATCAGGTGGCAAATCATGGCTCAATTGGGCACAACCTCTATTAGGTGGCAAATCACGACCCAATTGGGCACAACCGATTCCAAATTCGGTGGCGAATCTCGGCTCATCTGGCACATCCATACTTCGGCGGCTTTCTTGATCTAACTCACAATCTCTCACAATTATTTTTCAATCCATAACTAACATTAAAGAAATTTAGGAATAAATTCCTAAAATCACAATTTACTCACAATCAAAAGAATCACAGCAAATTTTCACGATTTGATACTCAATTAAATAAATAGAAAACACTACTACAATCAGCACGAAATTCCGATCACAGCTATCCTGATCTAATTTTGGAAAAATAATTAATTAATTAATTAATTAAGGAAATTAATTAATAAATATAATAAATACAACTTAGGCCCGGCAAGGCCTAATTGGAAGCTGAGATGAGCCTGGAAAATTTCCGAACCACTCTAATTAAATACTAGAGCTTGTCTAACCTCTAATTGCATTAAACTATCCACCTAACATGCATTGACAATTAATTAAATTACTAATCTAATCTAACTAACTACCTAATCCAAGCTTAGCATAAACTAATCAACCCTTAAGCATAATTAACTTATTAAGAAAGGATTAATGAGTTAAACTCACTTGATTAAAGAACCGCTCGATTCGAAACGACAGGGATGCTACGGGGGACGAAAAACTCCAAAGTGGGCTTGGCTTTTCAGATCGGGAACACCACCAAAACGGACCAAGACCATTGCTAGAAACCCACTCTTTCAGCTGCTATTCAGGGTTGAAAGATGGTGGATCCGGGGCCGACTTGAGTCGGAAACAGGCGGAGGAGCTGTAGCGGGTTGGGCGGCCAATGACAAAGCTTCATGGCGACTGAGGTGAGCTAGACAGCGCCGGCTGAGCCCAACAAGGCACGAGACAGCGGCCTGGAAGCAGGGACGGACAGCTGGAGCGTTGGGATCGCGCCGCAAGGTGCGGTGGTGCATGCGCGAGGCGGGGGCGCCGACGTGCGATGGTGCGGGGACTTCAGCTGGCTTCTCTGCGGTTGCTGGCATTTGAAATGGCACAATGAAGAGGGGAATGAAGGCTACCTACGGTAGATGAGGGAGAGAGGGAGAGAAGAGGGGATAAGGGGACTACTTGGTCTCTTTTTCTCCCAATTTGTCCCCCAAGACCATTCTCCACCACCAGCTGGGTTCCATGGCTGGAAATCAACCACCAAAGTATTCTAGAAGCTCAATTGAAGAGGTCCATAAGTCATCGCAATGGGGGGCTACGAATTTCAAGTGATTTCCCTCCAATTGGACTTCAAAAGCTTCTTGAATCAACACAAATTGGCCTCTATAAATTCAACCAACACCTTGTTGATCCAACTGATATTTTTTCTCACCAATTGATCCCACTTGCATCCTAATTTCGCGATCAAAAATAGTCCTTGACTTTTTTCTGGATAAAAAGGCCCTAGGACGACTTTTTCCTAAAAAGTCTCGGTTTGCAAAAAAAAATCTTTGAAGGCTGAGTCGACGTTCCTAAAATGATTCCTGACATGACGGAACTTTCAATTTCTAAAATTGGATTCAATTTCGCGGTTAATTTCACTCCGACGCGATTTTAGCGTGACCTAGGTTACCGGGTAGCTTTCAGAACTTTTTAGTGCAAATGACCCATAGTCGATTTTTTTCGAACCACAATGAACCCCTTCGACACATTGGCGACTCTCGGTGGTCGTGAAAATCTCGAGGTTTCAAATACGACATAGGGTACCAAAACGATAAAAAAAAAAAATCAATCTAGTGCCAATCGATGAGAATTATGCAATTTAGTGAGATCACCTACGTTTAACCACATATCTCTATCGAACCGACATATCTCTGATCTCTAATCGATTTTTAACTGTGCCATAATAATCTCGGTAGATGAGCATAGTCGAGTAACCGATTCATGGTCAAATCCTTAAGTCTATTTGCCTTAAAATCTCTTAATGACTTCCCTAGATAGTCTAGTTATTTCACGAGTGATCAGCTCTAAGTATAGCATTATAGGCGCGTCGATGAAATGCCCGATTTATTCAATTGAAAGCAGAACTGAAATTCTAGGATGTCACAACTTTTCCCCTCTTATAAAAATTTTGTGCTCGAAATTCAAACCTTTACAATACTTAAGCTAAAAGGTGGGGGGTACAAACGCCTCATCGACTCTTCAATCTTCCAGTTTGCTCCTTCAGTACCGTAGTGTTGCTAGACCACTTTGACCATTGGGATTGTCTTTGTACACAAAACTTGCTCTTTTCTATCCACAATCTGAACCGAGCTTTCAACGTATGACACTTGGTCATCCACGTCCAATTCCTCAAATTTAAGCACGTTGGTCGGGTCAGGCTCATACTTCCTCAACATCGACACGTGAAAGACGTCATGCACTTACACCAATCTCGGCGGCAACGCAAGACGAATGCCAGAGTCCCAATTCTTTCAAGAATCTCAAATAGACCTACGTACCTCGAACTCAGTTTTCCCTTCTTGCCAAAGCGCAAAGTTTCCCTCATTGGTGACACTTTCAGAAAAACGTGATCACCAACTTAGAATTCCAAAAGCCTTCCATGCTTATCTGCATAGCTTTTCTGACGACTCCGAGCGGTCTTTAATCTGCTTCTGATCAATGTAACGGCATCCATTGACTGCTAAACCAACTCTAGGCCTGTAATCTTCCTTTCCCCAACTTCATCCCAACACACTAGTGTTCTGCACACTCTGCCATACAACACTTCAAAAGGAGTCATCTGGATGCTCTGCTGATAACTATTGTTGTAGGCAAATTCCACGAGATGAAGTTGTTCTTCTTAACTTCCTTTAAAATCTAGTACACAAGCTCGCAGCACATCTTCAAGGGTCTGAATTGTCCTCCCAGACTAGCCATCCGACTGAGGATGATATGCCATACTATACTATAGCTTTGTAGTTAAAGCACTCTTCAAACTCTTCCAAAAAGTGGCAGTGAATTTTGGGTCTCGATCTGAAGTTATCGTAACCGACACTCCATGCAGTCAAACTATCTGGTGCACGCACAACTTAGCGTGCCTATCTAAGTCAAGATCCTTTTGCACTGTAATAAAGTGAGCCGACTTTGTCAACCTGTTGACTATTACTCAAATAGAATCATTACATCTTTGACTCTTTAGTAATCTGGTCACGAAGTCCATCATGATATGCTACCATTTTCATTCTGGGATCTCAAGAGGTTGCAAGAGTCCTCCCGACTTGCAATGTTGAGCTTTAACCTGCTGACACGTCAAACACTTGACGACATACTTGGCGATATTCGCCTTCATATCAAACCACCAATAGTATTGATGCAGATTCTGATACATCTTGGTACTTCCAAGATAAATGCTGTAACTGCTACAATGAACTTTTGATAAAATATCCTCCCTAAGCTTCACATCGTCAAGTACAATCAAACGTCCTCGAAACTTCAGTGTTCCATCATCAGAAACCCGAAAGTCATCTTTTCTTTCTTCGATATCCTCTTGTAAAATTTTCTGAACATTTGGGTTTGTCGATTGAAGTAGCTTGATCCTGATCTTTACATCCAGCTCATTTCTGAGGGTAGCCAAGAGATGAGAAAGGTGGCCTACCTCAAATTTGAAAATCAAATCTCGAGCTCTTTCGATTAGATTCCACTCCTTAACTAACATGTGGGCGACTGAAGACTTTTGGCTCAAAGCATCGGCGACCTTATTCGCTTTTCCAAGGTGATATAGAATATCACAATCGTAATCTTTTAAAAGTTACATCCATTGGTGCTACCTCATATTCAACTCTTTCTAAGAGAATAGGTACTTGAAACTCTGATGGTCCGTGAAGATCTGAAATTTTCCCCACACAAATAATGTCTCCAAATCTTCAACGCAAATATGATTGCTACGAGTTCTAAGTCATGCGTCGGGTAGTTTAGTTCATGAGGTCTTAACTAGCGGGAGGCGTATGCAACAACCAAACCATATTGCATCAGCATGCAACCCAGTCCTCTAAATGACGCATCACTATAGATCTTGTATCATTCAGGACCAAATGGAATTGTCAGCACAGGTGTGATAGTTAGCTTTTGTTTCAGTTCTTGAAAACTATAATCACACTTATCTATCCACACAAATTTCTAGTCTTTCTTCAGGAGTCTTGTCAAAGGTGATGCTAAAGCTGAATATCTCTCAAGAAAATCGTTTGTAGTAACTTGCTAAACCCAGAAAACTTTAGATCTCTGTCATTGTTGTCAATCTCGACCAGTTGATAACTGCTTCAATCTTGGATGGGTCCACGAAGATTCCTTCTCCAGAAATCACATGACCTAAAAACACAACATGAGTCAGCCAAAACTCGCATTTGCTAAACTTAGCATACAACTAATGAATCCTCAAGGTCTGGAGCACTAATCTCAGATGATTCTCGTGCTCTTCAGCACTCCTTGAATACACCAGAATATCATCGATGAACACGTTCACAAATTGATCAGATATTCCTTGAATACTCGGTTCATCAAATCCATGAAAGCAGCTAGAGTATTCGTCAACCCGAATGACATCACAGTGAACTCATAATGACCATATCGAGCACGAAATGCTAACTTTGGAATGTCTTCTTTCCCTATCCTCAATTGATGATATCCTGTCCTCAAGTCGATTTTTGAAAATATCGATGCTCCTTCTAACTGATCAAACAAGTCATCAATCATCGGCAATGGATACTTGTTCTTGATCGTCACCTGATTGAGTTAGCAATGGTTGATGCACGGGGTAAGTACACTATCAGTGCCAAAAGTTGTGTATAACGCTCACTTTGCTACCGAAAGTTTATTTTAGATCACTTAAGTGCTAAAAAATTTGAAAAATGATCAATTTTAATGCCAATTCCGATTAGATTGACCGAAAATTCAACGTGGCACTTTTTTATTAATTTTTGAAGCTGATGTGGCTCACCGGAGAGTACAGTCAGCATTTAAACAACAAAACGACGCCGTTTAGTGTCTCTCCCCCAATTCAAAACCCTAAATCCTCAAATTGAGAGAGAGAGAGAGAGAGAGAGAGAGAGAGAGAGAGAGAGAGAGAGAGAGAAGATAAGCAGGCAATGGGCCAATCACCATCCTCGACGGCCGCAGCTCCGACCCTGACCCCGACCCCAACCTCGACGACGGCCACTCGGCGAGCAAGTCAAAGGCCGTGATCTCGGCCGGTGCTCGAGGAGGCCGCTGATGAGTGCGCCGCCCCCGATCTCTCCTTCTCCATCTCTAATCTCCCCGATGAGTGCCTGGTCTGCATCTTCCAGTACTTGGGCTCTGGCAACTAGGGCCGGTGCTCCCTTGTGTGCCGTCGCTGGCTCGCGATCGAAGGCCAGAGCCACCAGAGGCTCGCCCTCCACGCCAACTTGGAGCTGCTAGACGCGGTCCTAACGCTGTTCGCACAGTTCGACTCGGTCACAAAGCTCGCGCTCAAGTTCGACCGCAAGTCATTGAGCATCGGCGATGACGCACTCATGGAGGGCGTCCGAATAGCGCCGAGCGACGGCGGCCGAGCGACAGTGGCCGAGCAAGCTAAGTCGGCCTTGGGCGAGGATCCGACAAAAAAACCCTAATTTCAATCCCCAAATAAATAAATAAAAATCGCAAATTGAGTTGTGCGGCGTCGTTTTTGTGAGGCCATTCACTTGGGACGGCAAAACGACGTCGTTTTCTTAAGGAGGACGGAAAATGACGTCGTTTTAAAGCAATCACAAAAAAAATTTTAAATATTAAAGCCACATAATTAATCTGGTCGGAATCTCTCGCCGGTGGTACTAAAATGATCGTTTTTTCTCTGATTTGGCACTTAAGTGATCTGACGGAAACTATTGGCACCAAAGTGAGCGTCGTACACAACTTTTGGCACTAATAGTGTACTTGCCCTGTCAATGCACAAACGCAACAAACCATCCTTCTTCTTTACAAATAGAACTAGTGCTCCCCAAGGTGATGCACTGGGATGTATGAATCCCTTATCTAACAATTCTTGCATCTGCACCTTCAGTTCCTTCAATTTCGATAACGCCATCCGAAAAAGAGCCTTAGAGATTGGCTCTATCCCGGGTGCTAACTTAATCACGAACTCGATTTCTCTCTCTAGCGGCAATCCTGGCAATTCCTTCGTGAAAACATCGGGAAATTCTTGCACAACTAAAATATCTTTAATCTTCAGCTCCTCAATTGTCGTATTTGCGATAGTCGCCAGGTAACCTTGACAACCCCCGTTTAACAAACGGGTTGCCTCTTGCAACGAGATTAGGGAAATCGAGGATCCTCCTCAGTTCCCGACAAACTCAAAGTTCTCACCTTTTAATGGGTAAAACTGAATCGACTTGCAATAGCAGTCCATTTTAACTTATTTCTTGGTAAGCCAGTCCATACCAATTATCAAATCAAAGTCATACATGGTCAGGACTAACGGATTTATTTTCCCCTCTTGCTCACCAATCGCTAACTTACAGCCAAAACAACCCAAAGCAGCTAACACTTTATCCTTTAATGGTGTAGATATGCTAACAATAGATTCCGGCAATTCAAGATTCAATCCTATCAACTTAACATACTATTCAGCAATAAAGGAATGAGTTGCTCCTAGATCGAATAAAGCATAAGCAGGATGGTTGTTCAGTAAAACCATACCTGTGATCACGTCAGGCGCAACCTCTACCTGACCTTAAGTGATGGCATACACCATGCCTTGAACTGGGGGTCTGAGCTGTCCTCCTTGCGGTGCATTTTGAGGTGCGTAACCTCGAATCTGACCCAATGGTGGCAGCGGCAGCAACTGTTGAGGTCTCCCCTGTCTCCGAGGACAATTCCTAGCTTATGTGACCCTATTGGTGACATTCAAAACAGGCGCCTATCATTCGGGGGCACTGGTTCACACCATGTCGCCTTTCACAAGCGCAACATAACTCGATCCGACTTGACCCAGACTTGCCAATTCCACCCTTCCTATTGGGCGGGATTTGGAATTTACCTCCAATCATGGGCTTCTTCCCGTGACGGATCTCTTCTCGGTATGAACTAAACCTTAATCCAGACAATGTATCTTGCTCATTCAATCCTCTCTTTATCATCTGGGCTCGATGGTAGACTTCTCGATAATTTGTCAAATCCAACGATAATAGAGGTTGTTTTAGTTCAGGATGAAGATCGTTCCTGAACCTTCGGGCTTTTTTCCTCAGGGTCCTCAATCAACCTTATAGCATACTAAGAAAGCTCCGCTAACTTGACCCCATACTAGTCAACCGTCATCGTCCCTTGGCAGAGATGTTGAAATTCTTCCATCTTTTGTTCTCGGGCAATACTTGAAAAATACTGATCTTTGAAAACTCTTAGGAAGGCATCCCACATGAAGACCACACCTTCCGGGAATATTGTATCCTTGGCGGCTCTCCACCAAATGTTCACGTTCCCTTGCAGTTGATACACTGCCAGCACTACTTTCTCCTCTTCGTTGCACATCAAAAGTGCAAAAGCTTTCTTGAGGTCTTGGATCCAGAGCGACGTGACTTCAAGGTCTCCTTCACCAATGAACCTCGGTGGGTTCAGCTTTAAGAATTGTTCCATTAACTTATGGATCGGTCTTCTAGTGGCCACATTTCCAAGTGGAACTTCAGCAGGAGCGATGGCAAGTGCAGCGACAAGTGCGGCAGCAGGTGCGGCCTCAGCAGCAGCAGCAATGGTAGCAATAGTGGCGGCGGTTGTAATAGCGGCGGCTTGGTTCTGGGCCTGTTGCCCTATCAAATCTCTCATGGCCTCCAACGACTACATGATCCCTTCAATTCTAGGATCACCAGGGGTTGCTACCCCAGCACCAACAAGAGGTGGTGCTACTCCACTAGCGCTAGCCTGTCTTGGCACCTTACCTCGGCCTCCTCGGGTATTGACCCTTATCGACGTCCTACCCCGAGTCGCAGGCCTAACTGACCTCTTACTAGGAGTTCTCTACTCCTGCTCGCTCATGGCTCAATGTCTTTTTACTAAAACCTATCTTCCAAATCCACACCGGATTAGAAGCTGAGCGATCCACACAACAAGTAATTCTACCAATCAATTACCATAGACATGCACCGGTCATTTATTTAAAGGCCAATTCTACTTACTATCCTATATTTATCGCACCTTATCACTCCAATCTCTAACGACCACGCTCTGATACCACTAAATTGTGATGTCACGTCCCGATCCTCCAAGCCCGTGCCCATCCCTGCTTGGTCGATATAATAGCGATGTCCTAGAACGAATCGCCGACCCATTCTTTTAAATACGCATACGGAAGCAAATATAAAATCCCTAGACAATAAAATAATGGGATAGAAAAGTAGGGCCAAATTTTTAAAACCATACCAACACACTTATATACATATATCGAGTCAGGTTTTACACACAACCATTCGATACACACACACACACACACATAGATAGGTTCTTAAACATGGGGTTTTCTCAACACTCTGGCTACTCATCCTCGTCCTCTTCGATCTCTCCTTCTTCCAGACTCCAGTTGGAGCCTACTATCGAGTACGCCGGAGAATCTGGATCACCAAGCTTTGGGTCGTTCGCATCCACCACCGAACCAGCCTTAGGGTCTGCTGTACCCTTTCCAAAAGCAACCTCCATCAGATACAAAGGTATCTCACATTTCAGTACAACGCCCACCCTTTGGCCATTATGATAATAGCGATACTATGACCGATATTGATGGGGCATCTTTTTAGGTAATCCCGCACTAACCCAGACGATGGACTTCACCAGCACATACTCAAGACCCTCAGGGTGTCCGATGGTAACTCTGTTCTATAAACTTCTTTAGCTGTCCAAAATGTTTCGGCAAGGCTGCCATCTATGGGCCTGAAATTGTTATCCCACAACGTGGTGAGACAACGTTTCAGCAAGTTCAACCCCCTAAGACCTGAAATACGCCCTAAGGGTAACTTAAGCACAACCACAAGTCAGAGGACTTACCTTGGCTTCAGTTTCCTCCCTACAAGTCAGTTTAAATAAATAAATATTGACAGCTACATCATCCAATCAATCAGATCAAACCATTGATTAATCGACTCAGTCGATTACATGTCAACAAGACCATTCCCTGATCTAATCAATTATTCAATTCCAATTCTTAATCACAGCCCAACGGGCATGGTCTACTAAATCCTCAGCCATAAATCACGATCCAAAGGACACAACCTAGATTAGGTGGTAATCACGGCCCGAATGGGCACGACCTTTATCAGGTGGCAAATCACGGCCCAATTGGGCACAACAGATTCCAAATTCGGTGGCAAATCTTGGCCCAACTAGCACAACCATATTTCGGTGGCTTTCTTAATCCAACTCACAATCTCTCACGATTATTTTCCAATCCATAACTAACATTAAAGAAATTTAGGAATAAATTCCTAAAATCACGATTTACTCACAATCGGCAATCATAGTAAATTTTCACGATCCAATACTCAATTAAATAAACTAAAAACACCACTATAATCAGCATGAAATTCTGGTCACCGACTATCTCGGTCTAATTTCTAGAAAATAAATAAATAAATAATTACGGAAATTAATTAATAAATACAATAAATACAACTTAGGCCCGGCAAGGCCTAATTGGAAGTCAAGACGAACCCGGAAAATTTTCGAACCACTCTAGTTAAATACTAGAGCTTTTCTAGGTTCTAATTGCACTAAACTATCCATCCAACATGCATTGACAATTAATTAAATTACTAATTTAATCTAACTAACCACCTAATCCAAGCTTAGCCTAAATTAATCAACCCTTAAGCATAATTAACTTACTAAGTAAGGATTAGTGAGTTAAACTTAATTGATTAATGAACCGCTCGGTTCGAAACGACGGGGACGTTACAAGCGACGAAAAACTCCAAAGCGGGCTTGACTTTCGGGGTCGGGAACACCACCAAAACAGGCCAAGACCACTGCTGGAAACCCACTCTTTCAGCTGCTAATCAGGGCTGAAAGATGGCAAATCTAGGGTCGGCTTGAATCGGAAACAGGCGGAGGAGCTGTAGCGGGGTCGGGCAGCCAACGGCGAGGCTTCACGGCGGCTGAGGTGAGCTGGACGGTGTCCGCTGAGCCTAACAAGGCACAAGACAGCGACCTGGAAACAGGGACGGACGACTGGAGCATCAGGATCGCGCAGCAAGGTGGGTGGCACGAGCACAAGGCGGAGGCGGCGAACGGCAATGGGCGGCGGTGTGCGTTGGCATGGGGACTTCGGCTGGCTTCTCTACAGTTGCTGGTGTTTGAAATGGCACAATGAAGAGGGGAATGAAGACTGCCAACGGTAGATGAGAGAGAGAGGAGAGAGGAGGGGACAAGGGGCCTACTTGGTCTCTTTTTCTCCTAATTTGTCCCCTAAGATCATTCTCCACCACCAGCTGGGTTCCATGGCTGGAAATCAGCCACCAAAGTCTTCTAGAAGCTCAATTGAAGAGGTCCATAAGTCATGGCAAGGGGGGGCTACGAATTTCAAGTGATTTCCCTCTAATTGGACTTCAAAAGCTTCTTGAATCAACACAAATTAGCCTCTATAAATTCAACAACACCTCATTGATCCAATTGGTATTTTTCCTCACCAATTGATTCCACTTGCATCCTAATTTCGCGATAAAAAACAATCCCTGACTTTTTCTGGACAAAAATGGCCCTAGGACGACTTTTTCCCAAAAAGTCTCGGTTTGCAGAAAAATCTTCGGAGGCTAAGTCAACGTTCTTAAAATGATTCGTGACATGACGGAACTTTCAATTTTTGAAATTAGATTCAATTGCACGGTTAATTTCACTCCAGCACAATTTTAGCGTCACCTAGGCTACAGGGTAGCTTTCAGAACTTTTTAGTGTAAATGACCCGTGATCAATTTTCTTGGAACCACATTGAACCCCTTCGACACATTAGCGACTCTCGGTGGTCGTGAAAATCTCGAGATTTCAAATACGGACACAGGGTAGCAAAACGATAGAAAAATTAATCTAGTGCCAATCGATGAAAATTTTACAATTTAATGAGATCACTCACATTTAACCACATATCTCTATCGAACCGACCTATATCTGATCTCTAATCGATTTTTAACTGTGTCGTAATGATCTCGGCAGTTGAGCATGGTCGAGTAATTGATTCATGGTCAAATCCTCAAGTCTATTTGCCTTAAAATCTCTTAATGACTTCCCTAGATAGTCTAGTTATCTCATGAGTGATCGGCTCTAAGAATAGCACTATAGGTGCGTCGATGAAATGCCCGATTTATTCAATTGAAATTCTAGGATGTCACAAAAAATGGAAGATCTACAGCGCGTTTGTTAGGAAAAGTGGATCCTTCCATATTAAAACCTACCAAGAGGAACATATTTGTTCCATTAATTTTGAAAATAAAAGGGTAATAAGTGCATGGTTGTCTAAGTACTTCTTCGATCTGATCAAGCTGATGCCCGAGATAAAGAGTACTGAGTTCAGGATGCTGGTGAAGGAGCATGTAGGCATCAAGGTATCTAGGAATCAATGCAAAAGGTCGAAAGAAAAGGTGATGAAGATACTCATTAGTCAGTAAGGCAACAAATATAAACAGTTGTGAGATTATGCTTGGCAGTGTAGGCTACAAAACCTTTCAAGTAGAGTGTATGTAGAGGTTGTGGAGAGACCACTTCCTAATAGTGGGACCAAATTCGATAAGTTCTATGTGTGCTTCGATGTAGGTAGACGAGGATTTTTATCTAGTTGTAGACGGATTATAGGATTAGACGACTTTTTTTAAAGGGCTTGTGCAAGGGAGAATTGCTAGCCGTAATTGGAAGAGATGCAAATAACCAAATGTTTCCATTGGCTTGGGCTATTGTGAGAGTAGAAAACAAGGATAATTAGTCTTGGTTCCTAAAAAATCTTATGACTGAACTGAAGAAACAAATGGAGAAGGGTGGGTGTTCATAAGCGGCCAACAAAAGGTAATGTTTGTTTTTCGAAAAATCTGGTCAATTGTTTTCTTGTTGATATTAACATGCTATTTGCTTACATTTCTTATTTTGAATTATTGCAAGAACTAGTTCCGACAGTAGCTGAGTTGTTACCTTATGCCGAACATCGAATGTGTGCGTGGCACATATACGCAAATTAGGCAAAGACCTATAAAGGGGATAAGCTGCAGTTGCAATTTTAGTAGCTAGCAATGAGCATAAATATGGCTGACTTTAGGATGGTCAAAGAAGAATTGCTTTAGTTGACAAATGAAGGCTCTGATGCATTATTCCAAGAAGAATCGATGTATTGGTGTAGGGTGTTCTTCAACGAAGAATTCAAGTTCAATAACATCGACAACAACATACGCGAAGCATTCAATGGGAGGATAATAGATGCCCGATGCAAACTAATCATCTCAATGCTTGAAGATATACAAGTTATGGTCATGACTTGGCTACACAAATAACAAGACGAGGCTACAAAGTGGACTAGGCAATGTGGTTTTAGGATTGCCAAGAAATTAGATGAGAACTTGGTTGCAAGTAGGAATTGTCATCCTATTTGGAATGGAGATGAAAGATATGAGATAATGAAGGGTTCCGATAAGTATGTTGTCCATTTAGGTACGAGAAAGTGCTCATGTAGAGCATGGCAACTAAGTGGAATTCCTTATGCACATGCCATATGTGCCATCTAGTTGAAAGGCCACAACATAGAGGATTACATTGATGATTTGTACAAGAAACCGAAATACCTTACTTTGTATCAATTCATGATGCGTCCAATCAAAAGTAATAAATTCTAGGAGCCAATAAATCGTGAAGCACCTCAACCTTTGCCATTGAAAAAGAAAATGGGAAGGCCAAAGTGAAAATAAAGAATTACGGAATGGGAGATCTCAGGTTAGCGTAGGATGAGTAAGACAAGTGCAAAGATGATGTGCTTTTATTACAACGTTGTAGGGCAAAGATGACTTACTAGGTTTCTTGTTGTTAATTAAGAAAGCAGTAGGAACAGTTGAGGCCAACTAAAGGGATAGTTGGAAAATGGCAAATAGAAAGGCGAAATGAGCCGACTATTCTTCAGTTGACGACAAGAAACCTAGCAAGTCATGACATTTAATGTGTTTATGTTGCTTTGTGGTTATTTTATAACAAATATGTTCATAGATACAATTGGCCTTGTATGTAATCTTTGTCTTTGTCTTTGTCTTTGTTAGGTCACAAGAATGACATGTGAAGGATTGGCCAAAGCCCATGCTGTACCTAAAAACTTAAAGGCCTATTCGAAGAAGGCAAGGTAGAAGATGACCAACTGAAGGATTGGCCGAAGTAGCTGAAGGGCTAGTTAAGTCAACTATTCTTCAACAACAGAGAAAAAAATACCTAGTATTTCCAAGGAGACCTCCAAATGCTGAACTAAACACCTAATATTTTTCCCAATGAGCTTTGAGGGCTCAAAGCCCCTTGGGAATGTTGAACCAAACGGGGCCTACTTCCTCCAAAAGTTGGGTGAGCAAGAGAAGAACTCTCGTGAGTGCGCTATGTCTGATCGAGTGAATTGGTTATGGTGTGTGACATTCCTAGGTTCATCACTAAGCTGGCTGTAAAACTTGCACTAACACATTAGTACTCCCAAGAGAATTGATTGTCTCAATCAATCTCTAGGTCCTACTAGCCATGTATGATATTTAGCAATATGTCATGGCTACCTAGATAGTGTGAATGCTTTAAGAACATAATGAACTTGTCAGCTTTGGCTATAGTGTAATTCAATCCCTCTATCTTACTATGTCCCGATCAAACAAAAATCATGGAATATTTGTCAAGTCACCAATTCGATCATATGCACAGACCTAATTGACTTACATTTTATACGAGACATAAACAATTCATTATCGGTTATAACCTCGGCCGAGGATTTCAATGCAGTGTGACAATTAGATCCCATAGGACATCATTATTGTACCTTACATGTAACAAGGAGACGGGTTCCATGTAGCGCACACGTGTAACTTCGTACGTGAACGAGTTATGACCATCAGGTACAGAGACAGATCAATGAGCCACCAATATGCGTATTTGTGAACCATAGCCATCCAATATACAAATCAACATTGTGTCTCGGGTCTAAGGATTATTTACACAAGATCAGAGCATGAACGATTAGTCATTAACCCCGCTAAAAGCTTCCATGTTGCCAATCATTCTATGTGTGTCGCATTTAGTGAACTTGTCTGCTACAAGCATCTGTGTTTTAACTCGAGCATCATAATACCCAATGACTTGTGACACGTCATTACCTTAAGCATCCAATACTTAACGGTGAAGTTAAGAACACACCAGTCTCAACAGAATCATTAATATCCACTTAATGATCCATTGAACGGGAACGGTTTAAAGATTTAGTCTAATTGTAAACCCATCACACATATTCTTAATGTCTCAAGAATAAGTTCAGTCACAACTGATCTTATGGAATCATTCATATAGATAATTGGACAAATGAATGAATATGTATTTGCCATTAATTTAACAATATAACTAAAATCCCTAACATGTAACTATTACATGGTTGCTTTAGGGCATATAACTAACATCAAGTAGGTCCAGTATTACCTCTGTAGCTCGGTGAGAGAATTTCGCATCAATCCATTTGAAGCATTTGCACTTTGACCCTTCTTTATATTGGGCGCATCCATAGGATCTTCTCCTGAGATTCTTTAAGTCCACAATGTTTATTTTGGACTCGATAACCCACAAAAACAAGAACGCTCGCCTTCTCCTTCACTTCGGTGAAAGGAATTTGAACCGCTGCTAAAAATCCTGCTCTCCATTTCCAATATTCGGCTGTGGAATTTGAGGCAAATCGAATTAGGCTTCGGGATTAGGGTTCGAGCACTTCAATGAGGATTTTGCCCAATTTTGGGTTTTAGATTTGGGGCAATTAGGGAGATGATGTCGTTTTGGCTAATTTAAGGCTTTTATTTTTGCCAACTATGGAAACGGCATCGTTTGGGTGAATCAGAGCTAAGTCAGCTCTCCGGCGAGCCATGTAGGCGAGAAATATTAATATTTAATTGCCATATAGGATTTCTGGCGAGATTCGCCGAAGGTGGCACTTAATGTTAAGAAAATTCCTATCAAGTTTTGAAGTTAACAAAACTTTCTAGTTCTTGTTCTTATTTTGAAGAATAGTATACTTCTGAAGTTATATCGTAGACTCTTGCCAAAGTCCATTTATTCTAGAAGTCTTTCTCATTCTAACACAATCCAGATTGAAACCGTGTCCAAAACAAAGATAAAATTAGACTCGGATTTATTGATCTTACGACAAGAATTCAGAATTGAACGCATTAGGAATTTATTCTTCAATATTTAGCTCTTTGGCGAAGAATCTTTCTTACCTTTTATAAATACATTGATGGAATCAATCACAAATTGATCAAATCAATGTTAAAGACAAATTCCTTTTTAGGAAACATCTACTTATGGAAATCTAGATTCTGATTGTATAGGTGACCAAAATCAACGAATTTTCATCTCAATCTTCAAACGGCTATAAGATTTCCTTAATCGATTTTGTCTAATGGATTGATTGGAAGAAATTCCTTTGGAAAATACCAATGGCTAGTGAGGTGTGGAAGAGTATTTAAGGAGGTCATTCAGTCTATTTGAGGTAGAGGCATGAAAGTTGAAATTCCAAAGTCTGAAGTCTTTCCAACTACTTGTTCTTCATCAACGATGCTTGCAAATTATATTCAAGATAGAAAATCACAAGAAGAGTGACTTAGTGAGAGAAAATGGATCTTCCACTAAGTGTTTGCACTCAAAAATTATACTTTTCAGTTGATGCTATAGTGAATTCCAACCAAAACGCTATCAGCGTGGGAGAGTAGACATAAGCTTAATTTAAGCCAAACCATTATAAATTTTGTGTGTAATCTTTTCTTCCCTTAACTCTTTTTATTATTTGTTGCATTCTTTTAAGTATTGCAAAAATCAGTTCCATCTCCTATCTGATTCTGAACATTCATCAGAAGTCTGGTGATTTGCTTATCAGACTCTATTTGGTTCTCAAACTTTATTCGAAATTTATTTATTTATCAAAAAATCTTTTAAACATCTATTCACCATCTCTAAGTGTCCGTACTAGCATTATCACTTAAGTGATCCATTTTTCAAAAAACGTGATACTTAAGTATCACTTTCCTAACTTTTGTCACTTAGAGTGTTTTTTTACCGACTAAAAAATAACCTAAACCTGCTGAGATGTGGACTTAGCAAAATCAATGCCATTGAAAAGACTATTGTCATTGAGAGAACAAAATGAAAGAGAGAAAAAATGATAAGAATAGAAAGACTTTTATGAGGTACATGATAAACATCAATCCTAAGGAAGACTTGGTAGGTGGTCTCTCACTTTCAGTTGTCACTCTCTGACTCACTCTCGCTATCACTTACAGACAGGCAACAGGGAAACTCTTAAGTCCACTCTCCCTCTTTTTATACATGCATGCCATGAAGTTAAACCACACATTCTTAACAGTCATCTCTCTCTCCTTCTCTCTCACTTAGCCAAGTTTTGCCTTCCTAGACTCTAGTTAAAGAGAGTGAGATTTCTCTCACTCTCTCTAGGTTGAACTTGAGACTGAGATGATGACGAATCTCTTCTCGCCTGGAGCTCTCTTCTCTGTGCTCATCCTTTTCTGCGCCATAAACTCAGCTATTGCCACCACTCTTTTGCCTCCCGACGAAGGTAAAGAAAATAAAGAAACCCAACAATCTTGTTTTGCTTTCTTCATACCGTTCCTCTTCCTCCTGTTTTTGGCTTGCACGTACACCGAGTTGTATTTGTTTTTGCTTCCTTGCAGAGGTAAGGAAAGATGCTACACATATATTGAACCTCAAGTACACAGGAATTTGATGTCATTTGTCCTTCTTTTGCATGAGATATTGATGTTCCTTTAATCGTCGACTCTTTTCTCTTTCAGTGAATGCGTTGAGAGAAATAGCAGAGAAGTTAGGGAAATCGGATTGGGATTTCAGCAAAGATCCATGCGGGGTCGAGGGTAGATGGGGAGCCAACAAAACGATTGATGGAAAAAGTAAAGATGCCGTCACCTGCACCGTCGACAACAACAACGTTTCCCATGTCATCAACATGTCTCTCTCTCTCTCTCTCAATTTCATGAATTTTTATGATCATAAACTCCTAGCTAGACTTTGATATTAATCACGCGATTGGGCACCAATCTCTTTATAGAGTCGATCGGCTGATGTGCTAAACACCAAACCGATTCTCTTTGCACCATACCAACATTCATCGAAAGAAATTTGGCCCATTTTCGGGTCGAAATGTATTGAAAATACATAAGTCATTTATCATATTAAAGTTACTCATGAAGTAATTATGAGCATAATATTGAGCATAATATTAATTTCCCACACTATGATTATACAAATTTTCATAATATTCGATTATGATTATGTGCTTAGCATTTAAATTAAGATCATAAACGAGTTTAGCATATTTTGAGTGATTAACGTGAGTGTCAAACTCAAAAATCACAACCGAATATCGATGATTGTTATGCCCCCACTGACTTTAAATAAGAATTCCAATTCTATCTTTTTCTTATTATGTATATGAATTTTATCGGTGCACAGAAGGGTTGTGTTTTGAGTAGTGTATGCTTTTTACATTAAGCAAAAACATATATATTCATTTGCTTAAATAAAACCTTTTCTCTTTTGAGGCAATTTTCGAAGAATTTTATCACATAGAATCGATTGATGTAATATAGCCATTTTTTAACGTCATTTTGATGCCTAGTTTTCAAGTAAAGATAGAGTAAAGCCTTTCCGTCGTTGCGAAAACAGAATTCTTAAGGAGCAGTCACTTGCTGGCACTCTTCCGCCTCGACTGTTCAGATTGCCTTTCCTCCAGAACTTGTAAGCATTCTCTCTCTCTCCATTTCCCCTTTCTCCATTTTCGATCTTCTTCTTCTTCTTCATCCTCGTCATCGTCGCAGTCTTCTGTCTCTGTAAACAGTGACGTCACCCGGAACTTCCTGAGCGGCACGATTCCTAAAGAATGGGGCTCTACAAAGTTGCGCAACATGTATGTGCTCTCTCTCTCTCTCTCTCTCTCTCTCTCTCTCTCTCTCTCGTGTATCTTCTACTGATTGGGGGAAACGCGGAGTGCAGTTCTGTACTCGGAAACCGATTGACTGGTCCAATCCCGAAGGAGCTGGGAAACATATCCACACTAGAATCATTGTAAGTGATCACTCATCCCGACGCTCGCGTTTAGCCTCTTCGCTGTTTTAAATTTGATTGATGTTTCAAGATTTTAACTTTCTCATTCTGCTCAGAATCGTCGAGATCAATCAGCTCTCTGGACCTCTACCTCCAGAGCTCGGGAACTTGCCCCGGTTATATCGATTGTGAGTCTCTGGATGCAAATTTCTGTATCATTCATGGAGTTATTTATTAACTGATGATTTTGTGTCTGGCGAGGGGAATTTATCAATTGGAGTGATTTGTTGAGAGATCAGCATTCGAGTTCATTAGACCATTGTGACACCATTGGGTTTTCCTGTTTCAGGTGGCTTAGGTCAAATAATTTCTCCGGGGAGCTGCCTCAGAGATTTATTGAATTGACGGCATTACAGGACCTGTTAGTTTCCAGTTTCCACAAACTCTGCTAATATTTACACATTTCTATTCTTTCTTCCTCATATCAATCTCGCTGTTTAATGCACTGTAGGCGACTTGGTGATAATCAGTTCACGGGAAAGATACCCAATTTTATTCAGAACTTGACAAATCTCAACAGACTGTAAGGCTTAATGCTTCTTCACCTTTTAAGTAAGTCAGTCTATATATATATACCCCCAAAATAATTCAATCTATGAATTGTATCATCAGGGTTATTCAAGGAAGTGGATTGCGAGGGCCAATTCCCTCTGGGATCTCACTTTTGGAGAAATTGTCTGACCTGTCAGTATTGAAGTTTGGCATTTCAATCTGATCTCTCTTTTCTTTAAAATGGTATCAATCTAATAAAATTTCCTATTTGATTTTGATATGCAGGAGAATAAGTGACCTCAATGGACCCGAGTCCCGAGTTCCACAACTTAGCAGTATAGATATTGAGATACTGTGAGAGCACTGCTCCTTCACAAATAGTTTACTTAATGCAAGAGAGCCAAATCGTCTTGGCAATGTGACAATATCAGTACTTTTCCCTTATAGGATTCTCAGGAGCTGCAATCTTGCAGGAGAGCTACCTGGTTATCTAACAAAATTGACGAAGTTAAAAACATTGTGAGTGGAAAACGGCTTTCCCCTTTTCCTATTCCAAGCAGAATAGACAATTTTACCCTTAATAAGTGAAATTTCTACGAGTTTATGGTTGACTATTGGCTGCACTTAAGGAACCCATTTTAGATGGCTCGAAGGTCCCTTATTGACTTCAATGGTGTTTTGATCTTTTCTGTTGATATTGATGAATTATAAATCGTGATGTGGCATTTAAGTGCCTGGTGATGTGGCCTCTGGCTTAGAATATACAGTTTCGCGCAGAAGTAGATGGACCTTTTCTTTCTTTGTTCTCACTTTGCCAGGAATAGAAACCACAAGAATTCTTACCTTGGTTGTGGTGCCCATTTTGTCTATTTTACTAACTTCAATGGAGGCTTCTAGTGGTTGATCATCTGGAAATCTTCCTTCTAGTGGTTTACATTCTCAAATCTCAACCCCACAATATCTAACTGGAGTTTTATGCTTGACTGTCGTATATTTGTCAGCCATTATATTCTTTGTTTGAACGAGATCATGGCTTTAAATGCATCTTTACACAAGTCAATTCTTCTTTTTCATCTGGTCATCTCTGTAAGATTTTATTAATGCTACATTTAACAGCAGTTTTTTGCCATTCTGTCATCATCAGCCATCAATGCTTATTCTTTGTTGACATTTTCAATAACCAAATTTCTGCAGTTCTGTGTGGTTTATCATATAATCCATTTCCTTTCCATTAGATTTCACTAGTTTGTAATTTCTCCATCAATAATTATATTGGAATGCAGAATCATGCTTTCCTGTTCTTTGAAATCCTCAATTTTTTTTTTTTTATTTTACTATTTTTTTTCAATTTTTTTATTTGATTATTCACTCAAGCTGATATTGTACCCTTTTAGCATCCTAGTATTTAGTCATCATCCCTTTATTCATGAATAAAATGTTATGAAGGAGATCTGTTCAATAAATTATGATTAGCTTTAGTTTTGGTCCTATTTGATAAATGGAATCTCCCAATTTGAACTATTATATGTTGCATTCCACGGGATGCATATAATTTGTTGCCAGAGTAGCATTTCTAGTTATATAAATTGAAATTTGCAAGTTGGAAATTTGATTTACGGCAGAATTTTTGTATATGTATAGCATGTGACCAACTTGATGCACATGGATTTTATGCAATGAATGCCTCTGGAAAGGAATGTCTAGTAGAAAGCATAGGCACCAGGCAGTTGATCTGTATGTCTAAACATCTGAACTGGACCTGTAGGTTCATTGATGTTGTCTATGTTTGTACAATCCTCCAAAGTATACTCAAAGTGTGTCCAGTGGTAGTCTGTTAAAACTATCTTCTCATCATTTTTGTCTCCTTTCCATTCAATTGTTTTGCAGGGACCTCAGCTTCAACAAACTGAGTGGCAAAATCCCTGACAACTTTAGCAGCCCGGATAAAGTAGAATATATGTAAGTACTTTGATGCTGGACTTAGGCTTCTTTTTCGTATATTAGATAAGAATCTAAATTTGCAAGTTGTTGCAATGGCCAAGCTATAGGCAACTCTTACTGTAAAGTAGTTGAGCTATCAATAGAACTTAGACCGCGATAACACATCCAGTTTATATCCCTTAAAGTCCTCGTGTCTTGAATGCTTATTATTTCACCATTCGAATTTTACAATGATTAGGGTTATGAATTTAAGTTTGTTGTCAACTAATTATTTTGATGGGACTCTAGTCTTGGAGCAGATGTAGATCGATGATATTCTGTTGCTTAAAGAGCACGATTCACTAGTTTCAATAGAGTTACCTGTTTATGCCGGAAGAGATGAATGGATCAGTGTTACTTAAATATTTGACAGTCGTATGCGTATGTACTTAGTGCATGTCCTGTGCGCCTGTTTTATGATGTATAGGAGATTAAGGATAGCAAAAGTCCTTGGGCTCTCTATTTGGTTCTTTCCACAACAATGGCCATAGATTGTTTGGTGAGTGCAGTTCTTACATGCTATCTAGAAGGTCTGTCCCTTGTCTTGAAATGATGAGAAACCGTAGTCCTAAGCTTCTTGGACTGTTTGACAATGGCGCATCTTTTCATCTTTTTGCTCAACAATTGACTGTTTGACATTGGCACATCTTCCCTCATTATTTATTTTATGTCTTAGAAGGACAAGAACATCATGGTGAGGAAATAGTTAATAAGCTAGAATGATCGTATCCTTCATTAAGTTCAGCTTTCTGTACTAGTGTTATGGCAACCCATGCTCTCCAAGTTTTGCAAGGATCAAATTTTCCTCTGTTGTTGATTTCCTTTATCTTTCATCTTCAGCCAAAAGCTCTATCTTGATATCCCGAGTTAACTTATTTTTTTCTACTCCTAACAATTAAATGCTTTTAATCTGCTAAATAATGCATTTTCAAGGGGTAACTCTAAAATCTTTCAGTTTGAGTGCATAAAGACATGAGGAACTGACTCAATCAAATAATCTTGTTTAGCTATCTGACTGGAAACCAATTGACTGGAGCAGTCCCTGGTTGGATCCTGGATGAAGCAGATAATGTGTAAGCTTCGCTGCCTGAAGAACATGTCTTGTTTAATCACAAATTTTCTTCTAGCTCTATCTGGCTAATCCTGCACAGTAGTAAGCAACTATGCAGTCACATCTTGCATCTTTTTTATTTGTAGCCTATGGAGTTAATAAGTACCTTTCTGCTTGTTGGGATCTGTTAATTGGAAAGTTATATGTAAGACGAGAAGCTGAAATGTATGGTATGCATGAAAGAATATAAAGTGGATTGTCTTGGAAGTGCCAAGTTAGCCCCACTTTCTGCTTTACAAAAAGGCCTTCTCAGCTCTAGATCTTTTTCAGACCTCTTGAAATGATAAAAATAACATGGAAAATTTTTACTTTGTATAAATCCTCTTTGAAAGTTTGTCTAACGCATCTCCTGCAGAATATGATTAGTTGCTTGGGCTATTTCTTGCTGATAATAATATTTATGGGCTTGTGTATTTGAAAATCTCTACAGTCAACATGATTGTACCTTGGAGAAAGTTGATATTATCTTATGGGTGTAAGAATGAAGCTCTTATGAGGTAGTTTAAACATTTTAATGGTGGTCTGGATAATAAGATGATCTGACTTAGTAGTAGTTGATATCACAGTTCTATTTTTGCCTCTTTGCCTTATACATCATGTCTGTTATACTGTTGATGGGTAAAATTGTATTTATGCACTCCAACTAGTTCTAAAGTTTCCATTGACTACAATTAGTCTTTCTCCTATAATTATTTAAGATGAGATATCTTGAATAAAGATAAAATATTACTTTCATCATCTCGTGATGTTTTTGCCTTTCAACTTGCTGTACCTGTCCATATTTTGCAACTGATCTGCATTTTTGTACACAATGATCATTTGATGGAATGACTTTGAGTGTTCTCTTCAAAATGCTGATATTTTGGAAACGGTTGACTATTTCTCTGTGTAGTGACCTATCATACAACAAGTTCAAGTTCACTGCTGGAAACTTAGAATGTCAACCACGATCTGCTGTGTATGTACTACTTTCTTCAGTCTAAGTTCAGGGCTCCCCTCAATTGTGCGGTTGTGGGTACAAGATTTCCATTTCTCTACTGAATGTTGATTTTGTCTTTTCTCTGCAGCAACTTGTTCGCAAGCTCGGCAGTTGACAATGCGTATTTGTTACCAAGAGACTTGGATTTCCAAGGACCTGCTTTTTAATTGTTTATCCACGTAGCATTGAACTTCATTCAAAATGATGATGATCGTAACCTTAAAATCTTTATTGACTTTTTCAGAATGTCATATCCTGCCACAAGTGGGCTTGTCTCATGTTTGAAAAGTCAGCATTGTCCAGAAAGTAAGTTGATCTGCTGTATATCCTGTCATTATAACCAGATCCTGATATTGCATCATATTCTCTGTGTACCCTTCTCAACTCTCCTCTTGGCTATTGTGTCAATTTTTTATGGTTAATGCATAATTACTCTAGAAATTCAAAAACCACCCCCATGAAATAATGTGTTGCTCATAAACTTGGGAGCTTATGTGATTTTCCAATAAATGAATGCTAGTTTAATTAGTGTCTGGAAAGTCCTCTCCATATTAAGGAAAAAAAGAAGAAGAAGAAGAAGAAGAAGAAGAAGAAAGCCTGATTTTTCTCTGTGGCTATTTCTTTACTTTATCCAGAGCGGTATAAACTCTTCATAAACTGCGGTGGGAGCACAGTAAAAATGGGGGAGAATACATACAACCAAGATACAGCATCGGCTACTGCTGCTTCAAGTTTCTTCCAGAGTGAAAATTACTGGGGCTACAGTAGCACTGGTCACTTCCTTGATAATGGTGTTCAGAAAGATCCTTACATAGCTGACAATGTATCCGTACTGTCCATGGATGATGCCTGGCTTTACGTGAAAGCACGACGTTCTGCTATCTCTCTGACTTATTATGGTTTTTGTCTGGGGAATGGGACGTACAACGTAAGCCTTCATTTTGCGGAGATAATGTTCACAAGCAACAAAAGTTATACAAGCCTTGGAAGGCGAGCTTTTAATATTTATGTGCAGGTAAATTTTGGGTGTCATGTAGTGCTGGTTCTAATATGCAAAGCATATAGATCGTTCAATATGTTATGGTTGGGTTGTTTTCTCTAGATATCTTGTATTTGCAAATCATGATCTGATCACAATCTCTACATTCTATCGAGACTGATAGTTTCGCCTTGTTCAGTGTGGAGACACTTAAATTGAATCAGATTAAACATTATTTCAGGGGATATTGGTGTGGGAAGATTTCAACATTGAGATTGAAGCAGGTGGAGTTGGAAAACCGGTCATAAGAAATTTTACTGCCAATGTGACCAAGGGCACTCTGGAGATACGCTTATATTGGGCTGGGAAAGGGACCAATGGTATACCTACAAAAGGAGTCTATGGTCCTCTTATATCTGCTATCTCTGTCTATCCTGGTATGCAGACAAACATTTCCATGTTTTACTTGGTGCTTTTCTATTGAGAAAGTTACTCGTATTCATATTGGGAAAAAAAAAATACCCTTTTTGGTCTTGCACCAGAAGTCATCAATATGCTCTTCAGTTACTTCGTTTGGTCGCAAATGTCCAATATTAAATTCAGGCCTTTGGCATCTGTTACAGTTGATCAGATAAATTTCCATAGGAGCTGACTAGGATATATTATTTATCTCTAAAGAGGCAAAATTTGGCTATGGTTTTCTTTGTTTTCTTTCTATCTGGGCATTTTTCACCATGTGTCTTTAATCCTTCCATTCAGACTATGAAACTATAGCCTCGTTCACTTTCCTTCTACGAATCAACAACCATTGCGCCTGTATTATATAGTACAGCCTTGAGAATGAAGAACATATTGCTTTTTCTTTTTCCCTTTGTATATAGTATTACATGTTCCAAAGATGATATTCTACTGTGCTCATTAATCTGATAGTTTCTGTGGAGTGTTCTGGGCATTTCTCGTTCTCAATTAGTGTGCTGTCCCATCTGTTGGTTTCTGTGTTCACCAAGAAGCTACCCATATTTTTCAGCTTGTATGCCTACTCCATTTACTTGAACAGTTTTGGTTAAACATATGTTGTCCTTTCTTCACTGCAGACTTTGAAATCCCACAAGAGTCGGCCAAAATATCTGCTGGTACAGTGGTCGGGATCGTGGCTGCTATAGTTTTCGTAGTTTTTCTTATCCTGGTTATCCTTTGGTCGAGAGGATGTCTTGGAGGTGAAGATGAAATGGCACAAGGTAGTTGCTTACTTGGAATCTGTGTCATTTAAATCTATCAAGAAATAGAATGTTATGCATTCTGAATACACTTCCCCTTCCCTATTCCTTTTTTTTTCTTTGGGTGTTTTTTTTTTTTTTTTTTTGGGGGGGGGGGGGCGCTTGTTAGTCACATTTGATCATTTATATTTCACACAGTTGTCCGGTCAAACTGTTGGTGCGTGACTCTTCTTCTTCTTCTTATCTTTTCTGGTTGGGGGAAGGGGTAATCGCAATGCATCATCATTACTGCAACTCTGTGACACAGTTCTCCTGTAAAATTTTTGATGCACGACATTTGTGCATTACATTGGAAATTCGATTTGACACAAAAAGAAAATAAATTGTTAAGCCATAGTACAGCTAAAGTGTCATCAATCCATTTGTCACACTCAAGGGATAGATATTTATAGGAAGAGGAAGATAGATTGTTTCTTAGATGTGTGTGTCTGTGTGTATTGGGTCTCCTTTGGGGCACAATCGGCCACATATATAATAAGTCTATGTTTCAAGACATAAAAAACAAATGCTGGAAGTTTGGATATACGAGATGTCAAAACATACAAACCTTACCTTACATTTCCAAAGTGTGTTTTTTCTGAGACTCTTCTTTTCCCCTACTACTAAATACATTGAGGACATTCTCATTTCATTTTTCAAAGTACATACTGCCAATTGAAGCCAGAGTTTCCTAGAAAATAAATTTCAAGATTTTAAGATATACTGTCCTGAACTTGCTCAGACCAAATAGTTATAATTAGGTTTTCTGGTACATTGAGAAGGAATTGTTATGTCTTTGTTAGATAGTAGATTACATACTTTAGCTGTTGACTCCTCCAAATTCTTAGAAGTTTCAAAATGTTGTGCAGATTTGAAGGTTCTAGCATTGCAAATTGGTTCATTTACCTTGCGACAGATTAAAGCTGCCACAAACAATTTTGATGCCGCCAATAAGATTGGAGAAGGTGGTTTTGGTTCTGTATACAAGGTATGCTGGAAAATCAGTCAATTAAGTTCCCCCGATTCCCAACAGAAAAGAATTGTAGAAAGCAGCATTCAATGTATCTAAATCTTCACAGCATAAATCTTATGCTAAAGTTCAATTGCAGGGTCTTCTGTCAGACGGCACCACTATAGCAGTGAAGCAGCTTTCGTCCAAATCAAAGCAAGGAAATCGTGAGTTCGTGACTGAGCTTGGGATGATTTCAGCTCTTCAACATCCACATCTCGTGAAACTCTATGGATGCTGCACTGAAGGAAATCAACTTTTGCTGGTTTACGAGTACATGGAAAATAACAGTCTTGCTCGTGCTTTATTTGGTAATTTGATATCACATTGTGCCTCACTGACTTCAGTTAATGACATGGCACTGAAGCACTTTTGATGTCTGCTGATACAATTGAAGGTCCTGAAGAATTTCAGTTAAAGTTGGATTGGAGGATAAGACACAAGATATGTGTGGGTATTGCCAGGGGGTTGGCATATCTTCATGAAGAGTCAAGGCTAAAGATTGTGCATAGAGACATTAAAGCTACTAATGTTTTACTGGATAAGGATCTCAACTCTAAAATATCAGATTTTGGTTTAGCAAAGCTTGATGAGGAGGACAACACACATATTAGCACCAAGATTGCTGGAACCTAGTAAGTTTCTTTTTTTATGTTCCTGTTAACCTAATTAGGAGTCAGTGACAACATATAAGAATGATGTAGAAAAATCTCGTCTAATTTAAGAGAAGTGAGTTGAATGGAGCTGTGTGGTTGACTCACATCATCCCAAAGCATCGTGCTCAACAAATGGGGCTTAACTGCAAAGCTCCATGCCTCTCCCACTGCTCTTAATGTTAACTAGGAAAAAAATGTTAACTATATTACATACTCTACCATTAATATTAACTTATGTAATTGTTAATTTGGCTATAAGTTGATATAATAGGCAATGGAGCTAATTCGCCTATGTTTCTGTTGATTACTGTATAAGGAAAATATTTTTTTGCATATAAAAGTTGTATACACAGAGAAAAATATATAATAAGCATGTTTAAATGTTTCAAACGTTTGCATTGACATGTGTAGAAAGTCAACCTGTTCATGAAAAGAATGTGATTCATTAGGGAAAAAATAGAACTGTAAGTTCCTTCTACTAACTCTAACTGTAGTTGCTTAATGAAAAATAACTATAACATTAAACAATTCCATTATCTTAACAAACTTAAGATGATCTAATACGGTTTCTGGAAAAATTTTATCTGCCTACCTGAGATATTAATCAAAAGATCGATCGTATTCTACACGCTTCATTTAATACATTAAGAGTAGTCAAGAAAACATTTCAGAAGGTAATTCAGTATGCCCTACCTAATATATTCTCTCATGCAAAAAGCATATAAATTACGATACAATTATGACGCAATACTTTTTAACAACCTATACTGACATGTAATTTAATTGTTTTTATTATGTTTTTCCAATGACAATATACTTAATGTAAAACAATCTAATGAACAAGAACAAATACTATACGTTAAGGATTTGAATGTAAATTATCTATATATATATATATATTCCTCTGCATGAAAAGTGCAATTTTTCTTAAATATATTTCACATGACATAAACATAGATGGTGCACTTTCAAGTGAATTACAAAAGAATAAAACCAAAATTACAAAGCAAGCACATGAATCGCAAAGGTTAGAAAGCTAGTGAGAAAATGTAAGGCTGTTTTTCTATTGCTACAGCAACATCGACAACAACAATATTAAGAAGTTCTCTTGCCCGTGGGCTTGGCTTTAGGAATCCTACTGCTGCTGCCTATGTATTCAGACCTTGTCTCAGCCTGTTTCCAACTCTTTTTTCAGTTAATAAGCCTCTTTTCCAAGTTATAAGGATGCACTTGGTTCCCAACTACGAAGCTATATGTAGCCTGAAAGTTATATAAAAACCACAAATGTCTTCTCTTTTTTCTTTTTTTTGAAATTTCTCGGTGGAATCCTATTAAAAAATTTCTAGAATGCACTTGTTTTTTCCTCGACTCTTGAGACCATGGTGTCATGATTAGGAATATCTCCTTTTGTATTTTAGGAAGATAAGAGAGACAATCTTTGGAAGAAAATATTAAGTGCTATTTAAGACATTTGCCATGTTGAAAACACCAGCTCTTTTCTTGTTATGCAGTGGATATATGGCACCAGAGTATGCAATGCATGGTTACCTCACTGAAAAAGCCGACGTCTATAGTTTTGGCATTGTTGCCTTAGAAGTTGTTAGTGGCCGGAGCAACACCAGTTACCAAAAGAAGGAGAAATGCTTTTATCTACTCGATTGGGTAATTAACTCTAGCGTTCAAAGTTTTCTTATTATGATACTTAAATCTCTGCTTGTACTGGTTGAGAGATGGATTAAGTGTAAACATGGTATAGGACTCCTCATATGCACTTTTAATGGTTGCAAAGGAGAGTTACAGTTACCAGCTATTGAAACCTGTTTAACGAATTGTCATGCCGTTAAGTGTAATTTGTCTTTTAAAATTAATCCAATTATTCTTGCTATGTTAGTCTGTACTGACTTTGAAAGGAGCAAGTAATCCTTGCAGTAGCCGACCTATGTGTTCATGGTCAAGATGAGTGACTTGGGGTGGGGTGGTCATGGATTAGTCTGGTTCTAAGAAACTGAAACTGGAATTTACCTAGTGACATGTTGAAACTCGAAACAATGGGCTGCCTCCTGAAAGAAGGAATCATGTAGATTCTTTTTTGGATTGAAGACAATTCTATTCATTGAAATTTGGAGTCCTTAAAATTTGGGTTGGTTTTGTTTGTCTTTATAGTTTTATCCATGACATTCATACTCCCTGTAGTTTCATTAGCGCCAAACAAGTTGGTCAAGTACTTTGCAGTTTGACAATTAGTATTGGATTTAAAAAGATTTCAAGATCATGCTTGACGCAAATATTGATATACTTTCGATTTAGATTTGACTTTTTCACATCCATGTAATTCGGTCCAAAAATTATATTTTATTGTGCTTTGAGTAAGCCAATCATTAGCTAAAACAATCATTATTAGTCCCTGTTGAATCTGATTTTCACCTAAGCTGCATAATAAGGTAATTCTTGTTAAACTGGAATTGAGAGTTAAAGGCAATGAATGGTGTAAACCATTGATGGACGATTCTCCTGTTTCATGTAATGACAAACTGACAAATAATTCCTGCCAGTAAAACTCAATAAGAGTTGATAATTTTAAAGCAGCGGTGGTAGTTTTTTGGTGACCGGTGAATGTTAGTAAGTGATTAACAAGTGTTTAAGTTTACTAACTTTTAGTTAAAAATGGTAGAGAAATCATGTTTCATCTGTATTGACTTGTTCGATTTTTTCCTTCCAAATATAAGTTACAAAGGAGGTGAAAAACTAGCAGGTGTTTATCAACTGCATTTGTCATGAAATTTTTCCTGTTTTAGTATTCTGAGCATATTCTACAACTGATCAGTACCTGTAGCTTGAGGGAAATATCTTCCTTTCCATTTCTGTTTCTAGGCACGAGTTTTGAAGGAGAGAGGAAATTTGATGGATCTAGTTGATCAGAGGCTGGGTTCTCATTTTGACGAAAAGGAGGTGCTGGCAATGATAAAGGTAGCTCTGCTGTGTACTAATGCGACTCCAGCACTCAGGCCACCGATGTCATCTGTGGTTAGCATGCTTGAAGGCAAGGCTGCTGTTCCAGTGCTGGACTCTGAGGGTGCTATCATAACGGAGGAGACAATTGAGGCCATGAGGAAGCATTTCAAAGGTGACGAAGATCAGGCAGTCGATGAGAATATCACCAAAAGCACGCTCACTGATGGGCTGTGGACTGGAACTGCTTCTTCTACATCTGCTAATGATCTCTATCCGATAAATCCGGATACTGATTACTGGCGGAACAGAAAATAAGAAATGGTTTGCTATGTTTTGAGTTAATTTGGTTTGAAAGAACTAGGGCTTTATTTGGTAATCCATCAAAAGGAACTCTTAAATTTCGCTTCTAAGTTTCTCTTTTGTTCACATTTGAAACTGAAGGTATAGATACTATGAAGAATAGGACGACTATTATGCGGTGCAGTAATTGTGTATTGTAAACAACTTATTGGGAAAAGCCAAAAGACGATGGCTTGTTGTTTGATGGTTGTATTCGTGCCGTTTATTTCGATATTGTTAATCATACAAAGACAATGTTGCGACTTCTTTATGCAATTATGATGTGGATGGTTGTCACTGCCAGGGTGGGAATCTATTATGGAAGCTTTTCATTGTTTGAATGGCGAGATGTGCGGAGTGCGGATTCTTGCTCTGGATGTGTTCTACTCCCTGAGCTAGGCCTGTTGTACGTTGCTCCTCAAGAATTATTTTTAGGAAGTGCTAGATTTTATCTCTTTAGTATGGATGATGCTCTGCCTCATCTATCCCATCTGTGAGAAATGATAATACATAATACTACATCCACCAAAAAAAAAAAAAAAAATCTTTAAAAACTTGCATGTCTAGTCACTCTTTCCTACGGATGGTAGATTACTGCCTCGTCAAAACACTACATTTCTATTGATTGTCTCCCAGTTGTGAGTCCTTGCCTTGGATTCTTGATGACGGTTAAGCATGTAGGCTCGCCAAAGGAAGGCAGCAAGGTCTTCACTTCCTATCCATTTGATTTATAGAGATGTCAGACTCTATGGATGCGTTTCTTATTTTTGAGTGTCAGTGCCCACATTATCTCGTATCCCCAATTGGTCAGTATCTTTATCGAATTCTGTACTTGGCTTTATCTTCTTGGTATTCTTAAATTTAGGAATCTCGATGTGTGGACTAAATCTCAGTTAATATCTTTTAAGGACATATTTTTAGGTCGCCAAAAAGGTCATATGTTAATGTCGAGAATTAAACAAGTTGGGGCCTCGTTTGCTCTCCTTGAAATCCAAGGGGACTAGCTTGTCGTCCCACAGTGAATTGGTTGACCCCACCAATTCAAAGTGTCAACATCAAAGGCGATGATTGGCTGCTACTCCCTACAACTACAGCTCAGCCAAGCAAAGCCAAGCCAATTAAAAAGAGAGAGAGAGATAGATATCTGCAACAACTTCCTAAATCCTATATAAATCCCTAGCCCAACTCCCCACCGAAAATGGAAACCAAATCCTGTATTTTAAGTAGATCCGTCTACACGTCTTGCTTTTACTGCTATATCGGGAGTTACTCCACGTATTGCTTAACCAAATCCTGTATTTTAAGTAGCTAACCAGAAAAAGAATAACAAAGAAGGTATATTAAGGAGAATCCAACAATGCCCTTTATCTCAGTGGACCCATGACCTCAGGTTTTCTCTCACCCCCACGCCCACCTACGTTAAATGTAACCTAGAATCCAAAAACTCTCCCTCTCTCTCTCTCTCTCACCCCCACGCCCACCTACGTTAAATGTAACCTAGAATCCAAAAACTCTCCCTCTCTCTCTCTCTCTCTCTCTTAGGGCTTAGGATTTAGGGTTTAGGGTTTCAGTGAGAGCAAAATGGGTTGGGGTTGGTCAGAGGCAATGCAGATGGGCTCCTCTTATTCTTTTCACTGGAAACCGGCTCTTTTGACATTGATGGTATGGGGTGCGGAAGGAGCCCGGGGAATGTGTGATGGGTGCGTTTAGCCCATTGAGAAAATGCAAAGCAATTTAACCAAAAGGACTTTAGGCAAATATAAAGATTGTTTGGTAAACTATACTTTGAAAAGCAACTTTAAGAGAAATATCGTTTGGTAGAAAACACATTTAAAAAACTCTTTGGGTGATTAATATTAGTTTATTTAAAATTTTATTTGTTTAAAATTGAAAAAAATAATGTATACAACTTTTTAAATATAAATTTTCACAATAATACTAAAGAAATCAAATACATATATTATTTTTTTTTAAAAGACCAAACCCTTCACTGGAATTTTTTAATTTGTATTTGCTTAAAATTGAAAAAAAAAAATGATGTATAATTTTTAAATATAAATTTTCACAATAATGCTAAAAAAATCAAATACATATATATAATTTTTTTAAAAAAAAGACCAAATTCTTCATCAAAATTTTTAATTTTTAATTGTTTAAAATTGAAAAAAAAAATGTATGCAACTTTTTAAATATAAATTTTGACAATAATACTAAAAAAATCAAATACACATATATATTAAACAAAGACCTAATCCTTCGTTGAAATTTTTTAATTTTTATTTTATAAAATTGAAAAAAAAAATAATGTATGCAAATTTTTAAATATAAATTTGAAAATAATGCTAAGAAACCAAATACATATATATAATTTTTGTTCTAAAAGACCAAACCCTTCGTTGGAATTTGTTAATTTTTACTTGTTTAAAATTAGAAAAAATAATGTATGCAAATTTTTAAATATAGTTTTTGACAATAATGCTAAAAAAATCAAATATATAAAAAATTTTAAAAAATATACCAAAATATATTTAATTTTTTAGCATTTATATATATTTGATTTTTTTAGCATTATTTTGGCATTTAAAAAATAATAACTATGGCAAAATAAGAAATTTGAAAAATGAGTGAGAATAATTTTGGAAGAAAAAATAAGTTTCAAATTTGACTAAATGTTGAAAGCTCAAAGTTAGTCCTTATTAGTATTGGGCTTTTAGCCTTCCCAATACTAACTTCCACTTGTAATTATTTTAAAATGGTTGTCAAACAAATCAGATTTTCTCAACGAACTTTGGGATCGAAAACTTATCGGGAAATGTTGAACCAAACGTGTGATGTGTTCCGGGGTAGCTGGGTGGCGAACCTGTCCTACCCTCTCTACGACTCCTCTGTCTGCCCCTTTATCAAGCGCGAGTTCGCTTGCCTCCGGAATGGCCGCCCCAACGTCGCCTTCACCAGGTATCAGTGGTAGCCCCTTGGCAACTACTCCTTGTCCAAGTACTACTCTCTCCCTCTCCGCTCACCTTTTATCGCTTCCTTAGGTGCAGAAAAAGTGGAACCCGTTATGGCATTGATTTGATTAGTTGACATGCATCTCTATGTTCTGAAATGGTCCCATGGTCCCCATTACTATGCAGCCCGCATAGCTCCCTTGCAACAACTTATTTCATGACGCAAAAAAAGAAAAAAGAAAAAAAGAATCTGTCTTTTCAAGGATTACTGCGCGCGCACAAATGTTCCCGCCGACAATAGACAACAGCAACAATTTGTTCATACTAAACTTTCGAGTGATATTGTGCCCTTATCGTAAAAGCCACTCACCTTAAATCTTATAACAAAGTACATATTACTCCAGGTTCAATAGTAAATAGTGGATTTGCATGAGATCCTGACACTCGATCTTTAATAAGATCGCACAATAAATAAAGATTTTGCTTTCTATTTGACAATTTCACCCCATTATAAAATGTCTTATCAATTTGTCAATATAATGTTGTTATATATGTTTCCATTTTGATTATTATCAAACACCATTTTTGATATTTTAAAAAAAAAAAAAAAAAAAAAGATAGATTTTTGGTTTGTATATAGCATATCCCATAAGCTTTAAGTAAAGAGGAGTTTTCGATTTTCAATATATATTGCTATTTCAATATTAGATTATGCTCTAAATAAGGAGAGTTTATTGCTGTTAATTTAATTTTTTTTTATGTTACGTGTAATCCATATTTACATTCATTCCTTGTTTTCCTAATTGACTATTTACGTTCCTTGTCAGACATTATTTTTAAATTAGTAATTAATATTCTTATTTTATTGTTATAGTAAGGGATTTATCAACAAAATCTTTTCTTCATTTTTTCAATCACTGCCGTGTCCGCCGCCCGGGGCGGGGGAATGATCTCGTGAGAGATGCCCCAGGAGGCGACGCAGCTAATGATTTCCGACGCCTGCTCTGTTCCACGGAGCAATAGGACTACAGAAGCTTCTCGAGCGTTGATTGGGCCGTCTTCAACCACGCGTGGCAGAGCGCGTGGGAGTAGATAGAGCCAAAAATGACAAAGATTCGTTTTCCCCGGAAACACAAAACTCACCGGTGGGTGAGTGCCGTCAAGCTCACGGTTGGTCACTAGAAGCATGTGTTGAATTTGACAAAATTTCATTTTAAATTTGTGGTACTTCGCGTGAGATTTACCAAATTCATCAATTAAATATTTTTTAAACAAAAAAAAGTTCTATATATATGTAATAATCCTTCGATTAGAGAGACTCTTAAACTTTTCAGTGACATCCGAATCATGTCAATTAAATGTTATTTGATTAATGAATCACTTTTAAACAAAATCGACCCATTTTCAGTGAATTAATTAAGTGATCTGTTATTAATTCACTTAATTTTGTTTGATTATTTGAGAAACAAGACCCATTAACCTAAATACATACTCAATTTCATGTATATGTGTGTACTTGTTGAAGGAATGGCTAGATATGGTGCATCAGCGATTTAAGGTTAATTAAGATTGACCACTTTTTTCTGAATACAAATGATGACCGATTATCATTAACCACAAATTAACCAATTAAGTGATTTGGGGTGGTCGTTATGTATGCAATACAAAGGCCAATCAGGAGGCCCATTTTGAAATCAACAACTCGTTTGTTCTTGTTTGCTATTGTATCAAATCAACGACTTGTTTGCTATTATAGACTTATAGTTCGATTAGCTCAAGTGCAAAGTTAACGCCATCGAGGCAAACTATGGAGGAGGTGGCTGTGGTTCTTATCATTGAATCTGATCTCTTTTTGCACCCAATTTGTCACCTAAACATGTTTTAGGTTTTTAATTCAAGTTTGTAATAAATACTCGATAAGTTGTAGGTTTTCTATGTTCTTGCACTTCAAATAGTTTACTTTACGCAATGCACTTTCCTTTTTTCACTTGTTTCCTTTCTTAAATGCTAGAATTATAACTAGTTGAGATTCCTTAATGAACTATCCACGCCTGATCACCTAATGAGATTCTAAACATCATGAAAATGGTAAAGAACAAATGCATGATCATTTAGATAACTCAATTGATTAGGTACCAAAAATGCGCTAATAAAAACATTAGTGTAACCCGAGTCCCTAAACTTATTGATTTTTGGTTATGTAGGAATCGATAAAATGCTCTCATTTCTTGATTGGGTAATCTTGTCGATCCTCATAAACGAGGCTAGTGGTGACTCCTAATTGATATTTAGGATGTCTAAAGAACTCTAAAATAAATACCTGTCATGCGAGGTATGAACTTGAAAGAACCCCATTCATAATTAATGAGGCAAGTGTGGATCACCAACTAAACAATGTATTTGAGTCATCTCTTATAGATATGCCTACTTAGATGGTTTTATGAACAAATATGTCTAAACTTACTCCATTGGAATTGGTCCTCGAGGCGAGTAGGTCACAACATGGACGAAAAAGTTCCTTGTGACATCAAGTCCCATGGAGAATGGGTGAGAAGTAATGCTTGAGCCAACGAGAGGAAAGCTCTTAATGACCGACCCAGTAATTTGAGCACGATGAGGCATTTGTGTTGGGACATGTAACCTTTGCATAACCAAGGGATGCAAAACCCTCCACCTCAAGGCAACATGTCCCCCTCCCAAGGGAGAGGATGTCTCTCCACGATAAGCACTAGCTCTTTTTTATGTAGAAGCCAAAGGACCTTCCAAATAAGAATGAGATCATTGATATTTTGCGCATGCTAGATGGTAAGTAGTTCGAGGTGTGATCTTATTTGTTTGCCGTGTTCTGTGGTAAATTGTTTGTTTGTAGTCATTGATCATCTTGATTTATAGTTGTCCCTTTTATTTTGTCTAACTACTATTTGTTGCTATTACAGTGAAGAAGAAGCGAAGTAAGTTAAGATCTATCGAACTGCCACCAAAGATTACTTCTTCCTTTGATTTGAAGCCAGAATATCTCAAAAGGGTGCTATCAATCTCCAAGGTGTTCCCCAACCAAAAAAAAAAAAAAAAAAAAAAATCTCCAAGGTGTTCGTGTCTGTATTGCAAAAGAAAACCCATTAGCACAACTTTCCGAAATCAGAAGAGAACCAAACAAAAAACTTTACCATTGAGTTTGACAACATCCTTCCTAGATATTTTGCCTCCAAATCTAAGGAAGAAGTAATATTTTATTGAAAGTTGGTAGATCCTGCGCTACTATAAGAGCAATCGTGGTTAGACATAATAAATGGAACAGCAATAAATGAAGATGACCAATGACTACAAATAAAAAAATTACCACATAGAACATGACAAACAAATAAGACCGCACCCTCCAACCACTTACCATCCAAAGTTTCAATGATTTCATACTTGGTAGGAAGGTCCCTTGGCAAAAAAAAAAAAAAAAAAAAAAAGAAATGGAAGGTCCCTTGGCTTCAAAATAAAGAAGAGTTAGTGCTTATCGTGGGGAGACATCCTCTCTTTCGGGAGGCGAGGGCTTGCTGACGCTAAGAGAGGAGGGAGCGAGGGGAGCTAAGTCGCCATGGTTAGGTTTCGGATCTGCTCCAAAACCCTATGGTGGAGTCGATGACTGACAAGAGAAATGATAATCGCATTATGGCAATGAATCCGAAAATGCCCCCGGCTATGAGGGAAAGTAACAGCCCAAAAGCTCAAAATGAACAATTGGGCCAGTAAAATTTGGCCTACTATTCTAAGCGTGATGTGAAGGACAATCTCTAATTCACTAAAACAAATTGATCAACATGAGCATTCTGTTGTGAGGGATCGTTAACACTGATCACCTCTTGCAGCCCATTTCTTTAATCAAAATATAAATATGACATGAACACCAAATGTTTTATTAGTATGGATATGACAAGATGACGTTGAAAGAGTGACTACTCTTGTCGAGAAATGAATTTATTAAGAAAGACCTAAAATTAATAGAACACGAACAAGATTGGCTTAAAGCTGCCATTGAGAACCGCTAAATATGGGCTTGATGAGAAAGGGAGCAACTTTTCCAACTAGTTATTTGGTAGCCTATACGGCTAATCTTAAAAAACACATAAATGATAATACAAGCTAATGCGATTAAGAATGCATTTGATTCAACATTTCGAAAGCTCATTGGAAAAATGCAAAATAATTTAGCCTAAAGGACTTTGGGCAAATACAAAGTCCATTTGGTAAATTACACTTTCAAAGTAATTTTAAGAGAAATATTGTTTGATAGAAAATACATTTGAAAAGTCATTTGGGTGATTAATTTTAATTTTTTTTTTTTTTGAAATTGAAATAAAATAAATATATATTTAAAAAAAAAAAAAGATTAAACCCTTTGCCGGTCCTACAAAGGACTACGACCCATGTCAAGCCAAATCTAGTGCCAACGGTCGTCAATCGAGGCTGCTTGAGGTCAAGGGACCTTCGGTGAGAGTTAGGTGACCCAAGCAAGGGCCATCGGAGATGGCGCAACCTCAAGCAACCCTCGTCGAAGGTCCCTTAACCTCGGGCACCCTCAACCGATGGCCACTAGTGCTAAATCTGTCTCACTAGCAACCATAACCCTTCATCGGACCGACAAAGGGTTTAGTCCTCTCTCTCTCTCTCTCTCTCTCTCTCTCTAATTTTAATTATATATATTTTAAAATTTAAATAAATAAAAATAAAAAATTAATAAAAAATAACAAGAGACAAAATTGGAAAATTGATGAGGGTAGTTTTAGGAAGAAAAAATGAGTTTCAGCACCAAATGTTGAAAGCACTAGCATTGGGCTTTCAGCCTTCCCAATATTAACTTCCAATTGAAAAAACTTTCAAAATAGTTACTAAACGGTCTAACATTTCCCCAAAGAGCTTTTGAGGCCGAAAACCCTTTGGAAATGCTTAATCAAATGCAACCTAATTAAGGTGGACTCCAATTTGTCAATCCTAAGCATTTATGTTTTTACATAAAAAGTATACTCATATAATTTGGATAGTGGAAAAATTTCGATGGTAATCATCACATAACCATTTAGAGAGATATCAAAAATTTGACTTATGTGAATGATTTAAAGTGTCGGAAGTTTGTCACACTAGCAAAATAAAAATGGTGCCACTTTGGACTATGCTATTCCAACTCCATTTAAGATCTATGGGGAGTCTAACGATCGTAATGTTATCGTATACTAGTGGCCTCTCTCAATTACTCCAATCATATATCAAATCGAAAGTCATTGTAACTGTCACGACCCTCCGAAAGGATTTTTGAGGATCCTCGGGAATGGTTTAGAAGTATTGCCCCAAGGCTAGCCAATGGCCCTCAATTAGTCGCAACCTCTCCCAAGTCCAAACTTTGCACGACGTTGGATATCATTTAATTCGTTTTTCTGTGTTCTTAAACTTTCTAAGTATTTTCTAGGAGTCATCATTAGCTTGTCGGGGTTAACTAGAAACCAAGTAAAGCACGAGAATATGCCTTACTTTCTACGCAATTAGAAATTCTAAACTCGAGAACTTAATTACATTAATGTCTATTAATGCCTTTTCAGTACCACTAAATTAATTCATTGTTTACCTAAGTGATCATGCAAGAGTTTACCAATTGATCCTAAAGGTGTCACCAATGCTAAGTGATCATGCAAATAGTTTTGTGGGCTTGATCTAGAAAAGAAATTAACAATTGAAGTGCGATGCAATATGGACACACTCAAGTATTGAAAACACCTAAGTAAAAGTATGCGAAAGGAAAACCAGATGCAAGTGCGATTTCCTGTAGATCTTTGCTTAAGCTTCGCTTCTTCTATGATTATCCAGCAAGTGTTGAAGGTTTTTGGGCAATAAAGTGGGGGCAATGAGGAATGTTTTGAGAATTGATGGTGGGAGAAATAGTCAAAGTGGAAAATAGAAATTAACTTAATAGGAAAAGAAGGCGTAATGTGGAAGAGGAAATAGGATGGGCTTAATCTTGTTAGGGCATGAGAGGTTTTAATTTGAGTCCTATGGGCTAGTTTTTAGTTGACAGATATTGGCTTGACTTCGTTTAGATAAGTATGGGCTGGTTTTATATATAGATATATATAATGGGTCTAGAGAAATTAAGAAGACTTGGTGCAAGAGCCAAATTTTGGTATTGATAGCATAGATCCATGAGACTATATCTCGAACAAGTCCTAGGGCCTAACCCGAGTTCCCATTTTCAGAATTAAAAAAATTAACAATTTTTTTAAAACAATATAAAGTGGTGTAGAAAACAAGCTTGACTAAGTTGTTAAACTTTAACATTAAGATAGCTTAATTTTCCTTTGATTTTCACATATAGCTTTGATACTTTAACATTAGATTAGCTTAGTTTCATTGACTAAGTACTATCCCATTCGATACTAGGCTCTTCATTCATTCATATCCTCCAAAATAGAACACGACAAAGACAAAAATCAAGCTCTCTTAAGTTGCAAGAAACAATATTAGAGCACACTCTCACCAAGTACTCTCCCATTCAATGCTAGGCTCTCCATTCATTAATATCCCGCAAAATAAAACACGGCCAATAAGCACCAACATAGCCAATAAAGACAAAAATCAAGTTTTCCTAAGTTGCAAGAAATAATATTAAATCGCACTCTCACCAAATACTCTCCCATTTAATGCTAGGCTCTCCACTCTCCATTCATTCATATCCTCCAAATAGAACACGGCTAAGAAGCACCCAACATAGCCAACAAAGACAAAAATCAAGCTGTTGCAAAAAACAATATTAGAGCGCACTCTCACCAAGTACTCTCCCATTTGATACTAGGCTCTCCATTCATTCATATCATCCAAAATACGGCAAAAAAGCACCCAACATAGCCAACAAAGACAAAAATTAAGCTCTCTCAAGTTACAAGAAACAATATTAAAGTGTGCTCTCACCAAGTACTCTCTCATTCGATGCTAGGCTCTCCATTCATTCATACCCTCCAAAATAGAAGACGGCCAAGAAGCACCCAACATAGCCAACAAAGACAAAAATTAAGCTCTCTTAAGTTGCAAGAAACAATATTAGAGTACACTTTCACAGTAAAGTTAGTAGAGACATTGGGTAAGACTTTGGTGGCAACCAACGAATCAAATGTTCATCTAGCAATGATGGCGAATCATGTTCTGCAGATCGGTGTTGATCAAAGGTAAATGTGCGATTTCTAGCGGATTTTTGCTAAAGCTTTAGTTATTTTGTGGTTATCTAGCAAGTATTGAAGGTTTTTGGGCAATAAGGAATGTTCTTAGAATAGATGGTGGGAGTAACAAGTAAAGTAGAAAATAGTAATTTACTCTATAGGAAAAGAAGGCAAAATATGGAAGACAAAATAGGATGTGCTTTAGGTCTTTACTTGGCAAATATGAGCTTAGTTTCGTTAAGATGGGTGTGGGTTGGTGTTTTTTTTTTTTTAACAAAAGTGAAATGGGTCTAGAGAAATTAAGAGGGCTTGGTGCAAGAGCTTAGTTTGGGTATTAATAGCAACAATCCGTGAGACTAGATCCTAGCCCGTTATCAGATCAAGTCCAAGGGCCCAAATCAAGTCCCCATTTTTGGAATTAATTTTTTTTTAAAGAATCGATATTGGTTCAAAAAAGGGGCTTGACTAAGTTGTTAGACTTTAAAATTAGGTTAGCTTAGTTTCCTTTAATTATTGCATATAGCTTAGATAATTTAGTGAATTACCTTTGATGTAAGTTCAATCTTAATAGTTTTATCCAATAAAAAAGATTTTGAGCTAGACTTCTATCTCCCTACTTTAACATAGGGGTAACCAATTGTTCTTAAGCTTTTGGGCTGATACTTTCTAGCCAAGGGCATTTTCCACAACCAGTCGATGTATATGTACGATATACCTATCGCAACCAATCTTTTCTGTCCTGAGAGGAAAAAACAAAGGTTCAAGGGTAATACTTAAAAGGCAAGCCTACGCCCCTCAATTAGGCGTGAGCTATCCCAAACCCATCCCCGTGTGATATTAGGTATTCAATTTTAGCTTCAATTGACGCTATAAAAATTTTCTAATGAAGAGTCACTGGTAGCTTAAGCGGTATGGATCGATTTTAAACCTATTCATTAACATATTAAGTGATCATGCAAGTGTATAATCATTAAAATATCAATCATAAACTAAAAAAGTATTAATAAATTGCAAGGAAGAACAAGAATTTGACGCTACGAAAAAAAAAAAAAAAAAAAATACCATTCCTAACTAGTCCAAAGAAAATCATAATTAAGTGCACAATCAAGAGCCTTCATCTTAGAAAAACAAATATTCAAACCCTATTATAAAGTTATGAAGAATTTGTTCAATTTTGAGCACGATTTTTTATCAAGGATTTTCCTAAGAAAACTACCCAAAAAACAATTTTTTAATTAATGTTTAACTTTTTGACTTTTTAAATATTAAAAAATAATTTTTAATATTAATTTAATCCGAAAATAAGGAGCCAGGTCCGATATCTGGATCCGACTCGGATCCGTCGGCCTGGGTCCCAGGGCACTAGGCCCTCGGCCAGGCTGGGCTTAGCGCACGGGCCCAGTCCGGCCAAGCCAGGACTCTCATTTAAAAAAGACAAAACCCAGCCCAACTTACCCTAATTTTTTTTAGCCCGGCCCATCTAAAAAAAACCCTAGCCCAAAATGCACAAACCAACACGGAAACAGACGGAGCGGATCAGTCAGATCCGCGAGCCGGCCCGATCCGGATCCGGCCGAACCGACCCGGTTCGCAGCTTCTCTGCCGCGACGGAGACGACGACGCTGGGCAACGCCGCTCGTCTCCGCCCGAACGGGCGGTGTACCTAGGCGTTGCCTTAGGTGACACGGAATGGGTGATCAGCCCGAATGGGACCACTGACGCGGCGGCAGGCTCTCGTGGGATACCCGAGCCACGATGGCCGGGGGCTTCCGCGGACAACCGGATGGCAGCCACGGACCCGCCACCTCACGGTCAACCGACTGAGACGCCTTGGCCTTGGCGGCTCTCTTCACTCGGTCCTGACTCGTGATGTAGCCGACCGAGACATTCCTCTCCTTGGCTGAAAACAAAAACAGCGGAGGGGACGGTGCGGGCATGTTGAACCGGCCAAGCAGCCGACGCCCGGGAGTGCCGACACCTCGGGAGCAACTCGACAAGGCGGGGCTCATTACAGATGGCTCCGACCAAAAAGGGCGAATTGAAAGCGGATCTCATTCAGGCATCTGACCGAACAGGTGGAGTGCGCTACGAAAACGAGTGGTTTTCGGCTTGACCGTAACTCAAACCTGGGCCGAGACTCTCGCCAAATGAACAACGACACACACAGCAGCCAAACAAAGGATGGTCGGGGCCGGAGTTCGCGTGAGCCGGACGGTCGCGAGCTCCGGCCCGTCGTGCCCAAAAACGGGGCAGAAAAAGAGGAAAAACGAAAGGTTTAGCTGTTTGGCTTGAGGACGTCGACCGGCCGTGGTCGTCGGACAGGGTTCGTGCGCGGCGGCGGTATCGGCCGAGGCTCCCTCTCGTTCCCCGCTCTCGCTCTCGATCTCTACGCATCTGCCTCTCTCTCGGCTCACTCTCTCCCACCGATTTCAATCTGTCCGAACCCCCATCAACTCACACCGCTCTCTCGCTTTTAAGCTTGGCCGACCGACAGGCGCGCATGGCTCCTGCCACCGCCAGCTGTCCTGCCGGCTTGGCCCCGACCACCAATTCCGGTCGGACGGTTCCTGCGTCTGCTCAGCCTCGTACGTCCTTCCCTGTCCCCTCCTCTTGTCCAATGGGTATTCCACAAACATCCACGAAAATTACATATCAATTGACACCGGAAACATTGACCTATACTTTTGTGTCAAAATGTATTGAGTGCAAAAAAGAAAATGGAAATTCATTGGGTTAGGGAATTGAAATCAAAATTGGGTTTGGACTGGGATGAAAAAATAAAATAAAAATAAAAATAAAAATAAAAAATCAAAGTTCGGCTGTTCGATTGCAAAATCCACTAAATTCAAAGATCGTGATCAAGACTTACCCCGTGAAAATAAGACTGCATTTGCAAATAGTTATTTTCGTTTTGAAATTCAAAACCATCAAAGATGAAATTGGAAGGAGAAACAATAAAAGAGTTGTAGCCCACTTGTAATTTCTATCGTGTCATGGTTATATGATCAACTTGTTGTCAAACTTTCAGTTTTGACAATGATTTACCTCTAAACATAATAGGGGTAGTGTTATTAGGGTAATTGGCTAAAGGTGCTTTCTGAACTATCGAAGGGGAATGAGATCTTTAAAGTTTTTGGTAAAGCAACAACATTCCAATTTAAAATTAGTCGTGTTTACTAGTGCGTCCATGGCCACCCGATTTTCGTATTAAAACATTAAATAATAACAAATATCATCTTAACCGTCGTATTAAAATTATTAATACAGTAATAATGGTTGCTTAACATTAAGTACGATTATCTAAATTGTCGTAATTTGATTTTGTATTATTCAATGATGTTTATTGCTAATTAAATGAATTATTACTCGAATTGTTATATAATTATCATTTTATTCATGCTATTATTTATTTCATCATTTACTATTAATAATAGAATAACATATTTTTTTTATAAAATAAAAATAACAATAGAACAAAGCCTTTTGTGTCATTGTGAAAACAGAGTTCTCAATGAGCGGTCTCTTTCCGGCGCTCTTCCGCCTCCATAACTTGTAAGTCCCTCTCTCTCCATCTTCCCTTTCTCCGTTTTCAATCTTCTTCTTCTTCTTCTTCATCGCCATTGCTTAGTAGATGAAATGCACAAAAAAATATTCCTTCTGGAATCTTCATCATTATGGTTCGCTTGATTATTCTCTTAGTAGATGAAGCAAGCTTGACGGACCGGTGTAATTTTTATACATGGATCCTATTGAAAGGTAATCCTTCTCTCAGTTTAGCAATCTCTTCATATCTTTTATTCATGGACGCCATCGAAGCTATATGTCATAGGCTTTTAATGGGGTTCAAGTGCGGTTTTCGCAACAAATGTCATGCAGAGGAACGAGGGTTACATTGTGAGAGTGTTTGACCTTTTGCTCAAGATATATCAATCACATACATACATTGGTCGATCGACTTCATAGGAATAACACGATGGGCTTGAAAATTGTCTACATTTGCACGATATTACAGGCATGTTTGTTTCATAAAAAATGAGTGATTTGAAATGTCACGACCTGAACCCCAGGCACATGCACATCCCTCAATGGTCGATTTAAAATTTGCAACATCCCAAGAACTGTTGCCGGCCCATTCATTATTTTTGCACATGCGGAAACGTAAAACAATCTCCATACAACAAAACAGTGAGATAGAAACGTATGATATTATTTTTCACAAGCCACACCTACAACATCACATTACTTATAGAACAGTTTAACACCCCAAGGCCTAATACAAAAAGTGAAGCTATTCGATTACCCACTAACTAAGCTTCTACCAACAAGACTGGGGTTTACTACTACCATACTTCTCGATCTCTCGGGGGTGAGCCGTCACCCTACATCCAGTCTTGACGGAAAACCCGTCATCACTTGGAAGGAGATAGCGAGAGTCCTATTCCTCCTTTACTGCGACCGACTGTACACGACCTGGCCTTCCTCCATTTAGGGACCTGAAAAATGTTAGCCCACTAAGGGGTGAGATCACATCTCAACAAGTAAATCCCCAAAATCCAGATTAGGAGAAGGGTACACTCAACATGCAATATAATCGCCTTTCTCACACTTTCTTAATACCAGTACTTTCCTGCATGTTAGTGTCAATTAAATCATGCATAAGATATCAAGATCATATATCATTAGAATACTTTTAACACATACATATGTAAGGACATAAATGTTACATACTTACCCGGACCCCCAATTACCAGACTAAACCGTTATGACACGTCCCATACCGCACCACACAGTTTCGTCTTTTAATTAGGTCCCTCACTTTCACCCATTCATGTGTCACAAATGATTTCAATGCTCAGATAACAGTCTTTCAACATAACCGGACATTTCATGTGTCACAAATGATTTCAATACTCAGATAACATTCTTCCGGCATAACCGGGCATCGCCTCGCACCGTCGAACGCGGCATCGTCTACATCTAGACGGCATTCCATATAGGAGCATCAGTCTAACCTCCACTGCGACCGGCATCCGTTGACGTGGGGCATTCCCGAAGGAGCATCGCCCGGCCCTAAAGGCTCGTAGCGGAATCTCATGTTGTGAATGTATATGATCGATGTCACATTTCAATAATCAATTATATACAGCATCCACAACATCAATTGAGCAATTTCATAGCAAGAATTCTTCAAAACAAGCATATACTCTTACTCATCCAAATTGACAAACAACTGCCCAATAACGCTCTTCCAATTTCGAAGTCAGAAACTCATCCATACGATCTCGAAAAATTCTCAAATTCGGACATGTGCTAGACAACATATAAACAAACATTTTTCATGAAGACACCGAGATCCATATCCCTCTGTATTCGGCCCAGAAATTATTTCTATCCAGCACAAAAATCGGGTCCAGTTCTAGAGAGCCTAACTTATCGAAATCAGTTCGTTTTTGGGTCGAAATCTGGTCCGTTTGACTTGAAATTTAAGTATGTTAAACTAAAAGTTATAACGAACAACTTTCGTGAAGGAACTGATTGGAAATTCGACCTCTGAAGATCACTAACAGCCCTCGGAATCATAACAGGTCACGGGTTACAAAACTGTCCGAATTACTGTTCCGAGGATGACGTCATTAAAATCGTCATCTTTTTAATTTCTAAAAATTAAGAGAAAAATATATGTTACTATTTAATATGTCCAAAGCATTTCTTCAGAATAAAATTCCTTCAAAATCGCAACACACAGTTGTCTACAAAATTAGCAAAACACACACGTCCTGGAAACTGTTTCAGAAATCAGCTACTGTCCTAATCCGAATCTTCCTCCACGACGTTTGTTTTGCTCTCTAAACTCTATCTAAGCTTTTCTATGGCCATCATAACATCCCTAACCAACATCCATCCATATATGACGTCGTCTACATATTTTTAACTTGTATGAATTCCTAATAGAGGTATTCAACCCCTAGTCTAGATTTAGAAGACAACTCACCTAATCACAGCTAACGGCGGCTCTCGTTGGTGGTTGGACAGCAACGCAGAGACCAGCCTTAATCCTTTCGATGATGGTGTTGAGCCGAAACTACAGAAGAATGTGCTGTGGTGTGACGGCAACAGCAACACATGGATTTATAAATTTTTCGGTAGAGAGAACTAAGTATGGATTTTGGTCGGTTGCGCGGTTCTTGTGTGGGTGAGGGGGATTTTTCCTCACTCGAACTATCCGACCTATATATAAAAACCATGGTGGTAGGCTGTCAACGTTTTTGTGGGTCCAAGAATATTTTGTAACATCACGTTCACGCCTTGCTTTGTTTTGTTTCTTAGTCTCCGGTTTGTCGTTCAAGAGGGAGCAAAAATGGAAGTAGCACGTTCAAGGGAAAAGAAAGCAACAACTTGTATGTTGAAAGAGACAATGGAGAAGAATAAAATAAGAGGAAGAAATGAAAAGATGGAAGTTGCCGTGTAAAATACAGCAGACATTCATGCGTGGGTAAAGGATGGGAAGGAAAGTGGAAATTACTTGGAAGTTTCACTTAGGTTTCCTTCAGCTTTTGGACTATTTTTCCATGGAAATTTTGGCCACCTATCACCATCATAGGCCCCACAAAGTTTCCAACGTTGTCTCTTCTAAATGAGATGAAAAAAAGGTTGGAATCCATGTAGACTGCTGAATCCAAATTTTGAAGTTGGTTCTCATAGATTTTCCCATGGAGATTGAATTCCTTTCCCTATCAAGTGGTCCATTTATCTTTTCCAAGTCCATCTCCATTAAATACCAAGAAAATTGAGGTGAAATTATAGGAGAGAGGGATTCCTACGAATTTCCTTTTAAGGAGACTTCTTCTTTTTTTAATTACCAATCTAACATCTAATTCAATAGGGTCAAGTCCCTTAAGAATAACTTATAATACCTCTTAAATTGCTGATCTTGCACATTTCGTGAACAATTCCCATCATCAATAAATTTTGAGAAGATGCAACAATGTCCTTGGGATGAATTGTGACACGTGACAATTCTTAATTTATGTAATTAACATCATTTCCTCGGTTAATTTCAGTCAAATGTGATTTTAGCGCATCCTAAATTATCGGTTAGTTTTTAGGAATTTTCGGTCAACTGACTCGTGGTCGATTATTCCCAGCCCACAATGTACATCTTCGACGCATGACGACTCTCGATTGTCGTGAAAAATCTCGAGATTTCAATTACGAGCACGGGTACCAAAATAACAGAAAATTCGGTTTAGTGCCAATCGACGAGAAATTTGTAATTAGTTGGAATCACCTGTGTCCTAATTTTATCTCTATCGAATCGACCTATTTCCGATTTCGATAGATTTTCGATTGTGTCGAACGATCCTTGTAAACTAACACGGTCGAAAGGTCGATTCCCTGTCGAATTCTCAAGTCTGTTGCAGATCAAAATCCTTTAATAACTTTCCTGATTAGTCAAGTTATCTCACAAGTGATCAAATTCGAGAGAATAGCGCTATAAAGACGTCGACGAAAAGTTCGATTTATTTAATTGAAAACGTGCGGAAAATCGAGACTCACATGAAAAATATTTGTCAAAAAATGATCGTTTATATTATTTAGAAAAATAAATGAATAGAAAATTTTTTCATTGCCTACGAAAATAATTAGGCACAGATTGTTATTAATTATGAAAATATTTTCATTGATTATTTTTAAAATGATATAAGCGATCATTTTTCAAAATATATTTTCTGAATCACTTATTTTGTCAAAACAAACGCACCTTACATACTTAGAATTCATGGAATTTTCAAAACATGGAATTTTCAAAACTCTCCTAAACTGTTTTAAATATAATTGCGTTGGTTGACAATATTAAAACAACCCTCAATGACTTGACGTTAATTTGACTAGACATGCATACAAGATGACGTCTTGCTTAAGGCTATCACTTACAAAACTGTAGAAACAAAGAATATTTTCATCGCCCAAAAACATATTTAGAGATAAATTGATGTTAGTAAAGAAAATGATTTTTATTGATTAATTATTTCAAACGATACAAACAATTATTTTTAGAAAATTATTTTTTAAAATACTTATTCTTCGCAAAACTAGCATAACTTAAAAATCTAAATTTTATATCATGTGTCGTGGTTTTTCTATGGGTCGTGGCTACAACTTCTAACGTGGAATGGATATAAAAGAGGGCTATGTTAGGGCAAAGCAAAGATTAGTAGTAATATCTATAAGGGGAAGACTCGGGGTCGTCTCTCTCACTTTCACACATCACTGTCACTCTCCCATGCAGATGTACAAGAGCAAAGAATCTTTGTCCTCCCTCCCTCTTTTCCTACATAAATGCATGAAGTTGGACCGCTCACTAACAATCATCTCTCTGTCTTGGTTGAGCTTGGGACCAAAATGATATGTAAAATAACCCTTGAATTTTTAATTTATTTAGTGTCATCCATGAACTTTATCATAATGTTAAATATAGTCAATGAACTTATGATTTGTTCAGTGTAATATCTAAACTTGAATTAATGGAATAATAATATTAAACATTTCCATATAGTTCATAGGCTAAACTAAATGGCATTGCACACTAGACTAAATTTTAGGGACTATATTGAACAAATTAATTAATATTCAGGATCATTTATGACATTTCTTCCCAGATAAAAATCTATAAGGGGAAGACTTTAGGTTGTCTCTCTTGCTTTCACACATCACTCTCGCTCCTCCTCTGCAGACGTACAAGAGCGAAAAGTCTTTGTCCCCCCTTCCTCTTTTCCTTCATAAATGCATGAAACTAGAACCACTCACTGAACAATCATATCTCTCTCTCTCTCTCTCTCTCTCTCTCTCTCTATAGAATGATGACCACTCACTGAACAATCATATCTCTCTCTCTCTCTCTCTCTCTCTCTAGAATGATGACGATTCTCTTCTCAGCTCAAATAGTAAAACTCCATAAATATACAAGTTTATATATTTTGTGATAAAAAATTAATTTAGGATATTAATTTGAGATTTTTCATTGTCTTAACTCATAATTTTTCTAGTATTTCTTTCATGGGCACCTCAAGAAATAGAGTTGCGTAGTCGGCTTGGATTAATCTATTTCGAGAGTGAGTGGGTGAAAGTGAAACTCTTGTCAACGTCTATAGAGACTTTAGATATGTTGACGTACAAGCAACCATTATGGAATGGTATAGAGTAAGGGACAAACTGTTTTTCTTATTCTACAGCCGTACAACTCAATTATTGTTTGACGATCAGAGATATTATCATACTATCAAGACAATCTATCCAATGTATCCATCATCCACATTCGACGTATTCAATCTCACCAATTACGTGCGCATTATTCTAAATTGAGACCATTTATGCATATCAAAATGCTAGATTTGATGGTTCACAAGGCTTGCGAGATGTCTCATCAACTTACAAATAATCAAGTCTCCATCCCCATTGCTTTTGAATTAATAATTGGTTACGATTGAACTAACAAAAAAAGGAAAAGAAAATTGTCCAAAAAGGTGAATCTAATTATTTTACATGACAACTTAATCAACTAATGAAGTTTTCAAACAATCGTGGAATTTGGACTCTACTATCGATGGAGGGTCTACTAACCCAAATCTGAGATGTGTTAATAGAAAAATGAAAACGGACCATTGTCGTTAGGAGAACAAAATGGAGAGGGAAAATGAAAAGAAAGAAAAGACTTTTATTAGGCATATTGATGATATAAAAAAAAGGTTATTACATGAGAAGAGTTGCATAAAAGCTTGCTACTCCATTTTAAATAAAGGAATAATTATATAAATAGTTCATAAAATTTACCTTAATGTATAATGTGGTCCTTGAACTTTACCATAATGTTCAATATAGTCTATGAACTTATAATTTATTTAATGTGATCTCTGAATTTTTTATACTTATTCAATTTATTATTTAAACTATATAAAAATATTCAATGTTGTTCCTGCATTTGAATGGATAGAAGAACAATATTGAACATTTTCGTAAGGATGGATTTGAGGATGAGAAATTAGCATGATCTTAGGCCCTAACTCACCCTCCGTGGACAAACCTTGCGGAGGAATCCTTAGGTTTTCAGGGCATTGAATTCTCACCAATGTTTGCATTACCCAAGCCGACATTCTCGCTTCCGCTTCGTCCACCCCTACTCTCGCGAGTGCTTCCCTCTAAGGCGGAACACTCCCCTATTGATGTATTTTTACATCCCACAGCTTCGGCATATCGCTTAGCCCCGTTCATCTTCGGCACAAGAGCGCTCGATGCTAAATTGAACGACATTACTTACTGGACTAAATTTTAGCGATTATATTAAACAAATCAAAAGTAAATAGACCACATTACATATTAAGCTAAGATTTAGGGATCATTTATGACATTTCTCCCTAGATAAATATCTATAAGGGGAAGACTTGGGGTCGTCTCTCTTGCTTTCACACATCACTCTCGCTCTCCTATGCAGATGTACAAGAGCAAAGAGTCTTTGTCTGCCCTCCCTCTTTTCCTACATAAATGGGTGAAGTTGGACCACTCACTTAACAATCATCTCTCTATGTTGGTTGAGCTTGGGACCGAAATGATATGTAATGTAACCCTTGAACTTTTAATTTATTCAATGTGATCCATAAACTTTACCATAATGTTAAATATAGTCAATGAACTCATGATTTGTTCAATATAATCACTAAACTTAAATCGATGAAATGGTAATTTTGAACATTTCTATATAGTTTATGAGCTACACTAAACGGCATTACACATTGAACTAAATTTTAGGCTATATTAAATAAATTAATTAATATTTAGGATCATTTATGACATTTCTTCCTAGATAAATATCTATAAGGGGAAGACTTTGGGTCGTCTCTCTTGCTTTGACACGTCACTCTTGCTCCTTTTCTGCAGACGTACAAGAGCGAAGAGTCTTTATTCCCCCTACATAAATGCATGAAACTAGACCACTCACTTAACAATCATCTCTCTCTCTCTCTCTCTCTCTCTCGGAATGATGGCAATTCTCTTCTTGGCTCGATCTCTCTTCTCGGTGCTCGTCCTTCTATGCACTACTAACTTCGCTGCTGCCGCCACCACTTGTCTGCCCAACGACGAAGGTGAAACCCACCAATCTTTGTATTGCTTTCCTCGTACCGTTCCTTGTTCCTCCTCCTATTTTTGGCCGGCTCCTTCACCAAGCTATATTTGCCTGTGCTTCCTTTCTTAACGGATAGAAAGATGTTCATGCATGCATTTAACCTCAAGTGCACGCAGGCGAATCTCTGACATCGTTTTGTGCTTGCTACGCATGATATATTGGGCGGTCTCTTCGACTTGACGACCTCTTTTCTCTTCCAGTGGCTGCGTTAAAAGAAATAGCAGAGACATTAGGGAAAAGCAACTGGGATTTCAATGTAGATCCATGTAGCAGAACAGGAGTATGGAGTGACCAACTACCGCTAGATAACACTACTAATGACGTCGCTTGCGACTGCGCTTCCACCTGCGACATCGACAACACCACTGTTTGCCATGTCACCAGCATGTATCTCTCTCTCTCTCTCTCTCTCTCTCTCTCTCTCTCTCTCTCTCTCTCTCTCTCAGTAAATTGGAGAGAAGTATCTCTATTTCATGAATTTTACAATTTTTTTTTGTCTCATTAGAAGGTTAGCTGGCTAACGTGGCGAACACGGAGCCAATATTCTGGGCACCATTTTAGCATTTCACCGAAAAGATCGGCCTACATTTTTAGGTGAAAATGTATTGAATACAAAAAAGAAAGTGGAAATTCATCGGATTGGGGAATCGAAAAGAAATTCGGCCTACAAAAGCCACTGAATTCAAGGATCGCCATTGAAACTTAACCGTGAAAATAATCCATGCTGGCGAATAGTTATTGTTGTTTTTGAAAGTCAAATTCATACAGATGAAATGAAATACGTAGAGAAAGAATAGAAGAGGCGTCACCACTTCTATTTATTTATTTTTTTATCATATCCTAGTTATATGATCAATTTCTTGTCAAACTTTCAATTGACAATGAATAATAGGGCAAGTTTTGTTGAGTGTAATTGGCTAAAAGTGTTTTTGGAACGGTAAGGAGATCTTTAAAGTTTTTGATAAAACAATAAAGTTTCAATTTAAATTATGGTATTTACAAGCTGCTGCTCGATTTCGTATTAAAATATTAAATGATAGGTAAATATCATCTTGACAATATATGATCATTTATTGTATTAAAATTATTAACATAGTAATAACGGTTCCTTATCATTAAGTACGATTATTCAGATTGTCGTATTTTGATTTTGTATTATTTATCACATAATGATGTTTTGGTAATTAGATCGATTAATGCTCAAATTGTTATATAATTATCATTTCAATCATGCTAATATATATTTCCTCAATTACTATTAATAATAGAATAACGTAATTTTTTTTTATATTGAAAACAAATCGCAATAGAATAAAGCCTTCGTGTCACTGTGAAAACAGAGTTCTGAACGAGCAGTCTCTAAACGGCACACTTCCGCCTCGACTCTTCAGATTGCCTTTTCTCGAGAACTTGTAAGCACTCTCCCTCCATTTTCCCTTTCTCCATTTTCCATCTTCTTCTTCTTCTTCTTCATCAGTTTCAATCTTCTTCTTCTTCTTCATCATCTTCGCCGTCGCCGTCGTTTGTCTCTGTAAACAGTGACGTCACCCGGAACTTCCTGAGCGGCACGATTCCTAAAGAATGGGGCTCTACGAAGTTGCGCAACATGTATGTGCTTCTCTCTCTCTCTCTCTCTCTCTCTCTCTCTCTCTCTCTCTCTCTCTCGTGTATCTTCTACTGATTGGGGGAAACGCGGAGTGCAATTCTGTACTCGGAAACCGATTGACTGGTCCAATCCCGAAGGAGCTGGGAAACATATCCACACTAGAAGGATTGTAAGTGACCACTCATCCCGACGCTCGCGTTTGGCCTCTTCGCTATTTTAAATTTGATTGATAGTTTCAAGATTTTAACATTCTCATTCTGCTCAGAGTCGTCGATATCAATCAGCTCTCTGGACCTCTGCCTCCCGAGCTCGGGAACTTGTCCCGGTTACTTCGATTGTGAGTCTCTGGATGCAAATTTCTATATCATTCATCGAGTTATTTATTCGCTGATGATTTTGTGTCTGGCGAGAAGAATTTATCAATTGGAGTGATCTGTTGAGATATCATCATTCAAGTTCAATTGACCATTGTGATACCATTGAGTTTTCTTGTTTCAGGTTCCTTACGTCAAATAATTTCACCGGGGAGCTGCCTCAGAGATTTGTTGAATTGACGGCATTACAGGACCTGTTAGTTTCTAGTTTCCACAAACTCTGCTAATATTTACACATATCTGTTCTTTCTTCCTCACATCAATCTTGTCGTTTTATGCACTATAGGCGACTCAGTGATAATCAGTTCATGGGAAAGATACCTGATTTTATTCAGAACTGGACAAATCTCACCAAACTGTAAGGCTTAATGCTTCTTCACCTTTTAAGTCGGTCTATATAGATATACCCCCAAAATAATTCAATCTATGAATTGTATCATCAGGGTTATTCAAGGAAGTGGATTGCAAGGGCCAATTCCCTCTGGGATCTCACTTTTGGAGAAATTGTCCGACCTGTCAGTATTGAAATTTGGCATTTCAATCTCAGCTCTCCTTTCTTTAAAATGGTATCAATCTAATAAAGTTTCCTATTTGATTTTGATGTGCAGGAGAATAAGTGACCTCAATGGACCCGAGTCCCGAGTTCCACAACTTAGTAGTACAAGTATTAAGAAACTGTGAGACTGATGCTCCTACAAAGATAGTTTACTTCATGCAAAAGAGCCAAATCGTCTTAGCAATGTGACAACATCAGTGCTTTTTTCTTATAGGATTCTGAGGAGCTGCAAACTCACAGGAGAGCTACCTGGTTATCTAGCAGGAATGACGCAGCTAAAAATATTGTGAGTGGAAATCGGCTTTCCCCTTTTCCTATTCCAAGCAGAATAAATAATTTTGCCCTTATGACTGCAATTTCTACTAGTTTATGGTTGACTATTGGCTGCAGTTACGGAACCCATTTAAGATGGCTTGAAGGTCCCTTACTGACTTCAATGGTGTTTTGATCTTTTCTGTTGATATTGATGAATTGTGAATCGTGATGCGGCATGGGAAAAGCCACCAAAAACTCTCAACTTTGTCTCGAGTGACAGATTTACCCCGAACTTTGTTTTGTGACGTGAAAACCCCGAAGTTTGCTAACTCGCGACACATTTACCCCAAATTTTTATTTGTGACACAAAAACCCCGTACTTTTATTTGTGTGACATATTTACCCTAAATCATAAGGGCATTTTGGTATTTTTACTTTTAAAAAAATTTTCCTTTTTTTTCTTTTTTTCTTCTTCTTCTTCCTTCCCTCCGCCGCGGCATGGCGGAGCCGGCGGAGGGAAGCCGGCGTCCCGGCGAGGGCCTCCCTCGCCGGATCCGGCGAGGGCACCCTCGCCGACGCCGCGAGGGCACCCTCGCCCGACGCAGCGAGGGCGGCCCTCGTCGGCGTCGGGCGAGGGCCTCCCTCGCCGGATCGGCCGAGGAAACCCTCGCCCGACGCCGGCGTCGGCGAGGGAGGCCCTCGACTCGGGTCGGACGAGGGGTGCCCTCGCCGGCGTCGGGCGAGGGTGCCCGACGCAGCGAGGGCGGCCCTCGTCGGCGTCGGGCACCGCTCGCCCGATCTGGCGAGGGCCGCCCTCGCGGGGGCGAGGGAGGCCCTCGACCGGTCGGACGAGGGCCTCCTCGCCAGATCTGGCGAGGGCACCCTCGCCCGACGCCGGCGGAGCGCCCTCGCCGGATCCGGCGAGGGTGCTCTCGCCGGCGTCGGGCGAGGGAGGCCCTCGTCCGATCCGCCGAGGGCCTCCTCGCTCGACGCCGGCGAGGGCGGCCCTAGCCAGCCCGTGCGAGGGCGACCCTCGCCCGACGCCGCTTCCCTCCGCCGGCCGGAGGGGAGAGAGAAGAAGAAAAAATAAAAAGAAAAAGAAAAAGACAAAACAGAAAAAATAAGACGAAAATACCCTTAATGGGGTAAATGTGTCACAGTCAAGAACTTCGGGGTTTTTCACGTCACAAAATAAAGTTCGGGATAAATCTGTCACTCGGCAAAGTTTAGGTTTTTGGTGGCTTTTTCCCTTTTTTTTTTTGGTCAGAGTGATGTGGCATTTAAGTGCCTGGTGATTGTGGGCCTCTGCCATAGAATGTACAGTTTCTCGCAGAAGTATATGGACCTTTTTTTTCTTTGTTTTCACTTTTCCAGGAATAGAAACCACAAGAATTCTTACCTTGGTTGTGGTTCCCATTTTGTCTATTTTACTAACTTCAATGGAGGCTTCTAGTGGTTGATCATCTGGAAATCTTCCTTCTAGTGGTTTACATTGTTGAATCTCAGCCGCATAATATCTAACTGGAGTTTTATGCTTGACTGTCGTATATTTGTCGGCCATAATATTGTTTGTTTGAACGAGAGCATGGCTTCAAATGCATCTTTACACAAGCCAATTCTTCTTAGTCATCTGGTCATCTCTGTAAGATTTTATACATGCTACATTTAACAGCAGTTTTTTTGCCACTCTGTCATCATCAGCCATCAATGCTTATCCTTTGTTAACATTTTGAATAACCGAATTTCTGTGGTTTTGGCGAATTATCATATACTCCATTTCCTTTTCTTTAGGTTCAACTAGGTTGTAATTTCTCCATCCATAATTATATCGGGCTGCAGAATCATGCTTTCCTGTTTTTTGAAATCCTCATTTTTATTTTATCTTATTATTCACTCAAGCTGATATTCTACTCTTTTAGCATCCTAGTATCTAGTCGTCATCCCTTTATTCATGATGAATAAAATGTTATGAAGGAGATCTGTTCAATAAATTATGATTAGCTTTAGTTTTGTCCTATTAGACAAATGGAATATCCCAATTTGAACTATAATATGTTGCATTCCACGGGATGCATATAGTTTGTTGCCGGAGTATCATTTCTAGTTATATAAATTGAAATTTGCGAGTTGCAAACTTGATTTACAGCAGAATTTTTGTATATGTATGGCATGTGCCCAATGTGATGCACATGGATTTTATGCAATGAATGCCTCTGGAAAGGAATGGCTAGTAGAAAGAATAGGCACCAGGCGGTTGACCTGTATGTCGAAACATCTGGACTGGACCTGTAGATTCATTGATGTTGTCTATGTTTGTACAATCCTCCAAAGTATACTCAAAGAGTGTCCACTGGGAGTCTGTTAAAAGTATCTTCTCATTATATTTGTCTCCTTTCCATTTAATTATATTGCAGGGACCTCAGCTTCAACAAACTGAGTGGTGAAATCCCTGACAACTTTAGCAGCCTGGGCAGCATAGATTATATGTAAGTACTTAGATGCTGGACTTAGGCTTCTTTTTCGCATATTAGATAAGAATCTAAATTTGAAAGTTGTTCCAATGGCCAAGCTATAGGCAACTCTTACTGTAAATTAGTTGAGCTATCAATAGAACTTAGACCACGATAACACATCCAGTTTATATCCCTTAAAGTCCTCGCGTCTTGAATGCTTATTATTTCACCATCCGAATTTTACAATGGTTTGGGTTATGAATTTATGTTTGTTGTCGACTAATTATTTTGGTGGGACTCTAGTCTTGGAGCAGATGTAGATCGATGATATTCTGTTGCTTAAAGAGCACGATTCACAAGTTTCAATAGAGTTACTTGTTTATGCTGGAAGAGATGAATGGATTAGTATTACTTAAATATTTGACAGTTGTATGTGTATGTACTTAATGCATGTCCTGTGCACCAGTTTTATGATGTATAGGAGATTAAAGATAGCAAAAGTATTTAGGCTCTCTATTTGGTTCTTTCCACAACAAGGGCCATAGGTTGTTAGGTGGGTGCAGTTCTTACGTGCTATCTAGAAGATCTGCAGATTGGATCTTGATGTCTTGTCCCTAGTCTCGAAAATGATGAGAAACTGTGGTCCTAAGCTTCTTGGACTGTTTAACAATGGCACATCTTTTCATCTTTTTGCTCAACGATTGACCGTTTGGCACATCTTCCTTCATTATTTATTTTATGTCTTAGAAGGACAAGAACATTATCTCGAGGAAATAGTTAATAAGCTAGTATGATAGTATCCTTCATAATGTTCAGCTTTCTGTACCAGTGTTATGGCAACCCATGCTCTCCAAGTTTTGCAAGGATCAAGTTTTTCCTCTGTCATTGATTTTCTTTATCTTTCATCTCCAGCTGAAAGCTCTGTATTGATATCATGAGTTAACAGATTTTTTCCTAGACCTCTAATAATTAATGCTTATAATCTGCTCTGTGATTTTTCGGTTTGAATTCAAAAAGTACACGGGAACTGACTCGATTCCAATAATCTTGTTTAGCTATCTGACTGGAAACCAATTGACTGGAGCAGTGCCTAATTGGATCCTGAAGAAAGCAGAAAATGTGTAAGCTTTGCTGCCCAAAGAAAATGTCTTGTTTAATTACGAATTTGCGTGTAGCTCTATCTCGCTAATCTTGCACTGTAGTAAGCAATTTTGCATTCCCATCTTGCATCTTTCTGATTTGTAGCCTATGGAGTTAAATGGAGATATTATAAGCACCTTTCTCCTTGTTGGGATCTTTCTTTTGGAAAGTTATATCTAAGACGAGGCTGAATTGTATGAAAGAATATAAATCGGATTTTCTTGGAAGTGCCAAGTTATCCCCCACTTTCCCCTATACAAAAAGCCCTTCACAGCCCTAGATCTTTTTCAAACCTCTGGCAATGATAAAAATGACATTTGGAAAATTTTTGCTTCCTATAAATCCTCTTTTACAGTTTGTCTAACACATCACCCGCACAATATGATTAGTTGCTTGGGCATGTTTATAGGTTTGTGTATTTGAGAAACTCTGCAACCAAAATGAGTGTATCTAGGAGAAAGTTGATACTATCTTACGGGCGTAAGGATGAAGCTTTTATGAGGTAGTTTTAACAATAAATTGTGGTCTATATATTTTCTAATAAGAAGATCCGACTTAGGAGTCGTTGGAACCACAGTTCTGTTTGTGCTTCTTTGCCTTATATATTCTGTCTGTTGTACTCTTACTGGGTAAAAATGTATTTATGCACTTTGACTAGTTCTAAAGTCTCCGTTCACTCCAATTAGTCTTTCTCTTTTTAATATTTTAAGATAAGATTCTTGAATAAAGATGACATATTACTTTCATTACCTTGTGATGTTTTTGCCTTTCCACTTGCCTTACCTGTCCATATTTTGCAACTGGTCTCCCTTTTTGTACATAGTAAACATTTGATGGAATGACTTTCAGTGTATTTTCCAAATTGATGAGATTTTGGAAACGGTTGACTATTTCTCTGTGTAGTGATCTATCATACAACAACTTCAATGCTACAAACAGAGGCTGTAGAGAACGATCTATGTATGTACTACTTCCTTCAGTCTAAGTCGAGGGTTCCCCTCAAATGTGCAGTTATAAGTAACTTATAGTCCTGCAGATGTACAAAATTTTCGTTTCTCTACTGAATGTTGATTTTGTCTTTCTCTACAGCAACTTGTTCGCAAGCTCGGCAGTTGACAATGCGTATGTTTGAGATAATAATTTTCACCAAGAGACTTGGATTTCCAAGGACCTGCATTTTAATTTTTATTGAACTTCATTCAGAATGATGATGATTGTGACATTAAAATCTTTGTTGACTTGCTCAGAACCTATCCTGCCACAAGTGGGCTAGCCGCATGTTTGAAAAGTCGGCCTTGTCCAGAAAGTAAGTTGATCTGCTGTATATCCTATCATTAACATCAGATCCTGACATTGCATCATATTCTCTGTGCATCTCCTTGTCAACTCTCCTCTTGGCTATCGTGTCAATCTTTAATGGTTAATGCATAATTATTACTCTAGGAATTCTAAAAGCCACCTCCGTGAAACAGTGAATTGCTCATAAACTTGAGAGTTCCTATGTGATTTTCCAATAAACGAATGCTAGTGTGTCTGGAAAGTTCACTCCATATTAACAGAAAGAAGAAAACTTGATTTTTCTCTTTGTGGCTATTTCTTTACTCCATCCAGATCTGCATAACCTCTTCATAAATTGTGGTGGGAGTGAAGTTAAAATAGGGGACAACACATACGATGACGATTCAGGGTCGCTTAAACCTGCTTCAAGTTCCTTCCCGTTTGGAAAATTCTGGGGCTACAGTAGCACTGGTCACTTCCTTGATGACTCTATTAAAGATGATAATTATATAGTTGACAATGACAATGTATCCGTACTGTCTGAGGATGATGCCCAGCTTTACAGGAATGCACGACGTTCTGCTATCTCTCTAACTTATTATGGTTTTTGTCTGATGAATGGGCCCTACAATGTAAGCCTTCATTTTGCGGAGATAGGGTTCACAAGCGACGAAAGTTATAGAAGCCTTGGAAGGCGAGCTTTTAATGTTTATATACAGGTAATTGTTGGGCATCATGTAGTGCTGGTTCTAGTATGCAAAGCATATAAAGCGTTCAATATGTTATGGTTGGGTTGTTTTATCTAGATATCCTGTATTTACAAATCATGATCTGATCTCAATCTCTACATTCTATTGAGACTGATGGTTTCACCTTGGTCGGTGTGGAGAGACTAAACTTGAGTGAGATTAAACGTTATTTCAGGGGAATTTGGTGTGGAAAGATTTCAACATTGAGATTGAAGCAGGTGGAGTTGGAAAGCCGGTCATAAGAAATTTTACTGCCATTGTGACCAAGGGCACTCTGGAGGTACGCTTATATTGGGCTGGGAAAGGAACCAATGCTATACCTACAAGAGGAGTCTACGGTCCTCTTATATCTGCTATCTCCGTCTATTCTGGTATGCAGACAGATGCTTCCATGTTTCACTCGGTGCTTCTCTGTTGAGAAATTTACTCATATTCATATTAGAAAAAAGTACTTTTTTTTGTTTTGCACCAGAAGTCATTAATAGGCTATTCAGTTACTTGGTTTGGTTGCAAATGTCCCCTTTGGATTTTGGCCATTGGGATCTGTTACAGTTGATCAGATAAATTTCCATAGTGGCTGACTGTTATCTATTATTTGTCTCTTAAGAGGAGAAAATTGGCTATGGTTTGCTTTGTTTTCTTTCTATCTGAGCTTGTTTTCGCTATGTATCTTTAATCCTTCCATTCAGACTATGAAACTATAGCCTTGTTTGCTTTTCCGCTGTGGATCAACGACCATTGTGCCTGTATTATATAGTACAGCCTGGAGAATGAAGAATATATTTCCTTTTCTTATTCTTTTTCCCTTTGTATGTATCACATGTTCCAAGGTGCTCATTGATCTGATAGTTTCTGTGGAGTGTTCTGAGCAGTTCTCATGTCCTCTTGATTCTCAATTAATGTGCTGTCCCATCTATTGTTTTCTGTGTTCACCAAGAAGCTACCGATATTTTTCTGCATGGATGTCTACCCCATTTACTTGAACAGTTGTGGGTAAACATATGTTCTTTCTTCACTGCAGAATTGGAAATCCCAGGAGAGTCAGCCAGCATATCTGCTGGCACTGTAGTCGGGACTGTGGCTGCTATAGTTTTTGTAGTTTTTCTTTTACTGGTTATCCTTTGGTGGAGAGGATGTCTTGGACGTGAAGATGAAATGGCACAAGGTACCTGGAATCTCTGTTATATTGTTCACATATATCTGTCTAGAAATGGAATGTTTTGTATTCTGAATACATTTCTTCCTTCCCCATTCTTTTTCTTTTTTTTTTTGGGTTTTGGGGGGGTGAAGGGGGGTGTTATCATTTTTTTTTTGGGTAATGGACGGGTAATCACATCTCATTATTTATATTTCACACAGTTGTCCTGTCAAACTATTGGTGCGTGACTCCTTCTACTTCTTCTTACCTTTTCTGGTGGGGGAAGGGGTAATCACAATGCATCATCCATACTGCAACTGGGTTGCACAATTCTCCTGTATAACTGTTGATGCACGACATTTGTGCATTGCATTGGAAACTCTATTTGACACAAAAAGAAAACAATTTATTGTTAAGCCATAGTATAGCTAAAGTGTCATCAATCCATTTGTTACACTTAATGAACTAAATTTTTAATTAGAAAACTTAAAAATGAAGAAATAGACGGCTATAGGAAGAGGACAATAGATTGTTTCTTAGATGTGTGTGTGTGTATTTATTGGGTCTCCTTGGGGTTACAATCGACCATATATATACTAAGTATGTGTTTCAAGATGTTGAAATAAAATGCTGGAACTTCGGATATACAAGATATTGAAGCATAACAACCTTGCCTCACATTTCCAAAGTGAGTATTTTCTATGATTTTCCTTTCCCCCCACTACTAAATACCCTGAGGACATTCTCATTCATTTTTCAAAGTACATACTGCCAACCGAAGCCAGAGTTTCCTAGAAAATAAATTTCAAGATGTTAGGATATATTGTCTTGAACTTGCTCAGACAAAATAGTTACAATGAGGTTTTCTGGTACATTGAGAAGGAATTGCTACGTCTTTGTTAGATAGTAGATTGCACACTTTAGCTGTTGACTCCTCCAAATTCTTAAAAGCTCCAAAATGTTGTGTAGATTTGAAGGTTCTAGCATTGCAAATTGGTTCATTTACCTTGCGACAGATTAAAGCTGCCACAAACAATTTTGATGTTGCCAATAAGATTGGAGAAGGTGGTTTTGGTTCTGTATACAAGGTATGCTGGAAAATCGGTCAACTAACTTCCCCCAATTCCCAAAAGAAAAGAATTGTAGAAAGCAGCGTTCAATGTATCTAAATCTTCACAGCATAAATCTTATGCCAAAGTTCAATTGCAGGGTCTTCTGTCAGACGGCACCACTATAGCAGTGAAGCAGCTTTCGTCCAAATCAAAGCAAGGAAATCGTGAGTTCGTGACTGAGCTTGGGATGATTTCTGCTCTTCAACATCCACATCTTGTGAAACTCTATGGATGCTGCATGGAAGGAAATCAACTTGTGCTGGTTTACGAGTACATGGAAAATAACAGTCTTGCTCGCGCTTTATTTGGTAATTTGATATCACATTTTGCTTCACTGTCTTCAGTTAATGACATGGCACTAAAGCAGTTTTGATGTCTTCTGATACAATTGAAGGTCCTGAAGAATTTCAGTTAAAGCTGGATTGGGCGACAAGACACAAGATATGTGTGGGTATTGCCAGGCGGTTGGCATATCTTCATGAAGAGTCGAGGCTAAAGATTGTGCATAGAGACATTAAAGCTACTAATATTTTACTGGATAAGGATCTCAACTCTAAAATATCAGATTTTGGTTTAGCAAAACTTGATGAGGAAGACAACACACATATTAGCACCAAGATTGCTGGAACTTAGTAAGTTCCTTGTTTTATGTTCCTGTTAATCTAATTAGGAGTCAGTGACATAAAAGAATGGAGTAGAAAAATCTCATCTAATTTAAGAAAAGTGAGTCGAATGGAGCTCTGTGGTTGACTCACATCATCCCAAAGCATGGTGCTCAACGAATGGGGCTTAACCGCAAAGCTCCACGCCTCTCCCACCGCTCTTCATGTTAATTAGGAAAAAATGTTAATTATATTACATACTCTACCATTAATATTAACTTATGTAATTGTTAATTTGCCTATAAGTTGATATTATAGGCAATAGAGCTAATTCGCCTATGTTTCTGTTGATTATTGTATGAGGAAATTATTTTTTTGCATATAGAAGTTGTATACGCACAGAAAAATATATAATAAGCATGTTCAAATGTTTCAAAAGTTTGCGTTGACATGTGTAGAAAGTCAACCTGTTCATGAAAAAATGTGATTGATCAGGGAAAACATAGAACTGTAAGTTCCTTCTACTAACTCTAGCAGTAATTGCTTAACAAAAAATAATTATAACATTAAACAATTTCATTATCTCAACAAACTTAGATGATCTAATACAGTTTCTGGAAAAATTTATCTGCCTACCTGAGATATTAATCAAAAGATTGATTGTATTCTACATGCTTTGTTTAATACATTAAGAAGTCAAGAAAAACATTTCGGAAAGTAATTCATTATGCCCTACCTAATATATTCTCTCATGCAAAAAGCATATGAAAATATTACGATACAATTATGACGCAATACTTTTTAACAAACTATATTGACATGTAATTTAATTGTTTTTATTATGTTTTTCCAATGACAATCTACTTAATGTAAAACAATTTAATGAATAAGAAAAACTACTATACGTTATGGATTTCAATGTAAATTATCTATATATACTCCTTTGCATGAAAGGTTCAATTTTTCGTAAATATATTTCACAAGACGTAAACATAAATGGTGCACTTTCAAGTGAATTACAAAAGAATAAAACCAAAATTACAAAGCAAGCACATGAATCACAAGGGTTAGAAAGCTAGTGAGAAAATGTAAGGCTGTTTTTCTATTGCTACAGCAACGTCGACAACAACAATATTAAGAAGCTTTCTTGCCCCTGGGCTTGGCTTTAGGAATCCCCCTACTGCTGCTGCTTATGTATTCAGACCTTGTCTCAGCCTGTTTCCAACTCTTATTTCAGTTAATGAGCCTCTTTTCCAAGTTATAAGGATGCACTTGTTTTCCAACTACGAAGCTATATGTCCCCTGAAAGTTATATAAAAACTACAAATGTCTTTTTATTATTTTGAATATTACTAAAAACTTTCTGGAGTGCACTTGTTTTTTCCATGACTCTTGAGACCATTGTGTCATGATTAGTATTTCGTATTTTAGGAAGATAAGAGGGATGGTCTTTGGAAGAAAATATTAAGTAAGTGCTATTTAAGACTTTTGCCATGTTGCAAACACCAGCTCTTTTCTTGTTATGCAGTGGATATATGGCACCAGAGTATGCAATGCATGGTTACCTCACTGAAAAAGCCGACGTCTATAGTTTTGGCATTGTTGCCTTAGAAGTTGTTAGTGGCCGGAGCAACACCAGTTACCAAAAGAAGGAGAAATGCTTTTATCTACTCGATTGGGTAAGTAACTCTAGCATTCAAAAGTTTCTTATTATGATATTTAAATCTCTGCTTGTGCCAGTTGAGAGATGGATTAAGGAAGTGTGAACATAGTATAGAACTCCTCATATGCACTTTTGATGGTTGCAAATGAGAGTTACAGTTACCAGCTTTTGAAACCTGTTTAACGAATTGTCATGCCATTAAGTGCAATTTGTCATTTAAAATTAATCCAATTATTTTAGTTATGTTGGTCTATACTGAATTTGAAAGGAGCAAGTAATCCTTGCAGTAGCCGGCCTATGGTGTTCATGCTCAAGATGAGCGACTTGGGGTGGGGGTGGTCACGGATTAGTCTGGTTCTAAGAAACTGAAACTGGAATTTACCTAGTGACACATTGAAACTGGAAACAATGGGCTGCCCCCTGAAAGAAGGGATCATGTAGATTCTTTTTTGGATTGAAGACAATTCTATTCATTAAAATTTGGGGTCCTTAAAATTTGGGTTGGTTTTGTTTTAGTCATTGTTTTATGTGTGACATTCATACTCCCTGTAGTTTCATTAGCGCCAAACAAGTTGGTCGAGTACTTTGCAGTTTTGACAATTAGTATTGGATTTAAAAAGTTTTCAAGACGATGCTTGACCCAAATATTGATGTACTTTCAATTTAGATTTGACTTTTTCACATCCATGTAATTGAGTCCAAAAATTAGATTTTATTGTGCTTTAAGTAAGCCAATCATTAGCTAAAACAATCATTATCAGTTCCTGTTAAATCTGATTTTTACCTAAGTTGCATAGTCAGGTAATTCTCGTTAAATTAGAATTGAGAGTAAAAGGCAATGAATGGTGTAAACCATTAATGGACGATTCTCCTGTTTCTTGTAATGACAAACTGACAAATAATCCCTGCCAGTAAAACTCAATAAGAGCTGGTGATTTTAAAGCAGTGGTGGTATATTGTGACCGGTGAATGTTAGTAAGTGATTAACAAGTGTTTAAGTTTACTATTTTTTACTTAAAAAAGGTAAAGAAATCATGTTTCATCTGTATTGACTTGTTCGATTTTTTCCTTCCAAATATAACTTACAACGAAGATGAAAAACTAGCAGGTGTTTGTCAACTGCATTTGTCATGAAATTATCGAGGGTAGAATATATTTCCTTCTTCCCGTTTTAGTATTCTGAGCATATTCTATGATTGATCAGTGCCTGTAGCTTGAGGGAAATATCTTCCTTTCCATTTCTGTTTCTAGGCACGAGTTTTGAAGGAGAGAGGAAATTTGATGGATCTAGTTGATCAGAGGCTGGGTTCTCATTTTGACGAAAAGGAGGTGCTGGCGATGATAAATGTAGCTCTGCTGTGTACTAATGCGACTTCAGCACTCAGGCCGCCGATGTCATCTGTGGTTAGCATGCTTGAAGGCAAGGTTGCTGTTCCAGTGCTGGACTCTGAGGGCCCTATCATAACGGAGGAGACAATTGAGGCCATGAGGAAGCATTTCAAAGGTGATGAAGATCAGGCAGTTGATGAGAATATCACCAAGAGCATGCTTACTGATGGGCCGTGGACTGGAACTGCTTCTTCTACATCTGTCAATGATCTCTATCCGATAAATCCGGATACTGATAACTGGCAGAACAGAAAATAAGAAATGGTTTGCTATGTTTTGAGTTAATTTGGTTTTGAAAGAACTAGTGCTTTATTTGGTAATCCATCGAAAGGAACTCTTAAATTTCGCTTCTAAGTTTCTCTTTTGTTCACATTTGAAACCGAAGGTATAGATACTATAAAGAATACGACAACCATTATGCAGTGCCGTAATTGCGTATTGTAAACAACTTATTGGGGAAAGCCAAAAGATGATGGCTTTTTGTTTGATGGTTGTATCCGTGCCGTTTCTTTCGATATTGTTATTCGTGCTGTTTCTTTCGATATTGTTATTCGTACAGAGACGATGTTGTGACTTCTTCACGCAATTATGATGTGGATGGTTGCCACTGCAAGGGTGGGAATCTATTACGGAAGCTTTTCATTGTTTGAATGGCGAGATGTGCGAAAGTGGCGGATTCCTGCTCTGGATGTGTTTCAGTCCCTGAGCCAGGCCCGTTATATGCTGCTACTCAAGAATTATTTTAAGGAAGTGCCAGATTTTCTCTCTTTAGTGTGGATGATGCTCCGCTGACTTCATCTCTCCCATCTTTGAGAAATGATAATGGAGAATACTACATCCCCAATAAAATTTCTGTAAAAACTTGCACGTCTAAGCACTATTTCTTACAAATGGTGGATTATTGCCTCGTCAGCACACTTCTTCATTTCTATTAATTGTTTCCATACTCCGAGTCCATCCTAGGGGGCTTGCCTTGGATACTTGGTGACGGCTAAGCATGTAGGCTCACTAGAGGAAGGGAGCTTTCGTTCATACGAAGGTCTCCACTTCCTATCCATTTGATTTATAGAGATGTCGGGTTCTATGGATACGTTCCTTATTTTTGCATATGGGTGTTGACATATCTCATACCCCCAATTGGTCAGTATCTTTATTGAATCTTATATCCGACTTTACCTTTTTGGTATTCTTATATTTAGGGGATCTCGATGGATTAAATCCCAATTGAAATCTTTTTAGGACATATGCTTAGGTCACCAAAACAGTTTTACGTTAATGTAAAGAGAATTAAACAAGTTAGAAATCTCAACGGCTTCGCTTGCTCTCCTTGAGATCTGAGGGACTAGCTTGTCGTCCCACAGCGAGTTGGTTGACCCCACCGATTTGAAGTGTCAACATCAAAGGCAGTGATTGGCTGCTACTCCCTACAACTACAGCTCAGCCAAGCAAAGCCAAAAAGAACTACAAATCTGCTGCAACTTCCTAAATCCTATATAAATTCCTAGCCCTGCCCTCTACTTCTACCGAAAATGGAAACCAAATCCTGTATTTAAGTAGCTAGCCAAGAAAAAGAACTACAAAGAATGTATTTAAGTAGCTAGCCAAAAAAAAGAACTACAAAGAAGGTACATTAAGTAGAATCCAACAATGCCCTATTATCTCAGTGGACCCATGACCTCTTGTGTTCTCTCACCCCCACCCACCTACGTTAAATGTAACCCAGGTATCCAAAAACACTCTCTCTCTCTCTCTCTCTCTGTGCAAAAAGAGCCTTTTGGGTTGCTATGTTGCAGTGAGAACAAAATGGACTGGGGTTGGTGGGTACAGGGATGGACTCCTCCTCCTCCTCCTCCTCCTCCTTCACATTCTTTTTACTGGAAACTGGCTCTTCTGACGTTGATGGTATGGGGTGCGGAAGCAGCCCGGGGAAGCAGCAACAGAGAGCCCCCCAGGTGTGATGTGTTCCAGGGGAGCTGGGTGGCGGACCCGTCCTACCCTCTCTACGACTCATCCGTCTGCCCCTTCATTGAGCGCGAGTTCACCTGCCTCTGGAAAGGCCGCCCCGACGTCGCCTTCACCAAGTACCGGTGGCAGCCTCTTGGCAGCGGCTTCTCCTTGTCCAGGTACTACTCTCTCCCTCTCCCCTCTCGCCTTTTATCGCTTCCTTAGGTGCAGAAAAAGTGGAACCCGTTATGGCATTGATTTGATTAGTCGATGGACATCTCTATGTTCTGTAATGGTCCCATGGTCCCATTCCGGTGCGGTTGCACAGCTCCTTCATAACAACTTATTTCGTGACCCAAAAAAGAAAAGAATCTGTCTTTTCAAGGATTACTGGGCATACAAACGTCCCCGCCGACGGCAGACAACAACAATTTTATTCATACTAAACTTATGAGTGATTTTACGCCCCTATCGTAGAAGCCACTCATCTTAAATCTTATAACAAAGTACATGTTACTCCAGGTTCAATAATAAGTAGCGAATTCGCGTGAGATCCTGACATTCGATCTTTAATAAAATCGCACAATAAATAAATTGTTGCTGTTGTCTGCCGTCGGCGGGGACATTTGTGTGCACATGATAATCCGTAACGGCAAGGCAATAGGACGATAGAAGCTTCTCGAGCATTGATTGGGCCATCTTCAACCACGCGTGGCAGAGCGCGTGGGAGTAGATAGAGCCAAAAAAATGACAAAGATTCGTTTTCCCTGGGAAACACAAAACTCACCGGTGGATGAGTGCCGTCGAGCTTACGGTTGGTCACGAGCAGCATGTGTCAAATTTGACAAAATTTCATTTTAAATTTGTGGTACTTCGCGCGAGATTTACCAAATTCAACAATCAAATATTTTTTAAACAAAAAGAAGCTAAATATATCATATATATGTAATAATGTTTTGATTAGGGATACTCTTAAACTTTCCAATGACACTTGAATCATGTCAATTGAACGTCATTTGATTAATGAATCACTTTTAAACGTAATCAACCCAATTTCAATGAATTAAATAAGTGACTTGTTATTAATTCACTTAATTTTTTTGATTATTTGGGAAACAAGGCCCATTAACCTGAACACATACTCAATTTCATGTATATGTGTGTACTTGTTGAAAGGAATGGCTAGATATGATGTATGAGCGAGGGAAAATCAATGAACACTTAGACCCTAATTTAAGGTTAATTGATATCGACACCGTTTTGTGTACAAATGATGACCGATTATCACTAACCACAAATTAACCGATTAAGTGATTTGGGGTGGTCGTTATGCATGTAATACAAATGCCGATCCAGAGGTCCATTTTGAAATCAACAACTTGTTTGTTCTTGTTTGCTATTGTTTCGAATCAATGACTTGTTTGTTATTATAGTTCGATTGGCTCAAGTGTGAAGTTAACGTGATCGAGGCAAACTATGGAGGAGGTGGCTATAGTTCTTATCATTAAATCCGATCTCTTTTTGTACCCAATTTGTCACCTAATCATGTTTTAGGTTTTTAATTCAAGTTTGTAATAAATACTCGATCAGTTGTAGGTTTTCTATGTTCTTGCACTTCGAATAGTTTACTTTACGCAATGCACTTTCCTTTTTTCACTTGTTTCCTTTCTTAAATGCTAGAATTATAACTAGTTTAGATTCCTTAATAAACTATCCACGCATGATCACCTAATGAGATTATAAATAACATGAAAATGGTAAAGGACAAATGCATGATCATTTAGATAACTCAACTGATTAGGTATCGAAAATGCACTAATAAAAACATTAGCATAACCCTGGTCCCTAAACTTATTGATTTCTAGTTCTGTAGGAATCAAGAAAATGCTCCCATTTCTCGATTGGGTAAACCAGCCGATCCTCATAAACAAGGCTAGTGGCGACTCCTAATTGATATTTAGGGTGTCTAAAGAACTCTAAAATAAATACCTATAATGCGAGGTATGAACTTGAAAGAACACCATTCATAATTAATGAGGCCAATGTGGATCACCAACTAAACGATGTGTTCGAGTCATCTCTTATAGACATGCCTACTTGGATGGTTTTATGAACAAATATGTGTGAACTTACTCCATTGGAATTGATCCTCGAGGCGGGTAGGTCGCAACATGGACAAACAAGTTCCTTGTGACATCAAGTCCCATGGAGAATGGGTGAGAAGTAATGCTTGAGCTAACAAGAGGAAAGCTCTTAATGACCGACCCCGTAATTTAAACACAATGAGGCATTTGTGTTGGGACATGTAACCTGTGCATAACCACCCTCCACCTCAAGGCAACATATCCCCCTCCCAAGGGAGAGGATGTCTCCCCACGATAAGCACTAACTCTTCTTTATGCAGAAGCCAAAGGCCTTCCTACCAAGTATGAGATCATTGATACTTATAGTGAGATGCTTGCGGATGCTAGATGGTAAGTAGTTTGAGGTGTGATCTTATTTGTTTGCCGTGTTCTGTGATAATTTGTTTGTTTGTAGTCATTGATCATCTTGATTTATTGTTGTCCCTTTTATTTTGTCTAACCACGATTTGTTGCTATTACGGTGAAGAAGAAGCCAGGTTAAGATCTGTCAAACTTCCACTAAATATTACTTCAAGGGTGCTATCAAGCTCCGAGGTGTTCGTGTCTGTGTAGCAAAAGAAAACTCATTAGCACAACTTTCCGAAAATAGAAGAGAACCAAACAAAAAGCTTTACCATTGAGTTTGACAACATCTATCCTAGATATTCTGCCTCCAAATCTGAGGAAGAAGTAATATTTTATTGAAACTTGGTAGATCCTACTCTACTATAATAGCAATCGTGGTTAGACATAATAAATGGAACAGCAATAAATGAAGATGATCAATGACTACAAACAAAAAAATTACCACATAGAACATGACAAACAAATAAGACCGCAACCTCCAACCACTTACCATCCAATGTACACAAGCATCTCACTATAAGTTACAATGATTTCATACTTGGTAGGAAGGCCCTTTGGCTTCTGAATAAAGAGGGGAGATGTCGCGACCAAATTTTTCGGGTGTGAATCACCTAGGGTTTGGCTAATGGATTGTTAAGCCTAGACTTAACTCGGGCTCTCCCAAGCCCATATCAATTCGCGACTTTAGGTTCAAGTTTTTTAACATACAATTGGTTTTTAATTAGGAGTCGCCACTAATCTATTTTTTGGTGGGTCGATTAGAAACCCAAGTAAAGTAACGGGAGTTTTACTTTACTCCTACGAACAGAGATTTATGAGTTCGGGGACTTGGTTCTGTTAGAATTCTCTAACGCCCTTTCGGTACCTTTCTCTTTTATTTTGAAAAATGTTTGGCAAGCAGTTTGAATTGATTTTAAATCTAATTCTAAACATGTGAGGCGTTAAATGCGGAGTCTTGCGCAATCCATCAATTTAACACCCAAAAAAACAAATATAAAATGCGGGACTTACCTCGTATCAACGAAAAGATTCGCAATGTTAATTCAAAATCCACATCAACAACCTTGGATATGGTTTTAATTAACACGCCATTTCTCTTTTTTTGTTTTCACTTATTTAATGAAAATTATGCAATATGCGATGCAATATTAACTGAATGACCTAACTCTAATGACATGTAATTTCTAATTAAATGGGCCTAGCAAAAATACTAAATGAGATACATCTCAATGAATCTAACCCTAATGACATGCATATGGCATTTTTTTTCTTTTTCCTAAAAGAATGCATTTTATCCTAAATAATATGACTTTTTTTGTATTTTTCATGAAATTCGAAATTAGGTGAAATGTGAAAATTACCTAATTAGATTAAGATCCTAATTAGTTTATATTAGGAATTAGGTTGAACCAAATCCTAATTTGAACTAAAATATTATCTTAACCTAAATAATCCTAAAATGCAATATATCTAAAAATGCCTAAACTTATAATAAATTCAAAAAATTATCTAAATTAAACTAAGTGCAATTTAACCCTAATATGCAATGACATGCAAAATATGCCCTAATTCTACATGACATATGCATGCTGATTTTTTTTGCTGTTTTTATTAATTTTCAAAATTAATAATTGCCAACTAATTAAACATGCAACCTAAATTAAAATCTAGCAACCTAAATTGATTTATTCGAATTTTGATTTTTTTGATTTTTCTTGAATTTGAAATAAAATTCCTATTCTAAACACGTAAACCCTAAGGCATTTAATATTCTAACTTAAATATATCTCGAGATAAACAAAGCGATTAAGACGAGGCGATTCATTCAAAATCATCAAAAATATCGCACATCGTTCGGATCGAGATAATATTTCGCTAATAAAATCAATAAATTGATCTTAGTTCCCAAAGATCAAAATATCAATTTTACTTTCGCGATTAATTATTTCATCTAAAGTTCTTTATAGATGAAATAAAAAAAAACCACACAAAATAAGGCGAATTGCGAATCGGGTGACATATTGGGATTTCCATTATGCATAGATAGATATTTCAACCAAAGAAACCAAGATATAAAAATAAAATAAGATAAAATAAACCAGCCTAATAAAATAAAGCAAATCTACCTAATTCGATTTTTTCTTTTTCTTTTTTTTTTTTTAATAAAAGAAAATCTTGACCACCGGTTTGGGGCTCCGGCGAAGGTTTCCGGCGAGGGCACGACGAGCAGCACGTCCGACGCAGGGCAGCGAGGGTTGACGGAGCTGGAGCGCGGATCGTGGATCGCGGGTCGTCGGGTCACAGCCTTCGAACGGTGGGGCGCTGCAGGGACGGCAGGAGGCCTCGGGCAGCTGCGGCGAGCAGCTTCGGCGTCTGGATCTGGCTGTAGGGCGCGGCGTCCGGTGAGAGAATCGGATCGGGGCGCGGGCTCCTGTGGATCGTCGCTCGGGCAGCGCGAATCGCGCTCAGGTCAGGGGCGATAGCAGCGTCGCGGCATCTCGGGGCAGATCTGCTGCGGAGGAGCGAGGGATCGGGTCGCGGCTTGGCGGAGCTTCAGGTTAGCGTCGGGACTGCTGGCGTCGCGTCGCCGCGGGTGAAGCAACGAGCAACGGTGGCCGGCGGTGGTGCGGCTGCGACGGCGCGGTGGTGCGAGCAGCAGAGGAACACCGAAAGCAAAACCTACGAAGAAGAAGAACAGTGGTTCTTCTTTTCTTTTTATTTTTTCTTTTTTTCTCTCCTCTTTCTCTCTCTCTCTCTCACGTCACTCACCAGTCATCTCTTCCTCTGCAGACCGGTTGCTTTTCTCTTTTCTTTGACCTAGAAAACCGAGAGAGTCCCCCTTTTGTCTATAGTGCGCCCATCTTTTATAGGTCAAGGACGTGACCGAAATCTCCCGGCCTATAATTTATTTCTTTCCTTTCTTTTTTTTTTTTTTTTGGTAAAAAAAAAAAAAAAAAAAAATCCTGTCTGAGAACATCCAATGGACGCACAAAATCCTGTCTGAGAACATCCATGATATATATTCGTTTCACTAAAATTGGCCATCTCCAAAAACATTTTCCTGTAAGTCATTTTCCGGAAAATGGTTATATTTTCCTGTGTTAAACTTAAATTTTGAGTGGAAAACATTTTCCACCGTTCGTTAACTAATTTAATTGTTTAGGAAAAATTATCAAAAAATTGAATTTTAATATTTTTAATTGATCAAAAATATTTTATTATCTTCCACCGTTCATTAGTTTTATTTTTTCTTTCTTTTTCTTTTTATTTTTTCCTTTTCTTTTCCTTCTCCTTCCTCCTTCTTCCTCCTTCCTCCGCCGCCGCACGCCTGACGATGGCTAACTGCCCGGCGGCCGACCAAGATCCGGTCGCCGGATCCGACGAGCTCGAGGCTCGGCCGATCTCGCCCGAGCTCGGGCCGGGAGGTTCGTCGAGCTCGGCGAGCCGCGAGCTCGCCGGATCTAGCGGCGGAGCTCGGGCTCCGATCCAGGGCGAGCTCGAGCTCGCCGCCGATCCGGCGAGCTCGCGGCTCGCCCGGACCTCCGGCGAGCTCGGGCGAGGCCCGAGCCCCGCCCGGCTCGCGGATCTCGGCGAGGCCGAGCTCCGCCCCAAGCCGGCGAGGCTCCGCCTCGCCCGGATCGGGCGAGGCCCGAGCTCGGCGAGCTCGGGCGAGCCGGGCTTCCACGTTGGGCTAGGCAGAGCCTCGCCGGCCCGGGGCGGAGCTCCAGCTGGCTCGCGACCGCGGCCGGTCGCCGGTCGCCGGCCGCTTTCAGGGCCGGCCACCGGCCAAGCTAAGGAAGAAAAATGAAAAGGAAAGAAAGAAAAAAAAAGAAAAAGATATAAGGCAGAAGAAGTTAAGGAAAATGTTTTCCACTTTTCGAAGTGGAAAAACATTTTCCTTAGCTTTGAAGGTAATTTTTACTGTTGATGGAAAACATTTTTCTTAAGTAGTTGATTTTCCGTGAAACGAACACCGGAAAATCCGGAAAACATTTTCCTGGAAGTTATTTTCCGTGAAACGAACGCAGACTGAAATTCCTTTTCCTTCCTCACGCTTGCGTATCATGCATTGGTAAGCCAATTTTTCTTTATTTCCTGTTTCTTTTCTTTTCCAGCTCACATATGAAATCTACCATGAAATATTTCTTGTCTTGAAACATTGAATATATCACTCAAGATATGCCCCACGTGCGATATCCCCCTTAATATTTCATCCTTAAACTCCCAATCTTCAGTAAAATATATCACTTAATGTATAAATCACGTGAATATATGATATATTTACCGAATATTAGAAGAATAACATGAATCATTTATGAAAATACCGAATTGTCAATTCGTAAAATTGAAGCTCATCCGCCGATGATCAAATGCAAAAGTGATAAACAAATGAATAAGTGCAATTAAAATTATATGCTATGCAATTAATATTTTTTCAGGGATAAAATTAACCCCTAATTTTTTAATGCATAAATAACTAAATGGGTCGCCAAAATTTAGGTGTCGACAACAGGAGACATCCTCTCTTTCGGGAGGCGAGGGCTTGCTGAGGCTAAGAGAGGAGGGAGCGAGTGGAGCTAAGTCGCCATGGTTAGTTTCGGATGTGCTCCAAAACCCTAAGGTAGAGCCCACCCCCCCGGCAATAAGGGAAAGTAACGGCCCAAAAGCTCAAAATGAACAATTGGGCCACTAAAATTTGGCCTACTATTTTAACCATGATGTGAAGGACAATCTCTAATTCACTAAAACAAATTGATCAACATGAGTATTCTGTTATGAGGGATCGTTAACACTAATCACCTCTTGCAGCCCATTTCTATAATCAAAATATAAATCTGACATGAACACCTAATGTTTTGTTAGTACGGATATGACAAGACGACATCGAAAGAGTGACTGTTGAGAAATGAATTTATTAAGAAAGACCCAAAATCTATAGAACACGAACAAGATTGGCTTAAAGCCGCCATTGAGAGTCTCTAAATATGGGCTTGATGAGAAAGGGAGCAACTTTTCCAACTAGTAATCTGGTAGACTATATGCTTCATCTTAAACAACACATAAATGATACTACAAGCTAATGTGGTTAAGAGTGCATTTAGTTCAACATTTCGAAAACTCATTGAGAAAATATAAAGCAGTTTAACCTAAAGGATTTTGGGCAAATGCAAAGTCTATTTGGTAAATTACGCTTTGAAAAGTAACTTTGAGAGAAATATTGTTTGGTAGAAAATACATTTGAAAAGCCATTTTGGTGATTTATATTAGTTTTTTAATTTTTTTGTTTAAAATTGAAATAAAATAAATATAAATAATTAAAAAAAAAAAAAACTAAACCCTCTACCGGTTTGGCGAAGAGCTACGGCCCCGGCGAGCCGGATCTAGTGTTGATGGCTGTCAATCGAGGCAGCCCGGGGTTGGGGACCTCCGGTGAGAGTCAAGCGACCCTTGCCGGAGGTCCCCGACCTCGGGCGGCCTCGATCGATGGCCATCGGCACCAATCTAGCTCGCCAGCAACCATAGCCCTTCATCGGACAAGTAAAGGGTTTAGTCCTCTCTCTCTCTCTCTCTCTCTCTCTCTCTCTCTCTTAATTATAAATATATATATTTTTCAATATTAAATAAATAAAAATAAAAAATAACGAGAGACAAAATTGGAAATTTGAAGAATTGATGAGAGTAGTTTTGGAAGAAAAAAATGAGTTCCAGCATTTGGCCAAATGCTGAAAGCCCAACTATTAGTATTAGGCTTTCAAGCCTTTGTAATGCTAACTTTCAATTGAAAGATCTTTCAAAATAGTTACTAAATAGTCCATCATTTCTTCAAAAGGCTTTGGAGGCCGAAAACTCCTTGAAAATATTGAACCAAACGCACCCTAATTAAGGTGGACTCCAATTTGTCAATCCTAAGCATTTTTGTTCTTACATAAAAGGTTTGCTCATATATTTTGGATAGTGAAAGAATTTCGATGGTAATCATCACATAACTGAGTTATCTGCATTTAGAGAGATATTAAAAATTTGACTTATGTGAATGATTTAAAGTGTTGGAAGTTTGTCACACCGACAGAATGAAAATGGTGCCACCTTGGATTGTGCTATTCCAACTCCATTTAAGATCTATAGGGAGTCTAACCATCGTAATGTTATCATATACTAGTGGCCTCTCTCAATTACACCAATCATATATCAAATTGAAGGTCATTGTAACTATCACGACCCTCCTAAAGGATTTTCGGGGATCCTCGGGAATGGTTTAGAGGTATTACCCCAAGGTTTGCCAATGGCCCTCAATTAGTCGCAACCTCTCCCAAGTCCAAATATTTTCATTGTTCATAAACATATTTAGATATAAATTAATGTTAATAAAGAAAATTTTTCATTGACTAATTATTTCAAGTGATACAAACCATTATTTTTAGAAAAATATTTTTCAAAATATTTATTCTTTATGAAAGAATATTGGCAACTTTGAGCAACTGCGCGTACCTACAATGTTTATCAGGTAACATATGGTAAAAAAAATCATACATGACCTCATTATATACAAGAAATATATGGTTAAGAGAGTTGATGGGCATGGATGCTAATCCCGAAAGATTTTATTAAATGTTTAGAATGGATAGAATTGTGTTTAAGAATTTAATACATGATTTAATGACACGATATGGTTTGCAAGAATTTAGGAATATTGACGTTGCAGAAATGTTATGATTTTTTTTTTCATATTTTAGGACATAATATAGATAATAGGTTAGCACAAAAGCTTTTAGCATTCTGGGAAACTATATGCAGGCTATTCAGCTTAGTTTTGGATAAAGTATGTGAAATGGAAGTAGATTTGATCCAACCATCTAATTGGCAATTTAGGGAAGTTTCAAAGAAGATTAAAAATAATTCAAGATTTTTTCCACATTTTAAAGTAAGTTATGAATATACAATAGAAAAGATGAATTAAATATAAATCAAATATTATTTACGTTCTTATTTTAGGATTGTATTGGAGCTATAGATGGTACTTATATTCTAGTGATGGTACCTACGAGTGAGCAACTTTGTTTTATTGGTCGAAAAAAAAACACCGACGCAAAATGTAATGGCCATGTGTAACTTTGACATGAAATTTACTTATGTTTGGGCCGGTTGGGAGGGAACGGCTCATGATACTCGTATCTTTTATGATGTCATTAGGAGACATGATTTACAATTTCTTCATCCTCCAAAAGGTTTGTTAATTAATGATTTTTACACATTAATATATGTATGTGTTATATGTTGATTAAATTTACGACATTTTTGTGTAGGTAAATATTATTTGGTAGATGCTGGATATCCAAATCCCACAGGTTATTTGGGGCCATACAAAAAAATTAGATATCATTTGCTTGAGTTTCAACGAGGTCCTCAACCGACAAGTTATAAAGAAGTGTTCAATTGTGCCCACTCCTCACTACGATTGGAAATTGAGCGAGCTTTTGGCGTACTAAAGAAAAAGTTGAAGATTCTAAAGAATATGTCAAGTTATTCATATACAAAGCAAGTGAAAATTTGATAACAACGATGGTTTTGCACAATTACATACGAAGAAATGTTGTGAATGATGCACATTTTGCTGGAGTGGATTTGAATCCCAATTTATATACAACGGATTTTGATTATGTAAATGAAAAGGTTAATGCTTCAAATGATGATATAACATCTGATATTGCACGTTTACGTGATCAAATAGTTATGAATTTAGGAAATTGTTAAGGATGTTTATAATTTGTAAGAATAATTAGTTTCTTTTCTCGAAGCATATGTCACCATATTGTGATGCCCCCTGACGGCCCCCGATCCGTTAGGGTCGCCACATCGCTTCCTTGTCCTGGATGACCTTTATTCTTATACCAATGGATTTCGGCGAATCCGCGAGTTTGGGGGGGGGTGGTTTATCACATCTTTCATTGGTCCCTGTGCAATTTATATGGCGGAAGTGGATCCAACAACTCCCTTCTTAAACACTGAAATGATGCGCACTAGATAAACACATCAACCAGGCACTTTTTATTTACATATATGTGATAGATGTCGCTTGTCGATACATCAAAAGTCAACGTTTTGCTATATTGGCTATATCCAAAAAATGACCGACTTTTCCGTTAGTCATCTACAACGTCATCTATCTATCAATGTTGGCGTCCCAAAAATTTGCTGCTATCCCCTCGTCCCCCTCTACTCTACACTACTCGAACCTCCATCATCGTCCTCTGGTGGTGGCCCCATGGTGTGTCCATCCCTCTAGACATACATGACCACAAAATTTTGATACACAAGACCCGAGGGAAGGCCGACATCAATCGTTAGTATCACCCTTATTTGGATGAAAGTCAATCCTAGCAAATCCGGATTGGGATGCTCCGATTGTTCCCACCGTAGATCAATGGGAATGCTGTAGAAGGTACCGAAAGATGGGGGCAACAGCGGCATCTTTCTTACTCTGAAATATGTTAGTCTCACGAGGGGTGAGTACGACTACTCAGCTGTTAAAATTCTACTAAACTATATTATGTTAAACTATCATCATCTACTTCCATGCAATCCAAAATAGGGCTCACGGTCAAAGCAATGAATGTGCATAAGTTTAAAAGAATCTCAAACAACACAATACAATAAAACAAATGGATGTTTAAAACTTAGTTTATCACGACTCACTACCATCATCTTCCGGAGGACCAATGTTTGCGTCCCTCCAAGCATATCGCACCCTACCTAGCATCACGAAGGCCTTCGGTTCCATATTTCAGTCACCGGGCATCCGGAGCATGTTACGTCACACCTCCAAGCATCTCGCACCTTACCTAGCATTATGAGGAACCTTTGGGGCTCACCATGTCAATGATGTCCCCAGCCCTCTGGATCGCATATTGTCATACTTTCAGGCATCCCGACACCCGAGGAACCTCCAAGGCTCACTAGTCCCTAGACTTCCAAAGGCATTGCCACTACGATCCTCCAGACAACCCGACACCCGGGGCATCGTCGTCCCAGAGGTCAGACGCCATCAATAACGTTTGAACCATGGTGTAGCCGTCAAATCGATGTAATGCCAAAATGTTCCCGTACCGACAATATGTGAAAATTGGTTTGATTTTAAAATTTCAGATCATAGTATAAATCAAACACGATGAAATCTCAAGGGCATATCAAATCCCTGTCGGTAAAATCTTTCATAAAGTCTCAAATGCAAATACCCAAATAATTTGAAGAAGTTTTCTATCGTTCCACCCCAATCAAAATCTGAAATTTACAGGCGTGGATTTAAAATATCTTCACGTGTCAAAACTTGGGATGTACAGGTGATGATTTTCACCAAAACCATAAGCATTTCTTGAAATATTGGAAACCACAGTTTGGTGGGTCGATAATATCGGTCCCAACGTGAAGATTTTTGAAACTAAAAGCTTTGAAATATCAAAATCGTAAGCCTTTTTGAAATACCGAAATTGACGCATCGGCGAGTCATCAACTCGGTCCCGACCTTAAGATTTCAAAGTAGTTTGCATGTGAAATCTTAGAGCTTTGAAGTACATACATAGGCGCCAAATTCACACTCAACCATAATAGATATGCAATCCATTATCACATAGCTCAAAATCAATTCGAAAACTTCCGAGTTCACACTTTGGCGCGACTATTCAAAACAACGTTAGTTTACGGAACATATTTCACCAAACGACGACGTAATTCACGTCGTATAGGTTAGTAGATATTAACTTGCCTTTGATTTGGTGGTGTTGGCGGCAAACGGACCGTGGGCTACGGATCACGAGCATGGCTGAGGCAGCTGAACGGCACAGCGGTGGGCAGGGATGCGGCCGGTGGCATCGATGGCTGGCTGGACAGGGCCGTGGAAGGCTCTACAGCGGTAAGGGAGGCCGGGGCGCGGCAGTCGATGGCGGCTAAGCGCGCGGGCGAGGGGCGAGAGGCGAGAGGCTGGCGACGATGGAATGCTGAAACGGTCTCTCTCTCTCTCTCTCTCTCTGCTTGCTGTTTTGTTGACAAAATCAGTCAACATTTCTTGGAACCCCGCGACTGCTCGAGCAAGAGACAAGTGGGGGTGTCGTGGCCATCATCTGCGTTCTCCTCCACCAGCGCACGAAATGGTTGGTGCGTGGCTTTCGCTGGCCAGCTCCTCTCCATGCAGCGAACGTGGCAGCAGAGGTCAACTTCCCCAATTGTTGACCCCTGAAGAGGAAACGTGCATGGAGCATCTCGGTTCCACGGTCCTCATTCGTGTGGGCCATGTACGTGGGCGTCACATTGCTGCATGGAGGGGAATTCTACGTGGCTGCTCCTTCGGTCAAACACTTCCTCTTTAATTGACCGTCAAATGGACGTGGCTGCATGGTTTTGCATGGCCAACTCCTCCATTAGTTGACCAACAAGAAGAAAGGAACGTGCATGGGAATTCAGGGTCAATGGCCTTCATTTCTTGGCTGTCCATGAAGAAGAAAACGTGGTGGTGGTGTGGCCAAGGTCTTTGCATGGAAATGCATGGTCTAATGTGACTGAAGTTTTGGAAGTTTACATCTCCGGGTGTCTGAAAAGCTCACTTGGTAAGGTCTCAATGCCGAAGATGTTAGCCTTGCGAGCGACGTCGCTTGAAGAAATTTCTAGATGAGGTGCTATCGCGAGAACGTAACGAAACGTGACGTTTCGATACGGTGAGAGTGGTGACGAAACAAAATCCACGAGTGGTGTCAACGACGTAGTCTGACGACAAATTCGTCGACTCGTCACAGACCGTTACGTATTCGAGGCCCGGCGAAATCCGAATGTCACACATATTTATTGTAATGAAAGTATTCTTTTTGTAATTGAGAAAGAAAGCAGTGCAATTTTTTCATTTGATTTTTTAGCAAAAAAAAAAACAAATTTTAATTTTAATAAAATTGTCTACACAACAACTTTAACATTGTTGTCCGTCAAATTCGACCAAGTCTAGAGCAACAGCTCCATGACTCGTACTCTGATTCGAAAATCTCAGCCTTATTCTACGATGACCATGCAAAAAGTCCAGATGATTTGGCTCTTTTTGAAAAAAGAAATTATAAGCACTTGAAACTTTTCATTTGCCACGACAGTTCTCATATGATCTTTCTATGATTTTTCAATGATTGAGTTTTAGTGTAAATTTGGTGGACAAGGTCAAAAAAAATTATTGTACTTTCAAGAAGCCAAAACAAAGAAGTCGTGTGTGTCCACACGTTCCTCATCTACATATATATTTTTTGGGTTAGTATTATAAAAAATCTCAAATTGATATAATTATAATAAATTTATTATAAATTAATTTTTTGACTATAAAAATTTCACATTGATATATTTGCATATAAATTTACATTCTGTTAATTTTCGTTAAATTGAATTAATACTATAAAAAAAACCACAAATCAGTATATTCATGACAAACGGATAGTAAAATTCCATATATATCAGTTCAAATATTTTGTAATAAAAAAATTAATTTAGGATATTAATTTGAGATTTTTCGTTGTCTTAACTCATAATTTTTCTAGTATTTCTTTCATGGGCACCTCAAGAAAGAGAGTTGCGTAGTCGACTTGGATTAATCTATTTCGAGAGTGAGTGGGTGAAAGTGAAACTCTTGTCAACGTCTATAGAGACTTTAGATATGTTGACGTACAAGCAACCATTATGGAATGGTATAGAGAGTAAGGGACGAACTGTTTTTCTCATTCTATAGCCGTACAACTCAATTATTGTTTGAAGATCAGAGATACTATCATACTGTCAAGACAATCATTCCATCATCCAGATTCGACGTGTTCAATCTCACCAATTACATGCGCATTATTCTAAATTGAGACCATTTATGCATATCAAAATGCTAGATTTGATGGTTCACAAGGCTTGTGAGATGTCTCATCGATCTTACAAATACTCAGGTCTCAATTTATAAATATTTTGGATTTTTGGTTAAATCCCATTGCTTTTGAATTAATAATTCGTTACGATTGAACTAACAAAAAAAGGAAAAGAAAATTATCCAAAAAGGTGAATCTAATTATTTTACATGACAACTTAATCAACTAATGAAGTTTTCAGACAATCGTGGAATTTGGACTCTACTATCGATGGAGGGTCTACTAACCCAAATCTGAGATGTGTTCATAGAAAAATGAAAACGGAGACCGTTGTCATAAGAGAACAAAATGGAGAGGGAAAATGGAAAGAAAGAAAAGACTTTTATTAGGTATATTGATGATATAAAAAAAAGGTTATTATATGAGAAGAGTTGGATAAAAGCTTGCTACTCCATTTTAGATAAAGGAATAATGATATAAATAGTTCATAAACTTTACCTTAATGTATAATGTGGTCCTTGAAATTTACCATAATGTTCAATATAGTCTATGAACTTATAATTTGTTAAATATGATCTTTGAATTTTTTATACTTATTCAATTTATTCTTTAAACTTTATAAAAATATTCATGTGATCTCTTTGAATGGATGGAAGAACAATATTGAACATTTCCATAATGACGGATTTGAGGATGAAAAATTAGCATGATCTTAGGCCCTAACTCACCCTCCGTGGACGAACCTTGCGGAGGAATCCTTAGGTTTTCGGGGCATTGGATTCTCACCAATGTTTGCATTACTCAAGCCGACATTCTCGCTTCTGCTTCGTCCACCCTGCTCTCGCGGGTGCTTCCCTCTAAGGCGGAACACTCCCCTACTGATGTATTTTTACATCCCACAGCTTCAGCATATCGCTTAGCCCCATTCATCTTCGGCGCAAGAGTGCTCGATGCTAAATTGAATGACATTACATACTAGACTAAATTTTAGCGATTATATTAAACAAATTAAAAGTAAATAGACCACATTACATATTAAGCTAAGATTTAGGGATCATTTATGACATTCTCCCTAGATAAATATCTATAAGGGGAAGACTTGGGGTCGTCTCTCTTGCTTTCACACATCACTCTTGCTCTCCTATGTAGATGTACAAGAGCAGAGAGTCTTTGTCTGCCCTCCCTCTTTTCCTCCATAAATGGGTGAAGTTGGACCACTCACTTAACAATCATCTCTCTATGTTGGTTGAGCTCGGGACCGAAATGATATGTAATGTAACCCTTGAACTTTTAATTTATTCAATGTGATCCATAAACTTTACCATAATGTTAAATATAATTAATGAACTTATGATTTGTTCAATATAATCACTAAACTTAAATTGATAAAATGGTAATATTGAACATTTCTATATAGTTTACGAGCTAAACTAAACGGCATTACACATTGAATTAAATTTTAGGGCTATATTAAATAAATTAATTAATATTCAAGATCATTTATGACATTTCTTCCTAGATAAATACTATAAGGGGAAGACTTTGGGTCATCTCTCTTGCTTTTACACATCACTCTTGCTCCTTCTCTAAAGACGTACAAGAGCGAAGAATCTTTATCCCCCCTACATAAATGCATGAAACTAGACCACTCACTTAACAATCATATCTCTCTCTCTCTCTCTCTCTCTCTCTCGGAATGATGGCAATTCTCTTCTCTGCTCAATCTCTCTTCTCGGTGCTCGTCCTTCTATGCACTACTAACTTTGCTGCCGCCACCACTTGTCTGCCGGACGACGAAGGTGAAACCCACCAATCTTTGTATTGCTTTCCTCGTACCGTTCCTTGTTCCTCCTCCTGTTTTTGGCTGGCGCCTTCACCAAGCTGTATTTGCTTGTGCTTCCTTTTTTAACGGATAGAAAGATGTTCATGCATGTATTTAACCTCAAGTGCACGCAGGCGAATCTCTGACATCGTTTTGTGCTTGCTACGCATGATATATTGGGCGGTCTCTTCGGCTTGACGACCTCTTTTCTCTTCCAGTGGCTGCGTTGAAAGAAATAGCAGAGACATTAGGAAAAAGCAACTGGGATTTCGATTTAGATCCATGTAGTAGAACAGGAGTATGGAGTGACCAACTACCGCTAGATGACACTACTAACGACGTCGCCTGCAACTGTGCTTCCACCTGCGACATCAACAACACCACTGCTTGCCATGTCACCAGCATGTATCTCTCTCTCTCTCTCTCTCTCTCTAAATTGGAGAGAAGTATCTCTATTTCATGAATTTTACAAATTTTTTTTTTGTCTCATTAGAAGGTTAGCTGGCTAACGTGGCGAACACGGAGCCAATATTCTGGGCACCATTTTAGGTCAAAATGTATTGAATACAAAAAAGAAAGTGGAAATTCATCAGATTGGGGAATCGAAATGAAATTCGGCCTATAAAAGCCACTGAATTCAAGGATCGCCGTTGAAACTTAACTGTGAAAATAATCCATGCTGGCGAATAGTTATTGTTGTTTTTGAAAGTCAAATTCATACAGATGAAATGAAATACGTAGAGAAAGAATAGAAGAGGCGTCGCCACTTCTATTTTTTATCATATCCTAGTTATATGATCAATTTCTTGTCAAACTTTCAATTGACAATGAATAATAGGGCAAGTTTTATTAAGTGTAATTGGCTAAAAGTGTTTTTGGAACGGTAAGGAGATCTTTAAAGTTTTTGATAAAACAATAAAGTTTCAATTTAAATTATGGGATTTAGAAGCTGCTGCTCAATTTCGTATTAAAATATTAAATGATAGGTAAATATCATCTTGACAATATATGATCATTTATTGTATTAAAATTATTAACATAGTAATAACGGTTCCTTATCATTAAGTACGATTATTCAGATTGTCGTATTTTGATTTTGTATTATTTATCGCATAATGATGTTTTGGTAATTAGATCGATTAATGCTCGAATTGTTATATAATTATCATTTCAATCATGCTATTATATATTTCCTCAATTACTATTAATAATAGAATAACGTAATTTTTTTTATATATTGAAAACAAGTCACAATAGAATAAAGCCTTCGTGTCATTGTGAAAACAGAGTTCTGAAGGACCAGTCTCTAAACGGCACTCTTCCGCCTCGACTGTTCAGATTGCCTTTTCTCGAGAACTTGTAAGCACTCTCCCTCCATTTTCCCTTTCTCCATTTTCGATCTTCTTCTTCTTCTTCATCATTTTCGATCTTCTTCTTCTTCTTCATCGCCGTCGCCGTCACCGTCGCCTGTCTCTGTAAACAGTGACGTCACCCGGAACTACCTGAACGGCACGATTCCTAAAGAATGGGGCTCTACGAAGTTGCTCAACATGTATGTGCTCTCTCTCTCTCTCTCTCTCTCTCTCTCTCTCTCTCTATTGCCAGTGTATCTTCTACTGATTGGGGGAAACGCGGAGTGCAGTTCTGTACTCGGAAACCGATTGACTGGTCCAATCCCGAAGGAGCTGGGAAACATATCCACACTAGAAGTTTTGTAAGTGACCACTCATCCCGACGCTCGCGTTTAGCCTCTTCGCTGTTTCAAATTTGATTGATAGTTTCAAGATTTTAACATTCTCATTCTGCTCAGAGTCGTCGAGATCAATCAGCTCTCTGGACCTCTGCCTCCCCAGCTCGGGAACTTGTCCCGGTTACTTCGATTGTGAGTCTCTGGATGCAAATTCCTGTATCATTCATCCAGTTATTTATTCGCTGATGATTTTGTGTCTGGCGAGGGGAATTTATTAATTGGAGTGATCTGTTGAGAGATCAGCATTCAAGTCCATTTGACCAATGTGATACCATTGGGTTTTCTTGTTTCAGGTGCCTTTCGTCAAATAATTTCACTGGGGAGCTGCCTCCGAGATTTGCTGAATTGACGGCACTGCAGGAGCTGTTAGTTTCCAGATTCCATAAACTCTGCTAAAAAATCTAGATACTTCTATTCTTTTTTCTTCTTATGAATCTTGTGGTTTAATGCACTGTAGGCGACTCAGTGATAATCAGTTCATGGAAAAGATACCTGATTTTATTCAGAACTTGACAAACCTCAGCAGACTGTGAGGCTTAATGCTTCTTCACCTTTTAAGTCGGTCTATATAGATATACCCCCAAGATAATTTAATCTGTGAATTGTGTTTTCAGGGCTATTCAAGGAAGTGGATTGCAAGGGCCAATTCCCTTTGGGATCACATTTTTGAAGAATTTGATTTACTTGTCAGTATGGAAGTTTGGCATTTCGATCTGATCTCTCCGTTCTTTAATATGGTATCAATCAAATAAAGTTCCCCATTTGATTTTGATATGCAGGAGCATAAGTGACCTCGAGGGACCTGAGTCCCCAGTTCCACAACTTAGCAGTACAAATATTCAGAGACTGTGAGAACGATGCTGCCTACAAAGATAATTCACTTTATGCTAAAAAGCCAAATCATCTTAGCAACGTGACAACATCAGTGCTTTTTTCTTGTAGGATTCTGAGGAGCTGCAATCTCACAGGAGAGCTACCTGGTTATCTAGCAGGAATGACGAAGCTAAAAATATTGTGAGTGGAAAACGGCTTTCCCCTTTTCCTATTCCAAGCAGAATAAATAATTTTACCCTTAATGACTGAAATGTCTACTAGTTTATGGTTGACTATTGGCTGCAGTTAAGGAACCCATTTAAGATGGCTTGAAGGTCCCTTATTGACTGCAATGGTGTTTTGATCTTTTCTGTTGATATTGATGAATTGTGAATCGTGATGTGGCATTTAAGGGCGCGCATGATAAAATTTCTACTGATTTTGGGCCTTTTTTTATTTTTCTAGAACAAATTTCTATTCCAGAAATAGATTTGAAGAAGAAATCAGAAGCTAAAATTTTTAACTTCTCAGTTTCTGAAATAGAAATTGAGAAATCAATTTTTGGCCAAAAATCAATTTATGTTCCAGAAATTTTGTCATGCGCACCATAAGTGCTTGGTGATTGTGGGCCTCTGCCGTAGAATGTACAGTTTCTCGCAGAAGTATATGGACCTTGTCTCTCTTTGTTTTTACTTTTCCAGGAATAGAAAGTTAGAAACCACAAGAATTCTTACCTTGGTTGTGTTTCCCATTTTGTGTAATTTACTAACTTCAATGGAGGCTTCCAGTTGCTTGATCATCTGGAAACTTTCCTTCTAGTGGCTTGCATTCTCGAGTCTCAGCCCCACAATATCTAACTGAAGTTTCATGCTTGACTGTCGTATATTTGTCAGCCATAATATTCTTTGTTTGAACGAGAGCATGGCTTCAAATGCATCTTTATGCAAGTCAATTCTTCTTATTCATCTGGTCATCTTTGTAAGATTTTATAAATGCTACATTTAACAGCAGTTTTTTGCCATTCTGTCATCATCAGCCATCAATGCTTATTATTTGTTGACATTTTGAATAACTGAATTTCTGTGGTTCTGTGCAGCTTATCATATACTCCATTTCCTTTTCTTTAGGTTTGACTAGGTTGTAATTTCTCCATCGATAATTATATTGGACTGCAGAATCATGCTTTCCTGTTTTTTGAAATCCTCATTTTATTTTTTTTATTTTTTTTATTTTTTATTTTATTATCACTCAAGCTGATATTCTACTCTTTTAGCATCCTAGTATTTAGTCATCATTCCTTTATTCATGATGAATAAAATGTTATGAAGGAGATCTGTTCAATAAATTATGATTAGCTTTAGTTTCGGTCCTATTTGATAAATGGAATCTCCCAATTTGAACTATAATATGTTGCATTCCATGGGATGCATATAATTTATTGCTGGAGTAGCATTTCTAGTTATATAAATTGAAATTTGCAAGTTGCAAATTTGATTTACAGCAGAATTTTTGTATATGTATGGTATGCAACCAACTTGATGCACATGGATTTTATGCAATGAATGCCTCTGGAAAGGAATGTCTAGTCGAAAACAAAGGCACCAGGCAGTTGACCTGTATGTCTAAACAACTGAACTGGACCTGTAGGTTCATTGATTGGACCTGTAGGTTCATTGATGTTGTCTATGTCTGTAATCCTCCAAAGTGAACTCAGAGTGTCCAGTGGGAGTCTGTCAGAACTATCTCCTCATTATATTTTTCTCCTTTCCATTCAATTGTTTTGCAGGGACCTCAGCTTCAACAAATTGAGTGGCGAAATCCCTGACAACTTTAGCAGCCTGGCAGATGTAGATTATATGTAAGTACTTTGATGCTGGACTTAGGCTTCTTTTTGGTATATTAGATGAGAATCTAAAATCGAAAGTTGTTCCAATTGCCAAGCTATAGGCAACTCTTACTGTAAAGTAGTTAAGCTATCAATAAAACTTAGATCGCGATAACACATCCAGTTTATATCCCTTAAAGTCCTTGTGTCTTGAATGCTTATTATTTCACCATCCGAATTTTACAATGATTTGGGTTATGAATTTATATTTGTTGTCGACTGATTATTTTGGTGGGACTCTAGTCTTGGAGCAGATGTAGATCAATGATATTCTGTTGCTTAAAGAGCATGATTCACAAGTTTCAATAGAGTTACTTGTTTATGCTGTAAGAGATGAATGGATCGGTGTTACTTAAATATTTGACAGTTGTATGTGTATGTACTTAATGCATGTCCTGTGCACCAGTTTTATGATGTATAGGAGATTAAAGATAGCAAAAGTCCTTAGGCTCTCTATTTGGTTCTTTCCACAACAAGGGCCATAAGTTGTTAGGTGGGGGCAGTTCTTATGTGCTATCTAAAAGGTCTGCAGATTGGACCTTGATGTCTTGTCCCTAGTCTTGAAAATGATGAGAAACTATGGTCTTAAGCTTCTTGGACTGTTTAACAATGGCGCATCTTTTCATCTTTTTGCTCAACGATTGACTGTTTGGCACATCTTCCTTCATTATTTATTTTATTCTTAGAAGGACAAGAACATTATCGCTAGGAAATAGTTAATAAGCTAGTATGATAGTATCCTTCATAATGTTCAGCTTTCTGTACCAGTGTTATGGCAATCCATGTTCTCCAAGTTTTGCAAGGATCAAGTTTTTCCTCTGTCATTGATTTCCTTTATCTTTCATCTCCAGCTGAAAGCTCTATATTGATATCATGAGTTAACAGATTTTTTCCTAGACCTCTAATAATGAAATGCTTATAATCTGCTCTATAATTTTTCGTTTGAGTTCAAAAAGTACATGAGGAACTGACTCAATTCCAATAATCTTGTTTAGCTATCTGACTGGAAACCAATTGACTGGAGCAGTGCCTAATTGGATCCTGAAGAAAGCAGAAAATGTGTAAGCTTTGCTGCCCGAAGAGAATGGCTTGTTTAATTACTAATTTGCGTCTAGCTCTATCTTTGCTAATTTTGCACTGTAGTAAGCAATTTTGCACTCCCATCTTGCATCTTTCTGATTTGTAGCCTATAGAGTTAAATGGAGATTTCATAAGTACCTTTCTCCTTGTTGGGATCTGTCTTTTGGAAAGTTATATGTAAGACAAGAGGCTGAATTGTATGAAAGAATATAAATCGGATTTTATTAGAAGTGCCAAGTTAGCCCCCACTTTCCCCTACATAAAAAGCCTTCACAGCTCTAGATCTTTTTCAAACCTCTGGGAACGATAAAAATGACATTTGGAAAATTTTTGCTTCCTATAAATCCTCTTTGAAAGTTTGTCTAACACATCACCCGCACAATATGGTTAGTTGTTTGGGCATGTTTATAGGCTTGTGTATTTGAGAAACTCTTCAACCAAAATGAGTGTATCTAGTAGAAAGTTGATTTTATCTTACAGGCATAAGGATGAAGCTTTTCTGAGGTAGTTTTAACAATAAATAGTGGTCTATATATTTTCTAATAAGAAGATCCGACTTAGGAGTCATTGGAACCAAAGTTCTATTTGTGCCTCTTTACCTTATATATCATGTCTGTTGTACTCTTACTGGGTAAAAATGTATTTATGCACTCCGACTAGTTTCTAAAGTCTCCATTCACTCCAATTGGTCTTTCTCCCTTTAATATTTTAAGATGAGATTTCTTGAATAAAGATGACATATTACTTTCATTACCTTGTGATGTTTTCGCCTTTCCACTTGCCTTACCTGTCCATATTTTGCAACTGGTCTTCCTTTTTGTACATTATAATCATTTGATGAAATGACTTTCCGTGTATTTTCCAAATTGATGAGATTTTGGAAACGGTTGACTATTTCTCTGTGTAGTGATCTATCATACAACAACTTCAATGCTACAAACACAGCATGTGAAGAACGATCTATGTATGTACTACTTCCTTCAGTCTAAGTCGAGGTCTCCCCTCGAATGTGCAGTTATAAGTAATTTATAGTCCTGCAGATGTACAAAATTTTCGTTTCTCTACTGAATGTTGATTTTGTCTTTTCTCCACAGCAACTTGTTCGCAAGCTCGGCAGTTGACAATGCGTATGTTTGAGATAAAAATTTTCACCAAGAGTCTTGGATTTCCAAGGACCTGCATTTTAATTTTTTATTGAACTTCTTTCAGAATGATGATGATTGTGACATTAAAATCTTTGTTGACTTGCTCAGAACCTCATATCCTGCCACAAGTGGGCTAGCCACATGTTTGAAAAGTCGGCCTTGTCCAGAAAGTAAGTTGATCTTCTGTATATCCTATCATTATCATCAAATCCTGATATTGCATCATACTCTCTGTGCATCTCCTTGTCAACTCTCCTCTTGGCTATCGTGTCAATCTTTGATGGTTAATGCATAATTATTACTCTAGAAATTCTAAAAGCCACCTCTGTGAAATAATGCGTTGCTCATAAACTTGGGAGTTTCTATGCGATTTTCCAATAAATGAATGCTAGTTTATTTAGTGTGTCTGAAAGTCCGCTCCATATTAACAGAAAGAAGAAAACTTGATTTTTCTCTGTGTGGCTATTTCTTTACTCCATCCAGATCGGCATAACCTCTTCATAAATTGCGGAGGGGGCGAAGTTGAAATAGGGGACAACATATACGACGATGATTCAGTGTCGCTTACACCTGCTTCAAGTTCCTTCCTGGATGGAAAATTCTGGGGCTACAGTAGCACTGGTCACTTCCTGGATGACTCTATTGACCCAGATAATTATATAGTTAACAATGACAATATATCCATACTGTCCAAGGATAATGCCCAGCTTTACATGAATGCACGACGTTCTGCTATCTCTCTAACTTATTATGGTTTTTGTCTGATTAATGGGATCTACAATGTAAGACTTCATTTTGCGGAGATAAGTTTCACAGGGCAACAACAGTTATAAGAGCCTTGGAAGGCGAGCTTTTAATGTTTATATACAGGTAAATTTTGGGCATTATGTAGTGCTGGTTCTAATATGTAAAGCATATAAAGCATTCAATGTGTTATGGTTGGGTTGTTTTATCAAAATACCTTGTATTTGCAAATCAAGATCTTTTCACAATTTGTACATTCTGTTAAGACTGAAAGTTTCACCTTGTTCAGTGTGGAGACACTCAACTTGAATCAAATTAAACATTATTTCAGGGGAAATTGGTGTGGAAAGATTTCAACATTGTGATTGAAGCAGGTGGAGTGGAAAGGAGGTCATAAGAAATTTTACTGCCAATGTGACCAAGGGCACTCTGGAGATACGCTTATATTGGGCTGGGAAAGGAACCAATGCTATACCAACCAGAGGAGTTTATGGTCCTCTTATATCTGCTATCTCCGTCTATCCTGGTATGCAGACAGAAGCTTCCATGTTTCTTTTGGTGCTTCTCTGTTGAAAGAGTTACTCATCTTCATATTGGAAAAAAAGTACCTTTTTTTTTTTTTGTCTTGCACCAGAAGTCATCAATAGGCTATTCAATTACTTGGTTTGGTTGCAAATGTCCATTGTTGGATTCAAGCCATTGGCATCTGTTACAGTTGATCAGATAAATTTCCATAGTGGCTGACTATTATCTATTATTTGTCTCTTAGGAGGAGAAAATTGGCTATGGTATGCTTTGTTTTCTTTCTATCTAGAATGTTTTCTCTATGTATCTTTGATCACTTCCATTCATACTATGAAATGATAGCCTCGTTTGCTTTTCTGCTACAGATCAACGACCATTGCACCTGTATTATAACAGTACAGCCTGGAGAATGAAGAATATATTTCTTGTTCTTTTCTTTTTCCCTTTGTATTTAGTATCACATGTTCCAAGGTGCTCCTTAATCTGATAGTTTCTGTGGAGTTTTCTGAGCAGTTTTCATGTCCTCTTGATTCTCAATTAGTTTGCTGTCCCATCTGTTGGCTTCTGTGTTCACCAAGAAGCTACCAATATTTTTCTGCATGCATGTCTACCCCATTTACTTGAACAGTTGTGGGTAAACATATGTTGTTTTTCTTCACTGCAGGCTTTAAAATCCAAGGAGAGTCAGCCAGCATATCTGCTGGCACTGTGGTCGGGATTGTGGCTGCTATAGTTTTTGTAGTTTTTCTTTTCCTGGTTATCCTTTGGTGGAGAGGATGTCTTGGACGTGAAGATGAAACGGCACAAGGTAATTGCATACCTGGAATCTCTGTTATATTGTTTACATATATCTGTCTAGAAATAGAATGTTATGCATTCTGAATATATTTCTCCCTTCCCTATTCTTTTTTTTTTTTTTCTGTTGGGGGCGGGGGGTTATCACTTTTTTTTTTTGGGGTAATGGAGGGGTAATCACATCTCATCATTTATATTTCACACAGTTGTCCTGTCAAACTGTTGGTGCGTGACTCCTCCTCCTTCTTCTTACCTTTTCTGGTTGGGGAAGGGGTAATCACAATGCATCATCAATATTGGGACTAGGTTACACAATTCTCCTGTATAACTATTGATACACAACATTTGTGCATTGCATTGGAAATTCTATTTGACACAAAAGAAAACAATTTATTGTTAAGCCATAATACAGCTAAAGTGTCATCGATCCATTTGTTACACTTGACGAACTAAATTTTTATTTAGATATCTTAAAAATGAAGAAATAGATAGCTATAGGAAGGGGACAGTAGATTGTTTCTTAGATGTGTGTGTGTGTATTGGGTCTCCTTGGGGGCACAATCGACCATATACTAAGTATGTGTTTCAAGATGTCGAAATAAAATGCTGGTACTTCGGATATACGAAATATTGAAACATACAAACCTTGCCTTATGTTTCCAAAGTGAGTTTTTTCTATGATTTTTCTTTCCCCTCACTACTAAATACCCTGATGGCATTCTCATTTCATTTTTCAAAGTACATACTGCCAACCGAAGCCAGAGTTTCCTAGAAAATAAATTTCAAGATGTTAGGATATGATGTCCTGAACTTGCTCAGACAAAATAGTTATAATGAGGTTTTCTGGTACATCGAGAAGGAATTGCAACGTCTTTGTTAGATAGTATATTGCATACTTTAGCTGTTGACTCCTGCAAATTCTTAAAAGTTCCAAAATGCTATGCAGATTTGAAGGTTCTAGCATTGCAAATTGGTTCATTTACCTTGCGACAGATTAAAGCTGCCACAAACAATTTTGATGCTGCCAATAAGATTGGAGAAGGTGGTTTTGGTTCTGTATACAAGGTATGCTGGAAAATCGGTGAACTAACTTGCCCCAATTCCCAATAGAAAAGAATTGTAGAAAGCAGCATTCGATGTATCTAAATCTTCACAGCATAAATCTTATGCCAAAGTTCAATTGCAGGGTCTTCTGTCAGACGGCACCACTATAGCAGTGAAGCAGCTTTCATCCAAATCAAAGCAAGGAAATCGTGAGTTCGTGACTGAGCTTGGGATGATTTCTGCTCTTCAACATCCACATCTTGTAAAACTCTATGGATGCTGCATTGAAGGAAATCAACTTTTGCTGGTTTACGAGTACATGGAAAATAACAGTCTTGCTCGCGCTTTATTTGGTAATTTGATATCACATTGTGCTTCACTGTCTTCAGTTAATGACATGGCAGTAAAGCAGTTTTGATGTTTTCTGATACAATTGAAGGTCCTGAAGAATTTCAATTAAAGCTGGATTGGGGGACAAGACACAAGATATGTGTGGGTATTGCCAGGGGGTTGGCATATCTTCATGAAGAGTCAAGGCTAAAGATTGTGCATAGAGACATTAAAGCTACTAATATTTTACTGGATAAGGATCTCAACTCTAAAATATCAGATTTTGGTTTAGCAAAACTTGATGAGGAGGACAGCACACATATTAGCACCAAGATTGCTGGAACTTAGTAAGTTTCTTGTTTTATGTTCCTGTTAACCTAATTAGGAGTCAGTGACAACGTAAAAGAATGGAGTAGAAATATCTCGTCTAATTTAAGAAAGGTGAGTCGAATGGAGCTCTGTGGTTGACTCACATCATCCCAAAGCATGGTGCTCAACGAATGGGGCTTAACCACAAAGCTCCATGCCTCTCCCACCGCTCTTCATGTTAATTAGGAAAAAATGTTAATTACCATTAATATTAACTTGTGTAATCGTTAATTTGGCTATAAGTTGATATTATAGGCAATAGAGCTAATTTGCCTATGTTTCCGTTGATTATTGTATGAGGAAATTATTTTTTTGCATATAGAAGTTGTATACACACAGAAAAATATATAATAAGCATGTTCAAATGTTTCAAAAGTTTGCGTTGACATGTGTAGAAAGTCAACCTGTTCATGAAAAGAATGTGATTGATCAGGGAAAACATAGAACTGTAAGTTCTTTCTACTAACTCTAGCAGTAATTGCTTAACAAAAAATAACTATAACATTAAACAATTTCATTATCTCAATAAACTTAGATGATCTAATACAGTTTCTGGAAAAATTTTATCCGCCTACCTGAGATATTAATCAAAAGATTGATTGTATTCTACACACTTCGTTTAATACATTAAGAATAGTCAAGAAAAACATTTCGGAAGGTAATCCAGTATGCCCTACCTAATATATTCTCTCCTGCAAAGAGCATATGAAAATATTACGATACAATTATGACGCGATACTTTTTAACAACCTATATTGACATGTAATTTAATTATTTTTATTATGTTTTTCCAATGACAATGTACTTAATGTAAAACAATTTAATGAATAAGAAAAACTACTATACGTTACGGATTTCAGTGTAAATTATCTATATATATTCTTTTGCATGAAAAGTTCAATTTTTCATGAATATATTTCACATGACATAAACATAGATGGTGCACTTTCAAGTGAATTACAAAAGAATAAAACCAAAATTACAAAGAAAGGCACATGAATCACAAGGGTTAGAAAGCTAGTGAGAAAATGTAAGGCTGTTTTTCTATTGCTACAGCAACATCGACAACAACAATATTAAGAAGTTTTCTTGCCCCTGGGCTTGGCTTTAGGAATCCTCCTACTGCTGCTGCCTATGTATTCAGACCTTGTCTCAGCCTGTTTCCAACTCTTTTTTCAGTTAATGAGCCTCTTTTCCAAGTTATAAGGATGCACTTGTTTTCCAACTATGGAGCTATATGTCCCCTGAAAGTTATATAAAAACCACAAATGTCTTTTTTTTTATTATTTTTTTTTTTTTAATATTCTCAGCGGAATCCTACTAAAAAATTTCTAGAATGCACTTGTTTTTTCCTTGACTCTTGAAACCATTGTGTCATGATTAGGAATATCTCCTTATTTTGTATTTTAGGAAGATAAGAGGGATGGTCTTTGGAAGAAAATATTAAGTAAGTGCTATTTAAGACATTTGCCATGTTACAAACACCAGCTCTTTTCTTGTTATGCAGTGGATATATGGCACCGGAGTATGCAATGCATGGTTACCTCACTGAAAAAGCCGACGTCTATAGTTTTGGCATTGTTGCCTTAGAAGTTGTTAGTGGCCGGAGCAACACCAGTTACCAAAAGAAGGAGAAATGCTTTTATCTACTCGATTGGGTAATTAACTCTAGCATTCAAAAGTTTCTTATTATGATATTTAAATCTCTGCTTGTGCTGGTTGAGAGATGGATTAAGGAAGTGTGAACATAGTATAGAACTCCTCATATGCACTTTTAATGGTTGCAAATGAGAGTTACAGTTACCAGCTTTTGAAACCTGTTTAACGAATTGTCATGCTGTTAAGTGCAATTTGTCCTTTAAAATTAATCCAATTATTCTTGTTATGTTGGTCTATACTGAATTTGAAAGGAGCAAGTAATCCTTGCAGTAGCTGGCCTATGGTGTTCATGCTCAAGATGAGCGACTTGGGGTGGGGGTGGTCACGGATTGGTCTGGTTCTAAGGAACTGAAACTGGAATTTACCTAGTGACACATTGAAACTGGAAACAATGGGCTGCCTCCTGAAAGAAGGGATCATGTAGATTCTTTTTTGGATTGAAGACAATTCTATTCATTGAAATTTGAGGTCCTTAAAATTTGGGTTGGTTTTGTTTTAGTCCTTCATAGTTTTATGCGTGACATTCATACTCCCTGTAGTTTCATTAGCGCCAAACAAGTTGGTCGAGTACTTTGCAGTTTTGACAATTAGTATTGGATTTAAAAAGTTTTCAAGACCATGCTTGACCCAAATATTGATATACTTTCAATTTAGATTTGATTTCTTCACATCCTTGTAATTGAGTCCAAAAATTAGATTTTATTGTGCTTTAAGTAAGCCAATCATTAGCTAAAACAATCATTATTAGTCCCTGTTAAATCTGATTTTCACCTAAGTTGCATAGTCAGGTAATTCTCATTAAATTAGAATTGAGAGTAAAAGGCAATGAATGGTGTAAACCATTGATGGACGATTCTCCTGTTTCTTGTAATGACAAACTGATAAATAATCCCTGCCAGTAATACTCAATGAGAGCTGGTAATTTTAAAGCAGTGGTGGTAATTTTTTTGCAACCGGTGAATGTTAGTAAGTGATTAACAAGTGTTTAAGTTTACTAACTTTTACTTAAAATTGGTAAAGAAATCATGTTTCATCTGTATTGACTTGTTTGATTTTTTCCTTCCAATATAACTTACAACGAAGATGAAAAACTAACGGGTGTTTATCAACTGCATTTGTCATGAAATTATCAAGGGCAGAATATATCTCCTTCTTCCCGTTTTAGTATTCTGAGCATATCCTACAACTGATCGGTACCTGTAGCTTGAGGGAAATATCTTCCTTTCCATTTCTGTTTCTAGGCACGAGTTTTGAAGGAGAGAGGAAATTTGATGGATCTAGTTGATCAGAGGCTGGGTTCTCATTTTGACGAAAAGGAGGTGCTGGCGATGATAAAGGTAGCTCTGCTGTGTACTAATGCAACTCCAGCACTCAGGCCGCCGATGTCATCTGTGGTTAGCATGCTTGAAGGCAAGGCTGCTGTTCCAGTGCTGGACTCTGAGGGCGCTATCATAACGGAGGAGACAATTGAGGCCATGAGGAAGCATTTCAAAGGTGACGAAGATCAGGCAGTTGGCGAGAATATCACCAAGAGCATGCTCATTGATGGGCCGTGGACTGGAACTGCTTCTTCTACATCTGCTAATGATCTCTATCTGATAAATCCGGATACTGATTACTGGCAAAACAGAAAATAAGAAATGGTTTGCTATGTTTTGAGTTAATTTGGTTTTGAAAGAACTAGGGCTTTTTTTGGTAATCCATCGAAAGGAACTCCTAAATTTTGCTTCGAAGTTTATCTTTTGTTCACATTTGAAACTGAAATGGATACTATAAAGAATACGACGACTATTATGCGGTGCAGTAATTGTGTATTGTAAACTTCTTACTGGGGATGATGGCTTGTTGTTTGATTGTTGTATTCATGCCGCTTATTTTGATATTGTTAATCATACAATGACGATGTTGCGACTTCTACACGCAATTATGATGTGGATGGTTGCCACTTCAAAGGTGGGAATCTATTATGGAAGCTTTTCATTGTTTGAATGGCGAGATGTGCGGAGTGGCGGATTCTTGCTCTGGACGTGTTTCAATCCTCGAGCTAGGCTTGTTATACGTTGCTCCTCAAGAATTATTTTGAGGAAGTGCCAGGTTTTTCCTCTTTAGTGTGGATGATGCTCCGCCAACTTCATCTATTCCATCTTGAGAAATGATGATACATAATAGTACATACACAAAAAAATTTATCCGTAAAAACTTGCACGTCTAGTCATTGTTTCTTACAAATGGTAGATTATTGCCTCGTTAGCACGCTACTTCATTTCTATTAATTGTCTCTATATTCTAATCCTTTGCCTTCGATTCTCGGTGACGGTTAAGCGTGTAAGCTCACTAGGAGCTTTCATTCATACGAAGGTCTCCACTTCTTGTCCATTTGATTTATAGAGATGCTAGGCTTTATGGATACATTTCTTATTTTTGCATTATCCTATATGCCCAATAGGTTAGTATCTTTATCGAGTCCTATACCCGGCTTTACCTTCTTGGTATTCTTACATTTAGGCAATATCGATGTGCAAACTAAATCCCAATTGAAATCTTTTAAGGACATGTGCTTAGGTCGCCAAAACACTCTTACGTTAATGTCAAGAGAATTGAACAAGTTAGAAATCTCAAGTGGTCTCGTTTGCTCTCCTTGAGATCCAAGGGGACTAGCTTGTCGTCCCACGGCGAGTTGGTTGACCCCACCAATTCGAAGTGTCAACATCAATGGCGGTGATTGGCTGCTACTACCCACAACTACAGCTCAGCAAAGCAAAGCCAAGCCATTATTATTTATTTAAAAAAGAAAAAAGAGCAGATATACCGCAACTTCCTAAATCCTATATAAATCCCTATCCCCGCCCACCACCGAAAATGGAAACCGAATCCTGTATTTTAAGTAGCTGCCCGAAAAAAGAATAACAAAGCAGGTACATGAAGTAGCCCAGAATCCAACAATGCCCTTTTATCTCAGTGGACCCAGGACCTCTGGTTCTCTCAATTCCCCACCCACCTACGTTAAATGTAACCCAGAATCCAAAAACTCTCCTCTCTCTCTCTCTCTCTGTGCAAAAAGAGCCTTTTGGGTTGCTACGTTGCAGTGAGAGCAAAATGGGTTGGGGTTGGTGGGCACAGAGGCAATGCAGATGGGCTCCTCCTCCTCCTCCTTCTCCTTCACATTCTTTTCACTGGAAGCTGGCTCTTCTGACCTTGATGGCATGGGGTGCCGAAGCAGCCCGGGGAGGCAGCAACAGAGACCCCCCGAGGTGTGATGTGTTCCAGGGGAGCTGGGTGGCGGACCCGTCCTACCCTCTCTACGACTCCTCCGTCTGCCCCTTCATCGAGCGCGAGTTTGCCTGCCTCCGGAACGGCCGCCCCGACGTCGCCTTCGCCAAGTACCGGTGGCAGCCCCTCGGCGGCGGCTGCTCCTTGTCCAGGTACTACTCTCTCTCTCCCTGCTAGCCTTTTATCGCTTCCTTAGGTGCAGAAAAAGTGGAACCCGTCATGGCATTGATTTGATTAGTCGACCGGCATCTCTATGTTCTGTAATGGTCCCATGGTCCCCATTCCGGTGCGGCTGCACAGCTCCCTCGCAACAACTTGGTTTCGTGACCCAAAAAAAGAATCTGTCTTTTCGACAGTTGGCGTGCACACAAATGTTCCCGCCGACAGCGGAAGCCCCCCACCTTGAATCTTATAACAAAGTAGGTTCAATAGTAAGTTGCCGATTTGTGTGACGTCTGGACATACTGGAATTAATAAAGGTCGTGATTTCGCTTTCCTTTTGTCAAGCCCACCCCCATTGTAGAATGACTTCCAAATTATAATCATGGTAGTAGATGTTGCCATTTCGATTACCATCATACACCCTTTTCCGAAAAAAAAAAAAAAAAAATTAAGAAAAGATTTTTGGCCCGTGTGTCGATTTTCAATATTAGATTTTGCTCCAAATGAGAAAAGTTCACGGTTCTCGATTCATCATTTTACTTTTTTATTTTTATGTTACACGTAATGAATATTTACGTTCCTTGTTAATCATTATTTTTAAATTAGTAATTTAGTGATCTCATTTTAGTGTTCTAATAAGAAAAATTTATCGGGATTTTTTTCATTTTTTATTTCATTCACTTCCATGTCGGGGGAGGGCATCTCGTGACTCGTGAGGGATGTCCCGCGAGGCGACACGGCTAATGATTTTTCACGCCCTGCTCTATCCCACGGAGCATCAGCGCGTGTCCATCACTGCATAGGACGGCGGTAGCTTCTCGCACGCCGATTGGGCCGTCCGTCACCACGCGCGGCAGAGCGCGTGGGAGTAGATGGAGCGAAAAAATGACAGAGATTCCTTTTCCCCCGGGAAACTCAAACCTCACCGGTCGGTGAGTGGCGTCAAGCTCACGGTCGGTCACGAGCTGCAACGAGCAGCATGTGTCGAATTCTGACAAATTTCATTTTGAACTCGTGGCACTTCACGTGAGATTTACCAAATTCAACAATTAAATATATTATATATGTGTAATCTTAATTAGTCACATTAAATAACTTTTATTAGTAATTCGACCAATTAACAAAATATTATATAAATTGTCACCCTTCACATATTTCATATTAAGTAAAAGATAGATTGTGTCCGATTTATTATTGAAATTTCGATGAACAATTTGGTTGATTTTATCTGTTTTTGGTTGTCGATTTCATAGGTTCGATGGCCACGACTTTCTAGAGAGGATGAGGGGGAAGACAATCATGTTCGTGGGGGATTCACTCAGTCGGAATCAGTGGCAGTCGCTAACATGCATGCTTCACTCAGCAGTGCCCAAGGCCAAGTACAACATCACAAGACAAGACGACGTCTCCACTTTCACCTTTCCAGTATGTGCCTCCACCGATCTCATGCTTTTGCTCTCATGTGAATGAGACTAGATTGGATTAGATTATGTGACATTAGAGAGGTAGCAACAGATCTTATTTATTACCAGGAATCTGAGTGAGATCTCACTGGTCATGTGAATTGATCATGTTCTGAAGTCTTCAAATCTCATTGTTTTTTATCTACATGACCATGTTTTCTTGCATGTGCAACTGTGGTTCATTAGCTGACATTCATTGACTATGCCAATGTCTGCTTAAAAACCAGAGAGATGTTGAGCTGATTACAGAACTATATTAACTTAAAGGAGTAACCTTTCTTGGGAGATTCTATTAAAAATTCGATCTGTCCCATCCCCATCTATCTGAGAGCCAGACATGAATCCCAGGGCTAATGGCAGTAGCTTTTGTCATGTATTTGACCGACCGTTTGGTCCTCTTGCCCATCTTTTGCACGTGAGTTGTTCTAAAAAGTTAAGATTTCTGTTCCTGCAAAACTGCAAATTGATAGCCCTTTCCATTTTCCCCCCACCCGAAAGTCGCTCGAAAAAAGGCGCGAAATCGCTGCTCGCGCGCTTTGTACTTTTAGCTGTAATCGCACTTTTTGGTTTCCTGGGTCACGTTGCAAGTGTAGCATCATGAACTGATGAGGCATGCCGAAAGGGAACTAACAAAAGCGCACGAGCGAGTTGCTGTTTTGAGTGGCTTGTATTGAGATACATGTTGTCCGAGCATGATTTTCGTACTTTGTCAGGACTATGGGGTTAAAGTGATGCTCGATCGCAATGTGTACCTAGTGGATGTGGTGCGCGAACCGATCGGACGGGTCTTGAAGCTCGACTCGATCCAAGGAGGCAAGCTGTGGATGGGGATTGATATGCTCATCTTCAATACCTGGCACTGGTGGAACCGCCGAGGGCCCACTCAACCGTACGTCTCGACGTGATTAAGAACGGTGTCATTTGGACGATGACGACTTCCTTAACATCAGATCTATATGGGATAAATTGGACTAATGTTTTCTTTCATATGCTGTGTTGCTGCCCCCAGGTGGGATTATATGCAAGATGGAAAGCAGATTTACAAAGACATGGATCGTATGGTCGCTTTCGAGAAGGCGCTGACGACGTGGGCTGGGTGGGTCGACGCCAACATCGACCCAGCCAAGTCTAAAGTTTTCTTCCAAGGAATCTCTCCCTCTCATTACCTGTACTTACCCTCAAAACCATTTGGAATGATACTATGTAAGTTCTTAAAAATTCAATATACGTTGTAACCCTTCTAACTCGTGTGTTTTAATGTATCAGCGGCACTCAATGGGGTGAACCGAGCGCGAAGAGTTGCGTAGGCCAGAAGCAGCCCGTGCCTGGCTCGACTTATCCAGGGGGCCTGCCGCCAGCCGTGGCGGTCTTGAAGAGTGTGCTGAGCAAGATAAAGAAGCCTGTGGTGTTACTGGACATAACAAATTTGTCGCTACTACGTAAAGATGGACATCCTTCTATGTATGGCCTCGGTGGGAGAACGGCGATGGATTGCAGCCATTGGTGCTTAGCAGGCGTTCCAGATACTTGGAACGAGATTCTTTACAATCTCATTCTTTAACAAACATGGGCTCAATTTGAGTCCCATTCATAATGAGCAATTTGAATTGGGAGATAATAAAGCAATAGATTTTGTTGGATTGGATGCCTCTTTGTGTTGCATAACCAAAGTGACATTTGGAAATCTCGTTTTCTTTTTGTTCATTTCTCTCCTGATGAAACTAGCAGGCAGCAGGCCTTTCTGATAAAGCCAGCCAAAATAAAAACTCATCTAACATAAGCAAATGAATGACAGGTCCGTCCCTTTTTTTGGGTAGGCACTGCGAAAGTTTGCAAGTCTGCTTTCATGGTTTATGTTTTTGGGACAATTCAACAAATTATATTTGAGGCTTTGGAGGACTGAACAGCGGAAGGATGAACGAAAGAACGATTGACCACAGTTTTTGAGAACTGAACTAAGAACAATCATGCACTCTTATTCTTCTGAGTTGACACTCAAAATCCATGACATAGTTTCTCTGCCGTGGGGGATAGGTAAGTTCAACAAATAAATAAATAAATAAACATGGCAAACTCCATGTGATTTACATTTTTCATATAAATTCTCTCGCAACTTTCCGGGGTCCAATTGTCTCGATCCGGTGTGCGCTGTCGTGCTCATGCCCGAAAATATGGGGCTCAAAAGTTGGATCAGCTCAGGTTATGCTGTTCTGTTCATTTCGGGTCTTCTCCGGGCGCATTGCATTGCCAAGGGAGAGTCAAATGAAGACCTCGGTGATTGTGATTTATTCCAAGGGACTTGGGAGTATGATGACGTATCATACCCTCTATACAGCACCTCAACATGCCCATTCATTGCGAAACAGTTTAATTGCCAGGGGAACGGACGGCCCGATAAGTTCTATTTGCATTACAGATGGAAGCCCAGTGCTTGTGCATTACCCAGGTCTACGTCGTAAACTTGAACTCTCTGTCCATTTTCTTTTATCTTGGTTCACAAAATCGTCTCGTGTTCAGGGAAGCAAAGTTGTCTTGGATTTTGAAGTCACGACTGTTTTGGTGATTACGAAAATTTGGAGCGGTTGGATTCTGGAACTTCTTCATGGGGGCGAGTGATTAGTATAGGATGATGTGATGCAGGTTCAATGGCCAGGATTTCCTGAGGAGGATGAAGGGGAAGAAGATACTATTTGTGGGCGACTCGCTGAGCATCAATCAGTGGCAGTCACTCACCTGTATATTGCATGCTTCAGTTCCCAAGTCCAAGTACACTCTCTCCACCAAAAATGGTCTCTCCACTTTTATCCTCCCGGTGAGTTTCGCTATCGGTATTAGTCTGCCTACTATGAGTTGCAACACTATTTACTTCGTATAAGTCCTGCATATCATCGTCATTCTGGTTCCTGGACTATAAAGTAAACCGATGACAGATGATTAAGATACTGTTTTGCAGGATTATGGGATATCCATTGCGCTATCAAGAAATAATTTCCTTGTGGATATTGTCAAGGAGAAGATGGGGAGAGTCCTAAAGCTTGACTATATTGCTGACGGCGTTGCATGGAAAGGATACGACGTTCTGATTTTCAACACATGGCACTGGTGGCTTCACAGAGGGAAGATGCAACCGTGAGATATTGCTGCGCGTCGAGTGTTAAGTATGATATATAGTGAATAAACTGCGAGAGAATTAGTTTCGATGAAGGCGATAAATTCACCTTTAGTAGCAGTAGGAGCTCCTCGCTCAAGCATAGTTTTAATTCATGCTTTCGAAATGATGAGATCAAAACTCTCTGAAGAAAAGCTGTCATTCTTAAGTTACTGAATTATTTTTGGTGCATCAGGTGGGACTACATTCAAATAGGAGAAAAAGTACTCAAAGATATGGACCGCTTAGTTGCTTTCCAAAATGGACTAACCACATGGTCGAAATGGGTACAATCCAACATCGATCCGACCACTACTAAAGTGTTCTTTCAGGGAATTTCTCCCACACATTACAAGTAATCTCTCTTGAACTTTCATTAATTTGACAAGATATTATCTGGTGGTACATACTCGACTCTGTTCTATCCTCTGATGTGATAGAAAGATTAATCGATACATGTAGATGCATGCTTCGTTCCTTTGACATCTTATAATGATTTCAGGGGTGAGGAATGGAAAGAACCAAAATCCACGTGTAGCGGACAAACGGAACCCATTAAAGGGTCCGTGTATCCTTCAGGTCTGCCGCCGGCAGTGACTGTGGTGAAGGAAGTTTTAGCCAACATGTCCACGACCGCCGTGGCTGTCACTTTGCTCAACATAACAACGCTTTCGCAGCTGAGGAAAGATGGGCACCCTTCCAAATACGACGGAATTCATGGCAAAGGCAAGATCGATTGCAGTCATTGGTGTCTTGCCGGCGTTCCTGACACTTGGAACGAGATACTAAATGCTATTCTCATTGCCAATTCCGTATAAGAGCGCGCGCGCACATCGATGATATTGGCGCCAACATGAAAATTCGAAAAGCGGTCATTGAGGGCGACAATTATGTCCCTCCTTGGTTAATCAATTGTATAAGGAAGCAGTGATTATGAATAATCTCGTTTCCTCTTCTATGTTATCCCTTACAGAGATACCCATTACTGTGCTGTTATATCAAAGATAAGGACAAGTGGTAACAGTTCAGAGAGAATCCGTATTTGTGAAGTGTAATCTACCCAAAAAGAACTTACAATGGCAACGCTATAAATGGAGGATTGTCACCTTCCATGTTTATCTCAAGCCAGCCAGTATCTTTATTCATAACCAGCTAGTTTTCTTGGGGCTGAATAACTGGGAAACAAATCTGCCGCCCTCTCTCCGCGTTTCCTGTCAGAATAAAACGATATGGAGGATCGTTTCTTTCCATGTAGAGAAGATCGTCACGCGCTAAATATCCTATCAAAAAGGAAATTTTTTCAAGGCATGTAATGGCAATGATTCCTGCATGCCGTCCTTTGGGATTCATTGAGGCAATAAGTCATATCCGATTCCTTCTTGTATGCTAGAAAATTCAGTGCTCGCAGGCTGTCCCGCAAGACTTTGTCGAAAATGGCTTCGGGGTTCGGTTCCTGGCATTGCCTTGTGGCTTTCTTGGTGATTGGATTAGGGTCCGTGACTTGCCAGTTAAGGAACTGCAATCTTTACGAAGGGAGTTGGCTTTTTGATGGTTCATACCCCATCTACGAAGCTTCAAACTGTCCCTTCATAGACCCAGTATTCGACTGCCTGAAGAATGGCAGGACTGATAAGGATTACCTTAAGTACAGATGGAAGCCCAGCAAATGCGACCTTCCGCGGTATGTCGTCGATGTCTGTCAGTTCCAGAATGCTATACTCACTTTAGCTTTGTTGTTTTGGTTATAATTAGACATTAGTTGATCATCGGAGTCGTTAGAATTTTTCGCACATTGGATGCTTCTGGCTGCTGTCATATACCTATTCAACTGCCTCATTCAACCCCTGGAATACCCTAGAGGAGTACATGTCCCCTAAAGCACTTCGTTGATTGCAGATTCGACGGCCTTGACTTTCTAGAGAGGCAGAGGGGCAAGAATATATTGTTTGTTGGGGATTCCCTGAGCAAGAACATGTGGCAGTCGCTGACGTGCATGCTTCACTCCGCTGTCCCAGGGTCTGCATACAACTTGAAACAAGAAGGGGACCTTTCTGATTTTTCTTTCCCGGTAGGACCGATTCTTTTAGATTGCTGCATCATAGCAAAATACTGAGTTCCGACCAACTTGGTCGTGAAAAAGAATTAAGTGCCATCGGTTCTCAGGAACTTTTTAACCTTGTGCTTATCTCTCTAGGAATTCGGAGTTTCAGTGAAGTGGTTGAAAAATAATTTCCTGGTAGATGAGGTACAAGAGCAGATAGGACGAGTACTGAAGCTGGACAGTATTACCACCGGTGACCAATGGGCAGGCAATCACATGTTGATCTTCAACTCGTACCTTTGGTGGTTACACCAGGGACAACCGAGAGGGTCCATTCTCGATCTTTGTTTTCCCCTTAGGAAATTACGAGATGACGAAACGGAACTTTGAACAACCTCTTCGTGTGTAATGCAGATGGGATTATTTCCAGGTAGGGAACACAACGGTGAAGGACATGGACATACTGGAAGCGTACCAAATAGCGCTCACAACTTGGTCCAGATGGATCGATGGCCATATCGATCCGTTGAGCACTCAAGTCTTCTTCCAGGGAATTTCTGCTGCTCATTTCAAGTAAACTACGATCTCGCTTTTTTCTCACCAATTCTTTCTCAGTTTTAATTTTGATTTCGCTAATCGGTCCTTATAAGATCACACTACCTTCGTAGTACAAGTCTATTTAACAGTGATAATCTGTCCTAATGCTGTCCATCAATTTTCCTGAACCACTCTCCTTCGAATGAATTTAGTGGCCAGGACTGGAACGAAACGAGTGCGCAGACCTGCAAAGGACAGACTCAACCAGTGTTGGGATCAGTTTATCCGGGCCCGAGCATTCCAGCAGAGGGTATTCTTAGCAATGTGCTTAGTATGATGGAGAAGCCGGCGAAACTGCTCGACGTGACATTGCTCACACAGCTCCGGAAAGACGGCCATCCCTCCATTTACACTGGCCAAGCAGAGTCGACCGACGACTGCAGTCACTGGTGTCTTGCCGGAGTCCTGGACACTTGCAATGAGCTTCTCTACGCGACCCTACTCAAGATGTAATTCCCTCATATTCTTCTCTTTCCTCAAATCTTATACAAAGGGAAAGTGAACTTCGAGCTGACTCACCTTTATTTGATTTTCCAGAAATCCTAACCGAACTTCAGGGGACGCTCCGGCTCCCAGTCCTCAACCAGCAGCGCCTCCGGCTCCCAGTCCTCCACCAGCAGCGCCTCCGGCTTCCAGTCCTCCACCAGCAGCACCTCCGGCTCCCAGTCCTCCACCAGCAGCGCCTCCGGCCTTAAGTCCTCCACCAGCGGCATGGCCTCCTTCTCATCCTCCACCAGCGGCATGGCCTCCTTCTCATCCTCCACCAGCAGCAGGGCCTCCTTCCAGTCCTCCACCACCAGAGGCGCCTCCGGCCTTAAGTCCTCCGCCAGCAGCGTGGCCTCCTTCCAGTCCTCCACCACCAGAGGTGCCTCCGGCTTCAAGTCCTCCACCTCCTGGCTCCTGGCCTCCTCCCAGTCCTCCAGCACCAGAGGCGCCTCCGGCTTCCAGTCCTCCACCTCCCGGTTCCTGGCCTCCACAACCGTGGTCTCCGGTGGCTCCATCTCCGTGGGCTCCAGCGTCTCCACCTTCCAGTCCTGGACGCAAATCAGCCGGGCATGTTTGTCACCAGCACATGTCGGTTATGTTTTAGTTGAAGTCGCTGCTGTTTTACTCGTGATCTTGCTGCTTTGAGGGTGACCTCTCATTCTATTATTTTTAACGAATTATTTGATAGCAAAAAAGTTCGAAACTTGTTCACCATGAGTAGGGCTTCCCGCTCATTAAGCTAGAACGGATTTTGTTCGTGTTCATGAAGCTTGAATTAGTGAATATTTTACTTATTCTATTTCGAGTGAGAAGCAAGCGAACCCAGGACAGAAATTTTAAAATACCGAATTGCAGGGTTTAACTTAATTCTAAGGAAAGTTCCAAATAAAGGCTTAATATGCCATATTTTCTCAATTAAGTGCCATGTTAATGACCTCAACAAATGATCAAGGCCATTTCCATCATTTATTTTTTTGTTTTCTTTCCTTTTTTCTTTCTTTTTTTCCTTAATCTATTTTTTTCCATAAAAAACTCAAGAAAGAAAAAAAAAAAAAAAAAGCTTAAACTTAAAAAAAAACACACACACAAATAATAATGAAAAACAGGCCGGGGGCCCTCTCGCCTGTGGCTAGCGACCCTTCTGACCAGAGACAAGGGCCAACTGGGGGAGGGCCACAGCCCTCGCCCAAATGTAGGAGAGGGTCGCGCTACAATCATATGAACTCAATGTCCCTCTACAAATGCTACGGGCTAGCGTTCAGCTGTCTCAATCCTTTTTCTAGCTTTAAGAATGTGGGTTCATAGTTCATGAGAGAGTCAATTTCAAGAGATAACAACATCCTTGAGTATGATATGTTGAAAGAAAACACCATTCAATCAAAGCCAATTAACATTGGCATACTAAAGTAAACCTCAGTAATATGATGCATTGCATTCCATATACCCAATACCCACATAAGCACTCTTAGGAGAGGCTTCTCGGTTCCATGGTTCGCATTAATGAGAATTAAACGATTCTGTTGCAAGATAACCAATATAAAAAATTCTCTGTTGCAGCTAAACATTCAATGAATTGCATTAAAATTACAGAACCATCCACCTCATTTCGCGGACAAACTGTAGGTGGAGTTGCAGAGTGAACTCCACTTCAGCAGTCAAAGAGTAAACGATGGCAGACTAGACTTTAGTATGGCACGCCTGCATCTATGGCACAAAGCAGAGATGGCAACAAGATTGAAATGGAGGGAAGCGGAGCCCATGAATAAAATTCGAACTTCATTGCACAAAAAGGAAACTAAAGATTAGCAATTCTTTACAAGGACACTTCATAATTGCTATATTTCTCTCCGGCAAAATACCAAAACCAATTCATGTCAGCTTCTGTATCCTCTTGTCCCTTATGGGAAGCTCAATGGGCTTTTGGGCGTCGTGGGGGTGTTCCGGGCCCTTGTAAACCTTAAGGTGGTTGAACAATGCTCGGCCAAGCTGCACGCGAAAGACCCCATTCTAAGCTGCTAAACTCTATTACTTGGAATGATCTTAGAAATTGAGGAAGAACTTTAAAGAAGCAACGTGAGTCCCTAGAAGAGTTCAAATATCAAATATAGAGTACGGAGCAACAGTAGAAGTTAACAAGGTGCATACTGTGAGCCATAGCGCTATCTGCCTATCATACCTTCATACAGTTCCACCCAACAGCCATACAAAGCATAGTTCAATCGTTACAGAAAGATGCTGGTAACTATAAATTCTACTATAAAAGAATGTATGGCTACTACATCCTTGAGTTAGAGAACAGAATTCTAAGAGAAAACCAGGAGCCCTGATGTTGCCGAAATTGATCAACTGAATGAATATAAGCTAAGCCGTTTCCTGTTATTAGATATAAAAGTAGAATAGAAATTGCTACTGCCACCAAATAAGACTTGGTTTTTTTGAAAATGCATTAAGTGTGCCACACTATTGCTGGAGCAGAATATTATCAAGTGTTCTCATTTCTTGCATCTAGATTACTTCAATTCTACATAGTTTTGGACAGCAGTATTTATGTCAGTAATGAAACTTCTGGTCTTTCTAGTCAGCAAATGAAATATCTTAATGTCCTCAATCTCCCATCCCATGATCCCACTAGAATGCCGCACAGAAATACCAGTCTGAAAAGTTGTCACTATGGTGAAAAGCAACCATTAAATCTGCCTGTGTAATGCAAAAGGAGGAGGGGCAAAGGTGTGCGGATTTGATTATTAAGGCTCATAAAATTACCCTTCCTTTGGGCAGCATGCCCCGAACAGCGTGTTCAATGATTCTCTCAGGAATTCTCTGCTGCAGTTGGTCGAATGTCTCGACTTTCATACCACCGGGTCTTCCTGAATGCCTCCTGTAGAGCTTTTGGGTCCTCTTCTTTCCAGATACAGCAACCTTTTCAGCATTAACCTATAGATACCATGTGCACAAGTAAATGGTAATGACACATCGAGTTTTCTTGCTTTGCACACAGTGATATTGTATGACATAAACTGATCTAAAATCCTTGCAGCAGAATCCAGAGCAGGTTTCAACTGTCACGGAGAAGTAAACATTCTTATCATAATGTCCACTTCCCCTCTCATGATAAGGGAAACAGCATGCACCTTATTTTTCCTAGCTTACACTAAAGAGTGATAAGAGTATCAGATCAAAACCTTCATTTCTCTTTGAAAAATTTTAACATATGAACTAGTCAATTATCAAACCAGCAAAAACAGTCGTTTAGCATAATCATAGGGAGAATTTCAGGTATAATTAACAAAAGGGAATCAGGTCGCACAAATTTGAAGTAGCATCAGCAAGAAGGCTATATAATCTGGAGTCCAATGTTTTCAACTCCTTTTCTATCCAGATTGTGCAGTATTGTGAGAGACCAACTGATAGGTTGGAAAAACCATGTTAAACATGTGCCTGATTGGGAGAGGCCGATAGATGGGGACTGAGACAAGAAGGTAGTAATTTCGGCCATGGTGCGTACATCAAAAATGATAAAGCATGGTGTGCATTTTGCGATGTCCACTCCTCAAATCGAACGACCGGGAAATTAAATCGTCGTCTAGTCTTCTTGGAAAAGCAAATGTAACATACTGCGATGCCTAACCAAAATTCAAGTACATACCACAATCACAAAGGCCCCCATGTCCACACTGGGAGTGTACGTCGCCAGATTCTTGCCGCGGATGTAGATAGCGATGGTGGACGCGAGCCTACCGAGTATCTTATCCGTGGCATCCACTATGTACCACTGCTTATCCGTGTTCACGTGATCTCGAGCTTTAGGATACCACGTCTTGTTCCAAATGTCCTACGAAAAAAACAAGAAAACCACAACACCACGCATGACATCCCAAATTTTTCTGCAATGTCGCTGACCTCCGTCCATCCCATGATTGGGCCACTCAAGATCAACCAAACCGGAAAACTTGCATTACCCAAAATGCCTCTTCTCAACGAACCCAGAAAACCACAGAATTCGTCCCTACTATCCATCTACAAGAGCAGTCAAATGGACGGTACACGTGCACAAACAACAGGGGGAGAGAGAGAGAGAGAGAGAGAGAGAGAGAGATTGAGGTTCTTACAGGTCCGTCGACCTCGGACTCCTCGAACATCCACCGCTGGTCGAGAGGGACGACGGAGAGGTCCTTCTGGCACCGGACGGCGAAACCGCGCTGGCCGACGACCGTCGCGGCGACGGGCTTGGACAGTGCGAACGACAGCCCGGCGATGCTCCCCTTGGAAGAGAGAGGAGGGACGGAGGGGTTGCAGTTGGCGGGCGCGAAGATGGCTGAAGGAGATGAGGATGCTGCGAGTGCACTGAGGATCGCCATTTTGCTCTCCTCTTCTCCCTCTCTCTGTCTCTCTCTCTCTCTCTCTCGCGCTCAAGAGCAGGGAGCAAAAGCTCGCGTCTTGATTTTCTCTATCTGGTTCGATTTCGATAAGGGGATAAGGGACTCCTCGAGCTCGTGGGCTGGGCCTTCCATAGCCTCTTTCCTTCTTTTCATAAATTGTTTTTAACTCACTCTAACAAAAATATATTTGAATTAATACCACGAAAAATCTAAACTAATACACATGTTATAAATTTACCTGCCACCCAAAATCCCAAAATTTTGCATTTATGAATAATTTATCCTTCATTAATTTTCATTAAATCGGATTGATACCTTAAAAAACATAAATTGAATATATATGACAAATAAAAGATAAAAATCCCAAATTAATACACCCATCAACTGTTATATGTCATTCATCTTAGTAATTTAACCATAAAATTTAATAAAAACTAATATAGAGTAAACTTGTCACAAATATATGAGTTCGGAATTTTTTATAGTAAAAAATAATTAAAAATAAATTGATCACATATGTACTAATTTAAGATTTTCCTTGATATTAACTCAATGTATTTTGCATCTTACATTCGATTAAATTAAAGTTAAACAACCTCCATTTTTTTTTTCCTTTTTAACATTGAGATTACACTTAATATTTATACAACAAAACGTGCAAAGGTCTCAAAATTCTCTAAAAAGCTACTAAAAGTCATGGTTATATATGGGGTTCGTATAGCTCGAAAGATTTCGGGGCATTTGGCTTTAAATGAGGAGCAAAGAGCCGCATGAAGTTCTAGATGAAGCAAAGCTATTCACGCTCTTTTCTCTTATCGTGAGAAAACATCGTTCTGGTGTTTTTGGTCCTGATAAATGGCTTCAAGATTTTCCTTCCCCTTTCTCACCAATATGGATATCCAAATGTCAAGTGGCAGAACTGCACATTGCGTGCGTGCACAGTACAAAGTCATATTTGCGAAAAGAATGCCGCAATTACATCGACCGACCCCCGATGGTCCTCAGTCTGGACTCGTTAAGAGAAAGGAGCACTGTACAAGATGAATTTAATTAAATGCTGCTGCTGCTGAATTTGAAGGGATCCATATGTCCCCCGTCTACGGTATTGTAACCCTTGTTCAAATCTGGTATCTCCGCTTTCGGCATAAGGATCTCTCTCTCTCTCTTCGTTCACCCTTCTGTATGTCTAGATTAGCTTGATTTTATCAATGTTAGAGAGCTCGCACTGTTGATACTTGTGCCGTCACAAATTTGGAACAAAGGCTTGCTGCATCAGAACGGCCAATATGCTACCCATGGAGATATTAATGACATTGACAGCATCGTTGTTGAGCTGCAAAAGGAAGCCAGAGAAATTGTGAGCTACTATTAGGATGTAATGCCATGAAGCAGACCAGCTGGATCCGCAACAGAGAGAAATTGCAGCTGGCAATTGACAATACAGATGAATCTCTGTAATTTGTCATCACTCGTGGTGTGTTAATGATCATCTAGTAATAGGCATTTTCAAGTTTTGAACTCAGACAGTGATGGAATCGAGACAAGTCCTTACCCAACGAAATCCTTCCTTATCTTGAAAGGCCGCCCCAATTATACTCTCACCAAGATTAGCAATCTGTGAAGCTAAGATACATATGATGGCTTCAGGTGCTTTTATCTGTCTCGACCCAACGAGAGAGAGAGAGAGAGAGAGAGAGAGAGAGTCAGCAAATGACGGACAAAGAAAGGTCGCACATTAACTGATAAATCCAAACAGAAGCACCAATCAAATTTAAAAACTGGGGTATGGACATGCAAGCAGATTAAATGCCAGACCATTAAAATTGAGCAAACATAGCCTTGGCAGTGTCCACAGCATTAGCAAGCACAGCAAAGCAAAGCAAATAAGACAGGCCCTATAATGCACATGACATGATTAGGTAAAGTAATCAAACAATAAGTCCAGGCAAAATATTTTAGAATTATGCCTAGATTGAGAAGACCAAAGTACCTGCCCCAGGAGAAAACTGGCTAAGGCCAGAAGAACTGAGGCCAGAATTCCAGCAATTGTTCCCTCGAGACTTACAGCACCTTCTGTTCCACGAGGAACAATTTTAAAATTGGTCACCAAGTACCTGTTGAAGAAGAACCATCAATACATGATGAGTTACATATATGGTGCACGGCGAAAGCAAATAGCTTCTAGGAACTGAATAGCAGAAGCATTCAAGCATGATATCAACTTTCACAAAGGCAACCTCGCTTCAAATGCCAAGTTTGCCAAAAGTTAGCTGTCTAGTTACTGGAAAGATATAGCAGAAGTTTCCTCATATTCATAACTGATGGTTACATTATGATTAAACTGTTCAATTCCTAAGGAAATTATCTCCCTCCCTTCCTCCCTCTCAATATATGTGTACAAGTACATCTATGATTCTGCATCCCATGCAACATAACCTGACTAGACACTGCCAAGAAGTAGTTGTGCTCTCTAGACCAATAGATCATGTAATCACTAGTATCATTCTTCAGCCTCTTTGTAATAATCTGACGTATTCTGCAGTCATTACATCAATCTCAAGGCAAATGACTTGAGGGCTACAAAGTACTAGCAAAAAACAGGAAGAATATATCACAGAAGTAATGGGAGAGTTCAAAATTACCATCAATTTGAAGAACATATCATGAGACAGCACAAAAATGATCAGTTATCATCACAAACACAAGATTCAAGTATCAACCATCACCTCAAATGCAGGTGAGAAAGATTACTCACGTTGTTTTTCCATAAGCCTTGCCAATCTCACTCGAAACAGTATCGCTCAACTTAGTACAGAAACTAGCAATAAACCCAAGTAACCAGAGAGGCGAGAACGCCTCTCCTCCTACGCCAAATATAGAAAGGAAAGCACAGACACAACCAGCCGCACTGGAACCAATCACACTTCTAGGCCCTCTTCTTCCTTTCCTCTTCTCAGCAACCCCCTGAGCTTCCTTCTGCGCCATTTTCACCTTCGTTGCTGCAGTTCCCTAAGGGATCCAACTCAATTAATACAGAACTCAAATCTCAAATTCAGAACGCAGCAAATTAACTTCAACGATCATTAGCGACAGCTTAAAAGTGAGAGTAGCAAACGAAGAGGACCGTACAATGAGAACGAGAAATTACAATCAAAAGCAGACATGACTACCAATCGGAGCACACCAATAGAGATTAGCGACCAGGAACACTCCAGAATTATCAGGATGCTGCAAATCAGAGTCTCTCACTAAATGGAGATAAACCTCCGCGAAGTGCACGAAATCTTCGATCGCAACTAGAATGCAACAGCCACAAGGGGCGGAATCAAATGCAGGATCTGGAGAGTGTCGGGCTTACGATGACGAAGTAGGCGGCGACGAGGAGGAACCCCGAGGGACCGAAGGCGCGCCAGGTGAGAGTCCCCAGGAGGAAAGCCGCGCCGATGCCGGGCGCCGAGAGGCCGGCGAGGAGGATGGGAGAGCCGGCGACGAAGATCAGGAGGTTGCTGAAGACGGCGGACTTCCACGTGGGAGGGGCCGACTGGATCAGGGCCAGGGCCTCGGACAGAGCGCCCTGCGCCGACATCGCGCCCGGCGGCTGCGCCGGTCGGGGGGGCCGGGGGTCGCGGCGGAGGTCGGGGAGGAGCGGCGGTTTCCGGAGGGCCGGCGAGGCGTGGGGGAGGAGGAGGGAGGAGCGATGGGGAGGAGGGATCGCGGGAGGGTTATAAGGGAGGAGGAGCAGCGTTGACAAAGACGACATGTTTCGATGCGTGCTTTTTTTTTGAGTGCCTGCGAAGGAACCTGCTGCTGCCTGATGCGGACAATCGTGGAGCTCGACCCGGACATATACACGGGCGTGGGAACGGAACAGGACGGGACGGGACCGGACAGATCTTTTGTTTTGGGGCATCGGACCTGCCTGCGGTCACGAGCGAATCTTTCTGATCCTATGGTCCATACGCCAGTTGGGCTCCCGCGTCACCCTCCCGTCTTAGATCCGAAAGAAAACAATATACAAAAGTGACAATTACGCGAGTAATCCGTAAACCTAATATCATCCCTCTAATTCTTAAAATTTTAATTTAATGTACGGTATGATTCTTAAATTTTTAATTTCTTTACTATGATTTTTAAATTTTTTGTGAATGTTTAAAGTAATCCCTAAGCGATATGAAAATTTTATACCGTTGTTATATTAATCCAAGATTAAGGACAATATTGAACATACATTACGTATAATAAATTCAGAGACCACATTACATTGAACAAATTAAAAATTCAAATATCACATCATACGTTGAGCTACATTTCAAAATCAAATTGAACAATTTAAAAATTCAATGACCAAATTAAACATCGAACCAAAATTCAAAGATTATTTGCACCATTTTTCCTAAAACCTCAAGAGACCTGGTACTGAGCAAAAGACCTCGAACGCATGCTTACTCACTTTCCAAAGATCATCGCATCGGTGCATTTTCATAATCACGAAATTGTCGTCAGCTCGTGTAGCGAAAAGAGCTGAGACCGGTCGTATCCTTATCCATGAAGACAGGTGCTTGGCCAAAACAAAGCAGGAGAAGGGCTTCACATCAGAGGAATGAAAGTTTCACGTCATATGGTTATCGCTCAAATCATTGTCTGCAATCCAACGGACTGCACCACCATACGTCCGTGAATTTTGCATTCACCAAAGAGGATCATCCACTTACCACGGCGGTCCTCTGCAAAAATACCATTTATTGAGATTGAATTTACTTTCTCCAGCATACAACCTGAGTCATTACGGTACAGCAAACTGGAACTAATGCTATCCATGAGTTCTTGCCCGAAATTTCACTTCGGCCTTACTTGGTCCGTCATACCATCTTGAGATATCTACTTGACCTACTACAGAAGTTGGGAAGCTTTAAACTGTCAGCTATAAGACATAATGAGACTACTGAAATACGTTTAAGAAGGCACGCCACAAAAGTAAATCCAACCCCCCCATTTTTTCTCTTTCTCTACAGGACCTGATTGTGCTGAACCCATGGCCTAAGATTGTCTTCGGCGTTTTACGCTGCAATCATTTCTTTGACACAGGAAGTCATTCTCTGGTGCGGAAGATATATCGGGAACATAAACAGCAGCATCCAGTTGACGCCGAGCACTTTTTGGCCAGTATAAACCTGAAGCTGTAGGAGGTGAAGACATCTGAGGCACAGCCCAATAAGCATCTGGAACCTGGCCCAAGCACTCGTCAACTGTTTCTTCAGAACTTCTCATGATTGAGGAGCAATCAGAGTCTCCAAGTTTGCCACTGTCCGCCTGGAAGACCTCGTCAAAACAACAAAATATTACGGACTGTGTCAGCCATTATTTTTGTGCATACTGAGAGTTGCAATAGTATTGTTAGTGACAGATAACTCCGCCCCTGCATGACTCAGATGTGAAATGGCTGAAGTACATCAAGATTCAAGACCAAAGAGCACCCGATTCTTTCTTCCTTCCTTTTTCTCCTTTTTTTCTATTAAAAGGTAGACATGGAGTCAAATTTTAGGACTGGAACAATAGACCCTATTGATGTTCATCTAGCTGGACCACCGCTACAACAATCTCTCACCTCTCAACCACTCAATTCAAATTATTTTTGTGCATACTGAGAGTTGCAATAGTATTGTTAGTGACAGATAACTCCGCCCCTGCATGACTCAGATGTGAAATGGCTGAAGTACATCAAGATTCAAGACCAAAGAGCACCCGATTCTTTCTTCCTTCCTTTTTCTCCTTTTTTTCTATTAAAAGGTAGACATGGAGTCAAATTTTAGTACTGGAACAATAGACCCTATTGATGTTCATCTAGCTGGACCACCGCTACAACAATCTCTCACCTCTTAACCACTCAATTCAAATTATTTTTAGGAGAACTGCTCATCCCATCTCAAAGTAACAGGCAGTTTTCCAAACACCTACAGAGTGAAAAAAAAAAAAAAAAAAAACCCACATCTAGAACTTTCAATGGAATAATACACAAGTGCATTTATCTCCACTAATCTCAAGCATGAAAGCAAGAAGACAACCAAACGCAAATAAAATAAAATCAAAAAACACCAGACAAAAAACTGAAACAAACAGAAATTTGACCTCATTGCGCACAAGAATAAATTCAAATGCAATGCAGCTTGACCTGAAATTTTGACTCGGCTTTACATGAACCGAATTTCAAAAATGATAGATAAATTGAAAATGACAAATTGTAGCAGGAGACATCATACAAAAATGATGAACTGCCAAAAAATTCCACCTTCTTGCATGACTAGCAGCATCTTTTGCTCATGTAACATGAAAGTAAGAACATGGATCAAACAACAACGTGAATGACCCACCCAATGGTGGACCGAGAAATTGAGGTTCTGCCATCGATCCCACCAGAAGCACAACCCACCCACAACAGATGGAACACATCAAAACATTGGCACTGATTGTGGAGAATCAACAAAATCACCTGAACAGTGACAGGAAACACGGAAAACAATTGGCAGAACACACACCTTAGACGATCCATTGCCCATGAAGCTGAAACTTTGGTTAAAGTCGCTGAACGCAAGAAGTTCATCTAGGTGCCACTGTGGCATGCTTGCAGCTGCAGAACCCCCAGAAAATGGCAACTTAGCAGTTATCGAGCTTCCAACACCATCAGTGTGTACAGATGGAATATCGTTATACTCATTATGTGATGGCAATTGGTTGCCTCCATTTGACAAAGAAGAAGACTTTGATTTCATTTCAGAGATCTTTTCCCCAGGCCGTGAATTTATCGAAGAAGAGGAGGGATGAGGCTCAGTAGGTTCAAGACCCACTGTCACTCCAGTAAGAAGAAACCTCTGATGCGCAGACACATATGTATTCACTGTGTGTATGGCTATATCACATTTCCTACAGAGTAATGCTCGATCCTCTAGACAAAAGAAAAATCCAGCTGTCTCCTGTCAAGGGAATGCACATTGCATCAATTAAATTTGACAAAGAAAATGCACCCTTTTTCGTTTAAAAGACATCCAAGAAGTGAAAATTGCGAATCAAGCTGACGTCGTGGCAATGCCATCTTCAAAACGAATGGAAATTACATCAACTTTCCCCACAGGATGCATAAAACCTCTCTTCTCCTAAAATATAGAGAGAAGATTACATCCTCTTTATATCCACTCATGAAATACTATTCGGCAATCAGAGACTTGCTCAATGGATGAGAACTGATCATTCATCAAATAAATAAACAAGTGGGCAATCCTTCTGTGTAAAGGGGACAAAAAGCTTATAAAGCTAAACATTTCAGCTGAGCTGAAACTGCATCTTTTGATCTGCAAATGACAACGTTCAATGGATTTATGTATGGCACCCAGCCTGCGTAACAAAATTTTTTACGCGGGCAGCCTCCAGTCACCTTGACATAGGTAGTCATAATTTGAAAAATTTGACCAGCCACCCAAATCAAGGGTGATGGGCGTCAATTGCGTAAGAAAAAATTACACGCCGCATTATTTAGAAAGAATTCACTTTTAATAAATGATGAGAAATTTTCAAAACGTGCTCCTAATTTCACGTTAACAGATTTCATTTTTTTTTCCTTTAAATTTCTAATCAAATTAATGAATTAAGAATTTCCAGAGTAGTTTGCCACCAGTCAGCTACGAAACAATCCATAATCTGTCAATCCCTCTATCGGGAGATCGTCATCGGAAAGAAGAAGCACAGACCGCGAGAACTACGCAGAAGTTAACAAAGACAAACGCAAGAACACAAACAATTCATTCGTCAGCAAAAATTCGCCGAAGAACCCACCCCACCCCCCCCAAAAAAAGAAAGAAAAGCCGATTCAACCCAAAAAAATAAAAAGAAAAAAAAAAAAGCGAGAGAGGATACCTGGCAGATATCGCACTTGGGCATCTGGGAAGCGGAGGTGGAGAGAGGGACGCGCTGGTGCTTGCTGGCGAGCTTGTTGGCGGCGTGCACCTTCTCGTCGCAGGCCCAGCAGAGCGCCGCCTCGTCGGCGCAGCAGAGGACGCTCGCCTCCGCCGCCTCGCACACGTTGCACTGTATCTTCATCTCCCCCACCCCAACCCCACGCACATACACACACCCGACACAACCACCCGCGACCAGAAATCCCTCGCAACTGCCTCTCGCCGCCACCAAAGATGAGGAATTTTCTAGAGAGAGAGGAGGAGCTAAGGAAGGAATCTAGGGATTCTGCGGGGAGAGGGAGGGAGAGATATTTCGGAGTCGCGGGAATTTAATGCGCGTCAAAGATGGAGCAGGCGACGAGTGAAGGAGTGGAGAGGGTTTAAGAAGGTGAGAGCTGACCGCAAGAGGGGAAAGGGGGGGGAAAGTGGGATTCTCTCCTTTTTTGCGGGGTTCCTTTTGGGAGAAAAAGGTGGTGTGGAGGGGGAGAATATAAAAAATGATTTTGTGGGGGAGAAGGTGGTGGGGATATTTATTTTTCTCTTTCGAGGGTGTGGAGGCGGAGGGATGGACACGTGGGCGGTTTTGAAAGTCCTGTGTCGTCGGCGCAGGAGACCGCCCTCGCTGTCTCTCCGGGGGCTCCCAAAAAAAAAAAAAAAAAAGAAATCGTCGACCCTCCAATGATCAGGCGACCGCTAGGCACGGGGGACCTGGAAGATCGGATCACGTTTCAGTGTGTCCTAACGCACGCTGGTCAGACGCTAATCCCACCCGTTTTTTTTTTTTCAGAATAAGTAAATGTAAAAATGATCTTAGATTTATCAATATTAATTCAATTCTAATTTTTTAATTTAACTTATTTTGCCGTAAAATTCGTCCTTCTAGTCAATTTCCAAATACAGGCAGCACTCACGTGGTCAAATTTTACCATTTTTAAAATTTCTTTAAAAAAGAAAAAACATCAAAAAAGTTTTTGAAAAATTATAAAAATTATTCACATTAACCAGCTGTGAAATATAGGACGGTCGATATCCACGTCAATGATTTTCCACCAATCCTTTGATTAAAAGATTTAGAACTGTTCATTTAATTAAAAAAATTTAAAATTGAATTAACATCCGGATAATAAAACTTCTAACATGTTTGGTAATCATCTATGTTTTTTTGTTGATGATCTAATGGTGGTGTTCTTCAAAGGTGAGATGAGATTTCACTGCCAGACCATTTTAGAGGCATTTCAAGAAATCTCACCGCTAAGGGAAGGCTAAAACCTAATCCGGATAAGTCTCGACCTGTTTCTAGCTGGCATCCATGACTCTTTTTTAGTCATGGCTTACGTCCACTTGGCCTCGTTGGGTAATTAACTGCTGGAATGAATCCATGGGGGCACCTAAAGCACATGAGAGTTATGCTAGTAGATCGCAGCTTGGTTTGTAATCTTGGGGTCCACAGCATTGCCAAGTGCTGGCTCGTCTCAGATCTTCGAATCGCCTGTAAAACGAACACGATTGCAAGAGGACATTCCCGGACTGTACCCGGAACAGTAAAGAAATCGAGTGGTCAGCTTTTGACGAAAATAAAGAGTTTCTCAATGCAGTGGGGCTCTATGTCACGGTGTCCAGAAAGGCGCAATTACACGAATGGAGCAACCCCCACGTGAATATTTTAGTCAGTCCAGTACATGGAGCAACCCCCCCACGTGAATATTTAATCAGTCCAGTACATGGAGCAAATGCTAGAACTAAGCATGATTTTCAGATGGGAGGTATGGTGGGAAGAAAATTCCTACCTGGAGTTGGGAGAAAGGAGCTTGGGCCTCAATATATTTACCAATTGCTTCTGAGACTAGTCTCAAAGTTCACAACTATATTTATCGCCACAGTCCAGAAATTCCAGCAAAATTCCAATCCCAGTCCCATTATTGGACTTAAATGGTAAAAGGCAGATGCAACATCAAGGCAAAACTGGCCGCCGGCCAACACCGATCAATTCAAACATATGCTTATCCAAGTAAGGAAGACCATCAGGTGCCATCACAGATTCACAACAACAGATGGCCTGAAAGGTAACGAGTCCAAATGATGCTGACCATTTCTGAATGCTTAGAATAGGCACTAGAAAACCATGAGAACTTGCATAAACTACTCCAGCATCGTAAGATCCAAATGCACATTAGGAACTGTGATTAATAATCAACTTCAAAAAATTTCAACTTCTTTAGTTCTAGCTCTTGTCAACAAAGCATTTTAATAAGCAGCCCACAGCGGGGAAGCTGTCCCCTACCCATATATCACTCTTCCAGCGGCACATGACTTGGGAGCATAACTAGACACAGGTACAAGAGACATCAACCTATTCACGTGTTATTTACAGGCGAGATACTTTCAGTTTCTCTGCATCAGAAGTCCGCCTAATCGGAAGTACTATCTTTTCTAACAAACGAGGAGGCAAGTAGACTTTTAGAACCGGGGCCTTGGAAGAAGATATTTCAAGTGTGTCCTCGTCCTTAACTGTGTAACACACATTACAGCCATCAATGTATATCACACCTCCTTTGCCAAACCATGCAACTTCCATGTTCTGGTCGGGATTGAGAAATCCATGCATCAGATTAGAAGCTGCTCCGGGTGAAATAGGCTCTCTTACCATGTACTGAAGGTCCCGAGATAAAATGGGCATTTGGTATCCGCCGGCTGAGAGCATTGCTGCCGTTGATCCAGTAGCAGTCGAGACTCTGAGACCACTTGATCGGCAGTTCACTGCAGGGGAATATGACTGGCCATTCCTTTTGATTCTGTAAACAAGTAGTTGACATTTAGATAGTGAACATGACCAACCAAAATGAGAGTTATAAGCACATTGCATAGCACCCCTGACCTGAATGAGAATCGTGAGACCGCTGCTGGACATTGATGTGCAACTAGTACATCATTGAGAGCATATGTTGACAGCAGTGCTGAGTTCACACAGATTGATATCCTCAATAGTTCAGATGGTTGTAGTTGACCCTCAAGAATGTCATCTAGCATCTGGAAGAGATCTTCCAATCATTAAGACAGATCTCACAGTCAAACTGTACATGAAGACTGTCGAGTTTCGTTGGAGATACAACAGTGTAGTGACCAGATTCTACCATATCAAACATGACTTTCAAACTTGTATATTTACTTTGCTTGCGTACGTTCCCATGATACTATATTGGCATCAGCATCACTGCAACCGAGATTAATGATAAATATCTACCTAAGAAAGCCAGCGGACCAAGAACTCTGAAATCTTAAACCTAAGACAGGCAGGACCAAGCTAGGGACTTGAGTATTGCCGATGCCAAATGCATATACCATTACGTTGTCACACATTAAAATCCCTCCCTTTATAGCAGAAGATCCAGTACTCTAGCACACATAATCTCATTGACACGAAAGTTGGCATGAGATTGTGTCCTGGCGCAACTACACTAGAAGTTTTCACTCATCTACAGAAGATGGAAAAGTAAATTGGTCTACAAAATTCCTACTTTTGGATAGAGATATATGACACCTTACTTGCTCGAAATTATCGACAGTTGCTGCACAGAGGAAGCCGGTGCTTCTCGTTGCATCATATTGATTACCAAACTCTTCAACCTGCAGAGAAGCAATATCATAGTTCATGGATGCTTTCATTTCTCATCGCTTAAACACTCGGCCAAACCACAAAAAACGCAAGCAAATCAAACAAACCGAGAATACCTCAGCAACTTGCGTAGGATCGGAGTTCACGCCGAGAAGCGGAATGGAGTCGTCCACGAAATGGCTGGCATGCAACAGAGTGCCGTCGCCGCCAACAGTGACGACCATGTCCACGTTCCGTATCGGTTGGGACACATTGTCGCGCAAGATGGGCTCCCAGTCGACGAGCTTCCGCCGCAGCACGTTCTGGCAGACCCGTATGGCCTCGCGGTGCACCTTGCTCCTGTTGTCCAGGTGATGTAGGATCTGGAAAAATTTCATCGGACAAACCCACGTCACTTAACATCGGAAACAAAAACATTGTACCCAGATTGCCCACAACTCGCCCAGCGTCAAATACGAAAGTCTGGCGTTACCGATCGATTCCGTATATTTCGTCGAGACATTTCGTCGAACAGTTGGAGTGCAAGAGAGAGGAGTGAAGGGAGGACCTGAGGGTTGGCGATGCGAGGGAGACCGTGGGACTGGGCGGCGACGGCGTGATCGTCCAGGGGCTTCAGCAGCAGCAGCAGCTTCCTCCTCACCATCTTCTTCTTCTTCTCCTTCTCTCCTCTCTCGATCTCCCTCGCGGCTCCGTCGCGAGCATTGGCGGCGTCGCTCGAGCTCGATTTTATGCGAGAAAACATTGGCTACGAGCCTACGTCTAATGTGCCAACACAACAAATAGGAAGGGCCATAAGGAAGCGACGCGTGTCCGAAGTGGGCCCCAATTTCAGACTCTCTTTCTTCTCTCTCCTCTGTTCACTTGTTCAGCGATTCCAGCAAAGTCATTTGGCAACGGCGGACGACGGGTTTCGATGGAACTGCGGCGGCTAAGAGCTTCGGAGGAGGAGGGCGCCGGGCCGTGCGGCAACTGCAGGCCCGCCAAGTCAGCACCGTGTTCTGCGCGGCCGGCGCGGCTTTCCTCTGCCTGGCCTACAATGCCGGCGTCCATGGCGCCAACGAGCTCGCCTCCCGCCACTAGCGAGCGTGGATATGCGAGGCCTGCGAGCGCACGCCGGCAGCCTTCGCGTGCACCGCCGACGCCGCCGCCGCCGCCTCCCTGTGCGACGTGGTCGTGCAGTTGCCAACCCCCCTCGCCGGCCGCCACGTGCGAGTCCCTTTAAAGCCCTTCTTCGACGCGGCCGCTGCTGCCGCCGCCGGCGCCGGGCCCGTTGCGACGGGTTCCGTCCCCCGCTTCTCTTCGGCTTCTCCGAGTTGCTCCGTTATTCCCCCGGTTCATTCCACGAACCGAGGCCCAGTGGGCCAGCCCGCTTTTTCCCTGAGAAAGATTAAACCATTTTAAATGAGAAAAATATTTAATTTTCGAAATATTGATCGCATGTATTGCAGAAATAGCTGTTGTGTGAGAAATTTTAATATCATCTCATTTGATTGTTTAACCGTGCCTTTAGAAATACTTTTTATGTAAAATTCACTATTCAAAAAATATATTGGAGGCCGTTTTTTCGTGTTATAAAAATAGCTTATCTATTTTACTATGAATAACATTAATTACAAATGTATCTTGTTAATGTTAATGGGTGTCTTTGAAATACTTGTCGACCATAGCTAACGAATAGTTATTTTTATTTTTCAATATGTTGATTACACTTAACTAGAAAGGTCCTTTCTTCTTCTTTAAATGACAAATTCTCCTTATTAGGATGTTAAACGAGTGTGTCGGGGATTAGTTGCTATTGATTGAGATGTTTGAAATTATTTGTTATTAAGAAGTTACCAACCAGGACAAAAGAATTTAGTAAACTCACACAAAGAAATGCATTTCCTCGTGCATTAAATTTAATTTCATTTTGATCTCTACACGCATAATGTGTAAATATATAATCTGCCAGCACTTTCTTTTAGTATTTCCCCTTTTAACAAAAAAAAGAAATCACATATATATTTATAATATATTATGCGTTTCCCATTTTCATACAAGCCAATAAAACCATCGCTCCATCAACTAGCCCCAGACTGCCAATTGCCAATTGGTGTTGGGTCAGGACACAGGACTCAAGGTCCAGCAAATCCACCATCGGATTCGGACCCGAACCGCGGTGGGTGGTTGAATTTGACCAATGTCCAAAACCCACCCGGGTCCGTATCCGGGTTGCTCCACCTTTTCTTTTCTTTTTCCCCGTTTTCTCCGGATCATATTAAACCCGGGTTCCGGGATCCGGTTTCCGGTCGACCCGCCGAGAATACCAACCAATCCCCATCTCCTCATCGTCCGGCTCGGATCTTACCCAAAACCAGTCCATTTCCCCGACCCCCTAACCCTAAACTCTGCCGGATCCTCCGATCGGACTCCGGACCAGCCGCGAGCAGCTCCCGCTCCCGCTCCCGCTCCGGTTCCTCGCCGGTAAGACCCGCCTCTCTCTCTCCTCGTGCATTCGCGTCTTACGTTCCGATTACGCGCGTTCTGGTCGTGTTCTTGCCACCCCCGCACCTTTTCTCCGAACCGTGTCCTGACCCACCTTGAAGAACCTGTCGAGATGTTTAATTTGAGGTCGAGAATTGCGTTGTGGGTTGATTGAGTGCTTCGTGCAGTGACTGGTGTGATGGAAGATTGGTTCAAATCATTGGCTGGGCTTGCTTTTTATTTGTATTTTCTTGCCACCCACTGTACTGAATTCTGGTCATTTTAGGACATGGAGTTGAAATAGTGCATGGCTTGCATGGTGTAGCTTAGCTGTTGTATGTTTCTCGACGGAGTCAATAATTCCGGTCGCGCGATGCATCGGGATGATTAGCGCAGAGATAATTCCGGCGTGGGTTCTCGATCATGTCGATGAATTTCCGCCATCTCTCGAGTAACTTCAAATGCATATGATTGGGTTATATTCCCAGTGTAGAGTGTTTTATGCATTGGTGTGGATTTAGCCTTTTAGGACTTGGCCAATCAGTGTCTCTCTTTTTCCATCTCTTCGTTGGCCTTCTAGTCCTGTATGTATGTGCAGTTCATGTGCTATTACAAGAGTTATCGCATCATCTTTAGAAAGGAATTGCGGTTTCCTGTGGAAAGGTTGCATTAATGTGTTTCGAGAATTGCATGTCGTATTTTTTGTGTTAATTTTGATGTGAAGGTGATGAAAAATTTGTGAATAGGAATCATAGGAGAGATTTTTCTTGCTGCAAAAGGGATCTATGCATCACTCATATGGTTTGACGCTGTGCAGCTTTTGGCTCATCTTGACCTGATGCAATGGAATTATCAAATG